>JAJJWX010004214.1:0-600000 GCA_023529315.1 Papaver bracteatum
TGACTTAGTTGAGAGTCTAAGGCTGATAATTATGATAATATAACATTCCCCCTCAAGGTGTCTTTAGGTTGAAGGTAGCTTTATTAGTAAC
This sequence comes from Papaver bracteatum, assembly GCA_023529315.1. NCBI lineage: Eukaryota > Viridiplantae > Streptophyta > Magnoliopsida > Ranunculales > Papaveraceae > Papaver > Papaver bracteatum. The sequence goes on from JAJJWX010004214.1 coordinate 92, forward strand.
TAAGGCAAGTAATGAAGGTATGTACCAGATAGGAAAGGTGGTGTTTCTCTTCAGAAGTTTTAGTATGAATCATTAAAATACCTCTTAAAAAATTAGTTTGCAATATTGTTTAACATACATAGCGTTGGCTTATTCATACATTTGATATGAGACCTAGGTGATATTAGAATCTTATTGATCAACAATACTATAATTAATGTAAATAACATTATTACAATAATTGATTAGGATACAAGTGGTAATGGTGGCACGTGTGTTCATTTCAGCTGGTTTTGAAGAAGTTATTTGATGAGAATATTAGGGATCTTGAAGCAAGAGACATCTTTATCCAATTATTTTATTAGTGAAAAAGCAATGATAGAGGATTTAATTATGAAGAGATAGAGGGGTTGGTGTTTGGGATGTTATTCACAAGAAAATAGTTGTGATGATAGTGATCTACATTATAAAAGGTTATGTTGTGGTGGTTGTTAGCGACGTGAGATCAGAGCCCTCGATGCAACTTAGAACATGATATTTAGTAGAATATCTTTAACGAGATTTACCAGTGGAGATAGCAATGTTATTTATACTAAAGGTCTCAGAAACGATTCTGATTTATTCTGAGAGTTTGAATAGATTCAAAAAGATTGACTAACAACTCTTAAACAGAAGAGTAAATATAACCTAAGGACTCTAGCTATTTACTTTCTTTCTTGGTAGTGACTTAGTTGGGGAGTCTCTGGTGATATTGTGGTATGATTAACATTCCGCTCAAGTTGTCTTTTGGAGAGTATTTAGCGAAGTCTTGACTTTTAGCTAATGTCTTGGGCCATATTGAAGATGGCCTTTTTGTATGAGAAAATTGGTGTTTCTCTTCAACATATAGTATGAGATGGTGAAATACTACTTAAAATTTTAGTTAAATATTTGATTAACAAAATGAGGTTATTGATCTGTGTTGGCTAACATACATAGGTGGTATTTATACGTATTTTGGAGTGAGATATAAGTGGTATTGAGATGTGTTGGTTAACAACATACATAATGGGTAATGGCAATTCTGTGATTATGAATGAAATGGTAATGGTGGCGATAATTTTCTTGGTTTTGAAGAGGGTGTTGATGAGACTAGGATAATATCTTTAGTCAAGAGAGCATCTTCTCGATTGTTTTTTTATTTGAAAAAACAATTGATAGAGTTTGGTATGAAGAGATAGGGGATTTGAGTGTTTAGATGTTGATATGAAAGTGGTTGTGATGGTGTTGACTATTGTTGGTTGTAGTGGCGGTGGTTTGTTATCGGGCTTGAGGATCAGACCCTCTTAAATATACAACTTAGAACATGATATTTGATAGAATGTCTTCCCACAGATTTGCAGTGGAATAATGATATTATTATACTAAAAACATTAACGAGAACGATTCTGGGTTTTTATTCTACGGAGAGTTTGAATAGGTTCAAAGGTCATTAACAACTCTTAAACTGAGAAAGAGTAAATAAAGCCTAAGGACTACAGCTATTTACTTTCTCTAAAGTGTGACTTAGTTGAGAGTCTCTGGAGCGATAATTGTGGTATGGCAACATTTCCACCTCAAGTTATCTGGAGCGGAGAAGGTGCGAAAGCTTTAACCCACGTCTCTTGGAACCGTAATGAAGATAGCCCTTTTGTATATGAAGAATAAGTGTTTCTCCAAATGTTTAGTATGAGATGAGTGGAAATACCTCTTCCAGAAGTTTGATTTTGTGTTGATTATGAACCACGAGGGTTATTGATCTGTGTTAGCTAACATACATAGGTATTGATATGTTTTGGTTAACAACGGACATAATTAGTGACAGTGTTATGTCTTGATTAAGATACAAATGGTAATGGTAGAATAATTTTTGTTTAACTGATTTTGAAATAGGGTGTTGTGAGGCGGGATATCTCTTGACGGGAGCATCTTACTCGGTGTTTTTTTCTAGAAAAAAACGGTTAAAGTAGGTTTAAGGTATAGATAGATAAGAGGTTGGTTTTTGGATATTTGATGAAAGTGGTGGTGATGGTGGTGATCTACTCTTTAGGTTGTGGTGGTGGTGGTTATTCTAGGAAAAGCGAGGACATCCAGACCCTCCAGATACCAACAGAACATGATATTTGATAAAATATCTTCCAGTTACAGTGGAGATAGCAATCTTATTTATACTAAAAGATTACGGAGACAGTTTCAGATTTGAATGAATTCAAAAGATTGACTAACAAATCTTAAAATAGAGAGTAAATATAACCTAAGGACTCAGCTATTGCCTTTCTAATTATTTGGCTTAGTTGAGAGTCTCAGGAGTGATAATTGTGGTATGATTAACATTCCCCCTAAAGTTGTCTTGCTGAAGAGTGGCCCGAAGGTGCAACTTGCTTCTAATGTCTTGGAACCGTAATGAAGATGGCCCTTTTTGTATGAGAAAATTGGTGTTTCTCTTCAAATGTTTAGTATGAGGATAATTAAAATACCTCTTTAAAGTTTTAGACACGTGTTGATTAACGGACACAAGGGTTATTGATGTTGTGTTGGCTAATAGACATGGTGGTATTGATGTTTTGGTTAATGATATAAGTGGTATTGATCTGTGTTGGTTAACAACAGACATAATTGGTAACGATGAGTATTCTGTGTTGATTAACAGTTACAAATGGTAATGGTAGCGATAATTTTGTTTAACTGATTTTGAAAGAGGGTGTTGATGGGAATAGGGATAATAATATTGACAAGAGCATCTTCCCTAATTTTGGCCAGAAAAAGCAATTGAAAGAGTTTGGTATGAAGAGATGAGGATTTGAGTGTTTGGATGTTGATATGAAATCGTTATGATGGTGGTGATCTATTTGTGGTTGTGGTGGTAATTAGTTATTCTAGCGCTGGATCGAACCATCATGATCTCGCTTAGAACATGATATTTGATGAATATCTTCCCGCAGTTACGGTGGAATGTCGATCTTATTTATACTAAAAGATTCAGCGAGAACAGTTACAGATTTGTTCACAGTGTTGAATAGATTCAAAAGATTGACTAACAACTCTTAAGCAGTAAATATAGCTTAAGGACTATATCTATTTACTTGTTCTAAATTGTTGACTTAGTTGAGAGTCTCTAGGAAGCGATAATTGTGGTATTCTTAACATTCCCCCTCCAAAGTTGTCTTGGGTAAAAATGAAGGTATGACTTGCTTAATATTGGGCAAGTAAAGAAGATATCCCTTTTGTATGAAGCATTGGTGTTTCTCTTCAAATGTTTAGTATGAGATGGTCAAAATACCATCTTCAAAGTTTAGTTCCTAATATTTGATTGAGACCTGAGGGTTATTGATCTGTGTTGGCTATAGAACAAATTGAGTATTGATCTGTAGTTATGAGATATGAAAGTGGTAAGCGATGTGTTGGTTGACAAACATAATTGGTAATGGTAGTGTTGTGTTGATTAGCAATTCGATAATAAATAGTATGACAATTTTGTTCTTGATTTTGAAAAAGAGGGTGTTGATGGGAATAGGGATATGTCTTGACAAGAGCATCTTCCTAATTGTTTTTTTGGCTGAAAAAGCAATTGAAAGAGGAGTTTGGTATGAAGAGATGAGGATTTGAGTGTTTGGATGTTGATATGAAAGTGGGTTGTGATGGTGTGGTAGTCTCTTGTTGGTTGTTGTAAGCGGTGGTTATTCTGACATGAGGATCAAGGCAGTGCGATACCAGCAGAACATGATATTTGATTGAATATCTTCCGCAGTTGCTCCGGTGGAGATATCAATCTTATTTATACTAAAAGATTTCGAGAACAATTACAAATTTATTCTGAGTTTGAATAATTTAGAAAATTTGACTATGACTCTTAAGCAGAAGAGTAAATGGCTTTAAGGACTCACATCTATTGACTTGCTCTTGTGAAACGACTTATTTGAGAGTCTAAGACTGATAATTGTGGTATCTTAACATTCCCCTCAAGTTATGCGGAGGTGACAGAAAGTCTGTTTTACCTTAATGCTTGAGCAGTATTGAATATAATCGTTTGTATGAGAAAATTGGTGTTTCTCTTAGATAATTTAGTATGAGATAATGAAACACCTGCTAGTTTATTTACGCTGTTGATTAACGCAGAAACACAAGAGTTATTGATACATGTTGGCTAATAGACATAGGTAAATAGTAATCTGTTTGCAGCTAGAGTAAGTGGTATTGATACGTGTTGGTTAACAGTTATAATTAGTAACGGTAGTGTTCTGTGTTGGTCCTGAGATGCAAGTAACAATAAATGGCGATAATTTTGTTTCTGTTGATTTTGAAGAGGATGTTGATGGGAATAGGGATATGTCTTGACAGAGCATCTTCTCCAATTGTTTTTTTACCCAGAAAAAAGCAGGTGATGGGGATTGGTATGAAGAGATAGGGGATTTGAGTATTTAGATGTTGATATAAAAGTGGTTGTGATGGTGGTGATCATTGTTGTGGTTATGTGGTAGGTGATTGTTACAGCGGAAAAGGGAGGATCGAACCCTCTTGATACCAACTTAGAACATGATATTTGATAGAATATGTTTCTGATTAACAATTGGAGATATCAATCTTATTTACTAAAAGATTTTGGCAAACGATTCTGATTTATTCTGAGTTTGAATGGATTCATGATTGACTAACAACTCTTACCAGAAAGTAAAATATAACCTAAAGGAATCTAGCTATTGCCACTATTAGTGAATGACTTAGTTGAGATTTTAAGGAGAGGCGATAATTGTGGTATGCTTAACATTGCCCTCAAGTTATACGGATCATGAAGGTGCAACGTTACAATATCTGGAACGCCAATGAAGATAGCCCTTTTGTATGAAAGAATTGGTGTTTCTCTTCAACACTTTATTATGAGATGGTCGAAATACCTCTTAAAATTTAGTTAAGTGTTGATTAGCAAAGACAAAGGGTTATTGATCTGTGTTGGCTAAGATAGGTCATTGATAGTCTGTTTTTGGTTAGCAAATATAAGTGGTATTGATCTGTGTTTGGTTAACAACTATATAATGGGTAATGGCGGTGTTACGTGTTGATTAACGAGATACAAATGGTAATGGTGGCGATAATTTTTTCTTAGCGATTTTGAAAGAGGTGTTGATGGGAATAGGGATATGTTGTAAGAGCATCTGCTCCAATTATTTTTTGACCGAAAAAACAATTGATAGAAGGTTGGTATGAAGAGATAGGGGATTTGGTGTTTAGATATTGATATGAAAGTGGTTGTGATGGTGGTGACTATTGTTGGTTGTGGCGTTGGTTGTTACAATGAGGAAAAACTGAGGATCGAACCCTCTTGATACCAAGTTAGAACATGATATTTGATAGAATGTCTTCCGCAGTTACGATGCGGAATACTGTCTTATTTATACTAAAAAAATTAACGAGAACAGTTACAGGTTCCCATTAGAGTTGGACAGATTGAAAGATTAGGCTAACAACTCTTAAACGAAGAGTAAATAAAGCCTAGGACTACGCTATTCACTTTCTCTGACTAGTAACAGATTGAAGTCTCTAGGAAAGATAATTGTGTGGTATGCTTAACATTCCCCTCAAGTTATCTGGAGGTGGAGAAGGTGCGACTTTCTTCAATGTCTTGGGTAATAATGAAGATAGCCCTTTTGTATGGAAAATTAGTGTTTCTCTTCAAATGTTGAAGTATGAGATAGTCGAAATACCTCTTCAAAGTTTTAGTTTTGTGTTTGATTAGCAGACACAAGGGTTATTGATCGTGGTGGCTAACATACATAGGTGGTATTGATATGTTTTGGATTGTGAACATAATTGGTAATGGTAGTGTTATGTCTTGATTAACAGAGATACAAATGGTAATGGTAAGGAATAATTGCATTGCTTGGTTGAAATAGGGTGTTGGCGGGAATAGGAATATATCTTGGCAGGGAACATCTTCTCCAATTGTTTCTAGAAAAAAGCGATTGAAGTGATTTGGTATATGAATAGATAGGGGTTGAGTTTTGGATGTTGATATGAAAGTGGTGGTGATGGTGGTGATCTGCTCTTGGTTGTGGTGGTGGTGGTTGTTACAATGAGCAGGGGATCGAACCCTCGGTACCAACTTAACATGATATTTATAGAATATCTTCAGATTTACCGAAGGAGATAGCAATCTTATTTATACTAAAAAGATTCTGCAGAACAATTTGGAGTTTGAATAGATTCAAAGATTGACTAAAAACTCTTAAACGAAGAGTAAATATAACCTAAGGACTCTAGCTGTTGCTTCTCTCTTGGTGGTAAACTTATTGAAGTCTACAAGGTGATAATTGTGGTATGATTAATATTCCCCCTCAAGTTGCACTTGAGTATGAAGGTGCAACTTGCTTCTAATGTAACAGAGCCGTAATGAAGATAGCCCTTTTGTATGAGAAAATTGGTGTTTCTCTTCAAATGTTGAGTATGAATATTGATACCCTCTTCAAAGTTTTAGTCTGTGTTGATTAACGGACACAAGGGTTATTGATCTGTGTTGGCTAACAGACATAGGTGGTATTGATCTGTTTTGAATAGACATAAGTGGTATTGATCTGTGTTGATTAACAAACGAGACATAATTAGTAATGGTAGTATTCTGTGTTTAGTTGAGTTACAAATGGTAATGGTAGCGATAATTTGTTTTAGCGATTTTGAAAGAGGGTGTTGATGGGAATAGGGATGTCTCTGACAAGAGCATCTTCCCTAATTTTTGGCTGAAAAAGCAATTGAAAGAGGTTTGGTATGAAGAGATAGGATTTGAGTGTTTGGATGTTGATATGAAAGTGGTTGTGATGGTGGTGATCTACCGTTGGTTGTGGTGGCGGTGGTTATTCTGTTGAGCTTAGGGATGCGAACCCTCGATACCAACTTAGAACATGATATTTGATAGAATATCTTATGGTTACGAATGGAGATAAAAATCTTATTTATACTAAAAGATTCAGCAAAACAGTTACAGATTTGTTACAGAGTTTGAATAGATTCAAAAGATTGACTAATAACTCTTAAACGAGAAAGTAAATATACCTAAGGACATATCTATTTACTTGTTCTCTTAGTTAGTGACTTAGTTGAAGTCTCTAGGAGCGATAATTGTGGTATTCTTAACATTCCCCCTCAAGTTATCTTGGAGGTAGAAAGTGCAATTGCTTTAATATCTTGGGCAGTAAAGATATCCCTTTTGTATGAGAAAATTGGTGTTTTCTCTTCAAATGTTTAGTATGAATAGTTCATAATTCTTCAGTTTTAGTTCTGTGTTGATTAATAGTTACAAGATTTTCTTTGATGATCTGTGTTGGCTATGGACATGGTGGTATTGATCTGTATTGGTTGGATATAAGTGGTAATGATATGTGTTTGGTTAACAAAAACATAATTGGTAATGGTAATTTCGTGATGATTAACATATACAAAATGGTAATGGTAGCGATAATTTTGTTTAACTGATTTTAAAGAGGGTGTTGATGGAATAGGGATATGTCTTGTGAGAGCATCTTCCTGGTGTTTTTTTTAGAAAGAAACAATTGAAAGAGGGTTTGGTATGAAGAGATAGGGGATTTGAGTGTTTGGATGTTGATATGAAAGTGGATGTGATGGTGGTGATCTGTTGGTTGTTGTAAGCTTGGTTGTTACAGTAAGCGAGGATCGAACCCTCGACCAACTTAGAACATGATATTTGATTGAATATCTTCTAGTTATGATGGAGATATCAATCTTATTTATACTAAAAGATTCTGTAGAACAATTACAAATTTGATAGAGTTTGAATAGATTCAAAAGATTGACTAACAACTCTTAAATGAAGAGTAAATATAGCCCTAAGGACTCTATCTATTGACTTGCTCTCTTGATCGAACTGACTTAGTTGAGAGTCTCTAGAGCGATAATTGTGGTATGCTTAACATTCCCCCTCAAGTTGTAAGAGTGTGAAGGTGTGACCTTAATGTACTTGAACCGTAATGAAGATAAATCGCATTTGTATGAAAAATTGGTGTTTCTCTTGAAATGTTTAGTAGCAAGATAGTCGAAATACTACCTCTTCAAAGTTTTAGTTCTTTGTGTTGATTAACAACTTACAAGGGTTATTGATCTGTGTTGGCTAATTTATAGGTAGTTGATTTTTATTCTGTGATGGGAAATGGTATTGATCTTGTTGGTTAACAACATTATAATTAATGTCACAGTGTTATTTGTGTTATTAACAGATATAAATGTAGTAAAGTAGATATTTGTTTAACTGATTTTGAAAAAGGATGTTGATGGGAATAGGATATGTCTTGACAGAGCATCTTCTCGATTGTTTTTTTCTGCAGAAAAAGTAATTGATGAGGTTTGTACAAGAGATAGGGGATTTGAGTATTTAGATAATGATATAAAAGTGGTTGTGATGGTGGTGATCCTGGTGGTTATGGTGGAGGTGATTGTCTGATGGAAAAGGGAGGATCAAACCCTCTTAATACCAACTTACGAACATGATATTTGATAGAATATCTTCCGCAGTTACACACGATTGAGATATGATCTTATTTATACTAAAAGATTTTGTGAAACAGTTACCAAGTTTGTTAGGAGTTTGAATGGATTCATGAAGTTGACTAACAACTCTTAAACAGAAGAGTTAATATAAACTAAGGATCTACCTATTACCTCTAATGACTGATAAACTTAGTTGAGATTTATGGAGGCGATAATTGCGGTATGCTTAACATTGCCCTAAAGTTGTCTTGGATGCGAAGGTGCAACTTGTTAATGTCTTGTAGGCCTGATGAAGATAGCCCTTTGTATGAGAAAATAGGTGTTTCTCTTGACACTTTAGTATAAGGATAATTTGAAATCCTCTTCAAAGTTTTAGTTATGTTGATTAACAAAGACAAGGGTTATTGATCCGTGTTGCTAGATGAATAGGTGAAGTATTGATCTGTTTTTTGGTTACGATATAAATTAGATATTATCGTGTTGGTTAACAACAGACATAATTGGTAATGGTAGTGTTGTGTTGATTAACGATTACAAATGGTAATGGTGGCGATAATTTTGATGATTTTGAAAGAGGGTGTTGATGGGAATAGGGATGTGTCGTGAAGCATCTTCTCAATTGTTTTTTTGACCGAAAAAAACAATTGAAAGAAGGGTTTGGTATGAAGAGATAGGGGATTTGAGTGTTTAGATGTTGATATGAAAGTGGTTGTGATGGTGGTGACTCTATTGTTGGTTGTAGTGGTGGTTGTTATGTGCGAAAGGGGATCGAACCCTCTTGATACCAACTTAGAACATGATATTTGATAGAATATCTTCCATGATTTACCGATTGGAGATAGCAATCTTATTTATACTAAAAAAGTCTGCGAACATTACAGATTTGTTCAGAAGTTTGAATAGATTAAGATTGACTAACAACTCTAAATAGAAGAGTAAATAGCTAAGGACTCTAGCTATTTACTTTCTCAACTGATGACTTAGTTGAGAGTCTCTAGGAGCGATAATTGTGGTATGCTTAACATTCCCCCTCAAGTTGTCTTGGAGTGGAGAAGGTCGCGACTTTGCTTCGAATGTTTGGAAGTAATGAAGATAACCTTTTGTATGAGAAAATTAGTGTTTCTCTTCAAATGTTTAGTATGAGATAGTGAAATACCTCTTCAAAGTTTTAGTTCTGTGTTGATTAAGACACAAGGTTATTGATCTGTGTTGGCTAACACTCATAGGTGGTATTGATATGTTATTTGTTATGTAAACAAGACATAATTGGTAATGGTAGTGTTATGTCTTGATTATGGAACATAAATGGTAATGGTAGCGATAATTTTGTTTAATCGATTTGAAAGAGGGTGTTGTGGGAATAGGGATATATACTTGTGAGGCATCTTCTCGTTGTTTTTTTTTGAAAAAAGCAATTGAAAGAGGGTTTGGTATGAAGAGATAGGGGATTTGAGTGTTTGGATGTTGATATGAAAGTGGTGGTGATGGTGGTGATCTCTTGGTTGTGGTGGTGGTGGTTATTACAAAGAAAAGATTTGAGGATAGAACCCTCGGGATACCAACTTAGAACATGATGTTGATAGAATATCTTCCACCAGATTTACTAAAGGAGATAGCAATCTTATTTATACTAAAAAGATTCTGAGAACGATGTATTTCGAGTTGAATAATTCAAAAGATTGACTAACAACTCTTAAACGAGAAGAGTAAATATAGCCTAAGGACTACATTTACTTGCTCTACTTGATCTGACTTGATTGAGAGTCTCTAGGAGCGATAATTGTGGTATGTTTAACATTCCCCCTCAAGTCAGTCTTAGAAGCTGCGAAGGTGCAACTTGCTTAATCTTTGAACCGTAATGAAGATAGCCCTTTTGTATGAGAAAATTGGTGTTTCTCTTCAATGTTTAGTATGGATCGAAATACCTCTTCAAAGTTTTAGTTATCGTGTTGATTAACAGACACAAGGGTTATTGATCTGTGTTGGCTAATAGTACATAGGTGGTATTGATCTGTTTTGGCATTAATAATTAGTGTTATTGATGTATGTTGGTTAACCGAGACATAATTGGTAATATTAGTGTTACGTTTGATTAACGATACAAATGGTAATAGTAGCGATAATTTTGTTTAAATGCGATTTTGAAAGAGGGTGTTGATGGGAATAGGATATGTCTGACAAGAGCATCTTCTCTAATTTTTTTTTTTGAAAAAGCAATTGAAAGAGGGTTTGGTATGAAGAGATGAGGGAGATTTAGAGTGTTTGGATGTTGATATGAAGTGGTTGTGATGGTGGTGATCTGTTTGTTGGTTGTGGTGGTAGGTGGTTATTAAAAGGTAGTGAGATCAAGGCCTCGGATACCAACTTAGAACATGATATTTGATAGAATATCTTCCATAGTTACCTAAGGAGATATCAATCTTATTTATACTTCAAAGATTCCGGATAATAATTCTGATTTATTCTGAGTTTGAATAGATTCAAAAGATTGACTAACAACTCTTATGAAGAGTAAATATAGCCTAGGACTCTATCATTTACTTATTCTACTGATCGATTTAGCTTGGTTGAAGTGGGGCGATAATTGTGGTATGCTTAACATTCCCCCTCAAGTTGTAATTTGAGCATAAGGTGCAACTTGCTTCTAATATCTTGAACCAAGAATAAGATAGCCCTTTTTATGAGAGAAAATTGGTGTTTCTCTTAAATGTTTAGTATGAGATAGTAAATACCTCTTGAAAGTTTTAGTTCTGTTTTGGTTAAGTTACAAGGGTTATTGATCTGTGTTGGCTAATAGACATAGGTGGTATTGATCTGTTTTGCTTAATAGATATAAGTATTGATGATCTGTGTTGGTTAACAAATTGAGACATAATTAGTACAGTAGTATTACGTGTTGATTAATTACAAATGGTAATGGTAGCGATAATTTTGTTTAGCGATTTTGAAAGAGGGTGTTGATGGGAATAGAAGTTATATCTTCAACAAGGCTTATCTTCCCAATTTTTTTTGACCGAAAAAAGCAATTGAAAGAGGGTTTGGTATGAAAGAGATAGAGTTTGAGTGTTTGGATGTTGATATGAAAGTGGTTGTGATGGTGGTAATCACATTGGTTGTGGTAAATTGGTTGTTATTGAAGCGAGAGATCAACCCTCCGATACCAACTTAGAACATGATATTTGATAGAATATCTTCCGCAGATTTACCGGTGGAGATAGCAATCTTATTTATACTAAAAAGATTAAGCGGAGCAGATTCTGATTTTGTTCTGAGTTTGAATAGATTCAAAAGATTGACTAACAACTCTTAAGCAGTAAATACAATAAGCCTAAGGACTCTAGATCTATTTACTTGCTCTGATTATCGACTTAGTTGAGAGTCTCTAGGGCGATAATTGTGGTATGCTTAACATTCCCCCTCAAGTTGTCTGCGAGCTGGCGAAGGTGCAACTTGTTCTAATACTTGGAACCGTAATGGAGATATCCCTTTTGTATGAAAAATGGTGTTTCTCTTCAAATGTTTAGTATGAGATAGTCAAATACCTCTTCAAAGTTTTAGTTACGTGTTGATTAGGACACAAGGGGTTATTGATCTGTGTGTGGCTAACAGACATAGGTGGTATTGATCTGTTTTGGTTTAATGATATAAGTGGTATTGATATGTGTTGGTTAACAACAAACATAATTGGTAATGGTAGTGTTCAGTGTTGATTAGCGTATACAAATGGTAATGGTAGCGATAATTTTGTTTAAGCTGATTTTGAAGAGGGTGTTGATGGGAATAGGGATATATCTGACAAGAGCATCTTCTCTAATTTTCTTTTTGACCGAAAAAGCAATTGAAAGAGGGTTTGGTATGAAGAGATAGGGGATTTGAGTGTTTGGATGTTGATATGAAAGTGGTTGTGATGGTGGTGATCATGTTGGTTGTGGTGGCGGTGGTTGTTACATGAGGAAAGCGGGGGATCGAACCCTCCTGATACCAACTTAGAACATGATATTTGATAGAATATCTTCACCAGATTTACCAGTGGAGATAGCAATCTTATTTATACTAAAAGATTCACTCGAGCGATTACTGATTTGTTCACGAGTTTGAATAGATTCAAAAGATTGACTAACAACTCTTAACAGAAGAGTAAATATAGCCTAAGGACTCTAGCTATTTACTTGCCCATCTTGATTGACTTAGTTGAAGTCTCTAGAGCGATAATTGTGGTATGCTTAACATTCCCCCTCAAGTTGTCTTGGAGTGGCGAAGGTGCAACTTGATTCTAATAATCTTGGGAACCGTAATGGAGATAGCCCTTTTGTATGAGAAAATTAGTGTTTCTCTTCAAATGTTTAGTATGAGATATCGAAATACCTCTTCAAGTTTTAGTTACGTGTTGATTAACGAACACAAAGGGTTATTGATCTGTGTAGGCTATGAACATAGGTGGTATTGATCTGTATTGGTTAACGAGATATAAGTAGTATTGATCTGTGTTGGTTAACAAGAGACATAATTGGTAATGGTAGTGTTCTGCGTTGATTAACAGATACAAATGGTAATGTACGATAATTTTGTTTAACTCGATTTTGAAAGAGGGTGTTGATGGAATAGGGATATGTACTTGACAAGAGCATCTTCTCTAATTGTTTTTTTTGACGAAAAAGAAATTGAAAGAGAGTTTGGTATGAAGAGATAGGGGATTTGAGTGTTTGTATGTTGATATGAAAGTGGTTGTGATGGTGGTGATCTACTGTTGGTTGTGGTGGCGGTGGTTGTTACAGTGGAAAAGCGAGGGGATCGAACCCTCCTGATACCAACTTAGAACATGATATTTGATAGAATATCTTCCACAGATTTACCGGTGGAGATAGCAATCTTATTTATACTAAAAAGATTCCAGCGAGCAGTTACTGATTTATTACGGAGTTTGAATAGATTCAAAAGATTGACTAACAACTCTTAAGAGAAGAGTAAATATAGCCTAAGGACTACTAGCTATTTACTTGCTCTCTTGTTGATGTGACTTAGTTGAGAGTCTCTAGGAGCGATAATTGTGGTATACTTAACATTCCCCTCAAGTTGTCTGGAGCTGTGAGAAGGTGCAACTTGTTCTAATGTGCTTGGAACCGTAATGGAGATAGCCCTTTTGTATAGAGAAAATTGGTGTTTCTCTTGAAATGTTTAGTATGAGATAGTCGAAATACCTCTTCAAAGTTTTAGTTCTGTGTTGATTAACAGACACAAGGGTTATTGATCTGTGTTGGCTAACAGACATAGGTGGTATTGATCTGTTTTGGTTAACAATATAAGTGGTATTGATCTGTGTTGGTTAACAACAAGACATAATTGGTAATGGTAGTGTTTCGTGTTGATTAACAGATACAGTGGTAATGGTAGCGATAATTTTGTTTAATTGATTTTGAAAGAGGGTGTTGATGGGAATATGGATATATGCGACAAGAGCATCTTCTCCAATTGTTTTTTGACCGAAAAAGAAATTGAAAGAGGGTTTGGTATGAAGAGATAGGGGATTTGAGTGTTTGGATGTTGATATGAAAGTGGTTGTGATGGTGGTGATCTACTGATTGGTTGTGGTGGCGGTGGTTGTTACAACTGAAAAGCGGAGGATCGAACCCTCATAATACCAACTTAGAACATGATATTTGATAGAATATCTTCCACGAGTTACCGGTGGAGATAGCAATCTTATTTATACTAAAAAGATTCCACGAACGAGTTACTGATTTGTTCTGAGTTTGAATAGATTCAAAAGATTGACTAATAACTCTTAAACGAAGAGTAAATATAGCCTAAGGACTCTAGCTATTTACTTGCTCTACTGACTGAGTGACTTAGTTGAGAGTCTCTAGGAGGCGATAATTGTGGTATACTTAACATTCCCCTCAAGTTGTCTGGAGCTGGCGAAGGTGCAACTTGTTCTAATGTCTTGGAACATGATGAGATATCCCTTTGTATAGGAAAATTAGTGTTTCTCTTCAACACTTTAGTATGAGATGAATTGAAATACCTCTTAAAATTTTAGTTAATTTTATGTTGATTAACAAAGACACAAGGGTTATTGATCTGTGTTGGCTAGACATAAGTGTATTGATCTGTTTTGGTTAACATATATAATTAGTATTGATCATGTTGGTTAACAACAGACATAATGGGTAATGGTAGTGTTTTGTTGATTAACAGATACAAATGGTAGCGATAATTTTGTTTAACTGATTTTGAAAAAGGGTGTTGTTGATGGGAAAAGGGATATGTCTTGACAAGAGCATCTTCTCGATTGTTTTTTTGTGAAAAAACAATTGAAAGATTTGGTATGAAGAGATAGGGGATTTGAGTGTTTGGATATTGATATGAAAGTGGTTGTGATGGTGGTCCTCTGTTGGTTGTGGTGGCGGTGGTTGTTACATTGGAAAGCGAGGGGATCGAACCCTCTTAATACCAACTTAGAACATGATATTTGATAGAATGTCTTCCACAGTTACAGGTGGAATGGCAATCTTATTATACTAAAAAGATTCTACGGAGAACCGATTCTGATTATTCTGAGAGTTTGAATAGATTCAAAAAGATTGACTAACAACTCTTAAAGAAAAGAGTTATTATAGCCTAAGGACTCTAGCTATTTACTTGCCTCTCTTGGTATTGACTTAGTTGAGAGTCTCTAGGGCGATAATTGTGGTGTGCTTAACATTCCCCCTCAAGTTGTTGGGCTGGAGAAAGGTGCAACTACCTACACAATGTCTTGGAGCAGTAATGAAGATAGCCCTTTTGTATGAGAAAATTAGTGTTCTCTTCAAATGTTTAGTATGAGATAGTGAAATACCTCTTCAAAGTTTTAGTTACATGTTGATTAAGAGACACAAAGGGTTATTGATCTGTGTTGGCTAACTTGAGACATAGGTGGTATTGATCAGTTTTGGTTTATATCATGGAGACTTAATTAACAAAAGTCATAATGGTAATGGTAGTATGTCTTGATTAACAGATACAAATGGTAATGGTAGCGATAATTTTGTTTAGCTTGATTTTGAAAGAGGTGTTGATGGGAATATGGATATATCTTACGACAAGGGCATCTTCTCCAATTGTTTTTTTGCAGAAAAAACAATTGAAAGTGGAGTTTAGTATGAAGAGATAGAGAATTTGAGTGTTTGGATGTTGATATGAAAGTGGTGGTGATGGTGGTGATCTACCTCTTGGTTGTGGTGGTGGTGGTTGTTACAACAGAGCGAGGGGATCGAACCCTCAGATACACCAACTTAGAACATGATATTTGATAAAATATCTTCCACAGATTACCGATGGAGATAAAAAATCTTATTTATACTAAAATATTCAGCGAGCGATTCTGATTTATTCGAGTTTTGAATAGATTCAAAAGATTGACTAATAACTCTTAAACGAGGAAAGTAAATATAACCTAAGGACTCTAGCTATTTACTTGCTCTCTTGGTTGTTGACTTAGTTGAGAGTCTCAGGAGCGATAATTGTGGTATGATTAACATTCCCCCTAAAAGTTATCTTGGGAGTGGCCCGAAGGTGCAACTTGCTTCTAATGTACTAGGGCAAGTAATGAAGATAGCCCTTTTGAGAAAAATTGGTGTTTCTCTTCAAATATTTTAGTATGAGATAAAATGGAAATACCTCTTCAAAGTTTAGTTTCTGTGTTGATTAACGAGACACAAAGGTTATTGATCTGTGTTGGCTAACAGACATAGGTAGTATTGATCTGTTTTGGTTAATAGATATGGTGGTATTGATCTGTGTTGGTTAACAACGGACATAATTAGTAATGGTAGTGTTCTGTGTTGATTAACAGTTACAAATGGTAATGGTAGCGATAATTTTGTTTAACTTATTTTGAAAGAGCGGTGTTGATGGGAACAGGGAAATGTCTTGACAAGAGCATCTTCTCAATTATCTTTTTTTTTGACGAAAAAGCAATTGAAAAGGGTTTGGTATGAAGAGATAGGGATTTGAGTGTTTGGATGTTGATATAAAAGTGGTTGTGATGGTGGTGATCTGTTGGTTGTGGTGGCGGTGGTTGTTCAAAACGGAAAAAGCGAGGGGATCGAGACCCTCCACGATACCAACTTAGAACATGATATTTGATAGAATATCTTCCACAGATTTACCAGTGGAGATATCAATCTTATTTATACTAAAAGATTCTGTACAATAATTCTGATTTGTTAGAGAGTTTGAATAGATTCAAAAGATTGACTAACAACTCTTAAGCGAATGAGGTAAATATAGCCTAAGGACTCTAGATATTTACTTGTTCTCTTGATTGGTGACTTAGTTGAGAGTCTCTACGGGAAGCGATAATTGTGGTATTCTTAACATTCCCCTCAAGTTGTATTGGAGCTGGAGAAGGTGCTTGACTAGCTTCTAATCTTTGAGGAACCGCAAGAAGATATCCCTTTTGTATGAGAAAATTGGTGTTTCTCTTGAAATGTTTAGTATGAGATAGTCGAAATACCTCTTCAAAGTTTTAGTTTGTGTTGATTAACAGACACAAAGGTTATTGATCTGTGTTGGCTAACAGACATAGGTGGTATTGATCTGTTTTTTTGGTTAATAGATATGAAAGTGGTATTGATATATGTTGGTTAACAAAAGACATAATTGGTAATGGTAGTGTTAAGTGTTGATTAACAGATACAAATGGTAATGGTAGCGATAATTTTGTTTAACTGATTTTGAAGAGGGTGTTGATGGGAATATGGATATATACTGACAAGAGCATCTTCCCTAATTTTTTTTGACCGAGAAAAAAGCAATTGAAAGGGTTTGGTATGAAGAGATAGGGGATTTGAGTGTTTGGATGTTGATATGAAAGTGGTTGTGATGGTGGTGATCTTTGTTGGTTGTGGTGGCGGTGGTTGTTACGAAGCGGAAAAGCGAGGGATCGAACCCTCTGATACCAACTTAGAACATGATATTTGATAGAATATCTTCCAAAGATTTACACGAGTGGAGATAAAAATCTTATTTATACTAAAAAGATTGAAGAATGATTCTGATTTATTCTGAGAGTTTGAATAGATTCAAAAGATTGACTAATAACTCTTAAACGAGAAGAGTAAATATAGCCCTAAGGACTCTAGCTATTTACTTGCTCTCTTGACTGGCTGACTTAGTTGAGAGTCTCTAGGAGAGATAATTGTGGTATTCTTAACATTCCCCCTCAAGTTGTCTTTGGGATCTGGCGAAGGTGCAACTAGCTTCTAATGTCTTTGGGCGTAATGAAGATAGCCCTTTTGTATGAGAAAATTGGTGTTTCTCTTCAAATGTTTAGTATGAGATATTCGAAATACCTCTTCAAAGTTTTAGTTCTGTGTTGATTAACAGACACAAGGGTTATTGATCTGTGTTGGCTAACATACATAGGTGGTATTGATCTGTTTTGGTTATGAGATATAAGTGGTATTGATCTGTGTTGGTTTACAACAAACATAATTGGTAATGGTAGTGTTATGTGTTGATTAACAGATACAAATGGTAATGGTAGCGATAATTTTGTTTAACTGATTTTGAAAAGGCGGTGTTGATGGGAATAGGGATATGTCTTGACAAGAGCATCTTCTCCAATTTTTTTTTTTACCGAAAAAGCAATTGAAAGAGGGTTTGGTATGAAGAGATAGGGGATTTGAGTGTTTGGATGTTGATATGAAAGTGGTTGTGATGGTGGTGATCTGTTGGTTGTGGTGGAGGTGGTTGTTACAGAAAAAGCGAGGGGATCGAACCCTCCGATACCAACTTAGAACATGATATTTGATAGAATATCTTCCGCAGATTTACCAGTGGAGATATCAATCTTATTTATACTAAAAAAGATTCTGTAGAATAGTTACATATTTATTCTGAGTTTGAATAGATTCAAAAGATTGACTAACAACTCTTAAAAATGAAGAGTAAATATAGCCTAAGGACTCATCTATTTACTTGCTCTTGTGACTGACTTAGTTGAGAGTCTCTAGGGCGATAATTGTGGTATACTTAACATTCCCCTCAAGTTGTACTGGAGCTGGCGAAGGTGCAACTTGCTTCTAATGTACTTGGAACCGTAATGAAGATAATCCTTTTTGTATGAGAAAATTAGTGTTTCTCTTGAAATGTTTAGTATGAGATAGTCGAAATACCTCTTCAAAGTTTTAGTTCTGTCAGGTTGATTAACAAACACAAGGGTTATTGTTCTGTGTTGGCTAACAGACATAGGTGGTATTGATCTGTTTTGGTTTAACAGATATAAGTGGTATTGATATATGTTGGTTAACAAAAGACATAATTGGTAATGGTAGTGTTCTGTGTTGATCCTGAGATACAAATGGTAATGGTAGCGATAATTTTGTTTAACTGATTTTGAAAAAGGGTGTTGATGGGAATAGGGATATGTCTTGACAAGAGCATCTTCTCCAATTGTTTTTTTGAGAAAAAAGCAATTGAAAGAGTTTGGTATGAAGAGATGGGGGATTTGAGTGTTTGGATGTTGATATGAAAGTGGTTGTGATGGTGGTGATCTACTGTTGGTTGTGGTGGCGGTGGTTGTTACAACGGAAAAGCGAGGGATCGAACCCTCTGATACCAACTTAGAACATGATATTTGATAGAATATCTTCCGCAGCATTTACCGGTGGAGATAGCAATCTTATTTATACTAAAAAAGATTCCACAATAACAGTTACAGATTTGTTATAGAGTTTGAATAGATTCAAAAGATTGACTAACAACTCTTAAACAGAAGAGTAAATATAGCCTAAGGACTCTAGCTATTTACTTGCTCTCTTGTGACTGACTTAGTTGAGAGTCTCTAGGAGCGATAATTGTGGTATGCTTAACATTCCCCTCAAGTTGTATGGAGCTGGCGAAGGTGCAACTTGCTTCTAATGTAATGGAACCGTAATGAAGATAGCCCTTTTGTATGAGAAAATTAGTGTTTCTCTTCAAATGTTTAGTATGAGATAGTCGAAATACCTCTTCAAAGTTTTAGTTCTATGTTGATTAACAGACACAAGGGTTATTGATCTGTGTTGGCTAACAGACATAGGTGGTATTGATCTGTTTTGGTTTAGATATAAGTGGTATTGATATATGTTGGTTAACAAAAGACATAATTGGTAATGGTAGTGTTCGTGTTGATTAATAGATACAAATGGTAATGGTAGCGATAATTTTGTTTAACTGATTTTGAAAGAGGGTGTTGATGGGAATAGGGATATGTCTGACAAAAAGCATCTTCTCCGATTGTTTTTTTTTGACCGAAAAAAGAAATTGAAAGAGGGTTTGGTATGAAGAGATAGGGATTTGAGTGTTTGGATGTTGATATGAAAGTGGTTGTGATGGTGGTGATCTACTGTTGGTTGTGGTGGCGGTGGTTGTTACGAGCGGAAAAGCGAGGGATCGAACCCTCATGATACCAACTTAGAACATGATATTTGATAGAATATCTTCCACATTATTTACCAGTGGAGATAGCAATCTTATTTATACTAAAAGATTCTGCAGAAACGTTACAGATTTGTTCTAGAGTTTGAATAGATTCAAAAGATTGACTAATAACTCTTAAAGAGAAGAGTAAATATAGCCTAAGGACTCTAGCTATTTACTTGCTCTACTGACTGACTGACTTAGTTGAGAGTCTCTAGGAGCGATAATTGTGGTATGCTTAACATTCCCCCTCAAGTTGTACTGGAGCTGGCGAAGGTGCAACTTGCTTCTAATGTACTGGAACCGTAATGGAGATAGCCCTTTTGTATGAGAAAATTGGTGTTTCTCTTCAAATGTTTAGTATGAGATAGTCGAAATACCTCTTCAAAGTTTTAGTTCTGTGTTGATTAACAGACACAAAGGTTATTGATCTGTGTTGGCTAACAGGACATAGGTGGTATTGATCTGTTTTGTTAATAGATATAAGTGGTATTGATATATGTTGGTTAACAAAAAAGACATAATTGGTAATGGTAGTGTTCTGTGTTGATTAACAGATACAAATGGTAATGGTAGCGATAATTTTGTTTAACTGATTTTGAAAGAGGGTGTTGATGGGAATAGGGATATGTACTTGACAAAGAGCATCTTCTCCAATTGTTTTTTTTTGACCGAAAAAGCAATTGAAAGAGGGTTTGGTATGAAGAGATAGGGGATTTGAGTGTTTGGATGCTGATATGAAAGTGGTTGTGATGGTGGTGATCTACTGTTGGTTGTGGTGGCGGTGGTTGTTACAACGGAAAAGCGAGGGGATCGAATCCTCCTGATACCAACTTAGAACATGATATTTGATAGAATATCTTCCACAGATTTACCAGTGGAGATAGCAATCTTATTTATACTAAAAAGATTCCGCAGAACAGTTACAGATTTGTTACAGAGTTTGAATAGATTCAAAAGATTGACTAACAACTCTTAAAGAGAAGAGTTAATATAGCCTAAGGACTCTAGCTATTTACTTGCTCTCTTGACTGATTGACTTAGTTGAGAGTCTCTAGGAGCGATAATTGTGGTATGCTTAACATTCCCCCTCAAGTTGTCTGGATCTGGCGAAGGTGCAACTTGCTTCTAATGTAATGGAACTGTAATGGAGATAGCCCTTTTGTATGAGAAAATTGGTGTTTCTCTTCAAATGTTTAGTATGAGATAGTCGAAATACCTCTTCAAAGTTTTAGTTCTGTGTTGATTAACAGACACAAGGGTTATTGATCTGTGTTGGTTAACAGACATAGGTGGTATTGATCTGTTTTGGTTAACAGATATAAGTGGTATTGATCTGTGTTGGTTAACAACAGACATAATTGGTAATGGTAGTGTTCCGTTGATTAACAGATACAAATGGTAATGGTAGCGATAATTTTGTTTAACTGATTTTGAAAGAGGGTGTTGATGGGAATAGGGATATGTACTTGACAAGAGCATCTTCTCCAATTGTTTTTTTTTTGACCGAAAAAAGCAATTGAAAGAGGGTTTGGTATGAATAGATAGGGGATTTGAGTGTTTGGATATTGATATGAAAGTGGTTGTGATGGTGGTGATCTACTGTTGGTTGTGGTGGCGGTGGTTGTTACAACGGAAAAGCGAGGGGATCGAACCCTCCTGATACCAACTTAGAACATGATATTTGATAGAATATCTTCCACAGATTTACCAGTGGAGATAAAAATCTTATTTATACTAAAAAGATTCGGCAGAACAGTTACAGATTTGTTCAGAGTTTGAATAGATTCAAAAGATTGACTAACAACTCTTAAAAGAAGAGTAAATATAGCCTAAGGACTCTAGCTATTTACTTGCTCTACTGACCGATCGACTTAGTTGAGAGTCTCTAGGGAGCGATAATTGTGGTATGCTTAACATTCCCCCTCAAGTTGTACTGGAGCTGGCGAAGGTGCAACTAGATTCTAATGTACCGGAACCGTAATGGAAATAGCCCTTTTGTATGAGAAAATTAGTGTTTCTCTTCAAATGTTTAGTATGAGATAGTCGAAATACCTCTTAAAAGTTTTAGTTCTGTGTTGATTAACGGACACAAAGGTTATTGATCTGTGTTGGCTAAATGACATAGGTGGTATTGATCAGTTTTTTGGTTAATGAGATATAAGTGGTATTGATATATGTTGGTTAACAAAAGACATAATTGGTAATGGTAGTGTTCTGTGTTGATTAACAGATACAAATGGTAATGGTAGCGACAATTTTGTTTAACTGATTTTGAAAGAGGGTGTTGATGGGAATATGGATATATACTGACAAGAGCATCTTCTCCAATTGTTTTTTTTTTGACCGAAAAAAGCAATTGAAAGAGGGTTTGGTATGAAGAGATAGGGGATTTGAGTGTTTGGATGTTGATATGAAAGTGGTTGTGATGGTGGTGATATTGTTGGTTGTGGTGGCGGTGGTTGTTACAACGGAAATGCGAGGGATCGAACCCTCTTGATACCAACTTAGAACATGATATTTGATAGAATATCTTCCATGAGATTTACCAGTGGAGATAAAAATCTTATTTATACTAAAAAGATTCTTAGAATAGTTCTGATTTGTTATAGAGTTTGAATAGATTCAAAAGATTGACTAACAACTCTTAAATGAAGAGTAAATATAGCCTAAGGACTCTAGCTATTTACTTGCTCTACTGACTGACTGACTTAGTTGAGATTCTCTAGGAGCGATAATTGTGGTATACTTAACATTCCCCCTCAAGTTGTACTGGAGCTGGCGAAGGTGCAACAAGATTCTAATGTACTGGAACCGCAATGGAGATATCCCTTTTGTATGAGAAAATTAGTGTTTCTCTTGAAATGTTTAGTATGAGATAGTCGAAATACCTCTTCAAAGTTTTAGTTCTGTGTTGATTAACAGACACAAGGGTTATTGATCTGTGTTGGCTAACAGACATAGGTGGTATTAATCAGTTTTGGTTAACAGATATAAGTGGTATTGATATATGTTGGTTAACAAAAGACATAATTGGTAATGGTAGTGTTCTGTGTTGATTAACAGATACAAATGGTAATGGTAGCGATAATTTTGTTTAACTGATTTTGAAAGAGGGTGTTGATGGGAATAGGGATATGTACTGACAAGAGCATCTTCTCCAATTGTTTTTTTTTGACCGAAAAAAGCAATTGAAAGAGGGTTTGGTATGAAGAGATAGGGGATTTGAGTGTTTGGATGTTGATATGAAAGTGGTTGTGATGGTGGTGATCTACTGTTGGTTGTGGTGGCGGTGGTTGTTACAGCGGAAAAGCGAGGGGATCGAACCCTCTTGATACCAACTTAGAACATGATATTTGATAGAATATCTTCCACAGATTTACCAGTAGAGATAAAAATCTTATTTATACTAAAAAGATTCTGCAGAATAGTTACAGATTTGTTACAGAGTTTGAATAGATTCAAAAGATTGACTAACAACTCTTAAACAGAAGAGTAAATATAGCCTAAGGACTCTAGCTATTTACTTGCTCTACTGACTGACTGACTTAGTTGAGAGTCTCTAGGAGCGATAATTGTGGTATGCTTAACATTCCCCCTCAAGTTGTCTCGGAGCCTGGCGAAGGTGCAACTTGCTTCTAATGTCTTTGGAACCGTAATGAAGATAGCCCTTTTGTATGAGAAAATTGGTGTTTCTCTTCAAATATTTAGTATGAGATATTGGAAATACCTCTTCAAAGTTTTAGTTTGTGTTGATTAACGGACACAAGGGTTATTGATCTGTGTTGGCTAACGGACATAGGTGGTATTGATCTGTTTTTTGGTTAACAGATATAAGTGGTATTGATCTGTGTTGGTTAACAAAGACATAATTGGTAATGGTAGTGTTCTGTGTTGATTAACATATACAAATGGTAATGGTAGCGATAATTTTATTTAACTGATTTTGAAAGAGGGTGTTGATGGGAATAGGGATATGTACTTGACAAGAGCATCTTCTCCAATTGTTTTTTTTGACCGAAAAAAGCAATTGAAAGAGGGTTTGGTATGAAGAGATAGGGGATTTGAGTGTTTGTATGTTGATATGAAAGTGGTTGTGATGGTGGTGATCTACTGTTGGTTGTGGTGGCGGTGGTTGTTAAAGCGGAAAAGAGGGGATCAACCCTCCGATACCAACTTAGAACATGATATTTGATAGAATATCTTCCACAGATTTACTAATGGAGATAGCAATCTTATTTATACTAAAAAGATTCTGCAGAATTTGATTTGTTACAGAGTTTGAATAGATTCAAAAGATTGACTAACAACTCTTAAAACGGAAGAGTAAATATAGCCTAAGGACTCTAGATATTTACTTGCTCTACTGACTGACTGACTTAGTTGAGAGTCTCTAGGAGCGATAATTGTGGTATGCTTAACATTCCCCCTCAAGTTGTACTGGAGCTGGCGAAGGTGCAACTTGCTTCTAATATACTGGAACCGTAATGAAGATAGCCCTTTTGTATGAGAAAATTGGTGTTTCTCTTCAAATGTTTAGTATGAGATAGTCGAAATACCTCTTCAAAGTTTTAGTTCTTTGTTGATTAACAGACACAAGGGTTATTGATCTGTGTTGGCTAAAAACATAGGTGGTATTGATCTGTTTTGTTTAACAGATATAAGTGGTATTGATATGTGTTGGTTAACAAAAGACATAATTGGTAATGGTAGTGTTTGCGTTGATTAACGGATACAAATGGTAATGGTAGCGATAATTTTGTTTAACTGATTTTGAAAGAGGGTGTTGATGGGAATAGGGATATGTACTGACAAGAGCATCTTCTCAAATTGTTTTTTTTTTTGACCGAAAAAAGCAATTGAAAGAGGGTTTGGTATGAAGAGATAGGGGATTTGAGTGTTTGGATGTTGATATGAAAGTGGTTGTGATGGTGGTGATCTACTGTTGGTTGTGGTGGCGGTGGTTGTTACAACGGAAAAGAGAGGGGATCGAACCCTCCTGATACCAACTTAGAACATGATATTTGATAGAATATCTTCCACAGATTTACCAGTGGAGATAACAATCTTATTTATACTAAAAAGATTCCGCAGAACAGTTACAGATTTGTTCTAGAGTTTGAATAGATTCAAAAGATTGACTAACAACTCTTAAACAGAAGAGTAAATATAGCCAAAGGACTCTAGCTATTTACTTGCTCTACTGACTGACTGACTTAGTTGAGAGTCTCTAGGAGCGATAATTGTGGTATGCTTAACATAGCCCCTCAAGTTGTACAGGAGCTGGCGAAGGTGCAACTTGCTTCTAATGTAATTGGAACCGTAATGAAGATAGCCCTTTTGTATGAGAAAATTGGTGTTTCTCTTCAAATGTTTAGTATGAGATAGTCGAAATACCTCTTCAAAGTTTTAGTTCGTGTTGATTAACAAACACAAGGGTTATTGATCTGTGTAGGCTAACAGACATAGGTGGTATTGATCAGTTTTGGTTAATAGAAATAATTAGTATTGATATATGTTGGTTAACAAAAGACATAATTGGTAATGGTAGTGTTCTGTGTTGATTAACAGATACAAGTGGTAGCGATAATTTTGTTTAACTGATTTTGAAAGAGGGTGTTGATGGGAATATGGATATATCTTGACAAGAGCATCTTCTCCAATTGTTTTTTTTGACCGAAAAAGCAATTGAAAGAGGGTTTGGTATGAAGAGATAGGGGATTTGAGTGTTTGGATGTTGATATGAAAGTGGTTGTGATGGTGGTGATCTGTTGGTTGTGGTGGTGGTGGTTGTTACAACGGAAAAGCGAGGGATCGAACCCTCCGATACCAACTTAGAACATGATATTTGATAGAATATCTTCCACAGATTTACCAGTGGAGATAAAAATCTTATTTATACTAAAAGATTCTATAGAAAAAGTTTATTTGTTACAGAGTTTGAATAGATTCAAAAGATTGACTAACAACTCTTAAACAGAAGAGTAAATATAGCCTAAGGACTCTAGCTATTTACTTGCTCTATTGACTGACTGACTTAGTTGAGAGTCTCTAGGAGCGATAATTGTGGTATGTTTTAACATTCCCCCTCAATTTGTCTTCGAGATGGAGAAGGTGCAACTTGTTTCTAATGTCTGTATTGGAACCGTAATGAAGATAGCCCTTTTGTATGAGAAAATTGGTGTTTCTCTTCAAATGTTTAGTATGAGATAGTCGAAATACCTCTTCAAAGTTTTAGTTCTGTGTTGATTAATGACACAAAGGGTTATTGATCTGTGTTGGCTAACAAACATAGGTGGTATTGATCTGTTTTGGTTAACAGATATAAGTGGTATTGATCTGTGTTGGTTAACAACAGACATAATTGGTAATGGTAGTGTTCTGTGTTGATTAACAGATACAAATGGTAATGGTAGCGATAATTTTGTTTAACTGATTTTGAAAGAGGGTGTTGATGGGAATAGGGATATGTACCGACAAGAGCATCTTCTCCAATTTTTTTTTTTTGACCGAAAAAAGCAATTGAAAGAAGGTTTGGTATGAATAGATGGGGATTTGAGTGTTTGGATGTTGATATGAAAGTGGTTGTGATGGTGGTGATCTATTGTTGGTTGTGGTGGTGGTGGTTGTTACAAGGAAAAGCGAGGATCGAACCCTCGATACCAACTTAGAACATGATATTTGATAGAATATCTTCCACAGATTTACCATGGAGATAGAAATCTTATTTATACTAAAAAGATTCGAAGAACAGTTACATATTTGTTTAGAGTTTGAATAGATTCAAAAAGATTGACTAACAACTCTTAAACAGAAGAGTAAATATAGCCTAAGGACTCTAGATATTTACTTGCTCTCTACTGACTGACTTAGTTGAGAGTCTCTAGGAGCGATAATTGTGGTATGCTTAACATTCCCCTCAAGTTGTACTTTGGAGCTGGCGAAGGTGCAACTTGCTTCTAATGTACTGGAACCGTAATGAAGATAGCCTTTTGTATGAGAAAATTGGTGTTTCTCTTCAAATGTTTAGTATGAGATATTCGAAATACCTCTTCAAAGTTTTAGTTCTGTGTTGATTAACAAACACAAGGGTTATTGATCTGTGTTGGCTAACAGACATAGGTGGTATTGATCTGTTTTGGTTTAACAGATATAAGTGGTATTGATCTGTGTTGGTTAACAATGAGACATAATTGGTAATGGTAGTGTTCTGTGTTGATTAACATATACAAATGGTAATGGTAGAGATAATTTTGTTTAACTGATTTTGAAAGAGGGTGTTGATGGGAATAGGGATATGTCTTACAAGAGCATCTTCTCCAATTGTTTTTTTACCGAAAAAGCAATTGAAAGAGGGTTTGGTATGAAGAGATAGGGGATTTGAGTGTTTGGATATTGATATGAAAGTGGTTGTGATGGTGGTGATCTGTTGGTTGTGGTGGTGGTGGTTGTTACAACGAAAAGCGAGGGGATCGAACCCTCCTAATACCAACTTAGAACATGATATTTTATAGAATATCTTCCACAGATTTACCAGTGGAGATAACAATCTTATTTATACTAAAAGATTCTGCGATAAGTTACATATTTGTTATAGAGTTTGAATAGATTCAAAAGATTGACTAACAACTCTTAATGAGAAGAGTAAATATATAGCCTAAGGACTCTAGCTATTTACTTGCTCTCTTGGTATTGACTTAGTTGAGAGTCTCTAGGGAGGCGATAATTGTGGTATGATTAACATTCCCCCTCAAGTTGTACTGGAGATGGAGAAGGTGCAACTAGATTCTAATGTCTTGGAACCGTAATGAAGATATCCCTTTTGTATGAGAAAATTAGTGTTTCTCTTGAAATGTTTAGTATGAGATAGTCGAAATACCTCTTCAAAGTTTTAGTTCTGTGTTGATTAACAGACACAAGGGTTATTGATCTGTGTTGGGTAACATACATAGGTGGTATTGATCAGTTTTGGTTAACAGATATAAGTGGTATTGATATAAGTTGGTTAACAAAAGACATAATTGGTAATGGTAGTGTTCTGTGTTGATTAACAGATACAAATGGTAATGGTAGCGATAATTTTGTTTAACTGATTTTGAAAGAGGGTGTTGATGGGAATATGGATATACTGACAAGAAAGCATCTTCTCCAATTTGTTTTTTTTGACCGAAAAAAATCAATTGAAAGAGGGTTTGGTATGAAGAGATAGGGATTTGAGTGTTTGGATGTTGATATGAAAGTGGTTGTGATGGTGGTGATCTACTGTTGGTTGTGGTGGCGGTGGTTGTTACAGCGGAAAAGCGAGGGGATCGAACCCTCTTGATACCAACTTAGAACATGATATTTGATAGAATATCTTCCAAAGATTTACCAAAGGAGATAAAAAATCTTATTTATACTAAAAAGATTCTCAAGAACGATTCTGATTTGTTCTAGAGTTTGAATAGATTCAAAAGATTGACTAATATTTCTTAAATTTAAGAGTAAATATAGCCTAAGGACTCTATCTATTTACTTGCTCTCTGGATTGAATGACTTAGTTGAGAGTCTCTAGGAGCGATAATTGTGGTATGCTTAACATTCCCCCTCAAGTTGTCGGGAGTGGCCCGAAGGTGCAACTTTGCTTCTAATGTACTGGAACCGTAATGAAGATAGCCCTTTTGTATGATAAAATTGGTGTTTCTCTTCAAATGTTTAGTATGAGATAGTTGAAATACATCTTCAAAGTTTTAGTTCTGTGTTGATTAACAGACACAAGGGTTATTGATCTGTGTTGGTTAACAGGACATAGGTAGTATTGATCTGTTTGGTTAATAGATATAAGTGGTATTGATCTGTGTTGGTTAACAACAGACATAATTGGTAATGGTAGTGTTCTTTTGTTGATTAACAGATACAAATGGTAATGGTAGCGATAATTTTTTTTAACTGATTTTGAAAGAGGGTGTTGATGGGAATAGGGATATGTCTTGACAAGAGCATCTTCTCAATTGTTTTTTTTTGACCGAAAAAGCAATTGAAAGAGGGTTTGGTATATAGGGGATTTGAGTGTTTGGATGTTGATATGAAATTGGTTGTGATGGTGGTGATCTATTGTTGGTTGTGGTGGTGGTGGTTGTTACATCGGAAAAGCGAGGATCGAACCCTCGATACCAACTTAGAACATGATATTTGATAGAATATCTTCCACAGATTTACCAGTGGAGATAGCAATCTTATTTATACTAAAAAGATTGAGAATATTCTATTTGTTATAGAGTTTGAATAGATTCAAAAGATTGACTAACAACTCTTAAACGGAAGAGTAAATATAGCCTAAGGACTCTAGCTATTTACTTGCTCTACTGATCGACTGACTTAGTTGAGAGTCTCTAGGAGCGATAATTGTGGTATGCTTAACATTCCCCCTCAAGTTGTACTGGAGCTATAGAAGGTGCAACTTGCTTCTAATGTAATGGAACCGTAATGAAGATAGCCCTTTGTATGAGAAAATTGGTGTTTCTCTTCAAATGTTTAGTATGAGATAGTCGAAATACCTCTTCAAAGTTTTTAGTTACGTGTTGATTAACAGACACAAGGGTTATTGATCTGTGTTGGCTAACAGACATAGGTGGTATTGATCTGTTTTGGTTAATGAAATAAGTGGTATTGATCTGTGTTGGTTAACAAAAGACATAATTGGTAATGGTAGTGTTCTGTGTTGATTAACAGATACAAATGGTAATGGTAGCGATAATTTTATTTAACTGATTTTGAAAGAGGGTGTTGATGGAATAGGGATATGTACTTTGACAAGATATCTTCTCCAATTGTTTTTTTTGACCTAAAAGCAATTGAAAGAGGGTTTGGTATGAAGAGATAGGGGATTTGAGTGTTTGGATGTTGATATGAAAGTGGTTGTGATGGTGGTGATCTATTGTTGGTTGTGGTGGCGGTGGTTGTTACATCGGAAATGTTAGGGGATCAAACCCTCCGATACCAATTTAGAACATGATATTTGATTGAATATCTTCCACATATTTACCAGTGGAGATAGCAATCTTATTTATACTAAAAAGATCACAGAACAGTTACATATTTGTTATAGAGTTTGAATAGATTCAAAAGATTGACTAACAACTCTTAAAACAGAAGAGTAAATATAGCCTAAGGACTCTAGCTATTTACTTGCTCTACTGACTGACTGACTTAGTTGAGAGTCTCTAGGACGATAATGGTATGATTAACATTCCCCCTCAAGTTGTAATCGAGGAGTGGCGAAGGTGCAACTAGATTCTAATGTAATCGGAACCGTAATGGAGATAGCCCTTTTGTATGAGAAAATTAGTGTTTCTCTTGAAATGTTTAGTATGGAGATAGTCAAAATACCTCTTCAAAGTTTTAGTTCTGTGTTGATTAACATACACAAAGGGTTATTGATCTGTGTTGGCTAACAACATAGGTGGTATTGATCAGTTTTGGTTAAAAGATATAAGTGGTATTGATATATGTTGGTTAACAAAAAGACATAATTGGTAATGGTAGTGTTCGTGTTGATTAACAGATACAAATGGTAATGGTAGCGATAATTTTGTTTAACTGATTTTGAAAGAGGGTGTTGATGGGAATAGGGATATATGCTGACAAGAGCATCTTCTATAATTGTTTTTTTTGGCCGAAAAAAAGCAATTGAAAGAGGGTTTGGTATGAAGAGATTGAGATTTGAGTGTTTGGATGTTGATATGAAAGTGGTTGTGATGGTGACTGATCTACTGTTGGTTGTGGTGGCGGTGGTTGTTACGCGAAAAGCAAGGGGATCGAACCCTCCTGATACCAACTTAGAACATGATATTTGATAGAATATCTTCTAGATTTACCAAAGGAGATAGCAATCTTATTTATACTAAAAAAGATTTAGCGAGAACAGTTGAGATTTGTTACGAGTTTGAATAGATTCAAAAGATTGACTAACAACTCTTAAACAAAAAAGTAAATATAACTAAGGACTCCTATCTATTTACTTGCTCTCTTGGCCCGACTTAGTTAAGAGTCTCTAGGAGCGATAATTTGTGGGTATGCTTAACATTCCCCCTCAATTTGACGGGGAGCTGGCGAAGGTGCAATTGCTTCTAATTTAATGGAACCGTAATGAAGATAGCCCTTTTGTATGAGAAAATTGGTGTTTCTCTTGAAATGTTTAGTATGAGATAGTCGAAATACCTCTTAAAAGTTTTAGTTCTGTGTTGATTAACAAACACAAGGGTTATTGATCTGTGTTGGCTATGGAACATAGGTGGTATTGATCTGTTTTGGTTTGAGATATAAGTGGTATTGATATGTGTTGGTTAACAACGGACATAATTGGTAATGGTAGTGTTCTGTGTTGATTAACATATACAAATGGTAATGGTAGCGATAATTTTGTTTAAACTGATTTTGAAAGAGGGTGTTGATGGGAATAGGGATATGTATTGATAAGAGCATCTTCTCCAATTGTTTTTTTTTTCGGGACCGAAAAAAGCAATTGAAAGAGGGTTTAGTATGAAGAGATAGGGGGATTTGACTGTTTGGATGTTGATATGAAAGTGGTTGTGATGGTGGTGATCTATTGTTGGTTGTGGCGGTGGATTTAGTTGCATCGGAAGTGAGGGGATCAACCTCTGATACCAACTTAGAACATGATATTTGATAGAATATCTTCCACATATTTACTAGTGGAGATATCAATCTTATTTATACTAAAAAGATTCAGAGAACAGTTACAGATTTGTTTAAAGTTTGAATAGATTCAAAATATTGAATAACAACTCTCTTAAATAGAGGGGAGTAAATATAGCATAGGACTCTAGCTATTTACTTGCTCTACTGGTGACTGACTTAGTTGAGAGTCTCTATGAGCGATAATTGTGGTATGCTTAACATTCCCCCTCAAGTTGTCTTCGAGATGGAGAAGGTGCAACTTGATTCTAATGTCTTTGGAACCGTAATGAAGATATCCCTTTTGTATGAGAAAATTTGTGTTTCTCTTCAAATGTTTAGTATGAGATAGTCAAAATACCTCTTGAAAGTTTTAGTTCTGTGTTGATTAACAGACACAAGGGTTATTGATCTGTGTTGGCTAACATACATAGGTGGTATTGATATGTTTTGGTTAATAGATATAAGTGGTATTGATATATGTTTGGTTAACAAAAAAGACATAATTGGTAATGGTAGTGTTCTGTGTTGATTAACAGATACAAATGGTAATGGTAGCGATAATTTTGTTTAACTGATTTTGAAAGGGTGTTGATGGGAATAGGGATATGTACTGACAAGAGCATCTTCTCTAATTGTTTTTTTTTACCAGAAAAAGCAATTGAAAGAGGGTTTGGTATGAAGAGATAGGGGATTTGAGTGTTTGGATGTTGATATGAAAGTGGTTGTGATGGTGGTGATCTACTGTTGGTTGTGGTGGTGGTGGTTGTTACAACGGAAAAGCGAGGGGATCGAACCCTCCTGATACCAACTTAGAACATGATATTTGATAGAATATATTCCCAGATTTACCAGTGGAGATAACAATCTTATTTATACTAAAAAGATTCGGAAACAGTTACTGATTTGTTCTGTAGTTTGAATAGATTCAAAAGATTGACTAACAACTCTTAAAGAGAAGAGTAAATATAGCCTAAGGACTCTAGCTATTTACTTGCTCTCTTGATCAAGTGACTTAGTTGAGAGTCTCTAGGAGCGATAATTGTGGTATGCTTTAACATTCCCCTCAAGTTGTACGGATATAGCGAAGGTGCAACTTAGCTTTAATATCTTTGGAACCGTAATGAAGATAGCCCTTTTGTATGAGAAAATTGGTGTTTCTCTTCAAATGTTTAGTATGAGATAGATAAAATACCTCTTCAAAGTTTTAGTTCGTGTTGATTAAGCAGACACAAAAGGTTATTGATCCTGTGTTGGCTAATGAGACATAGGTGGTATTGATCTGTTTTGGTTAACATATATAAGTGATATTGATCTGTGTTGGTTAACAACAGACATAATTGTAATGTTAGTGTTCTGTGTTGATTAACATATACAAATGGTAATGGTAGCGATAATTTTGTTTAACTAATTTTGAAAGAGGGGTGTTGATGGGAATAGGGATATGTCTTGACAAGAGCATCTTCTCCAATTGTTTTTACCG
Organism: Papaver bracteatum; assembly: GCA_023529315.1. Taxonomy (NCBI): domain Eukaryota; kingdom Viridiplantae; phylum Streptophyta; class Magnoliopsida; order Ranunculales; family Papaveraceae; genus Papaver; species Papaver bracteatum. The sequence goes on from JAJJWX010004214.1 coordinate 33,180, forward strand.
AAAAAAGCAATTGAAATAGGGTTTGGTATGAAGAGATATGGGGGATTTGAGTGTTTGGATGTTGATATGAAAGTGGTTGTGATGGTGGTGATCTAATATTGGTTGTGGTGGAGGTGGTTGTTACAGGAAAAGGAAGGATGAACCCTCTGATACCAACTTAGAACATGATATTTGATAGAATATCTTCCACAGATTTACCAAGTGGAGATAGCAATCTTATTTATACTAAAAAGATTCTTGATTCTGATATTTGTTATATAGTTTGAATAGATTCAAAAGATTGACTAACAACTCTTAAACAAAAGAGTAAATATAGCCTAAGGACTCTAGATATTTACTTTTCTCTCTTGATCAATGACTTAGTTGAGAGTCTCTAGGAGCGATAATTGTGGTATGCTTAACATTCCCCAAAACTTGCAACGAGTTTGTGGCGAAGGTGCAACTTGCTTCTAATATAATGGAACCGAATGAAGATAGCCCTTTTGTATGAGAAAAATTGGTGTTTCTTTCAAATGTTTAGTATGGGATAGTCAATAAATACCTCTTCAAAGTTTTAGTTCTGTGTTGATTAACAAACACAAGGGTTATTGATCTGTGTTGGCTATATGACATAGGTGGTATTGATCTGTTTTAGTTGATGAGATATAAGGTGGTATTGATCGTGTTGGTTAACAAATGACATAATTGGTAATGGTAGTGTTACGTGTTGATTAATGATACAAATGGTAATGGTAGAAATAATTTTATTTAACTGATTTTGAAAGAGGTGTTGATGGGAATAGGGATATGTACTTCAAGAGCATCTTCTCCAATTATTTTTTTTTCAATCGAAAAAAGCAATTGAAAGAAGGTTTGGTATGAAGAGATAGGGATTTGAGTGTTTGGATATTGATGAAAGTGGTTGTGATGGTGGTGATCTACTATTGGTTGTGGTGGAGGTGGTTGTTACAGGCGAGGAAATGGGAGGGGGATCGAACCCTCTATACAACTTAGAACATGATATTTGATAGATTATCTTCCATATTTACCGGTGGAGATAGCAATCTTATTTATACTAAAAAAGATTCGCAGAACGATTCTGATTTGTTATAGAGTTTGAATAGATTCAAAAGATTGACTAACAACTCTTAAACAGAAGAGTAAATATAGCCTAAGGACTCTAGCTATTTACTTGCTCTCTTGTTGATCCGACTTAGTTGAGAGTCTCTGGAGCGATAATTGTGGTATGCTTAACATTCCCCCTCAAGTTGTAATTTAGAGCTAGAAGGTGCAACTTGATTTCTAATGTACTTGGAACCGCAATGGAGATAGCCCTTTTGTATGAGAAAATTAGTGTTTCTCTTCAAATGTTTAGTATGAGATAGTCAAATACCTCTTCAAAGTTTTAGTTTACGTGTTGATTATGAGACCAAAAGGGGTTATTGATCTGTGTTGGCTAACAGACATAGGTGGTATTGATGAGTTTTGGTTATGAGATCATAAGTGGTATTGATATATGTTGGTTAACAAAAGACATAATTGGTAATGGTAGTGTTCTGTGTTGATGCTGAGATACAAATGGTAATGGTAGCGATAATTTTGTTTAACTAATTTTTTAAAGAGGGTGTTGATGGGAATAGGATATGTCTTGACAAAGAGCATCTTCTCCAATTGTTTTTTTTGAGTGAAAAAAGAAATTGAAAGAGGGTTTGGTATGAAGAGATAGGGAATTTGAGTGTTTGGATGTTGTTATGAAAGTGGTTGTGATGTTGGTGATCTAATATTGGTTGTGGTGGCGGTGGCTGTTACACTGGAAGCGAGGATCGAACCCTCTTGATACCAACTTAGAACATGATATTTTATAGAATATCTTCCACCAGATTTGCAAGTGGAGATAAAAATCTTATTTATACTAAAAATATTCTGCAGAATGTTACAAATTTATTCTGAGTTTGAATAGATTCAAAATATTGACTAACATTTCTTAAATGAGAAGGTAAATATAGCCTAAGGACTGGCTATTTACTTGCTCTACTGACTTACTGACTTAGTTGAGAGTCTCTAGGAGTGATAATTGTGGTATGCTTAACATTCCCCTCCAAGTTGTACTCGGAGTGCGTGAAGGTGCACCTGAATTCTAATGTCTTGGAACCGTAATGAAGATAGCCCTTTTGTATGAGAAAATTGGTGTTTATCTTCAAATATTTAGTATGAGATGGTCAAATACATCTTCAAAGTTTTATTTTGTGTTGATTAACAGACCAAGGGTTATTGATCCGTGTTGCTTCTAACATTACATATATAGTATTGATCTGTTTTGTTTTGCAGTTATAAGTGGTATTGATCATGTTGGTTAACAAGAACATAATTAGTAATGGTGGTGTTCTATGTTGATTATGAGATACAAATGGTAATGGTAGCGATAATTTTTAACTGATTTTGAAAGAGGTGTTGATGGATGAATAGGGATTATGTCACTCAAAGCATCTTCTCAATTGTCTTTTTATGAGAAAAGCAATTGAAAGAGGGTTTGGTTATAGGGATTGAGTATTTGGATGTTGATATGAAATTGGTTGTGATGGTGGTGATCTATTGTTGGTTGTGTAGGCGGTGGTTGTTACAGCCCGGAAAAGAGGATCAGGTATCGATTAACCAGAACATGATATTTGATAGAATATCTTAGCTGATTACAAATGGAGATATCAATCTTATTTATACTAAAAAAGATTCATGAGAATAATTCTGATTTGTTCTGAGTTTAAATAGATTCAAAAAGATTGACTATGCAACTCTTAAACGGAAGAGTAAATATATCCTAAGGTCTATCTATTTACCTCTCTTTTGAATGACTTAGTTGAGAGTCTGCAAGGCGGACAATTGTGGTATGCTTAACATTCCCCCTCAAGTTGTCTGGGCTGGAGAAGGTGCAACTTGCCACAATACTGGAACCGTAATGAAGATAAGCCCTTTTGTATGAAAAATTGGTGTTTCTCTTGAATGTTTAGTATGAGATAGTCAAAATACCTCTTCAAAGTTTTAGTTCTTTGATTATGAGACACAAGGGTTATTAATCTATGTTGGATAACATACATAGGTGGTATTGATCTGTATTAGTTAACGGATATAAGTGTAATGATCTGTGTTGGTTAACAAAAAAATAATTGGTAATGGTAGTGTTCTGTGTTGGGTCTAGTCAAATGGTAATGGTAGCGATAATTTTGTTTAACTCATTTTGAAAAAGGGTGTTGATGGAATAGGGATATGTTGACAAGAAGCGGCTTACAATAATATTTTTGACCGAAAAAAATAATTGAAAGATGGTTTGGTATGAAGAAATAGGGGATTTGAGTGTTTGGATGTTGATGAAAGTGGTTGTGATGGTGGTGATATGTTGTTGGTTTGGTGCGTTGGTTATTCTGGTGACGAGGATCAGGCAGTACCAACTTAGAACATGATATTTGATGAAGATATCTTCCCTAGATTTACCAGTTGAGATATCAATCTTATTTATACTAAAAGATTCTGGGACGATTCACAGTTGTTACAAAAGTTTGAATAGATTCAAAAAGATTGACTAACAACTCTTAAGCAGAGAAAGTAAATATAGCTAAGGACTCTAGCTTTGTTGCTCTTCTTGACTTATTTGACTTAGTTGAGAGTCTCTAGGAGTGATAATTGTGGTATGCTTAACATTTCCCCTCAAGTTGTACTGAATTTCGAAGGTGCAAATTGCTTCTAATGTACTTGGAACCGTAATGAATATAACCATTTTGTGTGAAAATTGGTGTTTCTCTTCAAATGTGTTTAGTATAGGATAATCGAAATACCTCTTTCAAAGTTTGGTTTTCTTTGGTTGATTAACAGACACAAGGTTATTGATCTGTGTTAGCTATGATTGTGGAGTGATATTGATCTTTTTGGTTAATAGATATAAGTGGTATTGATATGATTTGGTTGACAACAGATTATAATTAGTAATGGTAGTCATTACGTGTTGATTAAGATACAAATGGTAATGGTAGAAATAATTTTGTTTAACTGATTTAGAAAAGGTGTTGACTAGAATAGGATAATGTCTTGACAAGAGCATCTTAACCGAATTATTATTTTTTTATAGAAAAAGCAATTGAAAGTGGGTTTGGTATGAAGAGATAAGGGATTTGGGTTTTTGGATGTTGATATGAAAGTGGTTGTGATGGTGGTGATCTGTTGGTTGTAGTGGTGGTGGTTGTTGCAGCGGGAAAAGAGAGGATCATTATCGATACCAACAGAACATGATGTTTTGATAGAGATATATTCCACAGATTTACCAGTGGAGATAGCAATCTTATTTATACTAAAAGCGATTCTAGGAAACGAGTTATAGATTTATTCTGAGGTTGAATAGATTCAAAGATTGCCTAACAACTCTTAAGCAGTAAATATAGCTAAGGACTCTAATATTTACTTACCCTCTCTTTAGTGGCCCAAACTTAGTTGAGAGTTTCTAGGGGCTATAATTGTGGTATGCTTAACATTCCTCAAGTTATACTGGAATTGGCTGAAGGTGCAACTTGCCTAACATCTCTTTGGAACCATAATGAAGATAGCCCTTTTGTATGAGAAAGTGGTGTTTCTCTTCAAATATTTAGTATGAGATAGTCAAAATACCTCTCTAAAGTTTTGGATTGTGTTGATTAACGGACACAAGGGTTATTGATCTTGTGTTTGGCTATGAGACATGAGGTGGTATTGATCTGTAATGGTTTGAGATATAAGTGGTAATGATGTGTTGGTTAACAACAAAATAATTGGTAATGGTAGTGTTCGTGTTGATTAACAGATATAAATGGTAATGGTAGCGATAATTTTGTTTAAGCGATTTTGAAAAGGGTGTTGATGGGAATAGGGATATGTATTCACAAGAGCATCTTACCTATTTATTTTTTTTTGATCGAAAAAAGCAATTGAAAGAGGGTTAGTATGAAGATATTGGGGATTTGAGGGTTTGGATGATATGAAAGTGGTTGTGATGGTGGTGATCTATTGTTGGTTTGTGGCGGTGGTTGTTAATGAGGTGAGCGAGGATCAGGCCTCTTGATACCAACTTAGAACATGATATTTGATAGAATATCTTCTATATTTACTGAGGTGGAATATCAATCTTATTTATACTAAAAGATTCTGTAGAACAGTTACATATTTGTTACAGAGTTTAAATAATTCAAAAGATTGACTAACTCCTAAAGCGAGGAAGAGCTAAATATAGCCTAAGGTCTCTATCTATTTACTTGCTCTCTTGTTGACGACTTAGTTAGAGTCTCTAAGATGGAAATAATTGTGGTATGCTTAACATTCCCCCTCAAGTTATCTTGGAGTTTGTGAAGAGTGCAACTTGTTTCTAATACTGGAACAGTAATGAAGATAGCCCTTTGTATGATTAAAATTTGTGTTTCTCTTCAAATGTTTAGTATGAGATAGTCAAAATACCTCTTTAAAAGTTTTGGTTTCTTTTGTTGATTACCATGAGACACAAGGGTTATTGATCTGTGTTGGATAACAGACGTAAGGTGGTATTGATCTGTTTTGGTTAATAGATATAAGTGGTACCAGTCATTTTGGTAAACAGCATAATTAGTAATGGTAGTGTTCTGTGTTGATTCTGAGATACAAATGGTAATGGTAGAGATAATTTTGTTTATTTGATTTTGAAAGAGGGTGTTGACTGGAATAGGGATATGTCTTGACAAGAGCATCTTCCCAATTTGTTTTTTGACTGAAAAAAGCAATTGAAAAGGGTTTGGTATGAAGAGATTGATTTGAGTGTTTGGATGTTGATGAAAGTGGTTGTGTGGTGAGCTGGTGATCTTGTTGGTTTGTGGTGGTGGTGGTTCTTACAGTTGAAGAAGTGAGGGGATCAAACCTCTAATACCAACAGAACTTATGATCTTTGATATAATTTCTTCCGCAGTTTACCAGTGGAGATAGCAATCTTATTATACTAAAAAATTCTTGAACATTTACAAAATTTGTTACAGGTTTGAGTAAATTCAAAGTTGACTAATAACTCTTAAGCAGAAGAGTAAATATTTCCAAAAGGACTCTAGCTATTTACTTATCTCAAAACAGATAGCTTAGTTGAAAGTCTCTAGGAGCGATAATTGTGGTATGCTTAACATTCCCCCTCAAGTTGTCTTGGAGAATTTGTGAAGGTGCAACCTTACAATGTCTTGGAACCGTAATGAAGATAGCCCTTTTGTATGAGAAAATTGGTGTTTCTCTTCAAATGTTTAGTATGAGATAGTCGAAATACCTCTTCAAAGTTTTAGTTCTGTGTTGATTAACAGACACAAGGGTTATTGATCTGTGTTGGCTAACAGACATAGGTGGTATTGATATGTTTTGGTTAACAACATACATAATTGGTAATGGTAGTGTTCTGTGTTGATTAACAGATACAAATGGTAATGGTAGAGATAATTTTGTTTAACTGATTTTGAAAGAGGGTGTTGATGGGAATAGGGATATGTACTGACAAGAGCATCTTCTCCAATTGTTTTTTTTTGACCGAAAAAGCAATTGAAAGAGGGTTTGGTATGAAGAGATAGGGGATTTGAGTGTTTGGATGTTGATATGAAAGTGGTGGTGATGGTGGTGATCTACTGTTGGTTGTGGTGGTGGTGGTTGTTACAACGGAAAAGCGAGGGGATCGAACCCTCCTGATACCAACTTAGAACATGATATTTGATAGAATATCTTCCACAGATTTACCAGTGGAGATAGCAATCTTATTTATACTAAAAAGATTCTGAGAACAGTTACAGATTTGTTATAGAGTTTGAATAGATTCAAAAGATTGACTAACAACTCTTAAACAGAAGAGTAAATATAGCCTAAGGACTCTAGCTATTTACTTGCTCTCATTGATTGATTGACTTAGTTGAGAGTCTCTAGGAGCGATAATTGTGGTATGCTTAACATTCCCCTCAAGTTGTACTTGAGCTAGCGAAGGTGCAACTTGCTTCTAATGTACTTGGAACCGTAATGGAGATAGCCCTTTTGTATGAGAAAATTGGTGTTTCTCTTCAAATGTTTAGTATGAGATAGTCGAAATACCTCTTCAAAGTTTTAGTTCTGTGTTGATTAACAGACACAAGGGTTATTGATCTGTGTTGGCTAACAGACATAGGTGGTATTGATCTGTTTTGGTTAACAAATATAAGTGGTATTGATCTGTGTTGGTTAACAACAGACATAATTGGTAATGGTAGTGTTCGTGTTGATTAACAGATACAAATGGTAATGGTAGCGATAATTTTGTTTAACTGATTTTGAAAGAGGGTGTTGATGGGAATAGGGATATGTACTTGACAAGAGCATCTTCTCCAATTGTTTTTTTTTTACCGAAAAAAGCAATTGAAAGAGGGTTTGGTATGAAGAGATAGGGGATTTGAGTGTTTGGATGTTGATATGAAAGTGGTTGTGATGGTGGTGATCTACTGTTGGTTGTGGTGGCGGTGGTTGTTACAGCGGAAAAGCGAGGGGATCAAATCCTCCTGATACCAACTTAGAACATGATATTTGATAGAATATCTTCCACAGATTTACCAGTGGAGATAGCAATCTTATTTATACTAAAAAGATTCCGCAGAACAGTTACAGATTTGTTATAGAGTTTGAATAGATTCAAAAGATTGACTAACAACTCTTAAACAGAAGAGTAAATATAGCCTAAGGACTCTAGCTATTTACTTGCTCTACTGACTGACTGACTTAGTTGAGAGTCTCTAGGAGCGATAATTGTGGTATGCTTAACATTCCCCCTCAAGTTGTACTGGAGCTGGAGAAGGTGCAACTTGCTTCTAATGTACTGGAACCGTAATGAAGATAGCCCTTTTGTATGAGAAAATTGGTGTTTCTCTTCAAATGTTTAGTATGAGATAGTCGAAATACCTCTTCAAAGTTTTAGTTCTGTGTTGATTAACAGACACAAGGGTTATTGATCTGTGTTGGCTAACAGACATAGGTGGTATTGATCTGTTTTGGTTAACAGATATAAGTGGTATTGATCTGTGTTGGTTAACAACAGACATAATTGGTAATGGTAGTGTTCTGTGTTGATTAACAGATACAAATGGTAATGGTAGCGATAATTTTGTTTAACTGATTTTGAAAGAGGGTGTTGATGGGAATAGGGATATGTATTGACAAGAGCAGCTTCTCCAATTGTTTGTTTTTTTGACCGAAAAAGCAATTGAAAGAGGGTTTGGTATGAAGAGATAGGGGATTTGAGTGTTTGGATGTTGATATGAAAGTGGTTGTGATGGTGGTGATCTATTGTTGGTTGTGGTGGCGGTGGTTGTTACAACGGAAAAGCGAGGGGATCGAACCCTCCTGATACCAACTTAGAACATGATATTTGATAGAATATCTTCCACAGATTTACCAGTGGAGATAGCAATCTTATTTATACTAAAAAGATTCTGCAGAACAGTTACATATTTGTTATAGAGTTTGAATAGATTCAAAAGATTGACTAACAACTCTTAAACAGAAGAGTAAATATAGCCTAAGGACTCTAGCTATTTACTTGCTCTACTGACTGACTGACTTAGTTGAGAGTCTCTAGGAGCGATAATTGTGGTATGCTTAACATTCCCCCTCAAGTTGTACTGGAGATGGCGAAGGTGCAACTTGCTTCTAATGTAATGGAACCGTAATGAAGATAGCCCTTTTGTATGAGAAAATTGGTGTTTCTCTTCAAATGTTTAGTATGAGATAGTCGAAATACCTCTTCAAAGTTTTAGTTCTGTGTTGATTAACAGACACAAGGGTTATTGATCTGTGTAGGCTAACTGACATAGGTGGTATTGATCTGTTTTGGTTAATAGATATAAGTGGTATTGATCTGTGTTGGTTAACAAAGACATAATTGGTAATGGTAGTGTTCGTGTTGATTAACAGATACAAATGGTAATGGTAGCGATAATTTTGTTTAACTGATTTTGAAAGAGGGTGTTGATGGGAATAGGGATATGTACTGACAAGAGCATCTTCTCCAATTGTTTTTTTTGACCGAAAAAGCAATTGAAAGAGGGTTTGGTATGAAGAGATAGGGGATTTGAGTGTTTGGATGTTGATATGAAAGTGGTTGTGATGGTGGTGATCTACTGTTGGTTGTGGTGGCGGTGGTTGTTACAACGGAAATGCGAGGGTATCGAACCCTCCTAATACCATCTTAGAACATGATATTTTATAGAATATCTTCCACAGATTTACCAGTGGAGATAGCAATCTTATTTATACTAAAAAGATTCGTAGAACAGTTATAGATTTGTTATAGAGTTTGAATAGATTCAAAAGATTGACTAACAACTCTTAAACAGAAGAGTAAATATAGCCTAAGGACTCTAGCTATTTACTTGCTCTCTTGATTGATTGACTTAGTTGAGAGTCTCTAGGAGCGATAATTGTTGTATGCTTAACATTCCCCCTCAAGTTGTACTGGAGATGGCGAAGGTGCAACTTGCTTCTAATGTACCGGAACCGTAATGGAAATAGCCCTTTTGTATGAGAAAATTAGTGTTTCTCTTCAAATGTTTAGTATGAGATAGTCGAAATACCTCTTAAAAGTTTTAGTTCTGTGTTGATTAACGGACACAAAGGTTATTGATCTGTGTTGGCTAACAGACATAGGTGGTGTTGATCTGTTTTTGTTTACAGATATAAGTGGTATTGATATGTGTTGGTTAACAACAGACATAATTGGTAATGGTAGTGTTCGTGTTGATTAACAGATACAAATGGTAATGGTAGCGATAATTTTGTTTAACTGATTTTGAAAGAGGGTGTTGATGGGAATAGGGATATGTACTTGACAAGAGCATCTTCTCCAATTGTTTTTTTTGACCGAAAAAGCAATTGAAAGAGGGTTTGGTATGAAGAGATAGGGGATTTGAGTGTTTGAATGTTGATATGAAAGTGGTTGTGATGGTGGTGATCTACTGTTGGTTGTGGTGGCGGTGGTTGTTACAGCGGAAAAGCGAGGGGATCGAACCCTCTTGATACCAACTTAGAACATGATATTTGATAGAATATCTTCCACAGATTTACCAGTGGAGATAGCAATCTTATTTATACTAAAAAGATTCTGCAGAACGATTACATGATTTGTTATAGAGTTTGAATAGATTCAAAAGATTGACTAACAACTCTTAAACAGAAGAGTAAATATAGCCTAAGGACTCTAGCTATTTACTTGCTCTCTGATTGACTGACTTAGTTGAGAGTCTCTAGGAGCGATAATTGTGGTATGCTTAACATTCCCCTCAAGTTGTACTTGGAGCTGGCGAAGGTGCAACTTGCTTCTAATGTACTTGGAACCGTAATGAAGATAGCCCTTTTGTATGAGAAAATTGGTGTTTCTCTTCAAATGTTTAGTATGAGATAGTCGAAATACCTCTTCAAAGTTTTAGTTCTGTGTTGATTAACAGACACAAGGGTTATTGATCTGTGTTGGCTAACAGACATAGGTGGTATTGATCTGTTTTGGTTAATAGATATAAGTGGTATTGATCTGTGTTGGTTAACAACAGACATAATTGGTAATGGTAGTGTTCTGTGTTGATTAACAGATACAAATGGTAATGGTAGCGATAATTTTGTTTAACTGATTTTGAAAGAGGGTGTTGATGGGAATAGGGATATGTACTTGACAAGAGCATCTTCTCCAATTGTTTTTTTTGACCGAAAAAGCAATTGAAAGAGGGTTTGGTATGAAGAGATAGGGATTTGAGTGTTTGGATGTTGATATGAAAGTGGTTGTGATGGTGGTGATCTACTGTTGGTTGTGGTGGCGGTGGTTGTTACAACGGAAAAGCGAGGGGATCGAACCCTCCTGATACCAACTTAGAACATGATATTTGATAGAATATCTTCCACAGATTTACCAGTGGAGATAGCAATCTTATTTATACTAAAAAGATTCTGCAGAACAATTACAGATTTGTTACAGAGTTTGAATAGATTCAAAAGATTGACTAACAACTCTTAAACAAAAGAGTAAATATAGCCTAAGGACTCTAGCTATTTACTTGCTCTACTGACTGATGACTTAGTTGAGAGTCTCTAGGAGCGATAATTGTGGTATGCTTAACATTCCCCCTCAAGTTGTACTGGAGTGGCGAAGGTGCAACTTGCTTCTAATGTACTGGAACCGTAATGAAGATAGCCCTTTTGTATGAGAAAATTGGTGTTTCTCTTCAAATGTTTAGTATGAGATAGTCGAAATACCTCTTCAAAGTTTTAGTTCTGTGTTGATTAACAGACACAAGGGTTATTGATCTGTGTTGGTTAACAGACATAGGTGGTATTGATCTGTTTTGGTTAACATATATAAGTGGTATTGATCTATGTTGGTTAACAACAGACATAATTGGTAATGGTAGTGTTCTGTGTTGATTAACAGATACAAATGGTAATGGTAGCGATAATTTTGTTTAACTGATTTTGAAAGAGGGTGTTGATGGGAATAGGGATATGTACTGACAAGAGCATCTTCTCCAATTGTTTTTTTTTGACCGAAAAAGCAATTGAAAGAGGGTTTGGTATGAAGAGATAGGGGATTTGAGTGTTTGGATGTTGATATGAAAGTGGTTGTGATGGTGGTGATCTACTGTTGGTTGTGGTGGCGGTGGTTGTTACAGCGGAAAAGCGAGGGGATCGAACCCTCCTGATACCAACTTAGAACATGATATTTGATAGAATATCTTCCACGATTTACCAGTGGAGATAGCAATCTTATTTATACTAAAAAGATTCCGCAGAACAGCTATAGATTTGTTATAGAGTTTGAATATATTCAAAAGATTGACTAACAATTCTTAAACAGAAGAGTAAATATAGCCTAAGGACTCTAGCTATTTACTTGCTCTCCTGACTGACTGACTTAGTTGAGAGTCTCTAGGAGCGATAATTGTGGTATGCTTAACATTCCCCCTCAAGTTGTACTGGAGCTGGCGAAGGTGCAACTTGCTTCTAATGTACTGGAACCGTAATGAAGATAGCCCTTTTGTATGAGAAAATTGGTGTTTCTCTTCAAATGTTTAGTATGAGATAGTCGAAATACCTCTTCAAAGTTTTAGTTCTGTGTTGATTAACAGACACAAGGGTTATTGATCTGTGTTGGCTAACAGACATAGGTGGTATTGATCTGTATTGGTTAACAGATATAAGTGGTATTGATCTATGTTGGTTAACAACAGACATAATTGGTAATGGTAGTGTTCGTGTTGATTAACAGATACAAATGGTAATGGTAGCGATAATTTTGTTTAACTGATTTTGAAAGAGGCTGTTGATGGGAATAGGGATATGTACCGACAAGAGCATCTTCTCCAATTGTTTTTTTTACCGAAAAAGCAATTGAAAGAGGGTTTGGTATGAAGAGATAGGGATTTGAGTGTTTGGATGTTGATATGAAAGTGGTTGTGATGGTGGTGATCTACTGTTGGTTGTGGTGGCGGTGGTTGTTACAATGAAAAGCGAGGGATCGAACCCTCCTGATACCAACTTAGAACATGATATTTGATAGAATATCTTCCACAGATTTACAGTGGAGATAGCAATCTTATTTATACTAAAAAGATTCTCAGAACAATTACAGATTTGTTATAGAGTTTGAATAGATTCAAAAGATTGACTAACAACTCTTAAACAGAAGAGTAAATATAGCCTAAGGACTCTAGCTATTTACTTGCTCTACTGACTGACTGACTTAGTTGAGAGTCTCTAGGAGCGATAATTGTGGTATACTTAACATTCCCCCTCAAGTTGTACTGGAGCTGGCGAAGGTGCAACTAGCTTCTAATGTCTTGGAACCGTAATGAAGATAGCCCTTTTGTATGAGAAAATTGGTGTTTCTCTTCAAATGTTTAGTATGAGATAGTCGAAATACCTCTTCAAAGTTTTAGTTCTGTGTTGATTAACAGACACAAGGGTTATTGATCTGTGTTGGCTAACAGACATAGGTGGTATTAATCAGTTTTGGTTAACAGATATAAGTGGTATTGATATATGTTGGTTAACAAAAGACATAATTGGTAATGGTAGTGTTCTGTGTTGATTAACAGATACAAATGGTAATGGTAGCGATAATTTTGTTTAACTGATTTTGAAAGAGGGTGTTGATGGGAATATGGATATGTACTTGACAAGAGCATCTTCTCCAATTGTTTTTTTTGACCGAAAAAGCAATTGAAAGAGGGTTTGGTATGAAGAGATAGGGATTTGAGTGTTTGGATGTTGATATGAAAGTGGTTGTGATGGTGGTGATCTACTGTTGGTTGTGGTGGCGGTGGTTGTTACATCGGAAAAGCGAGGGGATCGAACCCTCCTGATACCAACTTAGAACATGATATTTGATAGAATATCTTCCACAGATTTACTAGTGGAGATAGCAATCTTATTTATACTAAAAAGTTTCCGCAGAACAGTTACAGATTTGTTACAGAGTTTGAATAGATTCAAAAGATTGACTAACAACTCTTAAACAGAAGAGTAAATATAGCCTAAGGACTCTAGCTATTTACTTGCTCTACTTGATGATGACTTAGTTGAGAGTCTCTAGGAGCGATAATTGTGGTATGCTTAACATTCCCCTCAAGTTGTACTTGAGTGGCGAAGGTGCAACTTGCTTCTAATGTCTTGGAACCGTAATGAAGATAGCCCTTTTGTATGAGAAAATTGGTGTTTCTCTTCAAATATTTAGTATGAGATAGACGAAATACATCTTCAAAGTTTTAGTTCTGTGTTGATTAACAGACACAAGGGTTATTGATCTGTGTTGGCTAACATACATAGGTAGTATTGATCTGTTTTGGTTAACAGATATAAGTGGTATTGATCTGTGTTGGTTAACAACAAGACATAATTGGTAATGGTAGTGTTCGTGTTGATTAACAGATACAAATGGTAATGGTAGCGATAATTTTGTTTAACTTATTTTGAAAGAGGGTGTTGATGGGAATAGGGATATGTACTTGACAAGCGCATCTTCTCCAATTGTTTTTTTTTTACCGAAAAAATCAATTGAAAGAGGGTTTGGTATGAAGATATAGGGGATTTGAGTGTTTGGATGTTGATATGAAAGTGGTTGTGATGGTGGTGATCTACTGTTGGTTGTGGTGGAGGTGGTTGTTACAGGAAAAGCAGGGGATCGAACCCTCTGATACCAACTTAGAACATGATATTTGATAGAATATCTTCCACAGATTTACCAGTGGAGATAGAAATCTTATTTATACTAAAAATATTCTGTAGAATAGTTACAGATTTGTTATAGAGTTTGAATAGATTCAAAAGATTGACTAACAACTCTTAAACGAAGAGTAAATATAGCCTAAGGACTCTAGCTATTTACTTGCTCTCTTGATCAATCGACTTAGTTGAGAGTCTCTAGGAGCGATAATTGTGGTATGCTTAACATTCCCCTCAAGTTGTACTCGAGGTGGCGAAGGTGCAACTTGCTTCTAATGTAATGGAACCGTAATGAAGATAGCCCTTTTGTATGAGAAAATTAGTGTTTCTCTTCAAATGTTTAGTATGAGATAGTCGAAATACCTCTTAAAAGTTTTAGTTCTGTGTTGATTAACGGACACAAAGGTTATTGATCTGTGTTGGCTAACAGACATAGGTGGTATTGATCTGTTTTTGTTTACAGATATAAGTGGTATTGATATGTGTTGGTTAACAACAGACATAATTGGTAATGGTAGTGTTCTGTGTTGATTAACATATACAAATGGTAATGGTAGCGATAATTTTGTTTAACTGATTTTGAAAGAGGGTGTTGATGGGAATAGGGATATGTACTGACAAGAGCATCTTCTCCAATTGTTTTTTTTTACCGAAAAAAGCAATTGAAAGAGGGTTTGGTATGAAGAGATAGGGGATTTGAGTGTTTGGATGTTGATATGAAAGTGGTTGTGATGGTGGTGATCTATTGTTGGTTGTGGTGGCGGTGGTTGTTACAGCGGAAAAGCGAGGGGATCGAACCCTCCTGATACCAACTTAGAACATGATATTTGATAGAATATCTTCCACAGATTTACCAGTGGAGATAGCAATCTTATTTATACTAAAAGATTCTAGAATGATTCTGATTTGTTATAGAGTTTGAATAGATTCAAAAGATTGACTAACAACTCTTAAACGAAGAGTAAATATAGCCTAAGGACTCTAGCTATTTACTTGCTCTCTGACTGACTGACTTAGTTGAGAGTCTCTAGGAGCGATAATTGTGGTATGCTTAACATTCCCCCTCAAGTTGTACTGGAGTGGCGAAGGTGCAACTTGCTTCTAATGTCATGGAACCGTAATGAAGATAGCCCTTTTGTATGAGAAAATTGGTGTTTCTCTTCAAATGTTTAGTATGAGATAGTCGAAATACCTCTTCAAAGTTTTAGTTCGTGTTGATTAACATACACAAGGGTTATTGATCTGTGTTGGCTAACAAACATAGGTGGTATTGATCTGTTTTGGTTAATGATATAAGTGGTATTGATATGTGTTGGTTAACAAAAGACATAATTGGTAATGGTAGTGTTCGTGTTGATTAACAGATACAAATGGTAATGGTAGCGATAATTTTGTTTAACTGATTTTGAAAGAGGGTGTTGATGGGAATAGGGATATATATTGACAAGAGCATCTTCTCCAATTGTTTTTTTTGATCGAAAAAGCAATTGAAAGAGGGTTTGGTATGAAGAGATAGGGGATTTGAGTGTTTGGATGTTGATATGAAAGTGGTTGTGATGGTGGTGATCTATTGTTGGTTGTGGTGGTGGTGGTTGTTACAATGAAAAGCGAGGATCGAACCCTCTCGATACCAACTTAGAACATGATATTTGATAGAATATCTTCCACAGATTTACCAGTGGAGATAAAAATCTTATTTATACTAAAAAGATTCGGCTGAACAGTTACAGATTTGTTAAAGAGTTTGAATAGATTCAAAATATTGACTAACAACTCTTAAATAGAAGAGTAAATATAGCCTAAGGACTCTAGCTATTTACTTGCTCTCTTGACTGATCGACTTAGTTGAGAGTCTCTAGGAGCGATAATTGTGGTATGCTTAACATTCCCCTCAAGTTGTACTCGGATATAGCGAAGGTGCAACTTGCTTCTAATGTCTTGGAACCGTAATGGAGATAGCCCTTTTGTATGAGAAAATTGGTGTTTCTCTTCAAATGTTTAGTATGAGATAGCTTAAATACTTATTCAAAGTTTTAGTTCTGTGTTGATAAATGTATATTGCTGGTTATTGATCTGTGATAGCCTACCAACATAGATGATATTGATCTGTTTTTTTCGACATAAGTGGTATTGGTCTATGATTAACACGGACATAATTATAATGGTAAGTTCTCGTGTTGATTAAGATACAATTAATGGTAATGGTTATAATTTTGTTTTAACCGATTTTGAAAGAGGGTGTTGATAGGAATAGGGATATGTCGACAAAGGCATCTTCTCAATTGTTTTTTTTAACCGAAAAAGCAATTGAAAGAGGGTTTGGTATATAAAGAGATAGGGGATTTGAGTGTTTGGATATTGATATGAAAGTGGTTGTGATGGTGGTGATCCAATATTGGTTGTGGTGGAGGTGGTTGTTCAACGGAAAAGGGAGGGATCGAACCCTCTGATACCAACTTAGAACATGATATTTTATAGAATATCTTACAGATTTACTAATGGAGATGTTAATCTTATTTATACTAAAAGATTCCGCAGAACAGATTACAGATTTGTTCTGAGTTTGAATAGATTCAAAAGATTGACTAACAACTCTTAAACAAAAGAGTAAATATAGCTAAGGACTCTAGCTATTTACTTGCTCTACTTGATCGCTTTGACTTAGTTGAGAGTCTCTAGGAGCGATAATTGTGGTATGTTTAACATTCCCCCTCAACTTGTACAAGAGCCTGGAGAAGGTGCCGCTTTGCTTCTAATGTAATGGAGGGTGAATGAAGATAATCCCTTTTGTATGAGAAAAATTGGTGTTTCTCTTCAAATGTTTAGTATGAGATATTCAAATACCTCTTCAAAGTTTTAGTTCTATGTTGATTAACAAACACAAGGGTTATTGATCTGTGTTGGTTATGTAGACATAGGTGGTATTGATCTGCTTTGGTTAATGATATAAGTGGTATGATGATCTGTGTTGGTTAACAAAAGACATAATTGGTAATGGTAGTGTTCGTGTTGATTAACATATACAAATGGTAATGGTAGCGATAATTTTGTTTAACTGATTTTGAAAGAGGGTGTTGATGGGAATAGGGATATGTACTTACAAGAGCATCTTCTCCAATTGTTTTTTTGACCGAAAAAGCAATTGAAAGAGGGTTTGGTATGGAAGAGATAGGGATTTGGGTGTTTGGATATTGATATGAAAGTGGTTGTGATGGTGGTGATCTATTGTTGGTTGTGGTGGCGGTGGTTGTTACACCGAAATGCGAGGGGATCAACCCTCCTAATACCATCTTAGAACATGATATTTGATAGATTATCTTCCACATATTTACCAAAGGAGATAGCAATCTTATTTATACTAAAAAGATTCGAGATAAATGATTACAAAGATTTGTTACAGAGTTTGAATAGATTCAAAAGATTGACTAACAACTCTTAAAAGTAAGAGTAAATATAGCCTAGGACTCTAGCTATTTACTTGCTCTAATTAATCGATCGACTTAGTTGAGAGTCTCTAGGAGCTTATAATTGTGGTATACTTAACATTCCCCCTCAAGTTGTCTTTCGAGCTGGCGAAGGTGCAACTAGATTCTAATGTAATCGAACCGTAATGGAGATAGCCCTTTTTGTATGAGAAAATTAGTGTTTCTCTTCAAATGTTTAGTATGAGATAGTCAAATACCTCTTCAAAGTTTTAGTTATTGTTGATTAATGTATTAACAAGGGTTATTGATCTGTGTAGCTAAGAGACATAGGTGGTATTGATGGCCAGTTAATAGATATAAGTGGTATTGATATATGTTGGTTAACAAAGACATAATTGGTAATGGTAGTGTTCGTATGTTGATTAACAGATACAAATAGTAATGGTAGCGATAATTTTGTTTAACTTATTTTGAAAGAGGGTGTTGATGGGAATATGGGATATATCATAACGACATAAGTATCTTCCAATTGTTTTTTTTACCGAAAAATCAATTGAAAGAGGGTTTGGTATGAAGAGATATGGATTTGAGTGTTTGGATGTTGATATGAAAGTGGTTGTGATGGTGGTGATCTACTGTTGGTTGTGGTGGCGGTGGTTATTATAAATGAAAGCGAGGGAACCCTCTTGATACCAACTTAGAACATGATATTTGATAGAATATCTTCTAGATTACCGTTGTAGATAAAAATCTTATTTATACTAAAAATATTCGCAGAATCAGTTCATGATTTGTTACGTAGAGTTTGAATAGATTCAAATATTGACTAACATTTCTTAAGCGAGGAAGAGTAAATATAGCCTAAGGACTCTATCTATTTACTTAACTCTTACCGATCAAGTGATCTTAGTTGAGAGTCTCTAGGAGCGATAATTGTGGTATGTTTAACATTCCCCTCGTTGTACTTAGGTGGCGAAGGTGCAACTTGCTTCTAATGTCTTTGGAACCGTAATGAAGATAGCATTTTGTATGATAAAATTGGTGTTTATCTTCAAATATTTAGTATGAGATAGTTGAAATACATCTTCAAAGTTTTAGTTGTGTGTTAATTAAGGACACAAGGGTTATTGATCCGTGTTGGCTAACATACATAGGTAGTATTGATCTTTTTGTTTAACAGATATAAGTGGTATTGATCTGTGTTGGTTAACAACAAACATAATTGGTAATGGTAGTGTTTGCATTGATTAACATACAAATGGTAATGGTAGCGATAATTTTTTTTAACTGATTTTGAAAGAGGTGTTGATGGGAATAGGGATATGTCATGACAAGAGCATCTTCTCCAATTTCTTTTTTGACCGAGAAAAGCAATTGAAAGAGGGTTTTATGAAGATATATGGGAGTTTGAGTGTTTGGATGTTGATATGAAATTGGTTGTGATGGTGGTGATCTATTGTTGGTTGTGGTGGCGGTGGTTGTTACAACGGAAAAGAGAGGATCGAACTCATAATATCAACTTAGAACATGATATTTGATAGAATATCTTCCCTAGATTTACCAGTGGAGATAACAATCTTATTTATACTAAAAAGATTCCACAGAATAGTTCAGATTTGTTATAGAGTTTGAATAGATTCAAAAGATTGACTAACAACTCTTAAAGAGAAGAGTAAATATAGCCTAAGGACTCTAGCTATTTACTTGCTCTCTTGTTGATTGACTTAGTTGAGAGTCACTAGAGCGATAATTGTGGTATTCTTAACATTCCCCTCAAGTTGTCTGGAGTGGAGAAGGTGCAACTTGCTTCTTTGCTCGAACCGTAATGAAGATAGCCCTTTTTGTATGAGAAAATTAGTGTTTCTCTTGAAATGTTTAGTATGAGATAGTTAAAATACATCTTCAAAGTTTTAGTTCTGTGTTGATTAATGGACACAAGGGTTATTAATCTATGTTGGGTAAAAACATAGGTGGTATTGATCTGTTTTGGTTAATGATATAAGTGGTATTGATATAAGTTGGTTAACAAAAGAAATAATTGGTAATGGTAGTGTTTTGTGTTGATTAATGATACAAATGGTAATGGTAGTGATAATTTTGTTTAACTGATTTTGAAAGAGGTGTTGATGGGAATAGGGATATGTATTGACAAGAGCATCTTCTCCAATTTTTTTTTTTTGACCGAAAAAAATAATTGAAAGATGGTTTGGTATGAAGAAATAGGGATTTGAGTGTTTGGATGTTGATATGAAAGTGGTTGTGATGGTGGTGATATGTTGTTGGTTGTTGGTGGCGGTGGTTATTACAATGGAAAAGAGAGGGATCGAACCCTCCGATACCAACTTAGAACATGATATTTGATAGAATATCTTCCACATATTTACCAATGGAGATAGCAATCTTATTTATACTAAAATGATTGAACGATTCAGATTTATTGAGTTTGAATAGATTCAAAATATTGACTAACAACTCTTAAACAAAAGAGTAAATATAGCCCTAAGGACTCTAGCTATTTACTTGCTCTCTTGACTAACTGACTTAGTTAAGAGTCTCTAGGAGTGATAATTGTGGTATGCTTAACATTCCCCTCAAGTTGTATGGAAAAGTTGAAGGTGCAACTTGCTTCTAATGTAATGGAACCGTAATGAAGATAGCCATGTTTTGTATGTGAAAATTGGTGTTTCTCTTCAAATGTTTAGTATGAGATAGTCGAAATACCTCTTTAAAGTTTTAGTTCTTTGTTGATTAACATACACAAGGGTTATTGATCTGTGTTGGCTAACAGACATAGGTGGTATTGATATGTTTTGGTTAATAGATATAAGTGGTATTGATCTGTGTTGGTTGACAACAAGACATAATTGGTAATGGTAGTGTTCTCGTGTTGATTAATGATACAAATGGTAATGGTAGAGATAATTTTGTTTAACTTATTTTGAAAGAGGGTGTTGATAGAATAGGGATATGTCTGACAAGAGCATCTTCTCCAATTGTTTTTTTTTAGAAAAAAGCAATTGAAAGTGAATTTGGTATGAAGAGATATGGGATTTGAGTGTTTGGATGTTGATATGAAAGTGGTTGTGATGGTGGTGATCTACTGTTGGTTGTGGTGGTGGTGGTTGTTACAACGGAAAAGCGAGGGATCGAACCCTCCTAATACCAACTTAGAACATGATATTTGATAGAATATATTCCATGAGTTACCAGTGGAGATAGCAATCTTATTTATACTAAAAAAGATTCCGCAAGAACAGTTACATGTTTGTTACAGAGTTTGAATAGATTCAAAAGATTGACTAACAATTCTTAAACAGAAGAGTAAATATAGCCTAAGGACTCTAGCTATTTACTTGCTCTATTGACTGACTGACTTAGTTAAGAGTTTCTAGGAGCGATAATTATGGTATGCTTAACATTCCCCTCAATTTGTACCTCGGAGATGGCGAAGGTGCAACTTGATTCTAATGTCTGGAACCGTAATGAAGATATCCCTTTTGTATGAGAAAATTGGTGTTTCTCTTCAAATGTTTAGTATGAGATAGTCGAAATACCTCTCTAAAGTTTTAGTTCTGTGTTGATTAACAGACACAAGGGTTATTGATCTGTGTTGGCTAACAAACATAGGTATTATTGATCTGTTTTGGTTAACAGATATAAGTGGTATTGATATGTGTTGGTTAACAACAGAAATAATTGGTAATGGTAGTGTTCTGTGTTGATTAACAGATACAAATGGTAATGGTAGTGATAATTTTGTTTAACTGATTTTGAAAGAGGGTGTTGATGGGAATATGGATATGTATTCACAAGAGCATCTTCTCCAATTGTTTTTTTTTTTTGACCGAAAAAATAATTGAAAGAGGGTTTGGTATGAAGATATAGGGGATTTGAGGGTTTGGATGTTGATATGAAAGTGGTTGTGATGGTGGTGATCTGTTGTTGGTTTTGGTGGCGGTGGTTGTTACTGGCGAAAAATCGAGGATCGAACCCTCTTGATACCAACTTAGAACATGATATTTGATAGAATATCTTCCACATATTTACCGGTGGAGATAAAATCTTATTTATACTGAAAAGATTCTGCAGAACAGTTACATATTTGTTACAGAGTTTGAATAGACAGAAGAGTAAATATAGCATAAGGACTCTATCTATTTACTTGCTCTACTGACTGACTGACTTAGTTAAGAGTCTTTAGGAGCGATAATTGTGGTATGCTTAACATTCCCCCTCAAGTTGTACTGGAGATGGAGAAGGTGCAACTTGTTTCTAATGTCTAGGAACCGTAATGAAGATATCCCCTTTTGTATATTAAAATTTGTGTTTCTCTTCAAATGTTTACTATGAGATAGTCGAAATACCTCTTTAAAGTTTTAGTTCTTTGTTGATTAACAGACACAAGGGTCATTGATCTGTGTTGGATAACAGACATAGGTGGTATTGATATGTTTTGGTTAATAGATATAAGTGGTATTGATCTGTTTTGGTTGACAACAGACATAATTGGTAATGGTAGTGTTCTGTGTTGATTAACAG
This sequence comes from Papaver bracteatum, assembly GCA_023529315.1. NCBI lineage: Eukaryota > Viridiplantae > Streptophyta > Magnoliopsida > Ranunculales > Papaveraceae > Papaver > Papaver bracteatum. The sequence continues at coordinate 55,358 of JAJJWX010004214.1, forward strand.
ATACAAATGGTAATGGTAGAGATAATTTTGTTTAACTGATTTTGAAAGTGGGTGTTGATGGGAATAGGGATATATCTTGACAAGAGCATCTTCTTCAATTGTTTTTTTTTACCGAAAAAAGCAATTGAAAGTGGGTTTGGTATGAAGAGATAGGGATTTGAGTGTTTGGATGTTGATATGAAAGTGGTTGTGATGGTGGTGATACTGTTGTTGGTTGTGGTTGTGGTGGTGGTTACAACGGAAAAGTGAGGGGATCGAACCCTCCTAATACCAACTTAGAACATGATATTTGATATAATATCTTCCACAGATTTACCAGTGGAGATAACAATCTTATTTATACTAAAAACATTCTGCAGAAAATTTACATATTTGTTATAGAGTTTGAATAGATTCAAAAGATTGACTAACAACTCTTAAACAGAAGAGTAAATATAGCCTAAGGACTCTAGCTATTTACTTGCTCTCTTGACTGAATGACTTAGTTGAGAGTCTCTAGGAGCGATAATTGTGGTATGCTTAACATTCCCCCTCAAGTTGTCTTTGGAGATGGCGAAGGTGCAACTTGCTTCTAATATACCGGAACCGTAATGAAGATAGCCCTTTTGTATGAGAAAATTAGTGTTTCTCTTCAAATGTTTAGTATGAGATAGTCGAAATACCTCTTAAAAGTTTTAGTTCTGTGTTGATTAACGGACACAAAGGTTATTGATCTGTGTTGGCTAACAGACATAGGTGGTGTTGATCTGTTTTTGTTTACAGATATAAGTGGTATTGATATGTGTTGGTTAACAACAGACATAATTGGTAATGATAGTGTTCTGTGTTGATTAACATATACAAATGGTAATGGTAGCGATAATTTTGTTTAACTGATTTTGAAAGAGGGTGTTGATGGGAATAGGGATATGTACTGACAAGAGCATCTTCTCAAATTGTTTTTTTTTTTGACCGAAAAAAGCAATTGAAAGAGGGTTTGGTCTGAAGAGATAGGGGATTTGAGTGTTTGGATGTTGATATGAAAGTGGTTGTGATGGTGGTGATCTACTGTTGGTTGTGGTGGAGGTGGTTGTTACATCGGAAAAGAGAGGGGATCGAACCCTCCTGATACCAACTTAGAACATGATATTTGATAGAATATCTTCCACAGATTTACCAATGGAGATAGCAATCTTATTTATACTAAAAAGATTCTGCAGAATAGTTACATATTTTTTACAGAGTTTGAATAGATTCAAAAGATTGACTAACAACTCTTAAATGGAAGAGTAAATAAAGCCTAAGGACTCTAGCTATTTACTTGCTCTACTGACTGACTGACTTAGTTGAGAGTCTCTAGGAGCGATAATTGTGGTATTCTTAACATTCCCCCTCAAGTTGTACTGGAGCTGGAGAAGGTGCAACTTGATTCTAATGTACTGGAACCGTAATGAAGATAGCCCTTTTGTATGAGAAAATTGGTGTTTCTCTTCAAATATTTAGTATGAGATAGTCGAAATACATCTTCAAAGTTTTAGTTCTGTGTTGATTAACAGACACAAGGGTTATTAATCTATGTTGTCTAGCAAACATAGGTAGTATTGATCTGTTTTGGTTAACAGATATAAGTGGTATTGATCTATGTTGGTTAACAAAATAAATAATTGGTAATGGTAGTGTTCTGTGTTGATTAACAGATACAAATGGTAATGGTAGTGATAATTTTGTTTAACTGATTTTGAAAGAGGGTGTTGATGGGAATAGGGATATGTATTGACAAGAGCAACTTCTCCAATTGTTTGTTTTTTTGACTGAAAAAAATAATTGAAAGAGGGTTTGGTATGAAGAAATAGGGGATTTGAGGGTTTGGATGTTGATATGAAAGTGGTTGTGATGGTGGTGATATACTATTGGTTGTGGTGGAGGTGGTTGTTACATCGGAAAAGCGAGGGGATCGAACCCTCCTGATTCCAACTTAGAACATGATATTTGATAGAATATCTTCCACAGATTTACCAGTGGAGATATCAATCTTATTTATATTAAAAAGATTCTGCAGAACAATTACAGATTTGTTACAGAGTTTGAATAGATTCAAAAGACTGACTAACAACTCTTAAACAGAAGAGTAAATATAGTCTAAGTACTCTAACTATTTACTTGCTCTACTGACTGACTGACTTAGTTCAGAGTCTCTAGGAGCGATAATTGTGGTATGCTTAACAGCTTGTCCTCGAGGCAAGGAGTACACAATAAAAATGTATTTTTTTCATCTTGAGGGTGATGGTGACATTTACCATTTGCCAAGTTCATAAAACACCGACTGAGTGTCTCAAACACTCTTTTAGAATTGCATGCCAAGAAAATTGATTGGACATCTAAAGCGTAAGCAAGATCTAGCCCATGTAGGAGCCCCTCCATGGCATGGAAAAATGCTGAAACCGACAATTTGGAACCTCCACTAACAGCACAGAGAGGACCACCATCCTCCTCTCCGCCACGCCACAACATGGCACCATAACCACCAATCCATGTCTTCTTTCTATAATACCCATCAAATGTGATAGCAAATACACCTTCCGTGTCTTCTTCATCGGGAATACTCTTCATGTCCGCATAGAACTTAGCAATTAAAAGTTCTCGTTCTACCGGATCATACTGATAGGGAAGCAAGGTAATTATGGGCATAGATAGATTCTCGTCAGGATTAAGTGCTGCTGCAGACTTCGTGTTAGCATCATCCCCTGATTGTTGAGATTCTGCAGAATCCTCATATTTATCATAACAATTAACCTCATGATAATACCCCTCTTCATCTACATAATATTGGGGTCGTTTGAGATACGGAGTAAGGGGAGTGAATGAACCCTGAGAGGGAATTGAGGAATGCAAAGAGGTATCAGAAACATTTTGATTACGACGACCCGACCCGACGACTCTCCCTCCTGCTACCAGTACCATGTTCCATATAAAGTGTCACTGAATAGAAGAAAAAAGGCAACACAACGTATCACTAACTGAATTTTTGTTTACAACTATTTATAAACAATATTTAAGATCCCTAATTGAAAGAAAGAAGATTAATAATAAATAAAAAAAGACAAATCACCTTGGTCTAAATTTCTATGGTTGGATTTATTTTGTTTGAATCAATATTTTGTTAAGATGACAAATATTCTCTGTATGGGATAATAAGAAGATGCAAGGCCTCTATTTATATATAACACTACCATCTGAAAGAAGGAAAGCTAACTATAGCAGCAGAATAGAAATCCTTCTTAAAAATAAAATCAAACAGAACCTAATTTTCCCTAAAAATCCCCCCTTTAACAGGGGATGGCATAGACAACTTGCAGTAAACTAAAAGAGAAGAGGATTTAGAAGCAAACCTTAGTCGTCGGAGATCTGGAGTCACCAGAGAAGACACGGATCTATGAGAAGCCGTTCAAAGTAATATTTATGTAGGGAAAAAAGTTGGGGCTTTATGTGATTTCTCTATTTCTCATCCCTTGGCTTCCTGATATGAGCAAGTTTCCTTAAAAAAAAAAGAATGCTGACCGACCCGGATTAACCAGATTTTAAGATCTTTCTTCCTATTCCAGGATTATCAATGCACTTTCTCTGAGGAATTCCATTGAAGCAAAACTATTGGTTAGGGATGATAGTGTTTAGGTAACCCCATTCTTTCTGTATCAACTAGGTATCACCGGGGCCGTAAGGCCCGGGCTCAACCTCTGATGAGTGTTATGCTTCACGTACTCTTCGGTATTCGACATAGAGTTAACAGCTTGGTATGTTTAGTGAAAATAATTTAGAATATTATTAATATGCTTATGTTAGTATCCTAATTTATGATATCTAATCACCAATATCCTTTGGTTCTTTTCTTAGTCGTCGATTCCAAGATAATTAAATGGTGACCATTTCTTAGACGTGAACATCACCTGTGAAATATTCCTTTTGACACAACCAAAAATCTGGCGAACCATAAGATAATATGACCAATATAAACTGGATTTATAGCATATACCTTGCCATCAATGAAAACTGACTAAGATAACAAAAGAATTTATATCCATGAAAAACTACTCCTAAAAGTGGGAGAATACGTATTTAACCCTTCCATGAATTTCAATCTTCTCTTGGGCATTCCACTATTCTTGCATAGTTATATTCTTTCTCGATTCCAGATTTTTTTCAACGTTGATTCGGTATATCCGGTCTAGACGTTATTTGAATTGTCATAACTTGTGATTTTTATTTATTTATTTTAACTTCTTCATATTTTTATGGATTCATGTCATGTATTTGTAAATTTTCTGTTCAGACCAGCTTGTGGAAAAATACTTATGCATGTTTTTTGTTTACACCCTATTTCCATGACCTGATCTCCTAAAGTTCAATTATCTTCTTGTTGATTTCCTTGAGTGTTAAATCACGGTTGTCTTATCTTCAATGAAACTTTCATCCTTCAAATAAGCCCCGAGCATCTTACTATTACATAGGAAGATGCCAATGACACTTATCAACATCATGCAACATCAAAAAATTTATGAAATGTAATATCATTCTATTTTTTCTTCAGCATTTTATGTTGTTAAATTTTTTTTAACTCATACTCTTGTTGTTATTTTTGCATAATCTTTCATGCACGTTTTCATTTCAATTCATGTTTAAACGATTATTTTTTAGATCCAAATGAATCGAAATATTTAAATCTTCTCCAACTCTCGATGTCATTTTGTTGATCTAAGAAGTTCTCAAATTTTTCATTGGGATCCGAATATATTGTCTCTTGATTAAGGACCCATAAGAATACTGTAAGAAGTGTTTTCTATTTCTTTTATTTGCGTTCTTGTTTTTTCTCATCATCATTATTAGTGTTATCTTCCTTGAGCTCTTGATCCTTCACGGAGTTTAATTACCTTGTTGTCAAGCGATAATTGTATTTTTCTCTGTCTCTGGATATCACCTGGAATTTTTCCATGGCTCAATATTTCATCATGGTATAATGCCTTTTATCCTTGGTAATTAAACATATGGTTTTAATATTTCAATATAATGAAGAATCCTTAAATTCATATTCATATTTTCAACGATAATTTTGTCGATATTCAACATGTTGTTGCTTGTCACATTCCCAACCTTTGTTTTTGGTGTTTAGCTACATGTTTGTGATTATCCAATATAAGTTTTTTAATTTAAGTAAAATACTTGATCTGGGTCAAGTAAAATGACAATCAAGAAGTAATGACTTCAAATGCTCAACGACAATCAATGTATAATATTTTTGGTTATCAATGAGAATCAGCTAGCCATGCCTCGACCAATGCTAAACGAAGTTACATTGTTGCAAGTGAACAAACATGATACTGCATTAATTGTTCAAATGAGAGTGGTTATATCTATAAGTAAAATTATAAAATTTAAAAACATAATTTTCCAAAATATGAATTTAAATATGATGAAGCTGCAGTTGATAGTGCCTTATCTAGTCTACCACTTCATATATTTTTAAATTGCAAAGAATGCCGCATTGGAAAACTCACAATTGCATGATTTTAAATTTTCTTAATAATATGATGTTGTCTATTATATAATTCAATGATTGTTATTAGAATAATATGTTTTGGTTCTTATGTTAAATTAAAAGTTTATAACGCGAGAATTTCGTAAAATGTATATTTAAGAGTAATTTATTGTTTGATAATGATCACAAAATTATTATACACATTATCGTAAAAGAAATAATCCTTGATAGTTATTAGTCTAAATATAGTGTCATCACACTACCCATTTCATCTTGTTGTTTATTGTTACCTCATTCATCAAGTTATGATAATGAAATCCATGCATGAATAACAACTTTGTATACCTTTTTTTCCCTTTTAATGTAAATGTATTTTATTTATTTTTGAAATTGGAAGGTTATATTAAAAGAGGAAAAAGATTACAAAGCAAGGCCACAGTTTACAACATCACATATGCAATACTGTTTCCCAATGATACAAAATTTGAGTAATTGAAACACCTTTAAAAACACCCATTTCACTAAGCCAAAGAATGATAGACTGTTTAGTCAACAAAACTACTTCCTCCACTGTCATTGCTCTTCCTCCAAAAACTCTTTTATTTCTTGCATTCTACAGATGCCATTGCACAACATAAATCACTTTCCACCACACTTCTTTACTCTTCCCTTGTAAGTTATTCATTCTCCAAGCTTCAAAGTTTGCTTTCACTGAATTTGGAAATACCCAAGCAATTCTAAAAGCCTTAACAAAATGAGACCAAACCTAAAAAGCAAAAGAATAACTCACAAAATGAGACCAAACTTTGAGACCAAACCTCAAAGTTTGTTTAATGTAAATGTATTCATGTATTATTCCAGTTGGTTGGAGTTATTCACGTTTTTATTGCATATTGGCCCACTCAACTTGTATTTTTTTTTCTTCAATGTGTCCATCTTGCTTTAGTTGAAATAATATATTTTACTCACGGAATGCGCCATATCTATTAAACAACATGTCTTTGTAATTTATAAAAAGTTTAGCTTATATTTCCTAAAATTAATTACCTTTCATTTCAACAACTCTTGTTGAGAATGCAATTGTCATATCTCCGTGTTCTATATTGTTATTGTTTCTTGTATGATTTGATTACCAGAATAACCACGTATGATCGTTTTTTATTACATGTCCCTTTCATCTTTTATCACAACTGTTAGATCATGGCTCGGTTGAACCCACCAAGAGTTGGTATGTCAAGTTTGGTTCTCATATTTTAGTGAACCATAACTCATTTAAGAGTCACTTGATTTAAATGTATTAGAGTCAACTTCGTATAGGTTAGATTAAAAGTATTAGGGTGAGACATTACAAGTATTGCGTAGACTTGAAGAAGTGAAGAAGTACGGAGCTACAACCATAACATCATCCTTCCACTTGAGGTTAGTGATATTTGACTTATTTGTTTCATTCCTAACGTATCTTTCAAGTCGTTCATATTGAAAAATAAAACAACGAAGCATGAACACTCTAGATATACATAGTATTAAGGAATCCAATATGAAGTTTCTTTCTTAACCGTTAAACTTTGTATATAAGTGTTTGAGGGTGAAAATGGTTTCTGCTGATTTCGGTAATTTCGGGTGTTTGGGTGAGAAACGAATTTAAACCCTAAACAATGTCTTAAGGGAGTACTTTAGATTCGAGATATCAATCTATACAAGTCTGGCCTAAACCAAGAAATGGCCGTTCCATATTTTCCTCAATCACAAAATGGAGGAGAATGGGTTGGTTTTGGGGAGGGAAGCAAGGAAAGTGATGACACCAGAATAGTTGGTTTCTAGAAGAGTACTTGTTTTCTACTACTTGTATCAAAAAGTGGGAAGCCAACAAATGGAAAGATAGCAAATGTTTTCTGAGTGTTGTATTCTCCTTAATGAACTTGTTGTTCGGTGGAAATAGGTAAGACCTATTTATACAAGTCGAAGTGAAACGTACTTTGGTCTCATTAAGGAATGGAAAAATAGGTAGGTAAATGGGAGGAGGTGGTAATTTTAACGCATGGAATTGGTGTTCCATAAAAAGGAGCATTTCACCATTAATTCCGTGTATTTACTAACCGCCTCATCCTTATGACACTTCTTTATGACGGGCGTAGTGTACGCCGCACGCTGTAACCGCCAAACCATTACCCAAAGAGGATCCCCTAGTTTGTAATATATGTTGATGTCTCGAATGCTTTTGTGGAAACCATGTTGCATATTGTTGTTTCCTGGAAAGTCAAGCTTGGGAGACTTGCTAGCTTGGTGACCTTCGACGGTCGAGATTTTGCATCTTAAGAGAAAAGGTAGTCATTGATCATTGCACGCTTTTGTTTTGGTGGACATATAGTGAAGGTCAGTGTAGTGGCACGGCTAGGTTGGCATACCTATTGGCACGAAATAACTTGGCATGTTTTGGCATGGCCAAACGTTTACCATGTGTTGTCTGGTAACCTTGGACGACTATGATTTTCTCCTGGTATTGAAGGGCGGCTGTTGATTGTCGCACGCCTTCGTTTTGGTAGTCGCATGGGGAAGGCCAGCATGGTGGCGCGGATAGGTGGGCATGCCGTTTGCATGGAATGATTTGGCGTGGACAAACTTAGGGTTTCGAACCAAATGTTACCATGCGTTGTCTGGTAACCTTGGATGGCTAGGATTTGCTCCTGGGATTGAAGGGGGGCCATTGATTATCGCACGCATTGTTTTGGTAGCCGTAGGGAAGGGAGATGGTGGCGCGGCTAGGGTTGGCATGCCATTGGTGTGGCATGGTTTGGGCATGTCCAAACTTAGGGTTTCGGGCCAAAGGTTACCATGCGTTGTATGGTAATCTTGGATGGCTACGATTTGCTCCCGGGATTGAAGGGCGACCGTTGATTATCACACGCCTTCATTTTGGTAGCCGCGTAGGGAAGGCCAGCATGGTGGCGCGGCTAGGTTGGCATGCCGTTGGTTTTACAAACTTAGGGTTTCGGGCCAAAGGTAACCATGAGTTGTCCGTAACCTTGGATGGCTAGGATTTTCTCTGGGATTGAAGGACGACCGATGATTGACGCACGCCTTTGTTTTGGTAGTCGCGAGGGAAGGTCATGCATGGTTGTTATTAGGTTGTCATGTTATTGGCATGACATGGTGGGGACAAGGGTTTGGCGCTTTTGGATTGGCATGGTGGGGCCAAGGGTTCGACATACCATTGGCACATGGTGCGGCTAGCATGGATAGGGGCAAGGAAAGGTGGGTTTGGCTTGGAATGGTGGGGCCAAGGGTTAGGCATGCCGTTGGAACATGGTGCGGCTAGCATGGTTGGCATGCCTTGGCGCGGTAGGAGTGGATGTCATTGTTTTCCATTGGAACAGGGGTGCGGATAGCATGGTTGGCATGCCTTGGCACGGTAGATGTGGTTGGTATGGTTTTCCAGTGGCACATGGATGCATCTAGCATGGTTGGCATGCCTTGGCGCGGTAGGTGTGGATGACATGGTTTGCCATTGGCACATGGGTGCGGCTCGCATGATTGGCATTCCTTGGCGCAGTAGATGTGGTTGGCATGGTTTTCCAGTGGAACTGGGTGCGGCTAGCATGGTTGGCATGCCTTGGCACGGTAGGTGTGGCTGGAAGGGTTTTCCACTGGCACAGGGGTGCGGCTGGCATGCCAAGGAAAGTTGTTGAATTATGAGTATGGCTCAGATACGTACGAAGCCAAGGAAAGTTCAGTGGAGACTGAACTAATGTTGTGTTCAACGAGGACGTTGAACCAGTTGGGTGGGGAGGTCTATGACCGGTCCGTGATAGTAACGCATAATCATGGCGCGTCACGGAATTGGTAACTCTGGCAGATGGAGATGCATGTCCGACGATGTAGTGGTAGGCTCAAAAATATACCTACTATTGTGTATACTGCAAGTGCACAGTGTCGACAAGCAACACAGGGAAAGCACAGGTCGAACCACAGAGACTTGGAGAGTGTAGAAGTTGATTCTAAATCTGATTCCGTAAAGTAACCAAAAGGGGTTTGATTTTGTCGATACGACGATATGATTTTCAAGTGACCGAAATAATAAAAGTAAAAGATGTAAATAACAAGATATGTAAACAATGATAATATGGATACTAGGGTATTCAAATCCACCAATAACCTATGATATGCATTCAACTTGTAATATTATTCTTGTCCTTATAGTAGATTCAAGTCTACCGTATAACTAAGGTGTTTCTCCAATGGATAATTTAATCACAACTAAAGTATTTCTCCAAAGCATTAATTGTCTAACTAAGCACAACTAATCTAAAGATCAATATTTGGTTAAGCATGAGTTGTAGCATAATCAACATAGAGATATTCTAACTACAATGGATGCATGGCATACATTGTGAGAGCAAGATGTTGACAAACTTGGATTAAATTATATCTTTAAACAATTCTAAACTTTCAAGAACAAGATACAAGATATGAATACATACCAATGAGATTAGGGCTTCATCTAAACCTAGTAAATGAAATTAGAACATGAAGAACATTACAACAAAATTGAAATTTGATAAACTAACATGAACAAGCTATTCTTGGATGAGTTTTCAACACAACAACCTCTCTATTTATACACAAAAATTCTCTCACACTTGGGATTCGAAATTTCATCAGTAGCAACCACTCAACAATTAAACAAAACATGTTTTCTTAATTGATGGATAGAATGGAATACAATGGGGGTGAGGTGGATGTTTTGGAAAGAATCCAATGGGGTGAGGTGGAAATGGATTTGGGTCTTGGGGTTTTGGATCATGGGTTGTTTAATCCCATGAATTTGTAAATAGGTTGCCAGCGATGCGCGAGCGGGTTGCAACGCTTCCAACTTTCTTCTCTTTTGTCTTCTCAATTCTTCCAAGCTTTATTTAGTACTTAAAAACACAAAATTAATTAATACAAATATTTATTCTTGAAGATGGTAAGAATGCAGAATTTGGGATAATATATGACTTTGAAGCTCGAAAGATGAGTTAAGTGCCAATGAAAAGGTGTATGAATATGCAATATTTGGCACTCATCAAATACCCCCAAACCTGAATTTTACTTGTCCTCAAGTGAAAAGAAATCCAAATCCTAACTATACCACTGTCGCTAGTCTCTCGAATGCATTTAGCGTATGCACTAAGCCTTTAAACCCCTAGGTGTCCCTAGTGGACGAGTTGTAGTCTCGTGAGGGCCTACCAAAGATGTACCCACAAAACCTTCTCCAATTTCAGAGCATCATAGAAATGTCTTCGTCTTCGATCTTCAACTGTAGATGATGAACTTCGGAATTTCGTAGAACCTTGACAAATTTTTTTTTTTAGATCCGCTACACAGCTGATCATAATTTGTTTTTTTTTATTTGTTTTTTTTTAGAGACCCGCTACACAGCTGGTCATAGTAAACACACTACAAAAGACCCGATCCACAGCTGTCATAAAAGATAACAACAAAAGACTCAAAAAAAATAATGCAAAAGACTACAAAGGATCCTACAAAAGACCCGCTCCACAGCTGGTCATAAAAAAATAACAACAAAAGACTCAAAATAAAAAAAAATGCAAAAGACTACAAAGGATCCTACAAAAGACCCGCTCCACAGCTGGTCATAAAAAAAATAACAACAAAAGACTCAAAAATTGATAAAATGCAAAAGACTACAAAGGATCCTACAAAAGACCCGCTCCACAGCTGGTCATAAAAAAATAACAACAAAAGACTCAAAAATTGATAAAATGCAAAAGACTACAAAGGATCCTACAAAAGACCCGCTCCACAGCTGGTCATAAAAAAATAACAACAAAGGACTCAAAAATTGCAAAAAACTACAAAGGATCCTACAAAAGACCCGCTACACAGCTGGTCATAGAAAACACTCTACAAAAGACCCTACAAAAGACCCGCTCCACAGCTAGTCATAGAAGACGATATGCAAATACTCCCCCAAACCTAAATCTAACATTGTCCTCAATGTTTCAAAAGAACAGAAACAACAAAACATGAGAACAAAACAGATTCAAAGGAAAGAGATTACCAGATGCCAAAAAGGGTGGTGCTAACCATAATTGAATGAATGCTTTGAAAGCAAAAAATATGAGCGCAAGACAAAAAGTTTGGTTAGCACACAAATATATCAACAAGATTCAAAATTTTACCTACTAGATTATACAATGATGACTCACCATGTACCAATAATCTAAAAAGACGTAGTGCGGAAACATCAACAGCCTTACACAATTATAACAGGACAGCAATGCAAGTGAGACTGCATATGTGAATGAGTTACCCCCAAACCTAGATTTTTCAATAGATATACTTTTGGGTACAAAATATAACAATTTCAGGAGTGCAACATGCACAAGATCTAGTTCAAAGTGGATTTTGTCAGGGATGGATGGAGAGACATGAGTGAACTCTAATTGTGGCTCATCAAAGGTATTATATTTAACTGCAAAATAGTCCAAGAGGACTTGAGAGGCATAGTTCCAATCCTAGATTAGGTACTCTTAGAAAAGTAGGTTTAACAATAACTTTACAAACCAAATCTAGGTTGGGTGCAAGATTACTAGTTTGTGACATGGGCGGGAGGTAGGCACATCATTATTAGGCGCATCTATAACTCCTAAATCATTTGCCGGTGTCGCAAAGATGCTCATATTCATAGAAAAATCCATCAAGACCCAAATAAGTATCATGCTCATCCAAAGTTTTATTCTCATGCATAGACAAATCCAAAGAGACATCACAATGTGACCCAGGCATAGAATCAGGCACGTCAATTATGTTTTCATGCATAAGATCATTAGTGTTGACAGGAGATTCAACACTACCTATGTCAGACACAAGTACAAAATCATGCTCATGCTCATAAAACAAATCAATAAGCCCCAGTTCACAATCATCCACTACAACTTTAGTTTCATGCATATGAATATCACAAGAAACATCACAGTGTGACTTAGGCATAGAATCAGACACATCAAAGTTATTTTCATGCATAATATCATTGGTGTCTACAGAAGATTCAACATTTTCTAAGTCAGACACAAGATATGTGTCATGCTCTTTTCACAGGACAATTCCACATGCTCAAGATCGTATCACATGTATATGGAACACTAGAAGAAACATCATTCATTAAGGTCGAGGCAGAGAAGCCAAATGTCTCGAACCCAAAGGTTCGACAATATTTTCAAAGCAAAAACATGTTCTTCTAACATAACATCGTCATCATCCTCATCATCAAAAATACATGAATGCAATGTCCTATTCAAAACCCTAGTGTCTCTAGTCAGTCATTTACCTCTAGATTAGGCTCATTTTTAACATTAGCAGCCCTGAGTAGGACTAAACACACTATTTTCGTAATGCAATTCATTAGGACTAACATTCATTTCACCCCCGAAATTCCTCCTCTCCTCATTCAGTGCATCAAGGATTTGACTCATTTTGAGTTCTAAACTAGCAAACCTTTGGTCAGTTAACGTTTGATATTGCACAAGGTTTTGATTAAATTCTAAAATTTCATTATGTTGTTCAATGAAAGGAGAGTCATCAATAGTAGGAAATTCATAATCAATGCTATGTGGTTTATCATGCAATACACTCCTAGCATTATTTTGTTCAATGAGATTTTCCTCCACAGATTGAGAAGTACAAAATTGTTCAACTTCCCACTGTGGTGGATGATACATGAGTGCAAGGTCATTAGGGTCTATAAAATACTGATCGCAACCTTCGAAAGGTTGATTATGGTCCCAATGACTATCATCTTTGTAATCTGTTGGCATTTCATATTTTGGATTTTCATGATATTCTCTAGATTGCCTAAAATCATGCAAAATATAGCAATTCTCAGCAGGATGGCCTAAGCCTCCACATAAGGTACAAGCATAGATTTCAGATTGCCTAGACGAATTATATACGACAGATTCATGCATTTGCATTTCTAAAGCTGCAGTTCCAGCTTCTAACTGGTCCAAAAGTGATGATTGTGAGAGTTGAGCATTGTAAAGGTGTTCATTTTCACCCTGTGGTGGATTATACATGTGTGAGTAGTTAATAGGGTCCATGTATTGATGCTCAGGACTGTGAAAATGTCCATAAAAATCCCTATAACTATTGACATCATGGTATGTTGGAGTTTCATAATGTGAAGCATGCCCGTAAGCAAGCTTTCTAATGAATTTGTTTTCATCCTCACCTGCAGACCAAAATCCTGACATGATCTCTAACTAGCACTAGGCTTGTTGCAGAGATTGGGAGGTACACACTGAAAACAGACCAATATTTTTTTCATTATTTGTTTTTTTTTGTTTTTTTTTTGTTTTTTTCCAAGCCCGTTCTCTAATGACCTCGGGCATACATTAGAAAAACAAAATAAAAGAAGAAATAAACGGAAGGGAAGTTCTATGCAATCGCAAATAAGGATGACTCCACCACAGTAAACCTACTGATTTCTAGCAAACAAAAAGCATGATGGCTCCACTTAGATTGTTTTCTAGGACCGATTTTCTAATCCTTCGAAAGGGAATTCGTTACAATCCGAGTAAACCTCTCTGGAATCAATCCGAGTTTAAAATAAATTGAATAGAGGCAAGGGAAGCTGCAGGAGCTTTGATACCCAAGGCCTCACCGCAATACAAGGCGGTGCAGTCACGCATTCAATTTACAGAAACCGTCATGAACTTCGAAGTATGTTTAAAGAGTAACCAATATTTTTCGAACGACTCTCCTACTAAGCTCGTTACCTTATAGGTCTCGTTTTATTTCAAATTTTAATGCTTAGGTTCACGTTAGATATTGTTTTCCTAAGGCGGGCAAGAAGAGAACGGTGATGAAATCCGAACCCTTATCTTGTATGGCCAGTCCTTGCCCTTTACTAGGAAAATAAAGCAGCAGTATTCAATTCCTCAACATATATGCAAACGAAGGAATACAGTAACTCGCTAACAAGGGATTCGCGAGTGTTTCGACAAACTTACCTCCCCGTTCCATAGGATGAACCGTTGTTGTCGACTCGGGCCACGACTCATATGTCATGAACGAACCCGAGGGGCCGAGGTGATATTGTAATCACCGTCCTTCTCTGCAAACAGTTGATATTTAATAATACCCTTCCGTAGGTTTTAAAAATAAAAATAAAAATAGAATGTCCAAGTCCAAAGTCCAAAATAAAGTGCAAAAGAAAAAGAAAATTACAAGAGTAGAGGAATCCTAATACAATCTAAAAATAAATAAAATAAACTTTTTTTTTTTTTAATTTAAAATAAAAACTTCTTTCGCTTCCTTTCCTTCACCTTTACAACAACTACTCCGGCACCTGTTGAGCTCAAAAGAGGTAGTTAGGGTTTCGAAGTTTTAAAGCAAAAGCAAAAATTTAAAAAAAATAACAAAAATAAGTGTAAAATTGACTATGAATAGTTGCACTGCTACAGTGATATGTGAACAGTTCCAGGAGATGAGAAATGAATAGTGACAGGAGATGAAAAATGAACTACACCACTACCGAGTCCCCGGTAACGGCGCCAAAAACTTGATAGGCTCAGAAAGATACCTACTATTGTGTATACTGCAAGTGCACAGTGTCGACAAGCAACACAGGGCAAGCACAGGTCGAACCACAGAGACTTGGAGAGTGTAGAAGTTGATTTTAAATCCTGATTCAGCAAGTAACCAAAAGGGGTTTGATTTTGTCGATACGACGATATGATTTTCAAGTGACCGAAATAATAAAAGTAAAAGATGTAAATAACAAGATATGTAAACAATGATAATATGGATACTAGGGTATTCAAATCCACCAATAACCTATGATATGCATTCAACTTGTAATATTATTCTTGTCCTTATAGTAGATTCAAGTCTACCGTATAACTAAGGTGTTTCTCCAATGGATAATTTAATCACAACTAAAGTATTTCTCCAAAGCATTAATTGTCTAACTAAGCACAACTAATCTAAAGATCAATATTTGGTTAAGCATGAGTTGTAGCATAATCAACATAGAGATATTCTAACTACAATGGATGCATGGCATACATTGTGAGAGCAAGATGTTGACAAACTTGGATTAAATTATATCTTTAAACAATTCTAAACTTTCAAGAACAAGATACAAGATATGAATACATACCAATGAGATTAGGGCTTCATCTAAACCCTAGTAAATGAAATTAGAACATGAAGAACATTACAACAAAATTGAAATTTGATAAACTAACATGAACAAGCTATTCTTGGATGAGTTTTCAACACAACAACCCTCTCTATTTATACACAAAAATTCTCTCACACTTGGGATTCAAATTTAGCTGTAGCAACCACTCAACAATTAAACAAAACATGTTTTCTTAATTGATGGATAGAATGGAATACAATGGGGGTGAGGTGGATGTTTTGGAAAGAATCCAATGGGGGTGAGGTGGAAATGGATTTGGGTCTTGGGTTTTGGATCATGGGTTTTGGATCCCATGAATTTGTAAACAGGTTGCCATTGATGCGCGAGCGGGTTACAACGCTTCCAACTTTCTTCTCTTTTGTCTTCTCAATTCTTCCAAGCTTTATTTAGTACTTAAAAACACAAAATTAATTAATACAAATATTTATTCTTGAAGATGGTAAGAATGCAGAATTTGGGATAATATATGACTTTGAAGCGCGAAAGATGAGTTAAGTGCCAATGAAAAGGTGTATGAATATGCAATATTTGGCACTCATCACACTCCGCAGAGATATTCACATATCCGGTCATGCCATCGGATCTATGACCAGACAGAAGTGTAACTGGGGACTGTTCATCGCATCTTATTCGATATAATATTCCAAGATTCATAAGATGTTTCAAAGGATGTCGCCTGAAATGAAGTCCTTGGAGACTTGATAGCAGCACGTCGGCAACGGAACGCCTCTCAGCTCGTCTACTTTACCCAACGGTTCCGGAAGATTTCGACCATACAAGCATCCACAACATATCATCACCGCAATTAGAAAGGAAAGAATAAGCCCTCCAGACACCGGCTCAGCAGTTCAGACACCAAATAACTTAAAGTCAAGGACATATCATCAACGCATCTACACTCTCCAAGATTAGCCCTGACATGATAATTGCCGAGTATATATTTCATCCATCCATCCCAGGAGTGCAATGGAGTTTGGTAAATTTTGAAATCCACTAGAGAGGTTAGATACTCATTATTCTAGAGACAAAACCTTATTACACATTCTGGAGCAGATCGATGATACTATTGGGTGGTTGTATGCGCAAAAGAGAAAAGACCACCTACTTTGAGTTCTCCGGGCTCGCCTACTGATTATAAATATTGGAGATTGCTTTGTTGTCGTGTATGCTTACTCTGCCGCTGTTAACAAAAAATGTCATTCACACCGAGATAAATGTCCAAGTTTGATCAACTACTCATGGATATTACACTCATAGCTATAATACGAAGACAATTGACACGCCTATGATCGAGCTGCTGCAAATGACCAAAAAAGACAAACAAGTGAATGGTAAAAGGGGAAGAAGTTAGCACGCCCTTTTATATGCATAGCGATTTTGGAATCCAAGTAGAGGAAGATTTTCCGGTTGGACCATGCACTGAAGAAGGCAGCTGGGCCCGCAGTGCCAACACTCCATGGCACCAACCTCCATGACCTAACCAGCAGCGCGCCAGCACGAGGAACACCATCCTCTCAACCTCCAATACTCCGTAGATAACCAGCCGCTCAACCTGCAACGCTCCGTAGCCAAGCCAACCGCTCAACCTGCAACGCTCTGTGGCCAAGCCGGTCGCGCAACGCTACGTATCCAAGCTAGCAGCGCGACAATATGCCTCTTGCCAAAGGTCAGAAACATTTTTCCTGGAAATCTCTTCATGTATTGACCTTTCAATTTTTTATCCTCGTCTATCACCATCTCATTCTTACCCCACAACAATGCCATTGTTACGTGCTAAGTAGGGGACTTAATATTGATGGTGGTTTTTAGTATATGGCGAAAACT
Organism: Papaver bracteatum; assembly: GCA_023529315.1. NCBI lineage: Eukaryota > Viridiplantae > Streptophyta > Magnoliopsida > Ranunculales > Papaveraceae > Papaver > Papaver bracteatum. The sequence continues at coordinate 72,898 of JAJJWX010004214.1, forward strand.
ATAAAAGTATATCTACATGTCCAGGCATCAGATGTAGTAGACATTGATATGTCTATGTTCTGCAGGGAATTTGGAGAATATATCAAAATCTGATGAGTGCCTATGTCTCTCTTCATATTATATTTAAACTCAAGATCCTAGATGAATTGTTCACTAGTATAGAGCCTAATGAGTATATAAGATCATAGATGCATTACTCACTAATGCCGGAGCCTGCTGATTATTTTTCTTATGCTATGTTCCCTAGACGAACCCTTAATATTAATATGGCATGATAATTTGTGTTCACTCTTAGCAGAGTAACACGAATTTCCAAGTATCAAGGTTAAGGTCCTTACATAAAAGTACTCAATCGGAAATCATGTTGCTCTCTAGCAATAAACTTAAAAAACTCTGTGTCAGCACATGGAATTCAATCAATTTTGTGATAATTCCCAAGATTCAGATATTACCCTGACAAATTTTCAAAAATTAGTTTTGTGTCATGCACAAGCCAATCGAAATTAAGCTTAGGCGAACAAGGCAATTAATCCGCCATGGATTAGTAGGTGCAAAATCCTACCCAAAATCAGAAAACAATGAATAAAAGGAGCCGCGGAATAGGAGAAGCAACAAATGGAGGTGTGGCCATGCCATAGGCCATTCGGCAACACCTGCAAGTGGCTATATCCCATGTTGCCCGACCGACCCCTATTTCCCATCGACCAATCAGGTGGCTCTAAATTCGCTACGCACACTGGAAGTGTGGCCACGCCCATGCTTGGTCGGACCCTATTTTCATCAACCAATCAGGTCACTCTAAATGCGCCGCACACATTTAGAATGAGGCCACACCCATGCTTGGCCGGCCCCCTATTTTAATCGACCAATCAGGTCGCTCAAAACCTGCCACAGTATTAAAAGGGGCAAAATGGCGTCAGATGGTCCCAAAGCCAATTGGCTTTCCAAAAACCGTGCCAACATACCAAACGTGCCATGTTGCGCCAATAAGTGAAGCGGTATGCCACTCCGGCATGCCAAACGTGCCACTTTGTGGCAGCATGCCAAAACATGCCAACGTGCCGTAAATAGCGCGCCTACGTGCTAACCTACCTCCTATTCGTGGCCAACGCCATAACATGCTTAAGTTAGGGTTTTCTAGTCAGAAGCACGACTCTGCTCTAGGCACATTAACCAAAATCCTAATTTCCAGTTGTAGCCCAAAGTACGCCACTTTGGCCCCACAACAGGCCACGAGCTACGTGGGACCCAGGAAACCATAAGAATGGCATCATACCATAGCCATTCATAGCAATCCTTGCTCATGTGGTCGTTTCCACATTATAGCCTTGTTATAATTACGTTGGCATAGCTATGGCACCGTTTGCACAAAAAAACACCACCGTGTCGCATGCCATACGCGTTAATTAGGGTTTCGATATGCCAAACCCTAATTCAGCTAGGATTGCCACTCTAGCCAAGCCAAGTAATTATCTTAAGGCCTTAAGTTCGATATAGCAACAGGGCCAACGTTGCCAGAGACATATTTGGGTCTAACACCAATATGCCAAAATAGATGCCACGGCTACGCCATGCGCTACTTTGCCACGGCTATGCCAGGCACCACTGGCACGACGCTATGCCACTGACATGCGTTAAATATTCCATCACACCGTTGGCATATGCCAATGACGCCACTTTGTTATTATAAGGTGCTAATGGAAGTGGCCATAATCAATGACCACCTTTTATCATAGGCCACAATCTCAGCCTTCCAAATTCGCCACAGACAGGCCTGTGGTAAGTCTTAGGTGATCAGCCAAGACAAGTCTAATAGCATCACATGTTATTCTCCTACGGTAAGTCTCTTGACTTTAACTTGCCACACGTAGCAAATTGCTACACGTTTTCCACGAAAACACTCGAGATATCGAACATGTCACAAACTAGGGGATACTCATCAGGGTATTGGTCTGGCGGTTTACAGCATGCGGCGTGCAACACGCCCATTATAAGAAAGTGTCAGGAAACATGGCAGTTAGTGGTGGAAAGAATTAATAGGTGTAAACAAACCCGTTTCCTTCATCGTGGAAGCGTGGTTTCTGGCGGTTACACATTACTCCACTATTCCATCACTCAATCACTCCCACTTCCTACGAGACCAGGGTGGTTTCAACTATGACTTGAATAAATAAGTTTCACCTATTTCCAAATAAGAACAAGTTTTGGTTAGAACAACAACATAGTATCCAGAAAAATACAAAAGAAATGATAGCTTACATTTCACAAGCCAGTTCCAAATTCTGATACAAGTCATAAAATATCCACACCTTCATAATTAATCATTCTGGTCTCAACATATTCTTCGCTTCCCTCCCTAAGACCAACATTTTTCCTTCACTTTGTGACCGAAGCAAGACTTGAACGACCATTTCTTGGTTTAGGCCAGGATTGTACAGATTGATCTCTCGAATCTAAAGTACTCCCGTGCACTGCATTTGTTTTAGGTTTAGATTCGTTTCTCATCCACACACCTAAATTTACCAAAACCATCATAAACAGTTTTTACCCATAAAAAATCCCATCTGTGTGTTGTGCAATCTCATGCCCGAGGATGACTATCATTTTATTTTCAAGTATAGATACTCTACCATTATTTGGAATAGGCATCGGAGCAATCAGCTGGTTTATAGAGCGTATTAAAGGGACCAAGTATTCGAGCATTTTTAGGAAGATGACTTTCTTTTGTTTATCACGTTTGGTGTGAAAAGAATAAAAGGATCTTCACTCATAACTTTGGTTCTCATGATATTGTTTACCACACATGAATGTTGAAGAAGTAAAGCTAAAGATGATAGCATCCATTGTTGCCACGCATGATACCTTTGATATATAACTTTATCTTCCTCTTGGAGGTGTGATTTTAGATGCATCAGTGTTGCCCAAATAACAATTAAATGGTTGAATCCTGAAAACAGAGAAGTGACTAATAACACTTGTGGATATCTGATTGACAGTGTTGCAGGCTCGTGATCCATAATCAGGGACAATAACGTCTTTCTATTAGATGTTGTCACTGGCAACTCTGAGTTTTTTTTTCTTATATTTCCCATCATGAGCTTAAGGGAGTGGAAGCGGGCCTCGATTTAGATGTTATTAAAAAGACACATTGGAAGTTCCTTCATGTATAGGAGTCTATCAAATGCCTATGTGCCATGGTTTCGACTTGCATTGTCCATCACACTTATAGGGAGGCCAACAGAGATGTTAATATGTTTGCCAGTCTACACCTTGATGGGTAGCTTATGGAAATAGATCTGATGGTGGGTTTGGATGTAGAATTTTAAAGGTGCAATTTATGGGTCCAGGGGATTTTGGTAGAATTACGTTTTCCTTTGTATATTTGGTTGCCTGAATCCTTGGAATCACGTTTCCTACGGGATTCCGTTTTCCAGCAAATCCTCCATATGGAGTCCGACCCCTCCCTCTAAGATTTGTTAGGAAACTTATCAAGGGATTTATGGACCCAGTTATTTTTAACTCTGAATCCCATTATATATGCAATTTTAAGATTTAAGGGTAATGCCAAACGGTACAAAGACTTTAATACAAGAAAACTCTATAAATCCTAGGAATTTCAATTGAGTAACCAAACACACAAGGAATTTACATGAATCCTAGAATTTGTAATCCCATGGGATTATAAATTCCTGGAAACGATGAATCCTGCAAACAAACCTACCATGATTTCTTTACTGAGTTGTATTCCTCTTCCCTGGAAGAGTCCAATATATCTCTATTTTTTATTTTAATAAAGTTTAACCTTTGAAGTAATTGAATTTTGGACCAAACTAGCAGGATAATTGAAATTTGGGTATTATTGATGACAAAGATTTTGAATGCAACATATTGTGCCAGATTGTCAGACCATAATAAGGTTTACCCCAATATTTGAATTTGGAAAGGAAGGGTATAATGGTAACGGTACATTTTCATGTTGCAACTATGCTCAGAGAAACCAACAAGGACTATTTTACAATAGATTTTCGGGTTTTTTCAAATATGCAAGTCATGTTTGGCCCCTTTAGCTTTTCACCGAAATGCGCAGGGTCGACAATTTGTTCCCTTGACAATTTTGATCACCATGTTGATGCTAAAGTGAGTAGTTGCCTTATCAATGGTCAGCAGTCTTTAGCTTCTAATCTATCAAATGCTCTCGGTAACATTGCAGATGACACCAATAAAGTCAAGAATGATCCTCTTATAAAAGACAAAGTTGTTTGGACTGCTAGCAAATCTGATGGATACACTCTTAGAAACACTTGTAATTATATCAAGAATCATTTAATTGTCAAAGACTATCATGTTTTTATTTGGTTCCCTAAATGCATACTTAGGCATTGCTTCATTGTGTGGCTGGTTCTTCAAAGAGGTTTTAGGACTAAACTTAAGTTGCTTTCCTTGGGTAGGAATGTTGATCCCATTTGTATATTGTGTAATCTCATGCCAGAGGATGACTATCATCTGCTTTTCAAGTGTAGCTACTCTACCATTATTTGGAATAGATTATCGGAGCAAATCAGATGGTGTGTTGAGCTTATTAAAGGGACTAAGAATGTGGGCATTCTTAGGAAGATGACTTTTTTTTATCACGTTTGGTGTGAAAAGAATAAAAGGATCTTCACTCAGAACTCCGGTTCTCATGAAATTGTTTACCACACATGAATATTGAAGAAGTGAAGTTGAAGATGACGTCCTTCACTCTTACCATGCATGATACCTTTGAGATAGAGCTTTATCTTTGTCTTGAAGGTGTGATACTAGTTTCATCAGTGCTGCCCAAATAGAAGTTACATGGTTGAAGCCTGAAGATGTATAAGTGGCTATATTAACACTGGTGACAGTGTTATATGGAGAAATAAGAGAAAGTCTTATGGTGGAATCCATCATATTCCAAGTGTGGAAAAATTGTGGAATGTCAAGTCTAGTGGCTTTCAAATTGGTGTTTTCCATGAAAAATCCAAGCAGTGTTCCATGGTTTCGTGGGAGGTCCAGTGGACCCATATGAGCGCTAATAAGATTAGCGTAAAATGCTATTCAGAATAACGCACTAGAATACGAAAAATGCTAATCAGAATAGCGCACTAGAATACGGAAAGCGCTAATCAGAATAGCACTCAACGCTATTCAGAATAATGTTTTTTTTATCCGTAGATTTAAAAAGAGCCCTTGAAAATCTAATGGCTGAAAAAAAAATGCTATTTTGAATAGCGTTTTTCTAATGCTATTCTGATTAGCGCAAAACGCTATTTTGATTAGAATTTTTGTTGTTTAACCACTACACTTACACTTCCATCCATAATTCCAAATTCTGAGGTGGCATGGAAGATGGAAGAAGGAACTTTTTCACCATAACAGTTGCTCTAATAAGGGATAATAATGGTTTCCCTTTGGATGTTGTCTCTAAAATCTAAGATTTTTTTTTAATTTCCCATAATGATCTTCAGGGAGTGGAAGAGGGCCTCAAGTTAGTTATTATTAAGAATCATACCAAAGTCTTCGTCAGATCCGACACGATGACTGTCATTTCTTACCCGATGATCCCAAAATAAAAAGCTATCAGGGCAGTGCCATCATGCTTGGGAGTCTATCAAACCCCTATGTGACATGGTTTAGACTTGCACTATTTATCACACTTACAGGGAAGCCAACAGAGCTGTTGATATGCTTGCTGATAACATCATTAAAGTCAAGAATGAATCTCTTTAGAATACAAAGTTATTTGAAATCCTGGAAGATATGGTGCATACACCCTTAAAGACACTTATAATGCTCTCAAGATCCATTTATATGTCTGATATTAGCATATTTTGATTTGGTTCCCTAAATGCATACTCATGCATTGTTTCATTGTGTGGATGGATCTTTGAAGAGGTTTGGAGAATAGATTTAAGTTGTTTTCCTAGGGTACGAATGTTGATCCCATATGTGTGTTGTGTGATCTCAAAACTATTTACCACTAGATTATTGAAGAAGTGAAGTTGAAGATGATAACCTCCATCATTACCATGCATGGTACCTTTGAGAGAGAACTTTATATTCGTCTTGGAAGTTCAGTGCTGGCCAAAGAGCAGTTACATGGTTGAAGATGAATAAGTGGTTACTAAAACTGATGAATTTCTGATTGGTAGTGTTACATGCTATATACCATAATAAGGGAAAATAATTGTTTCACTTTGGATGTTGTCTTTGGAAATTATGTGACTTTTTTATATTTCCCATCATGTGCTTCAAGGAGTGGAAGCGGGCCTCAAGTAGCTGTTATTAAGAATCATACTAGAGTCTCCGTCAGATCTGACTCGATAACTGTCATTTCTTACTTAGTGAGCCCAAATAAAAATCCATCTTGGCAGTGCCATCATACATGGGAGTATATCAAACGCCTATTTTCCATGGTTTCAACTTGCATTGTCCATCACATTCATAGGGAAACCAACCGAGCTACCGATATTCTTGCCAGTCTACATCCTGATGGGGAGTTTCTAGAAATATATACAGGTTTATTACTGAGAATCTCAAAAATATTGCTTGTGCAAATATCGTGGAGATCCCAAGAAGATTGTTTGTGAGGATGTTAGGGGAGAGTCTGCATTAGAAATAAGTAATCTTTTTATTTAGGTCCTCTTGTTTTGACCTTCCTGCTTTTTCTTTCTTCTTTCTAATTTTTTAGTTTCTTATATAGGTTAGAATTTCCTTAACCCCCTCTCTTTTACAGAAAAAGAAAATGCGAAAGGTGGATGATTCAAATTAATTTAGCGCAACACAATTAAGGTTTTTGTTTCAATATAGACGGCTTTTATAATTGCGTCTACTTTGAATGTAGTCATTTAGTGTATGCCAACTTTATATTGACGAACATTAATAAGCGCGCCAGTTTGCAGACATTAATATAAGTTGCGCTCAGTAACCAGGCGCAATTTAAACCTATGCCAGACATCAGGCGCAATTGTAATCTCCATATGGAAACATTCGGTAAATGTTAAACATGACGTAGCAATTTGACCTTTTGACTTTTGGCAATTGTAACAATTATCGTTGTGCTTACTTATTTCGTGTTAATAATAAATAAATAACATACTTGGTCATGATTTGAATTCTCTAAGATAACATAGTAAGAAATCAAGGGCAGATACAACCTAAAATCAGTACGTTTCGTTAAAAGAAAATAAAAAGAAAAATAACATCAAAAGAAAACATAAAACAAAAGCAATTTTTTTACTATGTTATTTGTATAAAAACTTTTATTAGACCTCAAATCTGGTTGTAATTGATCACAAATTTTTAAAAATAAAAAAGTGCTTATATGGGGAGTTTGTTAATCTTTTATCGATTCTTCACATAGGTTTCATTAAAAAATGAAATAGGCAACCCATCTTTTTAAAGGATGTGATTGTTTTCTTGTATCAATCGAATGGTTTGGAGTTAGGGAGCATTGAATTTCAAATGTTGATCTAAGGTAAATGATTAATATATTCCCCCTAGGCAATGTTTTGCGGTAGAAAAAATGATATTGTATTTCCTAACCAAATTTTCTTCCGTGAAAAAACAAATAGGTTAGGGGACTCTAGTCCACGTATTTTGGTCAAAAAATGTTGTGTGATTATTACTATTATCTTTTTGTTCTTTTTAAAAATAATCATTCGACATTTATTCTTATTTCGTAGACTAAACTTAATTATTTTACTCTTTATATAATACTGGATCATGCATGAGGAGTTTGTCCTCGAAAAACCCTAAAATAATAGTAATTGTGATGATGATAATTCCTTTCATTCACAGGAATACAACCCAAACACATGTGACGTTGTTAGATATCTTTCATTTGGTTCTTATGTAGTTCGTTTGAATGATATTCATCATATTGTTGCATCGGTGAATGTTGTTAAAATTTTGAAGTGGTTAAATTGAAGATGTATCGTATGGATTTTTTTTTTTTTTTTTTTTGGAAATAGAACCCCCACTTTTGGCAGATGGAATTCTAGGAAACATTAACTTTTTATTTGGTTTTGCTTTTGATCCCGAACGAAAGTATTGTTCATGTCCTTGGATACAAAACCTCATTTTTTAATCTTTCAACCAAGAACAAGGGCTAGAAGAACATGGGATCCGATTGCGTATGTTATTCCATATTCATATGAAGAAGCTTATACGCCTGATGTAGTATTGTTTAATGACTTTATTCGTTCCAACAATGCAAGCTGATCCAGAAACTATTATTCTCAGGTTTGATATTATCAATGAAATGCTCCTTAAATTGCTGGCCACTCATAGTTTGAGATGTCCACCACGAAAAAACTTAAGGCATGTGCTACAGATTAATAATGACACACTATGTCTTTTAATAATTACGGTCACGAAGCATGACTATGAAAGAGAGCACTATGTTACTATTAACCATGACCAAACCGGAGATTTGTACCTTAACATGGATCAAGAATCCAATGCTTGGTGTAAACATATATATATATATATATATATATATTTTACATGCAACTACAGATGAAGGTCAATTGGGTAATGTGAGACTTGAAAAGTACTAAGGTAGTGTACTAGATGGTGATATTACCCAAGATGATCAAATGTTAGGGCCGAAACTTGGTATGAAGTTTGATAATACCAATGAAGAGAGTTGTTTATGATCTATGACACACAATGTCAACTAAATTTGAACAATATTTTAGTGACATATGTTGGAAAAATATAAGAGTTTGAAACAAAAATTAATGTTAAGTAAATAATACAAAGAAATATATATGTCGATAGGTACCTTAATGGTAAGTAAATAATACAAATAAATATGTCGATAGGTACCTTATTTTGTGAATATCACTTTTCGGAAACTCATTCAACTTCGAAACATATCGATATTACTTTGTTTACATTTTTTTCCACCCTGATAAATTTTATTTTGTTTCTTAAGTGCAATCACTCGTATTCTTAATCTCAATAATTATTTTTAGAAAGTGGTTGGCTAAAATTGGATCTCGTGCGTGACCAATTAAAAGAGAATACTCAAGTGGTACATGAGAGTCTTTGAATTGATGTATTTTTTCAATACCGAAATCCTCTGAGATCCATTTTGCGAAATAGTTTAGGATTGGGTTTCAAAATGAAATCTCTAATCTTATTTCGTAGTATGTATTTATACGAATAATCTTTGATTATGGCATTTGTATGTTACACACATTGTTTCCTATCAAACTACATAACTTACATACTAAATTTGAAATATTAACTAGCATTGGAAAAAACTATTTTGTTCTGTCCATAAAAGATACAAATTACCATAAATCGATGATATAATAATTCAACGAATTGTTTCCTAACATATTGTGTAAAAAAATATAGTAGGAAAATCCATATCTATGAGCCATAACTTGAAAAGAAAATAATTCTCTGATCGGAATTCTGGTGCATGTGGGCGATAACAACGAAGGCCATAATGTGGCATACATGAAAGTTGACAAGACTAGGAACAAAGACGCGGAGTGCTCTACATGGTACTGTGCTATCGATAATTATGTAGAGGAGGTTACTCTAGATGAAGTCCTCCAGTCCGAAGCTTATATGCTATTTTACAAGAAGAACTAAGTTGGACCTAGTTCTTTGAAAGCACTAATATAAGTCCAACTTTGTTCTTTGAAAGAAGCCAGGTTTAATAAGAGTAAGTCTTCCACTGTATCATACCAGTTCATATACAATCTTTAATCTGAAAATGAGCAGGTTGGGGTAGGTTTTGTTTCAAAAAAAACTCTTGATGAAATTTGATGTGTTGTTTGGCTGGTCTCATAAACTTTTACTTCTGAATGTAGTGAAGCGATTTTCGAAGAGTCTATCGTACAATTTTTGAATAATACTGAATAAATAAATCTCGTCTCCATTAAATAATCGTAAAGGGTACATGAGTTCTTTTCATTTGTTTAAGATACAAGTATTTTGTAAAATATAACCATACGCCTTGTAAAAGTCCAAATTTGTAACCTAGATTGAAACAATGTGCAAAGATTTACTTACCAAAATCCTAAATTGTGTAGTGTAAGTAAAAAGTCGTCACCTTCTTTGATTTATCCTTCTTACAATCTCATGTTTACAATAACATTTACCTTCACAAACACTTAGGAAACATTTACCTTCAAAAAAACTTGGGAAATTGGATTAAGTTTATCCTTTAACATAACCATCAAGGATTAACAGAGTGACACCCTTCATATTACACTATGGACAACACCGAAAAAACGTAGCTCTTTATTAAACCTTAAAGAATGGTGTAAATACTTATTAATATTTTTTCTCTTTAAATTGACTTACTCAAAAGATCTAAAATAAAATATCACACAATACATATTATCAATCCGTTATACCTCAAGCATAAAAAAGTAAAACTTTTTTTTTTAGTATGTTTGCTTTTATGAGACATAATGAATTATATACTTTAAAATATATGAAATTACCAATGTTGAAAAACGAAGAGAGATTAAAGACCATTATGCAAACATGTCAAACTCAAAATAAATTGCACAAACCGATTTGTATGAAAGAAAGTTCAAAATAATTTGCGAACATGACAAAGTTAAAGTGTTATTAGAAAACAAAACAAAACAAAACAAACAAACAAACAAAAAAAAAATTGAAAAAAAAAATACTAAATGCATAATACTGCCAATCAAACATAATAATCATAATCATATCAGGTATTCTAGAAACATTATTGTGTATCGAGATTAGGTTTTTCCAAGAATCCCAATATTTTGGTAGTGATATAAAGAGTTCATCGCAAAATTCAAACTACCATTTAAAAAGCTAACAAAGAAAAATTATTGTAATTTCCAAAAATAAAAAACTATGAACTACTTTGCAAACACGTCAAATTTAGCCTGCAATTTTCAAAATAAATACAGAAAACGCGAAGTATCCATAAATTTTTTAAAAATATTATGCGAAAAAGCGAGCCAGACTATAATTTGAAAAGCAAATACATATAATGTCACCAACTAGATTTATCCTGGTGTGGATTTTTAAGCAAGAAAATTTCAATTCGTTACAAGTTTAACCACCACAACAACTCAAGACGTAATAGTCAGGAGCCTTTTAGTGAAATCGATAACCTGACTAAGTCATCATCTGGGAGTATCGTAAAAGATACTTTAGATTCTCCGATGATCACTTCAGAATCTTCTAATTCAATCACATTAGGCATTCTATAAACATATTATTATGCACTAATATCAACTTTCTTCAAGAGTCCTCATATTTTAGTGATATAAAGAGTACATCGGCTGAATGATTTACTTATAAAATATATTAATATTTAGGATTCGACATAAAATTACTTTTGGACTTAATTAAGCTAATAATCAAATGTTATTTGGGAATACAATTTCAGAATAATTTTTAAAATAAAAAAGGTACAGTTATTTAGGAGCAAAAAGATTCCGATGTTTAATGTTGACTCCTAACTTTAATTGTAGCATCCACAAAGAGTAAAGTAATATATGGCTAGCAATAGGCAAAATTTAACGATTTTTTAATTTAGCAGCTGTGTTTAAGGCTCGACATGATGTTTTACACCCTAACATTAAATTATGTTGTTGTTTAAAATTGAGAGCAGAGCTTAAATCACCTTCAAAAAGTAAGCGTCATTTAACTTCTCTTAAATGTCAAGTGCGGACCGTGCAATTTAAACTTCTATTTTCCACTCACCCCCCAAGATTCTAAATCTAGCGCAAAACTTGATTTTCAAAAGGTAGTATTTGGATTAAAAATAAATAGCCTCCTTGAAAATTTCATATTTAGTCCATCTAAAAATGTGGGGGTACCAAAATACACCACCAACTTTTTCTTAGGCAACCTGTATGGACTAAACTCAAATATAATTCTAAGAGTTACAACTTAATGAATCTCGATCATGAATTGTATGAAGAGTTTATATCTCTTTATTTCACAATCAATATGTAAACGAAGACAAGTCCGTGAACCTGATTATACTATGAGAGTACTTGGACGATTCCAAAGATCAATATCCAAGATCAATCAAGTCATATCCAGCAATTAAGATGGGTGTATCTACTTTGATTGATTTTACGTAAAACATGTGATATTTTAATTATATAAATAAATAAACAATATAATGTGGAAAAGAAATAACACATACACCATAAATTTTGTTAATGAGGAAAGCGCAAATGCAGAAAAACCATGGTACCTAGTCCAGATTCGAACACCAAACTGTACTAAGCCTCTACAGACTCTATCCCACTTTTAATACTTTAGAATGGAATGTGGTTGAGACCGAGTCCACCATCACAGTAATTGTCACACCTTCAAACTCCCCAAAAATTTTCTACGAAAGTGTAACCCGGCAGCACAATGGTTCTGTGAATAAAACTTCACCCACTTGTACTTCAGCCTTATAAGTTTGCACCAATGAAAATAGCCAACTCAATAATTCTACAACAGAAGTCTTTAACCTTCTTTCTCTTCAACTTAAACTCATCAAATGCACCCCATAATGCATCCAATCTTTGCCATACTTTGCTAACAACAATCAGCCAACCAAGAACACTTAGAATATGACATAATTAACTCTTTTATTGCATCAAAGGGAAGAAATACAAAACTTTCCCACTTGGGGACTTAAACAGACTTGTTCACTCCTTGAACCAAGTCTAAGTCTTACAAAAACTCTCATAATATGAGTCTAACTCTCACATATGCTAGGCTCACTCTCCCACATGCTAGGCTGCCGAATTTCCCATGCCTTAGGACTATTTATATAGCAGCTTTGCTGGGCCAAACAGTGCATAACCGTTACACACGCTAGAGACAAAACATCCTGTCTTGGGAGCGATTTCATAACCGCCAATTACTATTAATCGCAGTTCTTATTTTAACTTGCGCCAATCGTCCAACACCTGTTCTCTTGGCAGTTAAAACTCTTCTTCCACGATTATAAACTCCTTTATAACCGCTCCTCTTCATCACGCGTCATTGGCATGCTTGTGAAGCTCGTAACCAACTTGTAACCGTCACTTGAGCCGTATTGTGCCACTTGTTCTGGCATACTGGATTCTGTCATGCTCCAACGTTCAGCCATCTTGGCTCTGTATGTTTATCCTTCCAAACTCATGCACGGACACTCTTTAAGCTTTACTTGTCGAGGCCAACTCCTTAAGCCCACTCTAGTTACTCGTGTGTCATATATGCTTCACTACGCCAATTAGCTTGACAACAACAATGCAACTTGTTTGCATTGTTCAAGCTTTGGCCAGCCTTGAACCAATGTCATAGACTAATTCCTAGTCTATTTCACTCTTCTTACATCATCCTTGAGTTTGGGACAACTCAATTCCACGGATATGCCTTAATGCCAACATCACATGTTGCATTTGTCACGTTGGCCTTGTCTTGCCTCCCTTAATGAAGCCTCATTGTGTCGGTCAATAAGCTTCATTCCTTAGCCAAATATCTTTACAATGTAGTGATATACTTGCAATACATTGGACCTGTGGGATCATTCCATTCTCAGCACTTAACAGTATGTACAGTAATACCACTATTATAGCTTCGCAATGCGCCATTACGCCTGAGCACTGACTTGGCCTGCAACTCTGTGACGCGCCATCATTATGCGACACTTGCAGCACCGTAATAGACCTCCCCCACCTAATCCGTTCAACGCCCTCATTGAACGCAACCAAGCATATCCAATATACTTGTTCTTCGGCGTTTGTACACTTCTGAGCCACTCAGAATTCAGCAAACCTGTTTGGCCACCCTTATTGCCAAAACTTTATTCTTAATACACATGCCATCATTTAGATTACTGATTTTCCATTGATCTCATATACTTGAGCCACTTCTCGGCGTCGTGCACTACGCTTACATTGCTACTCAAATCATGCTTCAATACCCAAATGCAAATCTGAAATTCTTCTCAGCCAATTTTCTTTTAGCTTGAATTTCGCATGAATCATTTGCGCCTAAGTGTACGGACTGAGTGATTCTTCTCAATTTGATCATCATTATCATTGACATCGATTTCCGACTTTGCCTCTCACTCAACGTGACAAGGACTTATGAACGACCTGGCTTTGTTTTCAATCAATTTTGTCGACGACCCGCCGTTGAACTGTTGTTCTTCACGCTCCTCATTAAGCACGTCACAAAGTGAATAGGGGTTCTCTTTGCATTAGACACCCGAATTCAACACTTCATGCCTCGCCAAACTATGATTATGCAAACAACATTCAAGAACTCATTTCTATGAATGTGGCCACCAAGTATAAACTCTATACTTATGCCATTTTGCATGCCCGAACTGGAATGGTGAGTTTTCTTTGCTTAACTTCCATGCAACAAAACTATTGAGTTGCATAGACCATTTAAAACTGTGACTAACTATCTCTTGGACATATCATTAGTTAACCCTTTAGCTGTCCATATGCTACGCCTTCAAAGCCAATATGTCTCCAAATACTTCTTTGAACTGCATTGCTACTTTGCCTGGAAAGTGTGTGTATTTCTCTAAGGCCACGAGTTCTACCCAACTCATGCTTGCTGATGATGTGATTTCTTACTTGATGTATTGCTTGCACCATCGCTGCCCATCTGCCGTCGTGCTATTCTGCAATTCCCAAACAACAACATCACTTTTTCACCAACTAGGACCCTTGTCCTATGCTTTGCTTATTAGCGTTCAACTTGTCTTGCCATTGCATACGTTAGGCTAAGCATTCTACTTGCAAAATCTTTCCATGAACTAGCTTTACATCGTAAATAAAGAGGCAAGACTTTATAAACGAAAACACCCTTGTTCATTACATAACAAGACCATGTACCGTTACATGTTTGATCATCCACTTGATCACTTTTGGAAATCTAAAACTTCATTAACAAAACAACTTGCTTACACCAAAGTAGAGTATATACAAACTTGAAGACTCAAATAAAAGTCTGTACAACCAAACTCTACACACAGAGTTTGCAACAACCAACAACTAAATCTACATAAAACAAGACCAGGAACACTCTTTGTTCTGGCATTAAAGTGTCGCCAATGGAGACAGAAACACTTACTCTTGTTCTTACCTTAGTTTCTAACTTTGTCGAAGTGAGCAACGACTTCGCTGCGTGGTCTCTTCCTTGAACCTTCACTTCGGCCTTCACGAGTCTTTCTAGAATGACCCCCATAGTCATTCCCAACTGATACATTAAGTTATGCTTTGAGTAGACAGCTTCTTGAGAAATGCAAACCTTTGCATATGAAACATCCCTTATACTTCCGGGATGAAGGGAATAATTCATCTTCTTTCGGTTCATGCTTGCTCTTATTGCCTACATATTTTTCCTTCCTTTTGGCTTCACCTTCATAGCTTTGCACATTTTCAGTCGTTGTGCATCTAGTAACTCTTACCACTTGAATAGCCATCTGGATACTCTGGATTTTGCGCTTATTAAGTTCAGCAATCACACTTGAACTTGCGCCAGCCAGAAATTGGAACATTTGATCTTCTTCACTCATGCCACGCACTTCTTGCACTAATGCAAGGAAGTTTTCAGCATATGCATGTGGTGTACTCGTCATTTTCAGCCTACGTAAACTTTCTCTTGCATACCAAGCACTATTGCTCGGCCAGAACTGACATCTCAGTCCCTCTTTCATGTCATCCCATGACATAGGATTGGTATAACCAACAGCTTCATCTTCTTGCAGCATAGTTCTCCACCAAACCTTTGCATCACCACCAAGGTAATTGCTTGCGAGAGTTACTTTTTGTCCTTCCCCAGTTCCATTTGCCTCAAAGTATGCCTCAACGTCATACAAGAAATTCTCAATTTCCCTGGCATTTCTGGAACCAACGTAAATTCTTGGCTCGGAGACTCGACTTGAGCTTTTTCCATGCACGTTTCCTCCTAAAAACATGCCGTTACTGATAAACCCGCGAATGCTAGCCACTTCCTAAGACATTTGCTTCGCATGGATTGTTAGTATGGTCTTTATGTCACTAAATTGCACCTTCAATTCAATCACTTTAGCATTGGTTTCACAATTCAACAAGGTTGCATCAGACACCTTGTCCTCGACTGCACCTACCCTTTCGTCAAATTCTTTAAACCAATCTGATGTCCTTCCTTCAAGTAGGTCTAGCATGCCCTTATCTTTAGTAACAAGAGGATTTACAAGGCCATCATATCCCATGTCTATGACAAAATCATCAAGATTACTGCCATACTCCTCAAGCTGATCAAACGTACCCGGTAGTTCTTCATCGATCATCATGCCATTAGAACTCATTTCTAATGCAATATTCTGAAAACAATGCGCCACTTACTTGCTCACAGGAAAATATCTTATGAGAGAAAGAAGTCTTAGTGTATTATCCAACAAATACACCTGAAATGTGCCCCAAACACAACTCTGATACCCGAATTGTCACACCTTCAAACTCCCCAGAAATTTTCTGCGAAAGTGTAACCCGGCAACACAATGGTTCTGTGAATAAAACTTCACCCACTTGTACTTCAGCCTTATAAGTTTGCACCAATGCAAACAGCCAACTTAACAATTCTACAACGGAAGTCTTTAACCTTCTTTCTCTTCAACTTAAACTCATCAAATGCACCCCATAATGTATCCAATCTTTTCCATACTTTGCTAACAACAATCAGCCAACCAATAACACTTAGAATATGACACAATTAACTCTTTTGTTATATCAAAGGGAAGAAATACAAAACTTGCCCACTTGGGGACTTAAACAGACTTGTTCACTCCTTGAACCAAGTCTAAGTCTTATAAAAACTCTCTTAATATGAGTCTAACTCTCACATATGCTAGGCTCACTCTCCCACAGGCTAGGCTGCCGAATTTCCCATGCCTTAGGACTATTTATACAACAGCTTTGCTGGGCCAAACCGTGCATAACCGTTACACATGCTAGAGACAGCCATCTGTCTCGGGGAGCAGTTTCATAACCGCCAACTACTATGCCAACTGGCCAGTTCTCCTTTAACTTGCGCCAATCGTCCAACACCTGTTCTCTTGGAAGTTAAAACTCTTCTCCCACGATTATAAACTCCTTTATAACCGCTCCTCTTCATCACGCGTCATTGGCATGCTTGTGAAGCTCGTAACCAACTTGTAACCATCACTTGAGCCGTATTGCGCCACTTGTTCTGTCATACTGGATTCTGTCATGCTCCAACGTTCAGCCATCTTGGGCTTGCATGTTTATCCTTCCAAAATCATTCACATACACTCCTTAAGCCCACTCTAGTTACTCGTGTGTCATATATGCTTCACTACGCCAATTAGCTTGACAACATCAATGCAACTCTTGCATTACCAACTTGTTTGCATTGTTCAAGCTTTGGCCAACCTTGAACCAATGCCATAGACTAATTCCTAGTCTATTTCACTCTTCTTGCATCATCCTTGAGTTTGGGCCAACTCAATTCTACGGATATGCCTTAATGCCAACATCGCATGTTGCATTTGTCACGTTGGCCTTGTCTTGCCTCCCTTAATGAAGCCTCATTGTGTCGGTCAATAAGCTTCATTCCTTAGCCAAATATCTTTAGAATTTAGTGCTATACTTGCAATACATTGGACCCGTGGGATCATGCCATTCTCAGCACTTAACAGTCTGTACAGTAATACCGCTATTATGGCTTCGCAATGCGCCATTACGGCTGAGCACTGACTTGGCCTGCAACTCTGTGACGCGCCATCATTATGCGAAACTTGCAGAACCGTAATAGTAATCCAGTTACAGTCGCGCTCCTTACGCCTCTTGAATATCGCAAGACTCTGCGCAATCGATTCCCTTAAATGACGTTCTTTATATCCTAAGAGTTGTTTCAACTCAATTGAAGGCTTTAAACCAATCTGCCTCCCACATACAATTTTATATATGATTTTCGTTCTGACTGTTAGATCAAGGTGAGATAAAAAAATTGTTTGCAGTAGACTAGGTCTATCAAACCTCAAAATCCGGTACTTACGACTCCCGAAGAGCATAATAGATTATTATTCACCCCACAAGTAAAACCTACTCCAATTTCAGCAAAGAATCGTTATAGAGGAATATACCTGTAGAATCACAAAGTCTGAGACGAAGAACTTTGCGATTTTTACCTATCTTTCCTGATCGCAGTGAGACTCAACAATCATTAGCAAGATCATAATGCACGAACTATCAAGATAAATATAGTCGGACATGGCTTCATGAATCCCTAAGCGAAGTCTTTTTAGTCGCTAAATCTAATAAGATATAAAATAGAGGACGACTCTAGTTTACAACTAGGAAACACAAGAAAAGTGTCACATTTTCAAAAATCCTAGTTGCTTGAGGTTCTCCTTGTATAGACTTTCAAGATCAAAGGTTGCCTTAGATTTAAGATAAAATAGCTTTGGAATTAAGCAATCAATATCCACCGTTAGATGAATCTCTGACTTGAGATAACACAAAAAAATAGACATTCTGGTTAGGATGAACCATAACCGAACCGTGTATAATGACTTGTTCATAAAAGGTTATCTGAAACTATCCAGACGAACTATAAGCTTAGCCATTTTCATATAACACTTTTAGACTTTAATATTGAGTCGCAACTATAGGTTATAATGTGATCAAATATGTCTAGATATGTTCTTAAAGACCTGTTCAAATGCTGATTATCTCATAGAAATAATTATGATGAATCTGAAAATATTTGACTGAGTAAGTACGTGTACTGGTGCGTGTACTTACTTCCAGTTCGTGAGTTATTTTTGTCATGGTACGTATACTTGGTATGTGTACCCTTAAGGCAAAAAAAATTCAGGATTCTACAGATCTTTTTGGTATCCATACTAGGTATGTGCACCTTCCTGAGTTCACGAGTCAACATATCTTTTTGGTATCCATATCGGGTATGTGTACCAAAGCTGTTGCCGAACTATAGCTACGCCGGTACGGGTACATGGTATATGAACTGCGGCTTCAGACCTATAACAGTTATGCCAGTACATGAAATGATATGTGTACTATCCTGTATCCATATTTACAGTAGTTCTATATCTATCTAATAATCGATTTGAAACATTCTCGAATAAAATCAATGATACATATCACTATTCCAGTCTATTTTCAAATGATTAACTTGAATAATGATTTAGGTCATAAACAATAAATTATTTTTAACCAAATTCATAAAGTTTTGAACAAATTTTCTTAAGCTTAGTCATTCATATTTCGAGAATAATTAACAAGATAAACTTGACTCGAAAATTCTATTGTGCTTGTAAAAGTACACTTATTCATGTGACTTAGTCTCATAGATACAAATGTGAAAACTTGAGTACTAGGTTGGTTTAGTCTTCCCCTGCCTTTTGTCGACGAAGTTTTTCAAAATGTCTTTAGTTGATCTTCGCCTTCAAACGATATAACGCCGCGATGTCTGGTACTCAACTACACACTTCTATTCTGATCTGAGACTTGACGAAATATAGACTAGAAATCAATATATAGTTTTGATCCTTGAGATAGCAACACTTGTGATTTCGACCGAGCAATGCTCTAACACCATCAAATTATTTTAGCCCATCTAGATTGCCAATGCTGATTCCGTCGCTGGTGCCTAAAATAACGACGAATATGCTTTAAACTTCTCGCATGATTTGAAAATAAGTTGAAATGAAATAACAATCCCACCATCATGGTGAATACCAAATAATCATATCTTGAAATGGTATGTATACACTTTTAAGATAATTTTTACACTTCATAATTGCGAATGCTCATAAGAGACAAAACAATCACCGGATCACCTTATAAACTCCCAGAACGATTTTTGAAAGTAAAAATGTAAAAGTTTTTATGAAGTAAAAATTTCTACTCTTGACTCCTCAAATTTACTTATACTTCTCGAGAAACAAAGAAAATATCCAAATAGTAGGCACAATATCAAATTTTCTCATAAATATCAAGCGCAATCATAAACATTCTCATATGCCGGAAAAGGTGACGCCATAATTAAAGAACCTCTCAGCTACCAAAAGATGAGTTTATATCACCGCCTAAAATATAGGTATGTTTAAAAACACCACGTGGTATGGCGCTGTATTTTAAACTTCGCGCGTAGTTAAAAAATCCACCGAAAATGAAACAACAATCCCACCATTGTGGTGAGCGCAAATAATCATATTTAGAAACAATATATATGCACTTTTAGGATAACTTTTACACTTCGTAATCGTGGATGCTTTTAGAAGACAAAAAGTTGCCAAACCACCTTCTTAAACTTCAGATTGACTTCTGAAAGCAAATAAGTAAAGCTTTTACGAAGCAAAGTATCTTTGTTCTTGACTCATGAAATTTACCTCTGCTTCTCGACAAGTAGATAATTGCTAAAACACCTTCTGAAAGCAAAAAAAGGAAAAGCTTTGACAAAACAAAAAATTTCCGCTTTTGATTCCTCAAATTTACTTATACTTCTCAGAAACAGAAACTTGCCAAAGCACCTTGTAAAAGCCTTTCAACTACTTTGCATACAAGTCAAACTACTATTTAACCAACACTACAACTTAAAAATGACATTGCAAACACTTTAGGCTCAAGCAAAACTCCATCATGTGGTCAATATCACCAAAAACGTTTTTTCTTTTATAGAAATAACGGCGGAGAGAGAGTCTATCAGAAACCTGTGTAAGAATTTCTATCTTTCCCCAAATTTTGTCTTGACAAAAACCCGAACCGGGACATAAAGAGGGGTCTTCGCTCGAGCCTTTAAATCAATACCAAATTTGATCCTCACTTTCTCTCTATTTTTATCGAACCCGAAATTGTTTTCAGCCCCCAAAACCAATCGGATTCACTCGTGGCGTTTTTAGTCGTCTTTTTCTTCTTCTTCTTCTTCCCCCTTTTTAGTTTCTCTCCGGGTTTCGATTCGATAATTTCATTCATCAAAATTAGTATTTTATCATACCACCGATCGGTTCCTTACACCACCAATCCAACTTTAGTGTTTTTATTTGTTTAATTTGATTCAGGTTTGATTTTCAATTCCCCCCTTTTTTTATTAGGGTTTCTAGTTAGGGTTTGAACCCAAAATTTTGAAATTTTGCTTTTTGTTTCGTTTAATTAAGTAATAGTTGGTAATATATTTGTGGGGTTGTTTTAATTTGAGTTACTTGTTGATAAGGAAAGAAAGTTTGTGTCTTTTGTTTGTTTGGGGTTTTGATGATCTCATTTTGTTTTTTTGGTTTGTGTGAATTGTAGTGATTACAAGTGATTGGGGTGAAGTGTTGGTTTTACTGATAAAGGAAGTGAATTTTTATTGAATTTAACCTTTGGGCGGTGAAAGAAGATTAGTGTTTGGGTGTGGCAAAAAGGTAATGATTCTCTTTTATCTTTGTTGTTGCATTCAATTTTGTGAGCTTTATGATGTGATTTTTGATATTCAATAGAACAAGTAGTTACTAGTTTTTGATGAGTGAATATGTAATATACTAGGTCATAGTGTTTCGGTAAGTTTAAGGTTAAAGTTGTTAATCGCAATAAATTCTCTTGCGAGTGTATCGGAGCTTCGGTGTTGTTTTTAAGTCAATTAATCATCATATTTGGATGTGATGTTTATTTCGTGTTAGGGTATTGTTGCGAGAGTATAAGATAAATGCAGTTAAAAATGCCCTTGATAGTCGTGGACAGAATTGTTTCTGGGCGTTTATGTTGACTGATTGATTATGAAAGGATTTAGGAGGAGATTTTAGTGCAATTCTGAGAAATGCCAAAAAGGAATATATCCTGTCATCCTTTTTACGTGGTATTGTCCGCATAGTACGGATTTTATTTAGCTTTTTCACTTAATGCTAGTTATATAGTACTTCCCTCCTTTTTGTGCATTGAAGGGGAAAGAAAATCCTTTCGATTTTCGATTATTGTCACTTTCAAGTTCGAACTTCACTTCTAGAGGTGCACATCTTCCCAGCAACAGTCGTTGAGTTTGTTACATCTGAAAATTAATTTAAACTTTTTGCTGTTTAGATACTCTCCTGCAGTTAGCATTTCCAGTCACAAGTCAATCGCACGCATGGTGCATGTATGTAATGCAAATAGAATGTGCTAACATACGTGCTGATATCTTGAGCTTAGATCCATAAACATTCTTTTTCTGTTATAATGTCACATACAAATTCATGATTGGCATATATTTAAACAACCCAAAAACCCCAAAGTGGTATTCTTACTCTATTAGTTATAATACTTCTTGTGATTGGGTACGTCAAGTTTGACAAGGAGATGCCTATGCTGAAATTCTGTGTTAAAGTTGTTAGTAGTATGGATGGGTATATTTGATTAAAGCAAACATAACTTTTTATGTAGTATAATCTCAGTTGTCATTGAATTCAGAAGTTATCACTTATGCTATCTTACTTGGCCTATAATTTTGAAACATATTTCTCATGTTTGTTGTTGAATTTATATGACTTTTCCCTACAGGGGTTACTGGATGATTGCCTGCTGTAGCTGTGTGTTCCATGGAACTTTAGTTCATGAAGGCTTCAGCAAAGGGTTGTTTGTGCAATACAACTCTTGGTATTAGCAGCCTCAATGGTGGAATTGTCAAAACTTGTCTCAACCTTCTTAAAGTCTAGCATACAGAATAAAGATGCACGCGCAGACCCATATGTCTGGACAGATATCAGGCCAAGTAACCAACCAAGTAGGCCCTCAAATGTCTGGTATCGCCCAACATAATGGCAGCTCACTAGCTCCCCAGATGCAAAATTATACTGGTTTCATTAATAATTTGGATATGGATCCCGATGTTGATAGGTCCCGCACAAAAATGCGGGAAAAAATGTAAGTTTCTAGTTGCTATTTTTTCATTGTTGTGAGTGTTGTCTGAACAAGGGTCTTGGTTCTAGTATAAAAAAAGAAAAAAAAAAGTGTCCAAGTCTCTACTCTTTATGACTGCGTCACCCCATGCACGTGTACCTATATTACTTTGGAAAGGTTGACTGGTTTTTGAGTATGGGGTTATTCCAATTTCTCTATTTTTTGTCATCGAGTTGCCATATTCTTCTCTTCATCGATTATTATATGCTTTTTGAGCTACAGTTGGTTAATAGTCTATAGAAAATTTACTGAAATTAAAATTTGGTTGTTTTAGTTAATTTTGCACTACCCTTCTATCTTTTCCAGTTTAGCACTTATGACGCAGCGGCCGGCTACTACAGAAATGCTTCCAAAGCTTAGAGATATGGTGAAGCGTTTGGATGATGGTCTATATAGGAACGCTTCCTCTCAGGTCTGCTATTCTTGTTCTTGAATTTCGTACCTTGTAGCGAGCTTGAACTTTGGATATCTAGGTTTACTATTTTTTGGATCAAATGTTGCCTAAATAATTGAGAAGAAAGTCAAGTACAGATAGTCAAGCATCTATCCTCACCTCACTACGATGACTCTTTTTTTGGAGCCTTTGTGCATTTACATTTTTGTTAGAGCTAGGATATCTTTAGAGCTGCAGAAGCTGCATCTATAGGTTGCGGATGATTTCAACTCATATATTCTTGCTTACGTTTAGGAGGAGTACATGAATTTTGCTACATTGGAGCAGCGTTTGCGTGTTGTGGTCAGGCAAACCCAAGGTCAAAATCACAACCAGCAATTGCCTCACCCCAGTTCATCTTCCTCATCCGTTGGAACAATGATACCGACCCCTGGTATGTCGCATCATAATGGAAACGTGAACTCGAGTATCACGTCTTCTATGCCCAATTCTATGATTTCTCCAACTGGTTCTAATACCTTGCAACAAAATACTGTGAACATGGGGCAATTGTTACCCGGTGCCACTGGTTCTAGCGGTAGTGTACATGGTGGTTCCTTCAATTCATCCAATGGTAATTCTAACTCCTATGATTTTCGAGATGTTTGAGGGCTCACTTCTTCAGAACAGGGTACTAAGGTGTAGTTTTGCAGGAGGCCTTTCTAATGGATATGAACAATCACCAAGCGGTATCTCTTTTGGATCTGGTGGAGCTAACATGATGGCGCAAAGAATTCCAAGCCAAATGATGCCTACTCCAGGTTTGAGTAATACTCAGTCTTCTGTGAACCCCGAATCCATCAATAATGGAAGTGGATTTTCTGGGGTTGATTCATCAACAGTACCACAATCAAAGCAGTACATTGGCGGCGGGAATAACAGTCGCATATTGCAAAGTCTGGGAGGTCAAGTTGGAATGATGAGATCTAACTTGCAGCAGAAGGCTTCCTCTTATGGTTTTTCAAATGGTGCTCTGAATGGTGGGTTAGGTACTATTGGTAACAATATGCAACTGATGAATGGGCCTGCATCATCTGATGGCTATCTTACTGCGTCAGCATATAGTAACTCATCAAAACCTTTGCATCAACACTTCGACCAGCAACGCCAACAACTAATACCATGTACTTTCTCTCTCTCTCTCTCTCTCTCTCTGATATATGTGTACACATAATAGGTCAAGATACGTTACAGAAACAGTGGTAAGTAATTTGCAGACTGTGGGGGCCACACATGGAGACATCTAAATGCTGATTTTGGTGGGGATGAGTTCTTCACTATATTTTATTTACCTGAAACAACTTTGAGATGGTTTTCTGTAAGGATGATCTCCCTCGTAGAACATCTAGGCCAAAACTAGTCCCCGATTCATCTGCATGTGGGCCTGCGGGCGCTTAATGCTTCATGAATGGAATTCCTGGCCATGTGTGCTCATGTATATCTATGTATATGTATGTATCATGCATTTAAGGTCTTGTTGTTCACACAGAAACTAAGGCCAGTATCTTTCTGTATGCAGCATCATTGTCCCAGCAAATGGTTCCAATGGCAGGTGATGGATATGGATTAAGTTCTGCTGATTTGTCTGGTTCCGGGAACTTATATGGTGGTCTGACCTCTATCGGGTCTGCAATGGATAACCAAAATATAAATTGTGCCAGCATGCAGCCTAAGTCAAAAACTAACCCGGCAATGATGGTCAATCAACCTAATCAGCAGGAAATGAAACAAGTGAAGCCTCAGATGATTGATCATTCATCAAAAGCGAGTTTTCAACCTGCTCATTCTTCTCATCAACAGATACCGAAGTTTCAGCCGCAACAATTTCAGCAGAACCATAATCAGCTCCACCAGCAACAATTCGCCCAGCATCAAAATATGCAAAAACAGCAAAATCAGCATCACCAACAGCTTCTGTTGAAAAATGATGCTCTAAGGCAGGCTCAACTGTCTCATCTAGGAGAAAATCTGGCAGAGCATGGAACTGAGACTCAAAATGAAGTTCTACAATTACAAGATCCCGATCAGTTCCAACTTTCTGATCTACAAAGTCATTTCCAGCAGAATTCTGGTGCTCCGAATTATCAGTTACCGCCCCAGAACTCTCAGCATATACAACAAACAATGCAACCCCACGATCAAGCTGCCGAAGCTCAAAGTAATTTTAGTTGTTTCTCTGCTAGTCCCCAGTCAGAAGCACTATTACAGGGTCAATGGAATATTCAGTCGCATGAGAAGTTGCAGAAATTAGACCAGCCAATGCATGAGCAACATATCCAGGAGGAATTTCGCCAAAGAATAACAGAACAAGATGAAGCTCAACGACCCCATCATTCTTCGGAAGGATCTCTTACTGGTCAAATCGCTGCTTCAAGAAGCATTATGGTACCCACAACGTCCAGTGTTGCCGCTGGTGCCAGTGACAATGCAGACAAGGAGAAATTTTGTCTACAACAACAAAAGTGGTTGTTGTTTTTGTGCCATGCTCGTAAATGTACAGCTCCTGAAGGAAAGTGTCCTGAACGTAATTGCCTAAAGGCACAAAAGTTTTTAAAGCACATCCTAGACTGCAGTGCGCAACAACAATGTCCAGTTAAAAATTGTTTTGTTTCCAAGAGCTTGATTAAGCATATTCAAAGGTGTCGAGACGCAGCATGTCCGGTTTGTGTTCCTGCCCGTATCGCTGCTGAGAAAAGTAAGTCAGGCGGTCGCGCTCTATCTGTCAATACTGCTTTACCAGTTAATGCTGCATTACCAAATTCAGTGAGTGGATCTTGGAAACCGGTTCATACTGGAGATAGTGCTAGGTTGATGACAGCAAAGACTAATTCATCAACTACTGAGGCTACACACGAGTTGCAGTCTTCGTTGAAACGCATGAAGGTGGAACACCCATCTTCTTCTCATGTTCCTAAAGTTGAATGTTCTCCTGTATTAGTACCTGCAATGAGCCAGCCTCATGTTTCCCATGTCCAACATACTCAAGCAAGTCAACATGTCGACCTTCCAGTGGCTTCAATTCCGAAGGTTATTGACGTGAAAACAGAGAAAGTTTTTGGGCGAGGGGACCCTAGTTCAAATGAGGTCCGGAAAGATGAAGCTGACAATGTTTGTATAACGAGGACCGATATTGGATCCGTTATCCCAAATGAGACTGCTAAGCTTGCAAAACAAGAGAGCATGAAAGTTGAGAAGGAGGTTGAACAAGAAAGTACTGCTGTTCCTACTGAAAGTGCACCTGGGAAATGTGCAAAGTCAAAAGTGAAGGGTGTTTCTTTGACTGAACTGTTCACTCCAGAGCAAATAAGAGAGCACATTAAGGGTCTCAGGCAGTGGGTCGGTCAGGTGAGCGTACTAATATTTCTTATGAAGTTTAACGCATCTGATTTTTCTTCTTCAAATTTTTTTTTTTAGTTTTATATTGTTAGACAAACATGTATGTTGTTAGACGTGGAAAGTATACCCAAATTGAAAGATCGTGAGACAGCACCTCTACGTTCATTCTAGTTAGAAAGGAAACTATAAAAGACCCACTACCCTATTTCCATTGCAATCTATGATATAGATTTCTTGTTTGCCTATTACAAATGAGGTCAAACATTCTGGTCTTCCAGTAGATTCGTTTATGATACCTAATGTAGAAACAAGCCTCTTTTAGTAAGGCGTTCAGTTCCAAATCTGGATTCTTTCTACGCGGTTGACAGAGTTCGACGAGTTCTTGATACATTCCCACCTGTTCTTTAAAGTCCATGGAGCGAAACCTGATTTATACAGTTGAAAAGCAGAATTCGGAAAAAATGCACATCAATTAGTCCCCCATTGTCACCTCCGAGCATCTTTCTGCAAGTTTTTTACAGTGTGTTGTAGTCCTAATGTCAGATGCATATGGGGTTCTGTGAATTTATATCATAATAACAAGGAAACCAGTCGATTTATTTTTTTTTCTTCTCAATTGCAGAGCAAAGCGAAGGCTGAAAAAAACCAAGCAATGGAACATACGATGAGTGAGAATTCTTGTCAATTGTGTGCAGTGGAAAAACTTACATTTGAACCTCCTCCTATATATTGCACACCTTGTGGTGCTCGAATAAAGCGAAATGCAACTTTTTATACCATGGGAACTGGTGAGACCAGACATTTCTTTTGCATTCCTTGCTATAATGAGGCTCGTGGTGACAGTATCGAGGTTGATGGACATCCAATTCCGAAGTCGAGGCTTGAAAAGAAGAGAAATGATGAAGAAACTGAAGAATGGGTAAGTACTTGTAGCTCTTTCCATTGCTGTTGCATATTCATTGTAAGACTTAGTTATGCCTATTTTTTCCATGTGCAGTGGGTTCAATGTGATAAATGTGAAGCTTGGCAACATCAAATATGCGCTCTCTTTAATGGACGTAGAAATGATGGTGGGCAGGCTGAGTATACTTGCCCGAACTGCTACATAGGAGAGGTCGAAAGAGGAGAGAGAAAGCCATTGCCTCAAAGTGCTGTTCTTGGTGCAAAAGATTTGCCGAAAACAACACTGAGCGACCACATAGAGTCGCGGCTTTTCAAGCGTTTAAGGCAGGAGAAACTAGAAAGAGCGCGGTACCATGGAAAGAGTATAGACGAGGTGATTTTTTTAGTTCAGTGCTGATATAATTATTAAGAAGCTAGCCTAACCAATGGGTGGAATTTTTTTTGGATAAGATCCAGCTGTTTTTGAAAGTGGTTGCACATTTGATATTTTCTTATATATCAAACTCTGCATTATGCATGTTACTGATTTTACAAGCTTATATGTATCACATTGTTCTTTGTAAACATTTTGTCCAGGAAAGGCTCCATTTACTCTCTTTAGTGATGATTTGAAATATCATCATTAAAATAACAATATTACATGTTTCTGAAGTTAAACTGATTGCTTTAGAATATCAATTTTGGATAAGTGATTTATATGCAACATCATTTCTGTTATTATCAGTGACGTGAGCTAACTACAGTTGGTATTGCAGGTCCCAGGAGCAGAGTCACTTGTTGTCAGAGTTGTGTCTTCTGTTGATAAAAAGTTGGAAGTGAAGCAGCAGTTTTTGGAAATATTTCGAGAAGACAATTATCCTTTAGAATTTCCTTACAAATCCAAGGTGTTTACAACTTACTCTCGTAGTTTACCATGATTTGTTGGATTATTTTGTATGATAGATTATGAAATATGAAAATATGTCTGTCTTTCCCTGATATGCGCAAACAGGCTTGATGTTACAGTAGTCACACAATCTGTTTCTTACATTTACAATTTATAGAAATAATTATTTGCGGTCTCGAGGGCTTCTAGAGGGCTTGAATTTGATGTATTAGACAATGTTTCTTTCAGGTAGTTCTGTTGTTTCAAAAGATTGAGGGCGTAGAAGTGTGCCTTTTTGGCATGTATGTTCAGGAATTTGGCTCAGAATGTCAGTACCCAAACCAGCGGCGTGTATATCTTTCTTATCTGGATTCTGTCAAATACTTCAGACCTGAAATAAGAACTGTTAGTGGGGAGGCTCTTCGTACCTTTGTTTATCATGAAATTCTGGTAATCATTTGAATTTCTATCTGCTGAATTACAACTTTTGCTTTAATATTTTTTCATATTTTATTTGCTGTTCGCCTTTTTATTTGTTCTTACTATAAATAGAGAGTAGGGAAAGGGACAACAGGATGTGACATAGGACAAGACCGGATTGTGGGTCCACATTCTCTTAGGCTGGTTCCTGCTGAGTTAGGGGTGGAAATATAATTCTCTTGACACTGGTGTAGTATTAAAGGCTATAGTGACATGTGATTTTGCTGAGAATGACCTCTATAGTGACTAATATTCTCACAAAAAATCAGCCTTGAACCACCATTACTTGGACATATGTGGTATCCATATAGAGCGAGGTTCTTAGGTAAGTCTAGTTCCATTTGACACGATACCCACATGGAGATGAAATAGAATTCCAAGTTTTGATGAGAGTGTTCTGCTTGCCATGTGGATCATCTTCACCCATCGGTTGTTTCTAAAATCACAGTAAATGTTAGAAACTGCTTGCTAAAAAGGACTATGATAGAAAAATCAAATCTAAGAGCACACACACTTTTCATCGCTGCATGCTACTGTAGCCTCCATTTTGTTTATTCATCTCTCTACAGTTGTATTTCAATATGATTCGTTTTCTGTGTATAATCCAAGACTGATCTAAAAGATAATTTTCTAGACCCTTTACAGGAAAAATAACAAAACTGTCTATGCCACTACGCTCCCAGGCTTAGTTTAGATAATTTTTAACATCAAAAGGTACAAATATTTAGAGAGGCTCAAGAGGCTAAGTGATAAAGGTGGTTTTATTTTTGAGGCGCAGATGTGCCTGTAGGCATGCCTCAAAATGTGTTTAACACTAATCACAATTTATTATTAAGTATAGATTGACCTAGTTGCGATTGTTACTTAGCGGGTTTAGAACTGAATGCATTGAAAATTGGTGAGGCTGTTTACACAAGAACTTGATTTTCCAAAAAAAAAAGAGAGGAAAATCTGATGTGTATATATGTTTTATGTATAAACCTTCGGGTTGGAAATAATAGTCTCTTGCCTTTTTTTTTTTTTTTTTTTTTTCCGTGTTCCCAGATAGGATACCTTGAGTATTGCAAGCTACGAGGCTTCACAAGCTGCTATATATGGGCGTGCCCTCCCCTGAAGGGTGAAGATTATATTTTGTATTGCCATCCGGAGATTCAGAAGACTCCGAAGTCTGATAAACTCAGGGAGTGGTGAGTCCATTAGGTTACTAATTGGTTTGTTTCATTATAAGACTGCTGAAGTATAGTCCTCACTAATGCCTCTTTCCTGATCAGGTATTTGGCTATGCTTAGAAAAGCTTCAAAGGAGAACATTGTGGCTGAGCTCACTAATTTATATGATCATTTCTTTATCTCTACTGGAGAATGTAAGGCCAAGGTTACTGCTTCACGATTGCCATACTTTGACGGTGATTATTGGCCTGGTGCTGCCGAAGATATGATCAATCAACTCCGACAAGAGGAGGACGGGAGAAAATTACAAAAGAAAGGGAAAACGAAAAAAATTATCACAAAAAGGGCTCTAAAAGCTGCTGGTCACGCTGATCTTTCTGCAAATGCTTCAAAAGATGTTCTTTTAATGCAAAAGGTAATTTATACCAACAACTGTTGCTACAGGTTGGTCAATTTCTTTACTGGTAACTATTGGTGATTTGTTAGACATTAGGGAGCGGTTAAGTTCTGTGGTTTCCACTCTCAGCAGACTTTGCCACCTCTACTCGAAAAACGCCCACTTTCTTGTCATTGTTCATACTATTGTTAGTTTTTATCATCGGCAGAACTCTTATGAGTTTTAGCATGATTGGACCTCAGCTGTATATACATGTACAAAATGATAACTATTTTCTTCTTCTTCTTCTTGAGAATTGTTTTAGTTCTAAGTCTGTTATCATTTCTTTATTACAGCTTGGCGAGACCATATGCCCGATGAAAGAAGATTTTATAATGGTACACCTGCAACATTCATGCAACCATTGTTGTAGTCTAATGGTATCTGGGAACCGGTGGGTTTGCAACATTTGCAAAAGATTTCAGCTTTGTGACAAGTAAGCAATTCTCCATTGGAGTTTTTTTTTCCCTCCTTTAAACCCCTGGCTGCATAACTGAGAAGTTGTGTGGTTTAAGATTTCGGCTAAAACCTGCTTTAACTCACCTAGTAACCTAATTAGATCTGAACTGAATGATTTATATTAATTGGCCTGGCCAAGTAATTAGCAGATTGACATAGTCCTTAACTCTGAACCACTAGGGTTGTGCTTAGAACAGTGGTAATTGGTGTTCAATCTATGTCACCTACAAGATCAACAGTTATTCATCAGAGTTAACCTTATAGTCACATCTGTCACTGTCTCTCAAAATAGAAACAAAGAATTTTAAGGATGAAATTTAACTGTTAGAATAAGATGAGAGAATCTTTTCCCTTTTTTCTTTTAATGTCACTAACTTAAAATGCCTTTATACTTCATTGCAGGTGCCATGATGCGGAGCAAAAACTTGATGACAGAGAAAAACATCCCATCAATAGCAGGGATAAACATGCTTTGTATCCGGTGAGTATTCAGATGCAAGTTTCTCTGTTGATTATTGCCATACAATGCCCAACTTCATATTTCCTCAGGTTGTTTAGATCCAATTTAGGCAATCACATGTGTTAATTTCTAGATAAACGTGAACCGATCTTTAATGCAAGATATATCTAATCAGGTTGAAGTGAAGGATGTGACACAAGATACTAAGGACAAGGATGAGATTTTAGAAAGTGAGTTCTTCGACACGAGACAGGCATTTTTAAGTCTTTGTCAAGGAAATCATTATCAGTACGATACTCTGCGAAGGGCAAAACATTCGTCAATGATGGTTCTGTATCATCTTCATAACCCAACTGCACCTGCTTTCGTTACTACATGCAACATGTGCCAGCAGGACATTGAAGCAGGTCAAGGATGGAGGTGTGAGATCTGCCCCGACTACGATGTATGCAATCCTTGTTTCCAAAAGGATGGTGGTGCTGATCATCCTCATAAGTTAACGAATCATCCATCCTCCACTGAGAATGCACAGAACACAGAAGCTCGGCAGAAGCGAGTCTTGCAGGTACATAGATTTCCTTGCTTCTTCTGTTTGTAGGTCTTAGGGCATCCCCAATGGGTATGGTTAAATGGTATGTATACTATATAGAGGGTGGCAGTGGGAAGACTAAAATGGTAGACATACGATATATGTTAAACCCATATACATTTAGCATATGCTAAATAAATATAGCTAGACGAGGTTTTAAACTTCGCATGGCTAAAACTCTACAATTTGAATGGAACACGGGGTTTCGTTATAAGAAACACCGCCCGACTCTAGGAGGAGTTTCAAACCCCGCCTAAACTCTGCCTAGACTTCTAGGATATATTTCATACTGCGCGTATATTTAACATTCTCTTCAGTGTAGAATTATGACTTTACCATACATCATACAACATTGTGGATGCTCTTACGTGTGTGACTTTTTCTTTGATATCCTGTTGCTAGTTTTTTCGTTATAAACTGGTTCCACATTTCATGTTTCTGAGTAATTAATTGATCAAGTTTGCTGAAGACTACTTGTTATTAGATGCTTGATAAATAAAATCTGCTAGATAGGACCATCTTCTTGCAAGGGTTATCTGGTGATGTTTAGACATTTTTCATCCGAATTTAGTATCTGGTGACAGTCTGGTGGGTCTACAGCTTCTCATATGATATTGTGTTCTGTACTGCAGCTTAGGAAAATGCTCGATCTTCTGGTGCACGCGTCTCAATGTAGATATCCACAGTGCCAGTACCCCAACTGCCGTAAGGTTAAGGGGCTGTTTCGCCATGGTATACAGTGCAAAAAGCGTGCTTCTGGTGGCTGTGTTTTATGTAAGAAGATGTGGTATCTCCTTCAACTTCATGCTAGAGCATGCAAAGAATCAGAGTGCCATGTGCCGCGTTGCAAGTGCGTACATCTTTCAAGAAATTATTTGTGATTTGATGTCGTAATACTAAAAAAAAGAACATTATCTGGATTTGGGCTCTCATAGCTTTACCGTTCCTTTGTTTTTGTTGTGCAGAGACTTGAAAGAGCATCTGAGAAGGTTGCAACAGCAATCTGATTCTCGACGTAGGGCAGCCGTGATGGAGATGATGAGACAGCGAGCTGCAGAGGTTGCTGGGAACAATGGATGAACACCGCTTTGTACATAATGTGTGGACATCTGAATAGAGATACAGTGAAGCTGGGCAAAAGATCTTAGCTGCTCCTACAAATCAATGGAAATGTGTAGATGATGATGCCGAAAATGTGAAGCGCAAGGAGTTGGGGCAGTTGGAAACCTTTCCAGTTCAAGGGGATTTTTCATTGTGGAAAGGCAAGAGTGTTTTGTCATCACCCTCGGATTCTTTTTGAGAAGAACAAAATGGGATAATGGAGTATCATCTTGGATGGTGTGATCATTCTTGCGGTGGTTGTACTTGCACAATGTTGTCTTGGGAGCCCCTCTGTTGAGGTGATTCTTTGATTTGTCCTCTTTTTTGTATTCCAGTGGCCATCATCCTTGTGTGGTGGGTGTACTATATAAAAGTTTTTCTAATTTGTCGAAGCCTTCCGGAGGGAAGAAAAATAGGGTAAAGAAAAAAAAGTAAAAAAAACAATAGGGTGTCTGTCTATTTTGATTCTTTCTCTCTTTTTGCTGGAAAAGGGAGGGGGTGGAGGCAAAGCATCTCCTCATTTGTTTCCAGCTGCCCCTTTTGATTTTGTAGAATACTGTTCTAATTTAATGTTGTGGAAAAGGAAATAAGTAGTAATTCCTAAACATTTCTTCTTGTTGTTTACTGCTACAGGCATCAGAGATTTTACCTGGATCCATTGTATCATAGTATATTCATATAGGAAAGTTTACCTTGTCATGAAAATGAGTTCAGTCATATTTTTGAATAAAATCGGAGGGAAATCTTAATCCAGTTTTGTGTTCTTATATAATTCCTTCAGTGACGGCACGCCAATCCCCAAACTGAAGTAATAAATATTTGGACGTCATTCATTAGAGCAACTATGATGTAACAATTTGACCTAGCTTAAGAGCAAGTCTTATGGTGGAATCCAAGCCATTCCAAGTGTGGGAAAATCATGGAATGTCAAGTTTAGTGGCTTCCAAGTTGGGGTCTTCCACATAAAATCCAAACAGTGTTCCATGATTTCGTGGGATGGTCCGTGAAATCCATGGTAACGCTAATCAGATTAGCGTAAAATGTTATTCAGAATAGCGCACTAGAAGACGGAAAACACCAATCAGAATAGCGCTCAACGCTAATCAGAATAACGCTCAACGCTATTCAGAATAACGTTTTTTTTATCCGTAGATTTAAAAGCCATTGAAAATCTAATGGCCGAGAAAAAAAAGCGCTAATCTTAATAGCATCTTGCGCTTTTCTGATTAGCGTTTTTGTTGTTCCACCATTACACTTGCGCTTCCATCCACAATTCCAAATGCCGAGGTGGCGTGGAAGATGGAAGATGAAACTCTTCCACCATAAGACTTGCTCTAAGAGATTAGAGAGGGGCCAAAACATGAAATTGCATTACTAGCTTCTGAATCGGATGTCATTCAAAACTTCTGAATCACCCTAAGCTTAGCACTCCTACATCTGCGATTCAATCTCTCTTCCTCTTCACAAGGTGTTATCGGTCTCTTCGTCAGGTTGATTCCTTTCTTTCCAATGATCTTCTGTTTGATCCATGTTTCTTTCACTTCGTCTTCGTCTCTTTTTGTGATAGTTTTCTCTTCCTTGAGTAGTCCATTACCATCTCCAACTTCAATGATGTCCAGAAAAGTCTTCTTCACAATCCTGTCTTCTAAACTGTGAAATGAGATAACAGCAAGCCTACCCCCAGGGGAGAGACAATCAAAAGACGCGTGAAGTGTATCCTCGAGTATCTTCAGTTCATCATTAACTGCTATTCTCAGTGCCTGAAATACTCGTGTTGCTGTCTTCATCCAACCCTGTCTCCCTGTGTTCCCATTCACCATAAGCATGATCATTTTTAAAAATGGTCCGGAAGGGTAAAGCGTCATGCTTCGTCTTAACTTCCTCAACTGAAAGAGATGTAATAGGAAATAATAAAATAATCTACCTGCCGACTGCGGAGTTGAACCACGAATAAGATTTCCCAATTCACTGGTGGAATGCAGACCCCCGTTTGAACGAGCCTTCATAATTTTATTCTGCAGAGAGAACCAGTTGCTTTCCTCCCCATAATCTCGCAAAATTCGTCCAACTTCAGCTTCAGGCCAGGAATTCAAAATATCGTCTGCTCTCAATGTTGCCTGTGAGAAACCTGCTCCGATCAGTTAAAATGATCGAACAATTCTGAGAAGAAAAGAGAGTGTCTCACATGAAAAATATACATTTTACATCCATTAACCAGAAAGAGTTCCTTTTCCTATTCATGAGAATGTTTAGGTCAGGATTTAATTGAGTTACGGCAGAACCAATAGATTTGATTTAGGAGGATAATTTTGGGCAAAAAGATTCAAATCCCAGTATCAAATTGCAGTCCCGCAACAGCAAGATGATGGTTGTAGCATGTGTAGACGTTAAGATGCAAAAAGAGTACACAAAAGCAACTCTACCAACTGATTTTAATAAACTGAAACAAGTTCATAATAACTACACCAAACTAAAAGATGATGATAACCTCTAGAGAGACATGTAGAGAATTACCAGTATCTACAAACCAAACTGGTATGACTAATCATGCCTATTGATGACTTGCTTACCAATGTTACCAGTATTACCAAGACTCCAAACCACAAGTTTTAATTAAAAATTTGCTTTACCATATTACAACGTAAATTTCCAACACTACTTTACAAGTCATTCAGGACTAGTTAAAAATTGAGATCATGTTTCTCTAATTTTATGTAGGGTGTTAAGCTAGGCTGAAACCTGCTCAGCTGCCCTTACCTAACTAATAGAATTTGAGGTCAGAGAAATAAGTTACACTGAAAACTGAAGTATAAATTTGACCCGCTTGCAAGCTTGTGCTTCCTTATTTCATCTTAACTTATGTTTTACTTGAAGACTTCAAATTTCAATTCTTAGTGCAGGATACTAAAAATTCAATTAAAAAGAATTTCATAGTTGAACTACGAACCTGAGGATCCATCCGCATATCAAGAGGTCCATCACAAAGCACACTGAACCCTCTCTCAGCATTGTTTACCTGTGCAAAATGATCTAAGAATCAAAAAATGTGCTACAGGTAACAAGGCATACTCAAACAAAGTTTTTTCCTCCTTTTGTTTCAACTAAATTTGGATTTTACAAGATTTGCTTTAGCACCAACACATGCTAAGTTGAATGAGCGAACCACTATTAAAATTACAAGATTTAGTAAGTGCAAGGAAACGGAAAATACTAATCGTCATTCATCAATCTTTTGCCGGTTAAGTCATAGTCAATTAACTGAACAAATATTGATGGCATCTTAAAAAGGCAAACCTGCATAGATGACATTCCCAAGTCCATTAAGATTCCATCAACACCGTGTGTCAAGATTTTCTCATCAATCTCGGAGAGAACAGATTTGATATCCTTGAAATTCTTATGACGTGTGATCACCTTCAACGCTGAAGCTTGCTCATTCAGATTTAAAACATCATTTATATGCAATTTAGCCTTTTCATGTGCTTTAGGATCAACATCCAATCCAACTAATAGCTCCAACTCTGGATGGGCATTGATTATCTATTTTTCATATCGAAGAATAAACAACAGAAAAGGCAGTTAGTGCAGTTTAATGCCCAAAGAAAACGGGTCCAAGAAAAAAGAAGAAAAAAAGAGAGGGAGATAAACATCTGTGGCCAAAACATTGATTAAAAGCCGCTAATGCTAGTTTGATTTTGCCGTGAGACTGAGGAATTTATACGCTGATGTCCCAAAGTAACAAAGTACTTTAAGGGATTGAAGCAAAGATATAGATTTCACTAACTCACTATCACCTACCACATTCAGACTTCAGACAACAAATATAAATGAGAAAGGCTGGTAGTCATTGATTTTACCAAACGAACATAACACCCAACATAGACCTAAAACTCCATAGCTCCGAACACTAAATCAAACAGTCCATCCTTAAACTGGTAAGCAGCTTAGTTGTATCTTCTTCTTCTCCTTTCTCATATCTACAACTAAGACTACACCCATGGTCCATCGAAATGCACTTTTTCATTGAAGCCATTGATTGCGTTGTTAATCAAAGTGCAAGCATCCCAATGTTCAACACAAAAAAGCTAGTGTATGTCCACAATGAGCTAACCACCAAAAATGTATCTAGATTCTAGCCACATCTTGTTATTCTTGGCAGTGAACATACAACAAAATTTATGCTTTGTTTTCTGCAACGTGTTGATGTTTTTAGTTCGCAGACATTAAAACATACAGTTGAACGGCATTATTTATACAAGCATCACAAGGGTAAAAAAAATGTAGAGCTACTTACTGCAGAAGAGTGACCAGCAGCACCAAGAGTACAATCAACAAAAGAACGAAGTGGAGATGGATGCTTTTCAAAAACCTCTAAAACCTCACCAAGCATAACAGGTATATGACTATTGATTTTACTATTCTCTCCATGAATTAATAATTGATGATGAAAATCTTCAGGTATTTCAAATACCCTTTGTGAACGTGTCCTCCTTTTCAATTTCTCCTCTCCACCACCACCACCACCACCAGAAGAAGAAGAGGAAGATGGAGAAGACCCCTTTACTGTTTTCTTCTTCTTCTTGCTCTTGCTTTTGTCATTGACAGTATTTGTGATGAGAGTGGTTTTACTTACACTGGAATATGGCCTAAAACTATGGGAATCAATGAGATTAAAGTTGTAATTTTTATTACTGGAAAACAAGAATTTCAATGCTGGGAATGCTTTTGTTGATTTGGAAGATGAATTTAAGGGTAGAACAGAGGAGAAGAGGAACAACCTTGTTGCTGTAGCTGAGGCCATTGAAGGGGGAGAGTGGGGGTGAATAGAAGTGGAAAAAAGACAGAAAAAGGAGACTCCTTTATTAGGGCCTGGGACACTTACCTCTATTTGTGGGACTAAAAGACCCACCCACCCAATAAAAGACCTCCCTTTTGTTTTAAAGGAGTACTTCCATTCAATTCTTTCATCAGTATGAAACTATCTTCAATAAGAATTAGGGTTTCAAATCTCTGCACCCATTTGAGATACCAATCCAGCTTAGCTACAAACCCTTTGAAACCCATTAACAACACTGAGCTTGAAACCTTAGTACTCCAACAATACAAACAAGGTAAATTCTACAACCTTATTGAAAATGTCATTTCTAAACCTACTGTTCTTCTTGCTTCTTGTAGAAACTTATCAAATAATGTATCAATCAATGATGATTCTGTTTCTAAGAGAATCTCAATTGAGGAAATTTCTGATGAGCTTAGACAGAACAGATTCAATGTGGAAGAATGTTGTGTGAAAATGGTGGCTAATAGAGTAAAAGGAGAGTCTTTGATTTTACCTAATTTGAAATTGAAAGTTTTGATTGAAGCTATTAGGATGGTTTTAGAGATTGTTTATGATAAACGTTTTGCAACTTTTGCTTATGGTGGGCGTGTTGGAATGGGTAGACATACTGCTATTAGGTACTTGAAAACAACTGTACAGGACCCTAGTTGGTGGTTTAAGGTTTCGTTTAAGGAACATTATGTGTTTGATGATAAACATGTTTGTAGATTATGTTTGATTGTCGAAGAGAAGATAGATGATAAGGTTTTGATTGAGTTGATAAAGAAGTTTTTTGAATTTGAAGCATTGAGGATTGAGTTGGGTGGTTGTTGTATGGGTAGAGGTTTTCCGCAGGAGAGTAGCTTGAATTCGATGCTTGTGAATGTTTACTTTGATGGTTTCGATAAAGAAATGCAAGAGTTTCGTAAGAAGATCGATAGGAAGGAGAAGAGGTTTAGTGTTGATTCGGTTGGGGGTAGAGTTTTTCATAAGCCTGAAAGGGTGTATGCAGTTAGATATTTAGATGAGATACTAGTAATAACGTCTTCGTTTTCTAAAAGGCGTATGCTGGGGTTGAAAAATGAAGTAGTGAAGTTCTTAGAAGAGGTGTTGGGGATGGAAGTAGATAAATTGGAGACAGCTATCCATAGTAGTGTGTCGGAAAAGATTGATTTTCTGGGGATGGAGCTTCAGGCAGTCCCACCTTCGGTTTTGCATCCCCGTCCGTCAGAGAAGGAAATTAGAGCAAGGAAGAAGTACAATAGACAAAAAGAGATGAAACTGTTGGAACTGAAAAATGCTAGAGCGACTCGGAGGAGGAAATGGGGGTTGAAGATAGTTGAACATGTTTTTAAGAAAGTGAAGCGAGGTGATGTATTCAAATTTGATTATGAGATAGAGAGAGAGGTGCGAGAGATTTTTAGAAGTTGGGGGGATGAAACAGTGCAGGATTTCTTTGAGTCATTGGAGGATCGAGCTGATTGGTACCGGAAGTTCACAGGTGGTGATTTTTTCTCTCTGAAAACCATCAGAAGTCAATTGCCATGTGAACTTGTGGATGCTTACGACCAGTTCCAGGAACAAGTGGATAAACATTTAACACCTTTGAAGGCGAGGAACGCCTTGGAGGAAGTTGGAAAGCAAGTAGAAGAAGAAGAGAAAAAGAACTATGCAGAGAGCATTGTCGATGATTTAACAAAGTTGTGCATGAAAGTAGTTGCACCTCCAGAGCTTGTAAGGAAAGCAGTTAAGCTGGCTGGATTTACAAATTCAATGGGCCGTCCCAGACCAATCAAATTACTTATTTGTTTGGAGGATGCTGATATAGTCAAGTGGTACGCAGGTGTGGGGAGGAGATGGCTCGAATACTTTTGTTGTTGCCGCAACTTTAAATTGGTTAAAACTGTTGTTTCTTATCACATGAGATTCTCGTGCATATTGACATTGGCGGAAAAGCACGGCTCCACAAAACTCGAGGCTATAAGGCATTACACAAAGGACTTAAAAGTTTCTGATATGGCTGGTGGAGAAGAAGTATATTTTCCCACCGAAAAGGAGGTCAAGATGATGGGTGATAAAAACCTTACGGATCCGAAACCTGTGGATGGGGCCTTAACAATGGCTGTGGTCAGATTGGCTGTCGATGAGCCTAAGTCATATTGCATGGCTCATTTCTGTGATAGAAAAGAAACTGCTCTTTATCGGATCCGCTTGCTGCAGAACCGTATCAACGTCGATCCGTTGAACGCAGAGAAGTGGGTTCCTGGAATGGGTGCTATTCATGAAAGCCTGAACCGCAAGTGCCTGTCTCTTTGTTGTGACCATCTAAGCGACTTATACTTGGGTAAAATCACCCTGCAGGATATCGATTGTACAGCATTGGTGGACGTGTAATAAGTGCTGTGTATATTCCCCGTCTCCATTGATCTTAGATCATAAGATTCACACCAAATCACAGGAATTTTGAAAGTGTGGTTTACATGAAAATTATAGGTTTAACTTCCGAATATTGTTGGTCATATCTTCCTGTGAACAAAGCCTTATATATTCGGAGGTCAAATGTATTACTTGTCTTCCGATTATGACAAGTACAAAACTCGAAAATTTGAGTTTTTTCCAAAATTTGATTTTTTTACCACTCTATATTCGGAGGTTCGAGTAACAATATAAACCTCCGAATATAGTAGTGCCAAGGATCTATATGCCGAGGCTCATGGTGGTTCCAAAGCCCTATATGCCAAGTCTCATGGTGGTTTTCATTTGGGAGCCAACAAATATTCGGAGGTCAAATGAATTACTTGTCATCCGATTTTGACTAGTACAAAACTCGAAAATTTGAGTTTTATTCCAAAATCTGATTTTTGGGCCATTCTATATTCGGAAGTCTGGTTGAATACTCAAACTTCCGATTATTTCAAGTCCTCCGATTGTAAGTTTATCTCCCGAATGCTACTCAAATGTTCTTGAGAAATGAAAAACACGACTACATTCGGGAGATAAAAATCATGAATATCTCCCGGATTTGGGGAAAAACAGAAAAACCCTAGAAGAAAAAAATGAAACAAAATTCATTCAAATACTGCACCCACTACATTCGGACGCATACTTCTTATTTTGTCCGCCGAACACATTCGGAGGATAAAAATAATATATTACCTACCGATTATGTAAGGGCAATTTTGCCATTAAGAAATATGCGAGATAAGAGGTAACTCACTTTAGGTTT
This sequence comes from Papaver bracteatum, assembly GCA_023529315.1. Classification (NCBI taxonomy): domain Eukaryota; kingdom Viridiplantae; phylum Streptophyta; class Magnoliopsida; order Ranunculales; family Papaveraceae; genus Papaver; species Papaver bracteatum. Next base: position 114,093 of record JAJJWX010004214.1, read on the forward strand.
GGGTGACCCTTTTTTTTTTTTTATTGTTGACCCCTAAATCCTTTTGTATGGCCCCTAAAAACGTTAGGATAAATAAACTAGGGGTGAGACTTGGGTTGGATTAACCCACCCAACCCATGCCCAACCTGAACGTTGGGCGGACATGGACAACGTACATCAAAACTTTGGGCAAGCTTGGGCATAAATTTTACAAACCCGACTTAAATTTGGGCAAGCATGAGTGCAAATATTTCTAACCCAATCAACCCGCCCAACCCGAAGAATTATGATGTAGTTATATAAAATTATTTTTATAATTGGTATTATTTTCTATTTTGGGTAATTTTAGATATTATATTCACATCTAATAATGATAATATAAATTATATCTATCTCATTAATCATTCAATATGAAAAATGTTTATATTATTGTATATAATGTTCAGTTATTTGGAAATTTAAGATAAACGAAGCAATTAAATCTTATTATTACTGAAATTTATTATTATTATATTAACAAGCTCATCTGACTAGATAAATTTGGGCCAACCCGAGGAACATAACTTGGGCGGACTTGGGCAGTACCTCCATGGGTTCCACGGGTTCGATGGGCAAAGGATTCCTAACTAGGGTCTGCCTCGGCCAAGCCTTCTAACCTGCCCAACCAACCCAAGTCCCACCCCTGAAATAAACTAAATTTATTAGGACACCCATAGCCACTTTCTAGGTAGAATAATCATCCTGCAATCCACCCAAAATAAAATAAAAAGACCAAAAAATGTTTGGTTAAGGTTTTAGGGCTCCAGTTTTGGAAATTCAAAAGAAGGAAGTAAAGAAAACGGGAAAATCAGTGAATCGAAGAAGAGAGGAGAGGATAGGAGGTAAGTTATTAACCCTCATCTCCATTAACAAAATTCTGCTTAAATCAACACTGCTAATCACCCAAATATCCAACAATTTCTCAGTAATTTTTCTTCAAGATGATGAAAAAGTGCTCTAGGGTTCAGCAGCACAGTGTAATTTATAACCAGGATCTTATAACTAGGGTTTATTCAAAATTACCAATGGAAAAGGTTTTGGAAGTGAAGGAAGTTTGTAGATCTTGGAGAAAATTTGTGAATGAATCAAGCTATGTTGATGATAATGAATGTGGAGGAAAATTTGGTTTTATCGGGATAGCTCAGGATGGTGAGGATGATCAAAAGTATTATTTAAGCCATATTGAGTATGATTATGATGGAATTGATGATAATATTATCAAGAAGAAGAAAGTGAACCATCCAGGGTTTTTCAATTTCGAACCTACCTTAGTAGGATCAAGAAACGGGCTGGTATGTATTGCTTTACCCTTTTGTCCTGAAAATTTAGATGCAGAATGTGATGATCCTACTTATGTTTGTGATCCTATTTATATTTGTAATCCAATTACTAAAGAGTATGCTTTACTGCCAAAATTCAAAGGTGGAGAAGATATAAATGGTGGTTGTATGAATTTTGGATTTGCGTTTCATAATGATAAGTATAAGGTTGTTCGAATTTTTTGGGAAGACAAAGAAGAGTTAGGAACTAGTGTTGGAGTTGTAGAGATGTTTACTCTAGGAACTGAGAAATGGGTTCCGTTAGGAAACACTGATTGCTTCTTTTCTGGTAGCTTTCCCAGGGGTGTTTATGCTAATGGTGTATTGTATTGGGTCTCATATGGTTCAGAGAGAATTATGGGTCTTGATTTGGATAATAATCAGTTTCATTCGATTTTGTCTCCACCCTTTCAAATCGAAGTTGATCAAGTACAACCGCTGGAGTTAAACCAGAAGTTGTGTCTCCTACATGAAGATGACCCGGAAGATGGCGGTGAGATTACTGTATGGATGCTCGATGATTTTGTCTGGAAAAAATTGTTTAAGTTTGCTTTAAAAGATTCTGAAGGAAATTTGTTGGATTTGAGTCCATTTATCGTGAATGAAGATCATGAAATATTTGCGTTAGTGAAAAATCATCAAATTTTGTATTGGAATGATAAAAATTTACTCAACTCCTATGACATTCTCAATGATGCGGAGGATACACTTTTCGAAGATGAACAAGATATCAACCATTGTTGCATACCACATGTTCATTCTCTCATTTCCTTGAAGAAACTTCAGCCGAATACTTTAAAATTTCTAGAGGTATTTTCTAACCGAATTTTTAATTTTTCTTTGGCTGATAAAAGACTTTGAAATCTAATTGCTTATGAAATTTAGATTATGAACTAGAATTGTGTAAAAGAATAGTGGAACTAGACATAGTTGTGTTTGAATTGGATTTTGGATTTCTTAACTGGAATTGCATCCATGAAAGTTTGATACTAGAGATGATATTTGTCAGTGAGTTTTGATTACTCCAGCATTAAACTATGTGTGTTGTCTGCTAGATAATGTCATGATTGGCTTTCAAGCTAAAATTGGATACTAGAATGGTACTCAAGTTGTTTCATTGTAACACTTTTAAAAGACTGGAATTGTTCTAGAAATGATATTTGGCTTCGTTACTCGAGTATTAACCATGTTCTCCACTAATTACTGAACCATTCAATTGGCGGTTCAATGCATAAGCTTCAACCATCTTTCTTTTACGTTCCATACTCGCAAAATCATGATTCACAACTGAAACAAATTTTTTTAATTTTTTATTTAAATCGTTCATTGCTTAAATCCCCAAGTAAATGTTTCCTGATGGATCCACCCCAGGCTAAATCAATGTGCATGTCAATTCAATAACTAGCTAAGTTTCTGATAATCTTGTCCAGTAAGGAATGTCAATACATCACTGTGCCTTAATACTTGGTGCGTAGGTTTTTAACAACCTACTTGGTCTTCGGTAATCTCGTCCAGTTATACGGTTCACTTTGGTTTGGAGTCTTTGGACACCTAAAAGTGCAGTCCATGGCGCATATATATACATTCAGCTGGCATATCTGTGATCAATCAATTTCGTCAAACATTTCATCTATTGTAACTGCAACAATCTTCATTTGTTGTTATAACTGATCATTATTTTAGTGCTAACCCTTTTGTAAGAGTTCTCAGTTCCGAGTGCTGAAAGTATCTTATTTTTGCAGCCGATTGAATTGCGGCTGGCGGAGGTTCCTTCCGTCACTCATGTGAAGAAACCCTTTGTGGTAATTTAACTTGCATTCTGTTTTATTTCTGAATTATGGTAGCTATTAAGAATCCATGGGCAGAAATATTAAGAGAAAAAGAAGAGTAAAGAAGCACTTTTCAGATAAATGTGTAATTATTTGGATTTTGCGAACCAACTCATGTTCCCACAGGTAAGGTTAACCCTCATAAATCATCTGAACAAGGAGATGGGCCCCTTCGAAATTTGCTTATCAAGACAGGATCTTCAAGAGGACGAAGCTGTTATGATTCATGGTGCTCAGAATCTGGTATGATATACAATTGCTATTGTCAGAAGTCGATTGGGTTTGAGGAATTTTACAAGCTGCATTTGGGAACTCATGCTTACTTATATAATAATCTTGTACAGGCAATACGGCAGGTGCAAGCATTCAGCTCGGTGGAAATCAACCTGGTGAGACAACTATATCTGATATTTACCTTGTCAGTCTTAGGATTTTATAGTAACTGCTCCCAAAAGAGTAGATGAATTTTACACTAACAAAATTGTTTTCTTCTCTCCTAAAAACCGAATTTCAAACTGGTGCAAACTTACAAAAAATTAAATGCAAGTAATCCTAAAGCTGCAGAGAAAGCATGTCTAAATAGATTGTTATTATAAACACATTATGTGGAGATGATTATCATGTACCAAAAAAGGTCGGACCTGCTTCTTTTTTCTTTGTTGATTTGATTTTTATGCCGGTTCTTATGTACTTATCTGAAATGGTCATAAACAATGACGATGCAGAATCTAATTGCTACCAGAGTCGGGGTTCAAAAAATCAGAGGAATAACATTGCTAGACCAGGATGATAACAAGACGTATAACCTTGTACCGGACTTGGAGGTTTGTGGTTTTCGTTATCTTTCTACGTGTATGTGATTTTATTTGCGATTTCAGGCGTGATTTTCTAAACCCAGAACTGACATTATCTCACTTCATTCTAAATGCAGGTGCTTACCTTGTGACAGTATTTTATTTTCGACCAGTTCATGAATTTGCTCTCTTTCTGTTTCAATGTTTGATATTGTTCTCCTATCTTAATGTTACCATACTTGGGTTGCATTCTTATCAGTGCATGCAATACAACCTAGTTCTCAAGTTTTTTAAGGATTGCATCATTGCAAGTTTTTGAATGGTTCTAAAAATGATATTTGTCTTCATTACTCGAATATTAACTATGTGTGACTGGAATTACATCCTTTGAAGTGGTACTTCGATTCTAGAAATGATGATTGTTAGCAACTTTTCATTACTCGGGCATTAAACTTTGTATGCTGGCTGCTAGATAATTACTAGAATACCGTTGCCACGGTGAGAAGGGCTGACCGAAAAGAAAAACTAAACACTACTATACTAATTGGATGCCCGTGCATACTGGCACATAATTTTTATGGCGCTGGCGCAATAGATATCCGAGATGGAACAAACCGAACCTACTTACACAAGCAAATTAATGTACATATGGAATATTTACAATACAATAAATGTTTGTATGTGGTTAAGGTTTTTTTTCGGTTCGAAGTTAAATAATAGCCGGTTTAGTTGTTTACTAAGAGCTCAACTTTGTTATGTATAATTGAATTCTGTGGACGTTTCTGGTCAATGCCCAGATGGGTATTCCACGTGTTCTTATTTCGTAATGACTTTTGAACACGTGTTCAACCAATCTCTAAGGAAATAAGGGTGAGATAATGAGAACAAATTTTGGTAATTCCATCTCTCTTTCTTAGATTAGAACAACAGTAAGTAGCAACCGTATCTCTGTATCTTAGAATTTTACTTTCCCTTTAAGATTTTTTTTTTTTTGTTGAGGTTGAAATCTGGGTTTATGAACCAGAGAGAATGGGGATCTGACTGTTAATGAAAGGAAAGATGGGTTTGAAATTGATTTGGTATATGGCAGCAGAATGGTTCAAATTTGGGATTTAGAGCTAGAGTTTTGTGAATATGAATGAATCGAAGACGTTGGTGATTTCTGTTGAGTACTGGTTAGATTCTTAGGTGAAATGAAGGCAGTGGGTTAAGTTGGCAGAGAATTAGATGGGTTTTTGTTGGAACACCAAGATGACATGACTGAGATTAGTACTACCACCACCACAGAGCAGCCTCACGCCGTCTCTTGTGCGATCTTCTCGATTGGAATTAGAATTCAAGGTTTGTGTGTTTCAATTAGTAGCTAATTTTGTATCTAATTGAATTGGAATATTCAATTAACTTTAGTTTATCTTTATATCTTAAAACTCAGAATTGGTTTATGAATGGAATTGTTTTGTGTACAAAACTAAAGGAGGTGGTGGCAATGAGTGTGAATTGAAAATCGGAATTCGTGAAACCGAAAACTGTAATCGAAATTGGTTGTTGGTGCTGGTGGTGATGATAGTGGTGGTGGACGGTGTTGGTAGTGACATGATCAGAATTAACTGATTAAGAAAGCATAACGAAGAGAGTACCGGATAAATTGGTGATGGGGTTGGTGGTGATGGCTATGGCTGTGCTAAATACGGTGGTCGTAATGGCGTTCGTGGTGAAAGGGTATAGAGAATTTGATTTAGTGAACACGGTGGAGACTCTGATTATGATTAGGGTATATAGAATTTGATTATTATGATCTGCATATTTGCCGGTGTTGTTGGTGGGGGCGGCGGAGGTAGCAATGGTTGTGCTGATGCTGACAACAGTGGTGGTGCTATTGCGCTGCTGGGAATTGTGTGTAGATCTGGTTGCGGCGGTGATGCGCGAGGTGGCGGTGGAGGTGATGGTGTTGGAGGAGGCTGGCATGTGGTGGTGTTGATGGTTATGTTGGCGGGTGATAATGTGGTGGCGAATTAAAGAATGAGTGCTTTAAATTTAGGGTGGTGCTGGTAGTGGTGGTGGAAGCGGCGGAGGTGGTGCTAGTTGTGTTCATGGCGCTGGTAGTGGTGGCGGCAGAGGTGTTACGGTGGGGTGGTAATTGGTGATGATAAATGGTTGCTGAGAGGAGAAGGAAAAAATGGACGCTGGTCTTCTCCTGGGAGGCGATGACATTAATAGAGGTGAGGATATTAGAGGAATTGGTTTTTCAATACAAGGGTACTCTGGTCTTATCACTGGCGACGGTTGAACGATGAATCTTTTTTTGTTTTTGAATTGCGTTAGGTTTCAATTGACAAAAAAGTGGTCATAAAAGGGACTCCCTCCCTTCGGGCCCTCCGGTCGGTCGGCCCAGTTACTAGTGAAACTACCTTGGTGTGGGTGCTGACGTAAGTTTAGACGATTTCCCAAGCAGCAATGCAGTGAATTGTTGTAGTTACTTCTTCTTCTTGCTTAGGGGATAATATTTCTGATTGACAGGAATTACTTGGTAGTCACCACAGGAGGTCTTCTTATGTCGATCGATAAACCATTTTAAACTGTCTGACATATTGTAAGAAACTTGACCTTGAAGAAGCAGTTCTTTAGACGCTTGAAAAAACAAACAATATCTTCACTAAGCTCTCCTAAGGTAGTGAAAACTAAAACACCCAAACCATAACCATGCGAATTGCATTCATTCAAGCATTTCGAATGCTTGCGTGAAATTGCCTTCGAAATAGCCTGGCCTGGGAAGAAGCCACGAACGCCGTCGCCAGTGAAGGGTGAGACACCTGTAACATCCATATAGATGTCTTGGACGTTTTCCCAGTTGAGCATAAGAATATCTGCTGGGTGTAGATCCTTGTTATTATCTGACGACAAACCCAAAGCAACCTCTTTGCATGCAAGAACACCGGCTTTGTAACAGATATCTACAATTACGTCGCGAGCCAAGTCATGAAGAAACTTAAGTCCAACATCCTTAGCACAATGGAGCGCATGATCACCAAAAATATCCATAGGTCTATTACAACAAGAACACAACCCGTCTTCAACAAACACAAGGATACCAAGGCGATAACAAACTACTACTCTGAACTGTCTAGGCCCAAGGCACTGATCTAAACCACTGATGGGAACAACCAAAAGATAATCTTGAGCATGTTTAATCTGGTTACATTTCCACATAATGGAAATCTCTTGCAGATAATGTAAATTGGACAGGGATTTGCTTCTTAACTGCATCAAAATAAGTGACTGCCAGAGAGTGCATAGAAGGGGGCAGTGTCATCGACGCAATAAGTGGAAGGCAAACCACATACCTGAATAAATTTCTGAAGAGCCAACTGATAGGTAGCACCATTATCTGTTGAGAATAAGCTACCAAGAATCACCTTCTACACCGAAATAGTCTAACTCTGAGAGGCAAGATAACAATATGTGCGAGTGTCATTCATAGTGTATATACCAAGGCCACCATATTTGATGGGTAGGGTAGCTAATCTCTGTTGCAAAGGCCCAAAACCGGCTCCATATCCCGTGATTAAAAGTCTCAAATACTTTAATAAGTGATCATCAAAGAGGTCTGAGGCCTGTTGAAGAGCTGATGGATTGGTGGTACGCATAGCAAAATATAATCTGGATACACCGACGCAGTTACGAAGTAACAACATCTCACTATGAGGGTCTTTGAGTTTTTTGGTAGCGGACATTAGCTGAATAGTCTTGTTCACCCTACTCAACACCATATCACTCATGAAATCCAAATCCAAACTCATAGGTCCACCCAAAAGCTTAACTCCTTTTACTACCTTCTTTTTACATTCCTTACTCACAAAATCATGATTCACAACTCAGACATGATTTTATTTTTATTCAAATCGTTCAATGCATAATTCCACAAGTAAATGTTTCCCGATGGATCCACCCGAGGCTAAGTTTCTCATAATAACCCTAGACCATACTGAGTTCTAATGTCAAGCAGAAATTTTCTGCCTTAATACTTGGTGCGCAAGTTTTCAACAACCTACTTGGCCTTCGGTAATTTCTTGCATTATGCTCAATCTTGGGACAAAGTCATGTAATGTTTGTGTTAGGGGCTTCCCCCATGCGTCCCAGCAGACACTGTTCCCTTTCTCATTAAACCTTATCTGAGGTACCACTTGGGGGTAAAAAAGTAACTGTGGTGGTTAGAAAATGCAATTCTCCTACCTATGTTTTTGTTTGGGGTGCTAACTTGATATATTTTATTTTATGGAGAGAAAAATTTGTCGACATTGATGAGGACTAGCTAAATACAGAGGTGCTTATAAAAGGAAACCTGTTTTGAGGCATAATGATTTTTTCTAAGGCATACTAAATGATGATGCCATCTAGGGAATCTTTATAAGGGTGTTTAATCCATACCAAAATCACTAGGTTACCCTTTAATTAGTTTAAATTACATAAATAACCTTCAATTTAATTAAAAATTAAAACTAAAACTAGTCAAATTACTTAAATACCATTTGACTAAATTAAAACCTAAACTAAAACTAAATCAGTCAACACTTATTCTTCTTTGCTCTAGGATCCGAACCTCCTCCATAAACTAATTAATCGTTTGATGAAAAAACTTTTATCATCGATTAAAATCAAAACTACAAAGATGAGTAGAACAAAACATTGCGCTAGAGATCTACTTCCAGACGCACATGTTGGACTCCAATACAATCAAGCAAGTTCTAGGGCAAGTGAAGAACAAATAAAGTCGAGGGGCATTGATTCACGAAATCCAGATCCGAATACCCCGATAATGTATATTAGAAGGTAGTTTTTACAAACCCATCTTGATTTTGATTGTTCTTACTCTGTTTGATCGATATAATAGGATTTCTTAAATGAATATAGGGTTTTCATAAGTGTTCGACCCAAAAAATTTCGACAAAAAGAGACGAACCAAGGTTTGTTCTTTATTTTTGCTATGTGGAAGAATAGTTCGGCCCAAAATTAGTATTCAATTTTTGAGATGAACTATGACTACAGTGAAGTTCGTCTCATTCGACTTCTCTTTTTCGCCGAACTTATCACTTAGGCACACTTAGTTCAATGAAGTTCGTCCTAAAATCAATATTCTAGTTTTGAGCATAACTCAGACTACAGTGAAGTTCGTCTCATTCGACTTCTCTTTGTTTTCGGCCAAACTTATCACTTAGGCACAGTTTGTAGTTCAATGAAGTTAGACCCAAATTAGTATTCCAGTTTTGAGCCGAACATCTCACTATGTGTTTAAAAAAAATTAGTTTTAGGCTGAACAATGTTATTTAATTAAGGTCGAGCTTTGTATATACTTTGTGTGAAATTTGTTTTATTGGTTGAACCTGGTATGGTGTATATGTTAATTACACTTTCTTATTTGTGTTAGGAAACAAACCAAAGGTGATGGTGGTAGAGTTGTAACTCAAAAGGACAAGAAGAAGAAGTCTATGGAAGTAACCCCTTCTAATGTTAAAACTACTCAACCTCGAGTATGCAACAAAAATTTGGGTGCACGTAAAAAGGGACTACATCCGATATAGAGGATGGAGAGAAAGAAATACAACCAGAAGGAGAAGTTCAAGGAAGTGAAGATAACAAGGCAAATACTACTGCAACCAAAGAGATCGGAAGCGGAGGAGGACTACAAGGTAACACAAATAGATATGAAGATGATGAAGAAGATGAGCAACAAAGACCACAAAGGGATAGAAAACAAGTCGTTGAAGATGATGAACAAGAAGAACCACCACAACCACAACCAAAAAAACAAGTAAAAGAGAGGAAGCTTGCTGAACCACGGAATACAAAGCTTCATATCCCGAATGATGATTACATAATACCTACCCAGAGGAACACCCCGATACTTGGTCTTCCTCAAGATAAATGAAAGGTTTTTATTGGTTACAAGGAGTCGTGGGAAAAAAGAATCTATGAGACTCTGGATCATAGGCATGCAGTCAGAAGTTTGAGACACCAAAGAGCTGCTACTTGGGATTTGAAGAATGGGGTCGATGAGGTTCAAGCTATAGTTCAGAATTTTGGTTTATGGAAAGCAATTCATCATGAACAAAGGGGTTGTGATTCAGTGACCGCGTCTGCCTTTATTGAGAGATTTTGTCCCAAAACTTACACATTTCATCTTCCGTTCAGCGAGATGACAATCACACATGATGGCGCTGATAGGATTATAAGTCTTAGAGCACGTGAGAAAATTGTAGATGATAAATATTCAGAATTGGATTGGGAACAACTTTATAAGTTGGTCGAAGAAGTTATTGGTTGGAATCGCGATACTATCGAGTTGGAGTTTTTTTGCGCCGCTAAAGAGGTGGAAACCGTGCATCGTGGCAAGGATAACAAACTAAATATGTTGAAGTCATTCAAGATGAAGAATCTGAAAGAAAAGTTCGAGAACACTATGCAGAAAGTTCAGGTTGGGTTGGTGATGGACGTGACCAAAGTAAACCAGACCGCTGTTGCTTATTTGTTGTGCACTCTCGGCCGAATTATATTTCCCGACCATACTGGAAACAAAGTTATGCTCAATATCTCCAATTCTTAAAAGATCTTCCAAAGTTTCATGAGTACACTTGGGGAACCGCTTGTGTTGCATTCCTTCTCGAGTCAATTGCTACAAGCTCTAGTCTAGATTCTAGAAATATTGGAGGAAACTTCAGCCTCTTTCAGGTGATTCTCAATAACTTTAATTTCATTTTCAAGTTCCTTGATCACGTACTTTGATATCTAGATTCAGTTGATCACAGTGGCAAGTTCGTCCTATAATACCAATTCAGTTTTGAGCCGAACCTGACAAGAAAGAAGTAATTTTTTCTGAAAATGTTAGGTTTGGCCCGTCTTGGTAATTCGGTTTTGGGCCAAACCTTTGTATGTATTTTCAAGGTTTATGTTGTAGTTTAAGATTTTTCCCATGTGTTTGATGTAGGTGTGGGTATATGATCACTTCCCGAAGTTGAAATTAAGCACACCGATCGAGGTCGTGGATGATACATTTCCAACTTCGGCCAAATATGAGTTCAAAGACCATAAAAATAAGGATAAGCCCGGAAAGATAATCTTTTTGAGAGAAAGTTAGACTCTTTGGATAAACATAATGTTGTATTTAAACCATATAACACGAGAGAAGAAGAAAAAATGCCTTTAGGGATGTAATACAGATTGTTGTTCTATCCAGGCGGGTGTGTAATTTTTAATCCTCATCGAGTACTCCGCCAATTTGGATTTATCCAAACAGTACCGTTTGACGATAACCAAAAGTTCAAGTTATTTCCGTAGGGAAGTAAAGGCACAAAAAGCACCATCGGTTCATAGAAACCAAAATATGATCCCGAGCCATCGCTTCGTCATTGGAATGAAATGGATAACAACATGCTGAGTTGGGAGGGGTTAGAGAGTTTGCGTCAAAATCCTTGTGAAGTTGTAAAGGAGTACATAGATTGGTATAATCAAATTTCCCGTTTCTTTATTATTAATAGAGAAATTCAATATCGTGTCAAAGATGAAATTGTGGAGGCACAAGCAAAGTAAGTTGCGTCGAAGAAAGCGTTTGACAACAAAATCCATAGTGCATCCGAGGCAACGACGGAGGTGGTAAGTGATGTCTTTATTTACTCTTTTAAAAGTATTATAAAATATATAATTATATTATTTTCTAATTTTTTGTTTGAAATGAAATTAGTTGTCGTCGGCATCAGTGGACATCAGTGGCTGAGCAACAAGGTTTCTGCAACGAATTAAAAGAGGTCATTTGAATAGGTCAATTCGTCAGTGCAAATAAAAAGGTGATGATAAGAACCCGACAAGAACTCGGAGGCCCAAGTGGAGGTGGTAATGCATATGATACCAATGATGAACATGAAGGCGGAAGCGGGAGAAAAGAAGGACATGGAGCAAGCAAAAGAGGCCATGGAAGAGGTCGTGGAGTGGTGGTGCATGAATATGTTTTTTTATTGCACTATGATGTTTTTGATTTTAGTTTAACTTTTAAGACTATAACTTAAATTTTCGGTTTAAATGTTAACTTATCTTTGACTAGTATTTCCGGTTTAAATATTAGCTATCACTCTGATGTTTGGGAGGTTGTATTATTATGATATCTAGAAGACTATAACTTAGATTATCATCCACTTATTTTATTTTTTTATATTAATTAACAGTGTTAGGTTCGGCAGTCCCGTGAAGATTATTAAAGGTCCGAACTAAGCTACTTGTAGTTTTACATAATCCCATCAGGTTTGCCTGATATGAGAAATTATATTTGAGCTGAACCTAAGCTGGACATGTAACTAATCAGTGGAACTTCCATGGTTCGGCCCATTTGAAAAATTACTTCATAAGCCGAACGTTAATTTTCAAATTCACAGATTTCGAGGAGCGACTTTTTTTGTTGTTGAAAAAACTAGTTGTTACTCACGTTGCTTCTATATATACCCACTCTAGATACCCAGTTTTGATTCATATTTCTGGAAAAAATGGCAATTCATGCTCCAAACTTTACTTTAGATGAAGATGTATCACTATGCACACACTATGTAGCTCATTATCCAAAAAGGGGTGAAAAACGTCGCATGAATGGTATAATAAGTCAGAGTTATTGGGGAAAAAATTCATGAAAGCTTCTGCTCCGAAACCGGGAACCCTCACAACCAAGATCGTGCCGCGTTATTTTGTCGATTGTTTGATATAAGAAAACAAGTTGTATATTTTGTTGCTTTAGTTCGGATTGTCAGGCGATATCGACGTAAGGCTGAAACCATTGCTGAAACTGAAGAGCAGCCATGAGTGGAATGAAGACGATGAAAGGGGAAGGATTTCGAAAACGACGCTCAATACCACATCCCTGAGGGCTTCCTCAAAAACCATATGCGATTCTAATAACCCGTATTTGGGTTTTATTAAACTATTTAATATTGTGTAGTTCACATTTTATTTTCGGCTGATAATCTAATTTATAGGACCGCCGAACTTGACATCCAAGCCTAGAAATTTCATTATATGTAATGTTCTGCTAAAAATGAATTCTTCACTTATCAGCCGAACTTGGCAATTTCCACAAGTTTTTTTGCAAGTTGTTCGGTTTGGCTCAAAGTGGTGTACTAAATATAATCCGAACATCTTTCTGTAACTTTGGTATCTATTTTTCATTGAGGTTCTGCTTTCCCATATTGGAGACTTGAGCCGAATATGCAGGTACGACTCTTTTTTCCAATTATGGGAGGACCGAACCTTATACATTCCCTTTTTAATTTTCACAAATAACAAAAGTCCAATATATTTCATTCATATGGTGTATTTGAGTATACATTGTATGTCATTTATAATCTTACCTCATCCTCACAAAAAAAAAGATCCTTTATGACAGTTCCAAAAAGACTACATATTATGTTTGTTAGAGCATAGCTCAGTTGAACCCACCAAGCATTGGTATGTCAAGTTTGGTTGTCATATTTTAGTGAGCCAAAACTCATTTAAAGAGTCGCTTGATTATATACTAGAGTCAACTTAGTATAAGATAACTAGAAATTCTTAGGATATGAGACATTACAAGTACTGCGAAGACTTGAAGAAGTGAAGAAGTAAGGAACTACAATGACAAGATCATCCTTCCACTTGAGGTTAGTGATATTTGACTTGAACTGTTTCATTCCCTAACGTATCTTTCAAGTCGTGCATATTGAAAACATAATTGTGAAGCATGAATGATTACACTCTAGTTAGACATAGTATTCAGGAATACAATATGAGGTCTATTGCTTAACCATTAAACTTTGTATATAAGACATCGACATAATCTTTTGAATGCTATTGTGATTATGTATGGGTATAAGGTGAAGATTTCATCCTAGGAAACAATGTTTTACATTTGTTTAAAGGAATTAAATTCATGAACTTATTTTGTGAATCGAAAGGGAAATCTCTAGGCATTATTGGTATATTTATTCATTGTATATCTTTTGAACTACCAATATGTGTGATTAGTATAACCGCTCATGACTTGTTTATGTTCTTGGTAAAACTATTCACAAAGGCCTGACTTTTGTATTGATATGAATTTTATTAGTGAAACCGATCTTAAGTAATCACCTGAGATGGTATGATCGATTTAGTGTTATTGGTATGACCAACTCTGGGTAAAGGAGAACCGATTCTAGTAAAATGTGCAACCTATCACAAAGGGGAATCGATCCTTGTATGAGGTGCAACAAGTTTTTGGTAGATGGGGGAACTAACCCTATGGACATGTGCAACAAGTACAAGTTAGATACCATATATATGTGGGAACCGATCCTAGTACCTAGTCAACCGAATTTTTGGAAAGCTAATGTGACTAAATCCAATACCCATATGGAGGTATAACCGAAACTTGTTTTGGTAGAACCGTGAAACCCATATTTGGTGATTGAGTGTTCTTGATCAATCACGTAGTTCTTTAAAGTCAGATGAACCAATTCTAAACTTGTTTGGAAGTGTGGCAAATCGGTTTCAAGATTGTAAGTATGAAAGAGGACTTACAAAGTTAACATGTCGGCATACTTTGAACATGTGCAGTAACGCTTATCTTTTATTGTTCAAAGATATTCCTTAATAGATAAAGGAAAAATCCCGGATCGAAAAATAAATTGAGAATCTTTTATTTAAGGTTTATAATTTTATTTTTGGAAAATGAAAATTAGTAATGTATATTTACTAGTTGGAGATTTTCTAAGAGGCTTTCGGTCAATGTTTGGACAAAACATTTCTAGGAATTGTGGAAACCGAATTTGAAATATATTGTATATCTTGAGAATATTTTCGATTTTGGAAATTCCTTGGTGTCCAAACTTCCTTGTCTATAAATATCAAAGTTTGCATTTCAAGCAAACTAATCCTCAGATCCAGCAAAACTACCTAAGTTGTGTTGTTACTGGTGGAGCCACCTATTCGGAGTGGAAAGTAACCTAATTTGGCGAAATCTCTTACGGACGCTCAGTTTAAAGACTTCTTTGGGATTGAGAAGCTCTATTAGTACCGTTGGTGGGAAACTAGATAATTGCGGTTTATCTCTTGTTTTCGATTGATTTGATTGACTAACGGTGGTTGAAATTTGATTGCACCTAGTTTGTTTATGCTTGAGAATCTTCTCTTCTGATATAAAACTCACTCAAACTAGATCGAAGTTTCGACGGGGATCTTTAGACTGTTTGTAGATCTAAAGACCTCTTGTGATAATCCATTGTTAACATACTCCGTTATGTGCTGATTGATCACAAGAGATTTAGGTTGATTATGTGCAGGTGTTCATTAAAGATCTAAGAAGATTTGAAGACAACGAAGACTTTGAAGATCTCTGATTTGGGTTCATAATTTTTGGTATGCACAATACCTTTTTCGGTTAAAGAGGATCCAACTATAATCGGTTTATCCTTATTATAGATTGGATTGATTGGTTGTGTATATCAGCATCAATATAATTCTTTGTGATTAGAAGTATTGATTATAAAATCTTAACAATTACCTTGGTAGTTGTTGATAAGATAGATCTAAGAACCTGACCAAGGAGTTTATATTGAGATAAACAGAAGAGCCTTTTGTTGAACTCACATCACTTGGTTGAAAAGAGTTGATATCAAACATATTTGTTGTTCCTTTACTGTTTGGAATACGAACCAAAGGAATTGTTCCAAGTACGTGACTTATTACAGGTCGGAGGCGTGGGAATACAAACGGAACTAGGTGAACTATAGGTTTAGTTTCTTGGTCTCAACTATACGAAGTTCTTTTGATTTTGTATAGCGGCTTAATCCTGAGACTATTCAATTCTAGACAAGGTTCCGGGTTTTTTTTTGCATTTGTAGTTTTCCTCGTTAACAAAATCTTGTTGTGTCATTTACTTTTATTTTCCGACCTATTTACTTGATAATAATCCTATTGTGTTTGGTTAAGTCTGAACCTTTTATCAAGTAAACATACTTCGTTGTTGTATTGTCTCGATCTCGTATCCATAGACGATCACACGAAGTGTGAACCAATTTTTTGTATTGTCTCGACTCAGTCTATAGACAATCACTTTCGGAGAAAGGACTTATAGGTGGAATTTTTTTAGATTGAGGTATATTTGGGTACCCTCTTCTTTTCAATTAGTATCAGAGCAGGAAAACATGAAAAGATCTGACAATATGTGTTTGGTGCGATCTAACCTATAAGAACGAACTCGAGTTCTCATGAATCAACTTCAATTAACGTACCTCCAAGATATGACGGAACAAACTATCTATGGTGGAAATATTCTATGATATATTTTATTCAATCACGAGACTTTAATACATGGCTATTAGTCGTCGATGGTTATATTCGTCCAAAGATAAAAAATTCGGAAACTGAGTTTAAACGCTTAGTAGATTTTTCAAACGAAGAAAAGGCTCTTGCAAAGCAGAATTCAGATGGTTTGAATGTTATAATACATGATGTAAGTCGTCATCTACAACATCATGTATCAACATGTCAAAATTCGAAAGAAGCTTGGGATAATCTTCAGATCGTATTCGAAGGAAACACTTCAGAGAAAGAAACTAGACTTCAAACTCTTACGTCCGATTTGGAAAACCTTCAAATGGATGACAACGACACTTTTGAAGAGTTTCATCTTAAAATCTCTGAGATAATTAATGCCTCTTTCTCGCTTGGAAAGACTATTTCTGAAAAAGACATAGTGTGCAAAATTCTCAGATCGTTGCCACCAAGATACGATTCTAAGAAGCACGCAATCATAGAAGAAAATGATCTATTAACTATCTCATGAAGCACACTCATTGGAAAGTTAAAGATCTTTGATCATGAATCACAGTCTATTCAAAATAAATGAATTGCTTTTAAAGCTGCAAAAATTTCGAAAGCTCCAATGGAAAGAAATAGACAGATGAATGATTCAGATGAACATATTGCAGAAAATTATGATGATGAAATTGAACAATCATTATCATTGATTACCAGACAGTTTTGAGATCTCTTAAAGAAAAGAAATAAGAGATTCATAAAGGATACTCATCGATCTTCTCGTCCACATGATCGAGTTCCTATCAAAAAGGATAATGAAAAAGATAATGAATATCATCCATAATGCTTTAAGTGTAAAGGGTTTGGTCATATTTGTAGGATCAGAATATTGTCACAACAATATTCCTGCGAAATAAACAACAATGATATTCTGCGATAAATCTCAAAGTGACGTAAGGAATGACATATCGGATGAAAACGACAGAAACATGAGAAAAGCGTGACATTTCTGCGATGAATCAATAAAACTTGCGAAAGATTAAGGCGGTGCAAACTGCGATGTATCACAAGAACCCAGATCCGAAACTAAAGGGAATCTTAGCTGTAAATGAGCTGTCATGAGCTGTAATCCACTATGTAAATGCTTATATAAAGGAAATGAATAGTTCCAGAGAGAGAGATGAATTTTTGAGTGCTAAGAAAGTTTTTAGGAGAGAGAAAATCTTATTAAGTGAATTGTATTCTTGATTACTGTAATTCTTTTAAGATCATATTAATAAAAAAGGTCCTTAATCTTCAAATTGTGTCATAAATATTGATAAATTCTTGAGTAGGGTGTAGTGTGGGAATTCCTGCAACTACATTTTGGCGCCAGCTTGAGGATGAATAGTTGAAAATCATAGCAAAAGTTAGGTAAAAGAAAGAAATTATTCAAGAGTTAGAAGAATATCAATAAAATTGGCGGAAGAAAAGATGGTTGAAGTCAAAGATAATCAAAAGAAATTGGAGTGTGATGTAATAACAAAGATGATGATAGATAAGTTCCATGAAGATATTAGAGGAAGGATACACAAGCGATATTTTGAAGGAAAGAAAATCATGACGGTAGATGAAGCATCACCGCTAAAATATTGGGAAAAACAGAAGATCACATTCACGGCAGCAGAAATTCCGAAAGAGAATTTAAGTCATACATCTCCATTAGTGATCACAGTGTCTGTTGTACCAACAAGAAAAGAGAAATCAGTAAGATCTACAGAAGAGTGGGATGTGAATAGGACTCTGGTGGACGCAGGAAGTTCTGTGGATATAATGTTTTACCACACATTCAAGAAAATAGGATACAAAGATGAAGAAATGCTTAGTCCAACATACCATATCCATGGATTTGGAAAATCTCTAACAAAACCTAAAGGTGAAATTGTAGTGCGAATTCGGCTGGGGGAAATAGAGACGCAGATAACTTTGTGCGTGGTGGATGTGAAATCACCATATAATATGCTGTTGGGAAGACCATGGATACATGCAATCAAGGCTGTATCATCAACTTTACATCAGTGCATAAAGTTTCATATGCCTAGCGGAATTGGCGAGATTAGAGGAGATGCAGATTATGTAGCGTTGTGTTTCTAGAATGAAGTAAGGAATTGTGAAAATCAAATTCAGTTGCGAAAACAGCGCAGAAAAATGAGGAGAGAAGAAAGGAAAGAAGAAGAATTCAAGATTTACATGATAAGATCAGAAGAAGGAAAAGGAATATTTGACGATGTATCGCAAGAAAGTGATGAACCAGCGGAGGTAATAAAAACACCAACATCAATGGGAGAACATGAAGCTAGTTATACTGCAGTAGAACCAACAAAAGAAGTAAATGTTGGAAGTGAAGAAGACCCAAAAATGCTGAAAATTGGAACTAAGATGGGTGTGGAGGAAGAAGAACAAACTGTAAACCTTCTGCGAGAATACAGAGATATTTTTGCGTGGAATATGGATGAGATGCCTGGAATAAATCCATCTGTTGCGTGCCATAGATTGGAGATTAACAAAAATGTGAGACAATTCAAACAAAGAATAAGAAAGATTGCGACCACTTATCATGCCAAGATAGAAGAAGAATTTCAGAAGATGCTTGACGCAGGAATTATAAGGCAAGCAAAATATCCAGAATGGATCGCTAATATGGTAGTAGTTCCCAAGAAAAATAAGGGGATAAGAATTTGCATCAATTTTACTGATCTAAATAAAGCATGTCCCAAAGATAGTTTTCCCTTTCCAGATATCCCGCAGCTGGTGGAATATGCCGCAGGAAATGATCGAATATCTTCGTTAGATGAATACAAGGGATATAATCAAATCCCACTTGCAGAAGAAGATCAAGAACATACTTCATTCTTTGCTCCCAGAGGATTATATTGCTACACAAAGATGCCTTTTGGGTTACGAAATGCATGAGCAACTTACCAAAGAATGGTGGAAAAGGTGTTCGCAAAATGGATACATAAAACTTTAGAGGTATATGTGGATGATATGTTGGTAAAAAGCAAAGAAGCTAAAAATCATGTGCAGGACTTAAGGGAAATTTTTGATCAGATGCGGCTTTTTAATATCAAAGTAAATCCTGAGAAATATACTTTCAGAGTATCATCTGGGAAATTCTTATGATATATTGTATCAAAAGAAGGAATACAAGTTGATCCTGAAAAGGTGCAAGCAGTTCGAGATATGCCAACTCCAGCAACAGTAAAATATGTGCAAAAGTTGAATGGACTTTTAGCCTCACTAGGAAGATTTATTTCGCGATCATCAGATAAATGCAAACATTTATTCAACATACTAAAGAAAGGAACAAAATTTAAATGGACAGATGAATGTGAGAAAGCTTTTCAAGGAATTAAGGAATATTTGATGAACATATCCATTTTACATAAGGCTGAACCAGGAGAAGAATTGCTGATGTACCTTGCGACAACTCAACATGCTTTAAGCGCAGTGCTTTTGCGAAGTGACGCAGGAGTTGAAAAACCAATTTACTACATCAACAAAACATTCAATGATGCGGAGAAAATCTATTCAAAGATTGAAAAGCTAATTCTGGCGTTAGTTTATGCGGCATCCAAACTTCGCATATATTTCCAAGCGCATAAAATCAAAGTACTAACAAAAGTACCAATTGAATCAGTAATGAAAAATTCAAAAAGATCAGGCAGAGTTGAAAGATGGAACGCACAAGTGGGGCATTTTGAGATCCAATATGCAATTTTATCCTCGCCAAAATCTCAAATTGTCGCAGATTTTCTCGCAGAATTTCCTTTGGAGGATGATGAAGCTGTAGAAGACATGATGGATATAGAAGAAGAATATGGGGATCCTAGGGATCTTTTAACAGAACCAAATAGGTGGGAGATATTTGTAGATGGGTCATCCAACGGAGAAGGAAATGGAGTGGGAGTCGTTTTTATTTCGCCAGAAGGTGCAAAAATGGCATTTGCATTCCGACTAGAATTTGAATCTACTAATAATGAGACAGAATATGAGTCTGTATTACATGCTCTAAGATTTGCGATAGAGATGAAGGTGGAGAATGCAAGAATTACCAGTGATTCGCAATTGATTATTCGCCAAATTGAAGGGGAATATGCAACTAATGATACATCTTTGAAAAAATATAAGAAACTTGTAGAAGAATTATCTGCGAAAATTCCAAAACTCAAATGGAGGCATATTTCAAGAAGAGATAATAGGCTCGTAGATGATTTTGCATTTATATCAAGTATGATGGTAGACCCGACTGCGAGAAATATAAAAATACAAACACTCATAGCACCTTCAATTAATAAAGAAGAGGAAGAGGAGGCCGAGGCAATGATAGTAGAAAATAATGGCGAAGAATCAAGTAGAATTATCGCAGATTGGCGTGCGGAAATTCACGCATATCTAGCAAGGGGAGAGGTACCAAGAAACAGATTGGAAGCACATAAATTAAAAAGTAGAGCAACAAATTATGAGTTAAGAGATGGGATATTGTATCGAAAATCTTTAAATGGGCCTTCCCTCAGATGTTTGACACAAGAAGAAGGAGAACAAATATTAAAAATGTTACATAGTGGGGATGCTGGTAATCACAGCGACAGAAGATCTTTAGCATACAGAACTAAAATGCAAGGTTATTATTGGCCATATATGCATGAAGATGCAAAGAATTTATCAAGAAGTTGCGAGGAATGTCAGCGATTTGCAAAAAGAATACATGCACCCGGTGAAACATTAATATCCTCAAAAAATGTTTGGCCATTTGGAAAGTGGGGTTTAGATATTGTGGGACCATTTGTACCAAGAACAGGGCAAAAGAGATATTTAATTGTCGCAACAGTTTACTTCCCAAAATGGGCAGAAGTTAAAGCAGTACAACATATTCGTGATAAGGACATTTTTACATTTATATTTGAAAACATCATTTGCAGATTCGGAATTCCTGCGCTAGATTGGTGTCGAGATAATGGAAAACAATTTGAAGGAAAAAATATAGAGATGTTACTTAATGCATTCAAGATAAAGTGCGGAAAATAGACTCCTTTATACCCACAAGCTAATGGTCAAGATGAGGCAACTAACAAAACAATCGCAGATATCCTCAAGAAGAAGTTAGAAGGGCATCATAGAACATGGTGTCAACAAGTACATAATGAATTTTGGGCTTATAATACAACACGAAGAGAAGCAACTGAGGTATCACCTTTTTGTTTAACATATGGAGTTGAGGCAGTATTACCAACAGAAGTTGCTATTCCTACGACAAAAAGAGAATCTTTGGAAAAGAATCTTAGTGCTGGTATGATTCTAGACAAACTTGATGAAGTAGAAGAGAAGAGAGAAAAAGCATTACAACATATGGAGAACTACCATCGCAGATTAGCTCGCGAATATAATAAGCGAGTAAAGAAACATGAGTTCCAAGTTGGAGATCTAGTTCTGCGAGAAACACCAGAATATCAGCGAGAAAATGGAGGAAAATTAGCGAAAAAATGGGACGGGCCATATATCATCAAATAAATAATTGGAACTGGAGCATATAATTTAATGGATCCAGAAGGAAGAGACATGGGTCAAAGACTTGGAAGACCATGGAATAGACAATATCTAAGAAAATATTATCAATAAAGGTTTGAAAGACTGGGATGACTGGATTATACGCAAGCAATTGCGAGAGAATAAAAGAGATGTTTCACAAGAATAAAGTTGGCTAAATACAAAGCAATTTTTCACAATAATTTGCAAGATAATTAAGAATTTTAATGCAAATGCATAAGACGGGCGCAAATCGCCTAAAAACATATAAGAATGGGACGAAGCTTTGTGGCGTACACCCTATTTCGCGGATTCTATTCCGTAAGAGGAAATGTCCTTAAAGTACGTCATAATGGAGGTATCTCTTTGCATGGCTATGGGAAAGGCTATACTGCTGTTGGAACCTAGTTGTGGAGATTTGGGATTATAGAAAATCCATCCGGGAGAGATAACTTGGATTCCCAACTATATAAGGTTATACCCTGGTTGGGCGCCCGAGAGTTTCTCCTAAGGAATGCAAAGTATGATCAAGGCGCCGAGGTACACGGTTGAGTTGTGGGTGACCGGGATGGATGAACCTACCCTGGCCATCCATGGAAAGTCTTGGCTTACGATGTGTTCGGCCCGAAGAAAACCCCACTAGGGTGTAGTCTCGTAACTATAAGCCATATAAGCATAAAGGATAAGAGGCTACGAAAACAACTGGTTGTTTCTAGAAACGGATAGGAGGAGCTAGTCTTGTATGGAAGAAGTACGTCTCCTTGAAGAGGCAACCAGGGGGGAGAGATAAGGGCGATACCCTCCATTAGGGAGATGTGTATCAAAAAATACAGCAATGTCACGGGACTTTATATTTGCAAGAATATTTAGGCCCGTCATATTGTCGCGTGACACAGACAACAATGTCATGGGACTTTATATTCGCAAGAATATATAGGACCATCATATTGCTGCATGACTGGCCAAAAAGCCTAAAAAGAAATGTTAAGATGAGATCAATGGGTTTTTTGCGATAAGATCAAAAGATGAGATAAATGAAATCAATGATAAGAGGATATAAATCGCAAAGACGTCCTGCGATTTCATCGCAAAGATGGAAATGTCATAAGTCTTAAAAAGCAAAAAGAGATTAATCTCACAAGATGGCTTAGACTTATCATATTGTCGCAGAGATCAAAATAAAGGATAAGGCAAGATCAATGGATTATTACATATGAAAGTAAGAATGTCCTGCGATCTTGTCGCATAAAAGTGGCATAATAAGACCTTTAACTAGGAAGGAGAAATAAGACCACAAGAGAGGTTATATCTGCGAAGCATATAACAGATTTTTCGCAGAATTATTTGTGATACTTCATTTATCATATTGCAGATTAACAACAAGAGGCAAGTTTAGGAATTCTTACAATGGTAATATATTAGTACTTCACAAGGAAGATTATGAGGGGAAAATATGGGGATTATAAAACAATATTTCATTATCTTCCTTGAGAAGAATCAAGATAATAAAAAGAAGACAATCAAGTTACAAGAATTTGCGACAAGAGATTCAGGTTAATAAAAATATATAATCAGAAGAAGATGATTGAGTTACAAAAATTGCAATATTTCGCAAAAGAAGCAGGAAGAAGAAAGACTCAAAAATTACAATCATTCGCAGTACAGGGAAAAAAATAAGATATTTCGCAGGAAGACATGATAAAACAAGATTTAAAACTTCAAAAGAGTATTCTTCTTTAATTTCATCATTCTTGTTTGCTACTATTATCTTCACCAGCAATATCTTTTTCAGTTTGAGTTTCTCCATCACCAGCGATTGATTTTTGAGGAGGATGTTGTTCTTCTGCTTCATTATGAGGGTTTTCTTCTTCTTCTATTTCTCCATCACTAGCGATTTCCCTTTGAGGAGGATTTTGTTCTTCTGCTTCATTGGGAAGGTTTTCTTCTTCTTCTATTTCTTTAGTTGGTTTTTGTTCATCTTCGGAAAAATCTTCTTCATCACTTGAATAATTTGGATCTTTATCAATGAGATGAGGAACTTCATTATTATTTATCTCCAAGGGTTTGATCTTTATAGGAGGTAAAGAATGAGAGAATATAACATTGTTTACGAGAACCTCAGCGCCTAAATGAGCCTTGCGGAGGAAATTCTTTTCCCTGTTTCTGATCTCTATATCCTTGAAGTATTCAAGGTAGTCAAATCTTCTCAATGCTTTGTTGCGAGAGTTAGAAAGCGTGGTATTCTTTTTGCGAAGTTTGGCCAACTTCGTAGATAGATCAGAGATAGAAGCTTGAAGATGCTTCTCAGATTATGCGGAAGAAAAGTTGCATATTAGATGGAATTCTCGTAAGAAATAAGATGGGAAAATACAATGAAATAATTAATAGATGAGGCAGTCAAAATGACTACCTTCCTTTTGCGAGGATAAAGTTTGAATTATGTTAAGGAAGCAACTCTTCCATTGATTCATGGTATCATCGAAAGTATCACCAACTTTACCTTTCAAACGAGATTTTATACTTTTCTCTTTAGAAAGAAGATAAGCATTTTCTTCTTTTAAGGAGGAATGGGATTTCTTCAGTTGAGCATAGTCATATTTGAGATTGTTGACTTTTACGCTTAGAGCTAATCTACCTTTTATAAGTTTCTCTTGTTCAGAGGCAGATGATTCGGTTATCTTTTTAATGTCATCTTTCAATACACGAAGAGATTGCTCTTGGTTGTCACACAACTTTTGAAGATTGCCCAATTGCTGCGAATAAACCATTGTTTTATTCACAAAGCTACGTTTCTCTTGAGACAAAGTTTTGTTTTCATCTGATAAAGATTCCACCTTCAAATTAGTCTGATTTAGCGAATATAAAAGTTGAGTGGCTTCATTACTTAGGCAATCTCGTTCCCAAATTAGTTGGTTATTCTCATTCTTAAGATTATTTATCTCGTCAATTGAATATTTGTGAAGAATATTTAATCTATCAAATTGATTTTTCCAAGACTCTTTCTCAATGCGGGCTTCATCGGCGATGGTTTCCCATTCAAGTATCTTCATTAATTGGTTATGTTTTGAAGATAAATATGCGTCAACAAATAAATAAAGAAAAAGTGAGTACATAGAAAACAAAGATTTACTGAGGCAAAAGCAGAGGAAAGAAAGTTATACCTTTCAGATCATCATTTCTGCTGCGAAGATTTTCGCAGTCCAATTCATAATTGCGAAGTTTATGATCGAGAAGTTCACATTCTAAAGTTTTTGCTTGAAGGTTATTCTTCAAGGTTTCAACCTCACTTTCTAAAGAAGTTAGCGAAGATGAAGAAACGCAAGATCCGAGATGCTTGCTTAAAATCATATAAACATCCTGTCTCGCAGGATCTGTAGAAGATTTCATAGCATCGTTCAAAACTTCAGATAATATTTGAAAAGCGGCTTCAACCCCTGTTGCTATTTCTTGGGAAGAAGGAAGAGAAGTAGAGGAAGAGGTTTTGGCAACATCATTCATCGCATGAACTTGATTAGAATCATTCGTGGTAGTAGGAGTGGAAAAAGGAACTTGATTAGTCGCGATTTAGTCTCATTTACCGCAACATCATTCAACGCAGCTTCATTTACCGTAGTCTCATTTACCGCAACATCATTCACCGCAGCTTCATTTACCGTAGTTTCATTCACCACGGTTTCATTCATCGCAGGTTTATTTGTTGCTGATTCATTCATCATAGTTCCAACCATCATAGATTCATCTATCGTAACTTTTAAAATATTGGGATTATTAGAGATGGAAATATTAGCATCAATAACTTCACTTGGAATTGATGAAGAAGTAGTATATGTGTTAATATTGGAATTCGCGCAAGGAGAAGGAGAAGATTTATCTTGCGGCGGAGCAGGGTTTGCAGGCAGAAAATCAAGAATATCCACTTCATCTGAAAGAGCTTTAACTTGACGAGAACGCTTAAGAGGTCTAGAAATATTCTCTTCACTCTGCGAATAATAACGTAGATAAGAAACAGAGGCAACAATATTGTTATTTTAAAGAAATAGATGTTTCTTACTACCTTATCATTCTCAGATCTCTTCGCCTTCCTAACACGCTTTTTCTGAGGACCCTTAGGGTTAGGGTTTTTGATAGTAATCTTAGTCTGAGAAGTAGTGTTACTGAAAAAGATAATAAAATATGGGGATTATAAAGAAAATCGGGCGCTAGAAATGATGTAACATGAACAAAATAAGATTCAAGATAAGAACCTACCTTTGAGTTTCCATTAGAGCAGCAGCAGGAAGGATAACAGGAAAGAAAAAGTTGCAGACAAAAAAGGAAGAAGTTGAATAAAAGAGAGAAGGTGAAAGAAGACATATCCTCAAGTGGGACATCTATTTATAGATGAAGAATGGGTAACCGGGCTAATCGGTAAAGAAGTAAGGATTGACACGTGTCAACGGTAAAAACGTAAAATAGGGAATTTTGTCGGGTAAAAGACAAGGAGTTGCGGCAAATCAAGAAACTTAAATTCTCATGATCTTTATCTTCTTCGCAGAAAAGATATGAGAAGAGGCAAGATGTAGGATCAGAATATTGTCACAACAATATTCCTGCGAAATAAACAATAATGATATTCTGCGATAAATCTCAAAGTGACGTAAGGAATGACATATCGGATGAAAACGACAGAAACATGAGAAAAGCGTGACATTTCTGCGATGAATCAATAAAACCTGCGAAAGATTAAGGCGGTGCAAACTGCGATGTATCGCAAGAACCCAGATCCTAAACTTAAGGGAATCTTAGCTGTAAATGGGCTGTCATGAGCTGTAATCCACTATGTAAATGCTTATATAAAGGAAATGAATAGTTCCAGAGAGAGAGATGAATTTTTGAGTGCTAAGAAAGTTTTTAGGAGAGAGAAAATCTTATTAAGTGAATTGTATTCTTGATTACTGTAATTCTTTTAAGATCATATTAATAAAAAAGGTCCTTAATCTTCAAATTGTGTCATAAATATTGATAAATTTTTGAGTAGGGTGTAGTGTGGGAATTCCTTCAACTACAATATTGCTAAAGACTGTCGCAATCTTAAGAAATACACTGGAAGCAAGGCTTTGGCTGTAACTCTAGATGAGAGCTCTGATTCATATGATTCTGAAGAAGAAGAAACATCTAATATTCCATTAGTTGTCAATCTTATTTCTTCCTTCTCCATTAGTGATTTACCAATTTTAAAAATGGACATGTCTTCCGATGTTATTAAATCATCTAATGGTAAAGGGAAAAATAAGACAAGATGCAAAAACTATCTCAAAAATAGAATTGCTAAAAGTTGCATAGGCAACCCAAGTCAATCTAAAGATACTTCGCTAGTTCGAGGTAACAAAAGGAGAATTTCTCATACGATGCTAGATCAAGGACACTCTGGTTGTTCAAAATTCCATAATGAGAGAAAATCTCATACTAATACCACCTGATCGGTATTAGAATTCTTTACTCACCATGTGTGCCAAATTTTGAGTGAGGAAGAAGAAAAATCAAGGCACTTATATGTAGATTATGGGAATAAAATCTAGTATTTGAAAATATTTGATATATTCGTATTTATAGGAAAATTTTATTTTCGGAAGTATGAAATTATAAAAAGATCCTTCTCCTTCTTTGGTCATTCCTTTTCCGAACCATGAGTCTGGATCCAACATCTTCTCTTGGAAATATGTTAGATCAGAAAGATCAACTTAAGATTAAGTCTGGATCTTCTCTTGATATTAAGAGTAAAATAAAAAAGAGAGATTGGCTTAGTAAGAAGGAAAAATAAAATACGCTGAAGAAAGATCAGTATATTGAAGCATTGACACACTTTTGTGTTCAATCAAAGATAGAATTACATGCTCTTGCAGAATCCTTCACGAAAATTTCTCACTTGCAAGAAATTATGGTCAAGCAACAAGGTTATCTACTTGAAAAAATTCAAAAGCTGAAGACTGAAAGTAATAATCTCCCTTTATTTAACACTTATATGAAGGACTGAGTTGCAAAGGAAAATAGACATTAATTTTTGATTTCTTTCAATAATTATGTAAGGTATATTTTATGAATAAAACTATCTTATATGAATACAATTATTTGATTTATAAATTTTCTTGTGATAGTTTTTGATTTACATAGCCTGTGCTTGAATGCTTTATTTTATTGCTATGTATGTTTATGAGATATTTGATTTCGGTTTTACTAACTTGATATTTGATCTCATAATGTTACGAACCCTTATGGTTTGGGTGACTTTTTGGTTTAGCAAGATTAAGTTCTAGGCCATGTTGGTAGGATTTATCAAAGTATCATGAGGGGTTCTGATTGAAACAATGTGTGAAAAAGTCACAATATGTTGAATCGTTTGGTTTAGCATAAAAGCATATGTGTTTCGGGGTTTTCAACTTTTTTTTGCAATAGTTAAAAACCGGTTTTCAACCTTTCTATAGTAAAGGTTGGTTATTGTTATTATTTTGTTTTGCATAAGGATGACAACATAATGATATTTCGATATCAATTCTCCCTAAAAGAAGATGGAAATATATTGGAGAAAAGGATGAGAAATTTGAGGTAACAATCTTGTTAGTTAATTGTTTTCCTATTTAAGAAAAGCCTGATTTTATTGCGTATATTTATTGCTTTTGCTTAACAAAATTTCGGTACAATTGATGTTTTATTCCATTATTTGTGTATGGATGTGTGTGTGATTCAACTGGTTCCGGTTAAGAAAAACTATTGTTATCTTGCTTTATTGTTTGATATCAATCGTTTAGGCTTACAAAATATCAGTGCAATTGCGGTGCTTTAATATCTATGTTGTTTCAATTGCTTCCGATTGAGGTAAACAATATGCAAGTTGATTTATTTAGTTTGTATGAATTGTTTATGGCTTAACGAAAGAAAAGGTTTTCGGGATGAATTGTTTAGTCCAATTTTATTCCGGATAAGAGAAACTAAGTTAATTCTGATCTTAGTTAGACTTATCCATGTGAAGGTTTCGGTTATTCAAGTCTAATCGAATTCCTTAACAAGAAATGCTAGTTAACTAACCTAATATTTGTCTTGTTTAAAAGTTAAAGGTCTAAGTTATATGGATAATTAGAACCTGATGAGAAAAATAGAGTTATATTTATTTTGGTCTTATCGAACAAGCGATTGTATTTGTACAATCGGTTTAGCAAAGGAACTAAGGTACTTAGTCGAATTTTTGGTTTGCTATACTATTAGGGAAAATTGCTTTGGGCAATTGTTTCCTTGGTAACATATCAAAACAAAATTACTTTGTAGTTTCGATTTTGATAATTTTGTTTTGATATTGGTTATCACAAATGGTGTGTGGAACCCTCGTGCTTAACTCTATAGGTTGCAAGTCTATTGAGATTTGTAAGATCCTTTCGGTTTGACCTTTATTTTTTTGCTTCTTTGTCATTTTGTGACAAAAAGGGGGAGAAATATATGGAGTAAACAAGTGATATTGATATTGATTTATATTGATTGGTATCACTAAGGGAAAGGACATTGGTGCTTAAACGTTTATCTAACGAAAGAGTAAAAGCATAGACTAAGGGGGAGTAACATATCATATGATGCTTGTAGTTATATGGACTACAAGGGAATAACAAAGATGTGCGGATTGAAAATCTACCTATCTTACCTTTAGGGGGAGTATTAGCTTTGTTATTATAATGTCAACAACGACATTTATAGATTGAATGTATACAAGTGTTTGAGGGTGAAAACGGTTTCTGCTGATTTCGATAATTTCGTGTGAGTGGGTGAGAAACGAGTCTAAACCCTAAATAATGTATTGTACGGGAGTACTTTAGATTCGAGAGATCAATCTGTACAAATACGTCCTAAACCAATAAATGGTCGTTCCAGACTTGCTTCAGTCACAAAGTGAAGGAGAAGGGTTGATTTTGGGGAGGGAAGCAAAGAGAGTGCTGAGACCAGAATAGTTGATTCTGGAAGAGTAGTTGTTCGACGACTTGTATTAGAAAGTGGAAAGCTAACTGATGGAAAATATAACAAGTGATTTCTGAGTGTTGTATGCTCCTGACCAAAACTTGTTCTTTGGTAGAAATAGGTGAGACCTATTTATATAAGTCACAACGAAACGTACCCTGGTCTCGTAAGAATTGGAAACGGTTTGAGTAAATGGAAGGAAATGGTAACGAATAATGCTTGGAATTAATGTTTCCATAATGAAGGAAACATTTCACCATTACTCCTTGTATTTACTAACCACCGTATTCTTATGACACTTTCTCGTAACGGGCATAGTATACGCCGCACGCTGTAAACCGCCAAACCAGTACCCTAATGAGCATCCCCCAGTTTGTGACATGTTTTGATGTCTCGAGTGTTTTCGTGGAAAAAATGAAGCATGTTGCTGTTGTTTGGAAAGTTGAGCTTGGGAGACTTGCCGGCTCGGTGGTGACCTTCGATGGTCGAGATTTTTCATCTTGAGAGGAAAGGTAGCCGTTGATTGTCGCAACCTTCCATTTGGAAGCCAGTGGCATGGAGACGTGGCCGGCATGGCCTTGTCATGCTTTTAGGTACGCCCAAGTTAGGATTTTGGCATAGTTCGGGCACGACAAAAATTAAGGTTTGGCGCCGTGGGCAAAGAATTGGCACCGTAGCCAAGTTGGTGTCGTGACCAAAAGTTTCCACAAGTTTGGTGGCGAACTTGTACGGCTGTGATCTTCATATTAGGAGGAAGGATAACCGTTGATCTTGGATACCTCTCGTTTGGCGTCCAGTGATATGGTGGCGTGGTCGGCATGATCGTGCATGTTTTAGGCGTGGAAAAAATTAGGGTTTGGTACAAACCGTGCAGTTTTGGCATTGGGCCAGAAGTTGCCACGCGTTTGGTGGAAAACTTGTATGGCTGAGATCTGTATCTCAGGAGGAAGGGTAGCCGTTGATTGTCACATCCCTTTATTTGGCAGCCAGCAGCATGGAGGCATGGCCGGCATGGCTTTGGAAATATTTTAGGCACGACCAAAATTAGGGTTTGGTACAAACACTACGGGAAAAACATCGATCAACTACACCAAAAAAGAGTTGTTATACGATATACGATGATGAATATCCATGGGTTGCACATGGTGGGGGGGGGGGAGGTTGTATAAAGTCTTCAATTCGTTGAAACTCTTCAATACTAGTCGTAAACAAGGTTTTCATTCCATTGTATACCACACTTTTTTCAGTTGTGAAAGTGAATCCAAATTACTGGACAATGTCTCTTCAAGTAGTTGTTATCATTAGTTTCACAACCGAGTTATATGTCTTAGAAATTTCTAACGCAACTCCACTAACAGTTATGTATACACTCTTCTCCCAACCCTTATTTTAGTTGTATGACATACCCAACTCTTGTTTCACAACCAAAGGTATGTGTAGCAGAAACTTGCATCACAACCTTTGCTAGTGTAGTATAACCTTTTTTTCACAATTATAATCTTAGTTGTAATTATTTCTTTCACAACTATGGGAAGAGTTGTATGTCATTTCTTTGACAACTCTAGTTATGTGTTGTGGTACATATTCGATTTGGAAAAAAAATTAAATTTTGAGAATTTAAATACAAAATTAAATCTATAATACTTTAATAACAACGTATTTGAAAACAAGATCAGATTCTAATTATAATCATTATTGTCTGTTACTACAGAAGATCAGTTTTACAGAACTTCAAAACCAAAAATAAATAAACTAATAACACTTTTTTTTCCCGTAAAACCCTTCTAGCTATTCTTTCTCATCTTCAAAAATCATTGGAATCCTACTGTCGGTGAGATTGTGACTGCAAGCTTCAACTCCAATGGCAGAATCTCTGTAAAACACAAGTGAAAAATTAATTGAGTATACCAAGATAACAACCAAATATGGATAGTAAAAGTGGCGCCAAAATCATGTTATACTAGAGAATAGTACAACTAGAGAACTGATTTGAAACCATGTTATACTCTAATAGACTTAGAAAAAAAATGAACAAAATGCCACACCAGTAGCTAATGATGCAGGCACCAGAAGGTGACAAATAAAACAGAACACTCTAAGATTAATCCCTACAATGCACTAAGTCGCCTTCGACACACACCCAATGGTCTTAATTCATTTAATTTCAAACATAGTAGCTTCATATTCTCTACTGGATTTTGTTCGATCTAGAGTGGTTAGTTACGCAAAATAAAAACAAAAAAGCAGGTTCATCAAAGAGGACTGTAGATGTTTAATAAAATTGATAACCTAAATCACATGTGCAATTGAGTTGTAGGGAGTAAGTAGCCTTAATGAATCCATCAAATGACCAAGTGAGATTTTTACGACATACTATTTTCTGCATTAATACCAACCCACTACTGGGGGGGATTTACTGAGTGCAAAAACTAGAGTACAAAAGCGACAACGGATACAAGAAATAGAAAGAACAAAAAATGTATAATATACTTGTTAGAGCACTGCTCGGTCAAACTCGCATGCGTTGCTATCTCAAGCATGTTTGTCAATATTAGTAATCAAAACTATAAAGTCTTGATTTCTAGTCTAATATAGCTAAGGTCTCGGACTAGGATATAAAGTGTAGTTGAGCTCAAGAATTCCATGGAGATCATCATACAAGACGAAGGACTACTTAAGGAACCAGTGGATCTTCATCGACTAAAAGGTATGTGGAGACTTGAACTTATCTATCACTCGAAAGTCTATCTATTCTATCTCCTATCTTGAGACAAAAGTCATTTTACTATATAGACTAAGAATATGCACATGTGACATTTGGAGCTGAGTATATCTTGCTTATCTATTTCTCGAAATGGGTGTTGGTAAAGCTTTCGCTTTAGCCAAGTTCATCATTGCCTAGTGACGAAAGTCATGTTATGTTTAAATCACTTTGGAAATCGCTCTGACGAAAAATAGTTTGTGAATAACAACTATATAACGCCCTCTGAGAATTTTTCAATGATTGAAATGAGAGTTTAGACTATATAACCATTGTTGGGATATAAAAATTGTTGTGGCAACACATATATGTATAAGTTCTTAGCACTTGAACCGAAGTTTGCGAACTTTGTTAATCAAGTGGAACCGGAATGTGAGCAGTCAACTCAGTTCGCGAACTGGCGTAAGTTCTCAAACCCAATAATATCTGCTGAAGTTGAAGCTCAGGTGCAGTCCGCGAACTAACGGAAGTTCTCAACCCAAGAAATTCTGCTGGAGTTTATTAACTTCAACCTATTATCTTGAGTCCGCGAACTCTAGAGGTTATGTCTGAAAACTTTGTTCGTGAACTTATCTTAAATTACGAAGGAATGCTTTTGCAAACTGTGGCTTTATAGTTCATGAAATGATTCGAGTGAATCACATCTTTTTTGATTCAATTGTGTCTCTTGTAATACTTGGGATCTCATAGCAATTGTATAACTCTCTAGCTAGTTCATTTGAGTCATTTGGACTAGTTATGGTAAAGAAGAATATGGTTGATATGAAAGTTATCATTTGGCTAACCATTTGGTTGACTATTATTGAACCAACCATTGTACACGTTCGGGTATGGTTACACAAACCCAAAACGTCAAGTACATGTGTGTATGGCAAGCTAAGTTTTCGATCTAACGGTTGAGAGATATTAGCTCGTATCTAATCATGTTTTCATCTAACGGTGAATATTGAATGCTTTGTTAGCAAGTTAACATTGATTGTAAACCCTGATTTGAAAGACTATATAAGGGAGAACTCTAGCAACTGGGAAACCTAATCCCTATATATTATGTGTGATACTAGTTTGCTAAAGCTAGAGTCGATTCTCCTTTAACCTTTGGTTTTCTTCTTCTAAAACCAGGTTAACGACTTAAAGACTTCATTGGGATTGTGAAGCCAGACCGATACTACTTTTATTATAGTTATGTGATATGATCTTGCTGTTTTTATCATACGAGTACAATTGTAATAATTGTCTTGAGATTTCTATCTCCGATAGGCAAGATAAAATTAGTCACAAACATCGTCGTCTCATTGTTTGTGATTCCTCAATAATCTTCTTCGCTGCGTAGATTAAGTTTATTGTGAGGTGATTGATGAAACTAAGCTGTTCTTCGGGAATATAAGTCTGGTTTTATCGATTAGTTCCTATTCATGTTAATTTATCAAAAGACGGAACAAAACTTGTAGGTTTATTCGTGGGAGACGAATTTATCTATTACCTGTAGAATTTTCTGTGTGAGATAAATTTGTTTATTAAAGTCTTCGACTTTGGGTCGTAGCAACTCTTGGTTGTGGGTGAGATCATCTAAGGGAATCAAGTGCGCCGCATCCTGCGGGGATCAGATGCGTAGGAGCATAACTGTACCTTGGATCAGTATGAGCTTGGTTAGGGTTCAACTACAGTCCAGACTGAAGTTAATTTGGAGTAGGCTAGTGTCTGTAGCAGCTTAATACAGTGTATGTTTAATCTGGACTAGGTCCCGGGGTTTTTATGCATTTGCGGTATCCTCGTTAACAAAATTCTGGTGTCTGTGTTATTTCTATTCCGCATTATATTTTGTTATATGATTGAAATAATACAGGTTGTGCGTTATTCAATCGATTAGAATATCCGACCTTATTGGTTGTTGATTTAAATCGATTGACACTTGGATATTGGTCTTTGGTACCATCCAAGTTATCTCTCTTTGATTAGACTCGCGAATCATATTTGCTTGAGTAAATAAAATCGAGAGATTGAGATAATAACTCCGTGAGATATTTTATATTGATTGAGTCTAGTTGATTCTCTAGAAAACAACTCGGAGTTGTCCATACTAATTGCTAATCGAAATATTGGGTGAGGTTGTTTGACCCTCTCTTTTTCAATTGGTATCAGAGCAGGCAAACACGTTTAAAGACCTTATAAGTCTGTGTTTGTAGTGATGGACGAGTTTATATCTAATAACGTACCAGTTCATAAATAACCAGATTATTTTCAAAGCTTGGATTCACCTGAGAAAACTGTCATATATAGGACATTATATAAACATTCTCTTAATGTCGAACCTTTTGAAGTCTGGGAAATATGCCTAGAAGAATAGTTGGATGAACTTTCTGATGAAGGTGATTCATATATTGATAGAGATGTTGATGAGGAAGTCTCAGAGTATGTTAAGGTTTTGAATTCATTAGAAAATAAGAAGATGACAACTTCTCATGTCATACCTCTTCTGACTCCTCTCTGTCGAGAAAATAAGAAATTGAGAAGATGTTACGCATGTGTTTATGTTTCGAATCGTTCTAACGAATCGATCCTCAAGGATTCTAAGGAAAACCTGCGTATAAAGTCACTTGAATGTGATAATCTTTATCAAAATTATTTTTTGTTGGAAGAAAAACTTGCAGAATATGAAGCAAGGTTTAACTCTCAACAAATTAGTTTTGATGACAGAGAAAGTTCTTGTCTCGCTAGAGAAAAACGCCGTGAGGATGATTTAGATGCTGCTCTTGATAAAATCAAGATGTTGGAAGATGACTTGAAAAAGTTTAATACTAGTTCAAGCAAATTAACCACTATGCTAGGAGCAAGTAAAAATCATCGTGATACACTAGGATTGGGCTATAAGGGAATAGATGCTCCAAGTATTAGCAAAGAGGTAAAATTTGTCAAGGCTATTGATTCTTCTCAACATAAGGTTTCCACTGATGGCAAAAGTGAAATACCTTCACCGGAAGTTAAGGTTCGAAAGAGCAAAGTATATCAACCTCCAAAGTCAGCACATACGGATCGAGGTAATAAAATTCCTTATGTTTGCCACTATTGCGGGAATAAAGGCCACCTGGAAAGGAGATGTCGTTACCGTATAAAGAATGAGAAACTTCACGATGTTCTTGTTTGGGCATCACAAGAAGTTGTGAAACCAAGATCATATGTTAAGGTTAATCCCCTTAATGCTACAGGTTTTAATTGTCCAACCTTTAGGCAAAGAAATCAGTGCTGTGATAAACCTATTTTTGCCTATAAACGTCATATAAAGCCTTTTCACAATTTTAATGGTTATCAAAAGGATAACTTCGTAAAGACGAAGACAAGATCCGATGCTCCCAATTGGCGAAAGACTAACTTGCAAAATAATAGTCAATCCAATTCTCTCTCGAGAAATCTAGAAGAGAGTAATGGGAAGAAAGTTCTGGTTATTCCTAAACGCACTCAAAAGTGGGTACCAAAGAAATCCAATGATGCTTTGAGTGTGAAAAGGAATGATCTTCCAGAAAATTCGAAGACTTTGGAGAAGGCAGTATCCATGATGTTGGATCTTAACAAGTTTTTTGGAAAAATGGAACTGGATGTGAAAGGTTCTAAAAGCGATCCCTTTCATGATAATCCAAAGGTCACTTGTGGTGAGCAAGACATTGTTCATCCCAACACAACTTAGTTGTGTTGTAAGTGCATCCTCACCAAGAAATGCTCTGCTATGTATACGGTGAGGCAAGCACAAGAATTGGGGCACACAGATTATGTTCGGAAAGACGATTGGATTCTTCTAAAAAGGTATGTCTATAAGCTTGAGCAATATTTGTGTTTTTATTTGCTTAGAGTACTTATAATGATTCATGTACCTTGCTTATCGTTCATTTCTACCTAACTTGATATGTGTTTAAGGTTCTTAAATGTTTAGGTTTGAAAATAATGGTTTGGGATGTTTGGACTTCATGGTACACATACTAAGTATGAATAACATCATTTAAAACCAAAATCATGGGGCTTAATTTCGCAAACCCCGTCTGCATACTGCTCCAGGATATGAAAATTCGTGTGCAAAACCGTAAGTTCACGGACTTGCCTGTAGACGTTGATATTCGGTCGACTTGTTTTGGCCGTAACTTCTTCATCCGAACTCGGTATGAACTCATTCTTTTTGAATTCTCTTCATATTTAAATTATCTTCAAAATGGAGATGAGAAACGTTGAATTTGGATGAGTTAAGATTGGTATTTGTCCTATCTCTTGTTTTTGAGTATTTTGCTTCGTTTAGTTGCACTTGTTCCACTTCTCTTGAACTTGGGCACTTGGATTCTTGGAGTACTACTCTTATAAGCTAATTTGTAGCTTTTACACGAATGTTGTTGGAAAATATTTTTATACGCCTTTGTTAGCTATTATTTGTATAAATCCGG
Organism: Papaver bracteatum; assembly: GCA_023529315.1. NCBI lineage: Eukaryota > Viridiplantae > Streptophyta > Magnoliopsida > Ranunculales > Papaveraceae > Papaver > Papaver bracteatum. The sequence goes on from JAJJWX010004214.1 coordinate 151,083, forward strand.
GCGAAAAAGATTGATTCTACCCTCTAAGGACAAATCATCTTATATGTGCATTACGAGTTTGTCTTGATGCTTAGGAAACTTCTTATGAGAATTTATTCTTGTTATTGAGAAGGATTACTAGAGTTTGGAATAACAATTATTGTGATTTCACATAGCTATGTCCAACGTTTTCATCTTCATGCTTTTAAATTCATTGGTTTAAATTCTAAAATTGTTTGGAAGATGATCTTTGCAATATTAATCTTTATGGTTTCATATATTGCAATATTGTTATAGGATATATGTGTGTTTACATCTGTGAACTTGATTATCCCATATTTTGTCAAAAGTAAAGTCATTCGTGAATTGATATGCAAATATTGATAAAAGGATGAATATACTTTTGACAAAACACAAAAGTTAAGCCTATATTGTCAATTATTGATGTAAGATAGGTTAAAATATTTTGTGATTCAAGGATGATGTCTATTGTGTGTCATTGTACAAATAGTGATGGAAACATAGAATGAATCCTTGCTTATTCCACGGTATACGGTCGATTCTCCGATCCATAATTTTTGTGTAAATACTGTGTTGTTCCATGAAGTATCTTATGTTGAGCACTAAAACCACAAAAGTAGATTGCTTTGTGATTAGCTTAGTTGTTATTCCGTAAGGTACTTTATGTTGAACATGATTAAACTAAATTAATCATATTGTGTGATTATTTAGTTAGCACTCCATAAGTTTTCTTATGTTTGAGAATTTCTTTGACTGGGTTGGTTATTCATGATTAACTTAGTCATTGCTCCATAGAATTTTCTTATGTCGAGTGTGGCCAATTAAATTGATTACTTTTGTAATTAGTTTGGTTGAGTATGACAATTAGATAATTTGCGAGTTTTCTTGTGATTAATCTAATTGATTTATTAAGTCTCCATAAGTTTATTTGTGTTGAGGATATTTAGTCAAATTAATCTTGGTTCACTTTGGTTAATTTGATTGAATATTTCTTGTTGGATTCCAAATTTATACTTGTATGAAATTTGTTGAGTCTAAAGAAAAATCCTTTTTTTCTCTTGAAATTAAGGTCGCTTTTGTTGTTCCCTTGGGAATGACATCTTATGGGGGAGAGTTCTTTTGAACTTGCGCTTAATTTCCAAATCTTTGTGGGGGAGTGCGGGTGTGGAATTTTTAGGGGGTATCTTGTATCTTTATGAACTCCTTGATGAATGCATTTAGCCTCGGCTTTATGATTGCATCTAAAAAAGATGATAGAACATTTACCTTTGGTCATGAAATGTCTCTTACGAATTTTTTTTTAGGATCCCGTTCTTGTACCTTTGCCAATTTTATTGACAAAAAGGGGGAATATTAATTGTAGTTCATACTACAAATACATATGGTTTTCGGATCATTATGTAAGGGGGAGTGGTTTCCATGTGAGATGGAGTATTGACTAAGGGGGAGTGAAGTATCACCATAGTATTGTTGTTGAAGTTGTGATTCAATTGGACTTTAACATTGTGTAATAATACTATGACATTGTATAACAATGATTGAAAACCGATGCTTTTCTCATTGTTATAGCTACGGATCTTCAACAACGATGATGCTAAACTTACAACCTTTGGGATCATTGGACTACTTGGAAGTGACGAAGATTTCGAGTATTGTTGAAGATTAGGCATGTGGAATAGGAGCTACAAAGTTTATTTATATAATTTTTGTATTCCATATGTATTAATAGTTTTGCCACTAAAATTGACAAAGGGGGAGATTGTTAGAGCACTGCTCGGTCAAACTTGCATGCGTTGCTATCTCAAGCATGTTTGTCAATCTTAGTGATCAAAACTATAAAGTCTTGATTTCTAGTCTACTATAGCTAAGGTCTCGGACTAGGATATAAATTGTAGTTGAGCTCAAGAACTCCATGGCGATCATCATACAAGATGAAGAACTACTCAAGGAACCAGTGGATCTTCATCGACTAAAAGGTATGTGGAGACTTGAACTTATCTATCACTCGAAAGTATATCTATTTTATCTCCTATCTTGAGACAAAAGTCATTTTACTATATAGGCTAAGAATATGCACATGTGACATTTCGAGCTGAGTATACCTTGCTTATCTATTTCTCGAAATGGGTGTTGGTAAAGCTTTCGATTTAGCCAAGTTCATCTTTGCATAGTGATGAAAGTCATGTTATGTTTCAATCGCTTTGGAAATCGCTCCGACGAAAAATAGTTTGTGAATAACAACTATATAACGCCGTCTGAGAATATTTCAATAATTGAAATGAGAGTTTAGAATATATAACCATTGTGGGATATAAACATTGTTGTGGCAACACATATATGTATAAGTCCTTAGCACCTGAACCGAAGTTTGTGAACTTTGTTGATCAAGTGGCCGGAGCGTGAGCGAATCAACTCGATCGTTGTTGCGGAACATAAGTTCTCGAACCGAGAATATCTCAATTTGGCTAATTTGCTCCCACTTATGGTGAAGTTGAAGCTTAGGTGCGGTTTCAACACCGACTTCAACCCAAATTGCTCGAACAAATTAAGTTTAATACGGATGAAGATTTAGCGAATTTGATGGTAGTGTTGGTGTTGGTCAAGGAAAAACCAAATATTGGGAAACGAAGTGTGTGTGAAGTTATCAGTTTACATTGTAGTTGATAACGTATTGGTTGTGAGTTTCACAAGATGCTTATGGTATACAGAGTGAACCGGTTATGATTACACAAATAGAAATTCTGCTAGAGTTTATTAACTTCAATCTTGGTTAGCTTGAGTCCGTGAACAAGAAGAACAAGTGAGCGAACTCAAGAGGTTATGTGGGTTGAACGTAAACAAAACAAGATACTAGAGAAAAGGAAAAACGTTGTTCGTGAACTTATCTTAAATTACTAAGGAATACTTTTGCAAACCGTGGCTTTATAGTTCATGAAATGATTCGAGTGAATCACATCGTTTTTGATTCAATTGTGTATATGGCAAGCTAAGTTTTCGATCTAACGGTTAAGAGATATTAGCTTGTATATAATCAGGTTTTCATCTAACGGTGAATATTGAATGCTTTGTTAGCAAGAATACAATTGTTTGCATTTACATCTATCATTTTGGCATACAATTGCATACATGATATTCATATTACTCCAACCACCCCTAAAATACATCAAGGTTTATCATCTTCCTGTTAAGTGTGTTGCAAACATGATTTTCTTCATCTAGATGACACACTAGTATAATCCATAGGAACCCTAAACACATACCATGAATTATCTATTAAAATTAAACTAAATATCATACTTCAATAACATTCAAAAAAATGAATTGGGTTCATAATATTAAGGGTTAGAACTCACCCAATCCTTAATCAAAGTATTCTACGAATTTATGTTAGTTTTAGTAATGGAGAAGAAGGGGAAGAAGGGGGAGAATAAAAATGGAAGTGAAGAAGAAGAAAAATGGCAGAAAAGCTGGATGTTTTGTGGATTTGTTTTCGATCTAACGGTTAAGAGATATTAGCTTCCATATGGGTGAGTTGATTGCAAGATATTATAATAACAAGATAATATTGATTGCAAACCCTGATTTGAAAGACTATATAAGGGAGAACTCTAGCAACTGGGAAACCTAATCCCCACACATTCTGTGTGATACTAGTTTGCTAAAGATAGAGTCTATTCTCCTTTAACCTTTGGTTTTCTTCTTCTAAAACCAGGTTAACGACTTAAAGACTTCATTGGGATTGTGAAGCCAAACCGATACTACTTTTCTTGTAGTTGTGTGATCTGATCTTGCTGTTTCTATCGTATGAGTACAATTCTAATAATTGGCTTGGTATTTCTATCTCCGATAGGCAAGATAAAAGTAGTCACAAACATCTCCGTCTCATTGTTTGTGATTCCTCAATAATCTTCTTCGTTGCGTCGATTAAGTTTATTGTGAGGTGATTAATGAAACTGAGCTGTTCTTCGGGAATATAAGTCTGGTTTTATCGATTGGTTCCTGTTCACCTTGATTTTTCAAAAGAAAGAACAAAACTTGTAGGTTTATTCGTGGGAGACGAATTTATCTATTACCTGTAGAATTTTCTGTGTGAGACAGATTTGTTTATTAAAGTCTTCGACTTTGGGTCGTAGCAACTCTTGGTTGTGGGTGATATCAGCTAAGGGAATCAAGTGCACAGTATCCTGCTGGGATCAGAGGTGTAGGAGCATAAATGTACCTTGGATCAGTGTGAGATTGGTTGGGGTTCAACTACAGTCCAGACCGAAGTTAATTTGGAGTAGGCTAGTGTCTGTAGCGACTTAATACAGTGTATGTTTAATCTGGACTAGGTCCCGGGGTTTTTCTGCATTTGCGGTTTCCTCGTTAACAAAATTCTGGTGTCTGTGTTATTTCTATTCCGCATTATATTTTGTTATATGATTGAAATAATACAGGTTGTGCGTTATTCAATCGATTAGAATATCCGACCTTATTGGTTGTTGATTTAAATCGATTGACTCTTGGATATTGGTCTTTGGTACTATCCAAGTTATCTCTCTTTGATTAGACTCGTGAATCATATTTGCTTGAGTAAATCAAATCGAGAGATTGAGATAATAACTCCTTGAGATATTTTCTATTGATTGAGTCTAGTTGATTTTTTCGAAAACAACACGGAGTTGTCCATACAGATTGCTAATCGAAATATTGGGTGAGGTTGTTAGACCCCCGCTTTTTCAATACTGATTCGAGAAAGCGAAAGTGCAAAACTGAGTTCATTTTGTGATTTCATTTCTCCTAGTTCCCTGAACAAGGAATGTAAAGGTGTACAGGAATTAAAAAGTTAACAATGGCAAACCCGACAAAGAAACTTTTAAATTAAAATTAAATTATGCATGATAGACAAGTAGGTAGTAGGTATACCACATACATTTCAATGTTCTAGATTACACTTCTCAAGAACACTTAACCTTATGGTGTGTATCCTACAATTTGTCATATGACATTCAAATAGTAAACTTAAGCAATGGGTGCACCTAAACTGTTGGGGTGGAACATTATGCAGTCACATACGCATGTGTCTAAACTAAAAGGCATCAATCATCATTGCAAGAGGACGGTAAAAGGTCTAAAAGTAAATAATAATATCAGTGTATCACATAGCGACGTAAATAACTTTTGAAGTAAATAAGCATATCACTGTATCACATAGATCCTAACCATCAAAATGGAAAATAATAGAATGAAACCTGTTCTAAGTTAGAAATTATAGTAGCATCATTGAGAAAAGTAACAACATAAACGTATACGACACGAGAGAACTAAAAACATAAATGTATACGACAAAGTAGAAATTGGGAGTTACTGACAGTAGTGAACACCCCCAGCGTTGCTTTTTATTCTTTTCTTTTTGCTTATGTGGTGGATTTATCACTACCTTGATTACATCATCAAAAACTGCTTTCACATTCTGTTGATTAGGAGAGCAAAGGATACAATTAGAACTTAGATGTACTACGAGAAGATTGGCGTGGCGTGCAACATATTGCAATTTGATGCTCATATGGTCAAGGAAACGACAAAAAATACTGTTACCTACTAAGTTTTTGAACTGCATTCAATATAATAAGTCACCCCTATCTGTTTTCGTAGCTCTTCACCCTTATAGTAGTGAACACTATTATTCTCAAATTCGACAAAGACACAAGTCATCACAAGAAGTGGCCACAACATAAATGTTCACCCTATCTAAAACTGAAACTTGAGTATCAACAATCACACATGTGTAGTACTCAGGGGAACCAATCCTGAGTGATCAGCCATATAATGCTTATCTTCGCGAAGATCTGTGTACATTGTAAAGCGTTAATTCATTAAAACTGGATATAGTAGTTTCACATAGATATCCACAATGAGTAAGGACAAACGCATTAAGCATGAATTCTACTTGTATTTTTAGGTCATAACCCATGTATCAATGAAATGTAAATAGAGTCCGGTTACAGAATGTTGAGGAATAACTTACATGAGGGTTTGAATTGGTATCCCAAAATCGAAGAACAACATAGTAAGTCATTCTTGGAGTATGCAGAATGTGATTAGCTTTATTCCAATCAATCAAACTTCTCAAATCAATACTTTAATCAATAAAATTCATCTCAATTTTACACAAAAACATTAAAATAGAAGAAAATAAATAAACAGAAAAAATCAAACCTGGTAGATAGAAAAAAAGATCCAACAGGAATAGAAGCTCTAATTTCCTCAACAATGTCATACACAACCCCTGAAAATGAAGCTGAATCAATTAGACGAAGTAGAAGCAGAAGCAGCAACAGAAGAACAAGAAAAGCCACGAACAGACAGAACTTCCACCATCACCACTACCATTTATTCTCTGCTGCAGTGAACACTAGCAGATTCAAATTGCTTTCATCTTCATGTATCTAAGGCGTCTTCTCACATCAACTCTCAACAAAACCCCCATGGAAACCATACAATATCTTTACTGCGTTTACTTCCATCTTGATTCACAAAATCATATCCAAACAAAATCAATAGTAAAAAATATAAAAATAAAGACTATGAAATTTGAGAAATTGGTTTTGTTCTCCATCCTGATTTCAAGATTGACCTGAAGATATTTGATGGGAAAAAGAAGATATTTCCTCAAAACCTTAAAATTAAAAACCTAAACAAAACCCTAAGTTATTTTTTTTTTAATAATACTCATAGATTTAAAATATGGAAGCAGATTCAGGCTTCTGGTATGTGTAACAATCATATTATAGACAAAATCTCTCTGCCGATGCACAATATAGATAAAATCTGAAACCCTGTATCTATAAAATCAGCAGCTGCTTTGAGATTCAAAAATGACATCAATAAGTTTCATCTCTTAGGTCAAATACAAACCATCGTTGATCCAGATTTGAACCAAAACCCTAATCAACCAAATCCATCTCTTGATTTTTCCATTAGCAGCAACAGATTAGAGATGCGTTTTACTGAAACATAGAGATGGAAGAATCGAGTTCTGTGATGAAGATTTGAAGCAATTGAAGCTAACGAAACTTGGATTAGGGTTTTTTTTTTTTTTCTGAGGGAGGGAAAGATGAGAGACGAGAGAAAAGTGAGTGAATGAAGATAAGTGAGAGAAAAAGAATTTTGTTTTATCTAAAAGAATTTCAATGGATAAGATGTGGTAGGATGGGGTCATACGGATTATGAAAATATTTGGACGGTATAGATTTAAGTTAAGAGTGTCATAGGATCAAGGTAAATGTGTTTTCTTTGTGCTTTCTCTTTGTGTTAATACGAACTCATGTTTTCGGTTTAATTATCAACCTTCGACATGAAAAAAAATCCAAAAAAAATATTAATAAATTTAGGACATTGTTATCGACATTCTTGTATAAAAAAATCCAAAAAATGTATAAGAATGAATCGGGAAAATGAAAAATGAATTCGACTATTGGTGTGTTTCTTTGTGCATTCTCTTTGTATTTTTGTGCTTCCGATTTGAATTTCGACTAGTCGCATAGGTCATGAAGTAATTTTTACAAGTCATACAGGTCAAGAAGTAGCTTTAGTTCACACTGGTAAACTCATATTATAAGATTACTAGAGATGGACCACGAAATTCAGGATGGTTCTGACTTCAAACTTAGATGAATACATCATCAAAATCGATAAATATGAATCTCGGTGTCGATTCGAGCTTCAAATGTGGTCTAACTCCATACAAACTATGAACCAAAAGCCTCTGGGAGGGTTTGACTTCAAACTTAGCAGGATACATCATCGAAATTGATAAATATGAAGCTTAGTCTCGATTCAAACTTCAAATGTGGTATAACGCCATACAAACTATGAACCAAGAATCTCTTGGAGGGTTCTGACATCAAACTGAGCATGATACATCATCAGAATGGATAAATATGAAGTTCAGTGTCGATTCGAACTTCAAATCTGGTATAACACCATACAAACTATGAACCAAGAAGCTCTTGGAGGGTTCTAACTTCGAACTGAGCATGATACAACACCGAAATCGATAAATATGAAGCTAAGTGTCAATTCGAACTTTAAATGTGGTATAAAGCCATATAAACTATGAACCAAGAAGCTCTGGGAGGGTTCAGACTTCGAACTTGGTAAGAACGATGAACTGTGAACCATTTACAGGTAAGATTCCTTCGGAATATTCTACGAAAACTTAAACAAACCCTATTCTGGCATATTGTATGCATACCCTGGCTCCAAGATCGAAAACTGGCCGGGAGTGGACTAATATAAGTCAGAAACTTGGTAAGAACGATGAATCAATCCATTTAGAGGTAAGATTCTTTCGGAATATTCTACGAAACCTTAAACAAACCTTGGCTCCGAGATCGAAACCTGGCTGTCAGTGGACTACTATAAGTCGGAAATTTCGTAAGAACGATGAATCCATTTACAAGTAAGATTCCTTTGGAGTATTCCATGAAACATTAAACCAACCCTATTCTAGCATATTGTATGCAAACCCTGGCTCCGAGATCGAAAACTGGCCGTCAGTGGACTACTATAAGTCAGAAATTTCGTAAGAACGATGAATCCATCCATTTACAGGTAAGATTCCTTTGGAATATTCCCCGAAACATTAAACAAACCCTATTCTAGCATACTATATGCAAACTCTGGATCCGATATCGAAACCTGGCCGTGAGTGGACTACTATAAGTCAGAAATTTCGTAAGAACGATGAATCCATCAATTTACAGGTAAGATTCCTTTGGAATATTCCCCAAAAATTAAACAAACCCTATTCTATCATATTGTATGCAAACCCTGGATCCGAGATGGAAACATGGCCGTTATTGGACTACTATAAGTCCGAAATTTCGTAAGAACGATGAATCCATCCATTTACAGGTAAGATTCCTTTGGAATATTCCCTGAAACATTAAACCAACCCTACTATGGCATATTGTATGCAAACCCTGGCTCCGAGATAGAAACTTGGCCGTCAGTGGACTACTATAAGTCGGAAATTTCATAAGAACGATGAATCCATCCATTTAAGATTCCTTTGGAATATTCCCCGAAATATTAAACAAACCCTATTCTAGCATATTGTATGCAAACCCTGGCTCCGAGTTCGAAACCTGTCCAAGAGCGAGTATAAGTCTGAGAGTTCGTAAGAACGATTAATACAACCATTTACGGGTAATATTCCATGGGAATATTCTCAGAAACCTTAAACACACACAAATTCGTCAACTTCGAGAAAGAAAATGGCTCCGAGATCGAAACCTGGCCATGAGCGGACTACTATAAGTCTGAAAGTTCGCAAAGACGATGAATACAACCATTTACGGGTAAGATTCCATGGGAATATTCTTAGAAACCTTAAACACACACAAATTCGTCAACTTCGAGAAAAAATTGTCTCCGGGATCGAAACTTGGCCATGAACGGACTACTATAAGTCTGAAAGTTCACAAAGACGATGAATCCACCCATTTACAGGTAAGATTCCATGGGAATATTCTCAGAAACCTTAAACACACACAAATTCGTCAACTTCGAGAAAAAAATTGGCTCCGGGATCAAAACTTGGCCATGAACGGACTACTATAAGTATGAAAGTTCGCAAAGACGATGAATCCACCCATTTACAGGTAAGATTCCATGGGAATATTCTCAGAAACCTTAAACACACACAAATTTGTCTACTTCGAGAAAGAAACTGGCTCCGAGATCGAAACCTAGCCAGGAGCGGACTACTATAAGTCATAAATTTGGTAAGTACAATGAATCCATCCATTTACAAGTAAGATTCCTTCGAAATATTCTCTGAAACCTTAATTAAACCCTATTCTAGCATATTGTTTGCATAACTTGGCTCAGAGCTCGAAACCTGATCGGGAGTGGACTATATAAGTCTAAAACTTCGTAAGAACGATGAAGCCATCCATTTACAGGTAAGATTCCTTCGAAATATTCTCCGAAACCTTAAATAAACCCTTTTCAATGGGGGATTTTTTGCAGAACTGAATAAAATTTAGCAGAAGTGAGAAGAATTTAGCAGAAGTGTTTATACCTATACGACAACTCTTATAAAGGTTGTGAATAGTGATGATAATTTTTTTTGTGCAGAAATGAGAAAAATTTAGCAGAAGTGAGAATTGTTTTAGCAAAAGTGAGAAATGTTTTAGCAGAAGTGAGAAAATTTAGCAGAAGTGAGAAGTTTTTTTCAGAAGTGAATAAAATTTAGCAGAAGTGAGAAATTCTTTTCCAGAAGTGAGAAAAATTTAGCAGAAGTTTTTGTACCTCTACGACGACTCTTAAGTGGGTTGTAGAAGGTCTATTTATCCTTTTCTTATTATCTTTTCCATCGCCCATCATAACCATCCATTTACATCATAACCGTCCATTTATTTTTTTTCCTTAAATTTTTTTTTTCCTTATCACTTTTTTATAAAAGTAAATATAAAATATAAGCATACATGTAAATGTGGAAGGGTGGTTGAAATCCAAGTTTTAGACAGAGGAGGTTTAGGTTCGATTCACCTTGGCCTCATTTTTTTTTTTCAAAGTCAATTTATTATTTTACAACCTTTGTAAAGGTTGTGAATGTTGATCAGAAAAAAAGCACAAATCTACCAATATTGTGAAGCTGGAAGGATGCTTGATGACTTGTGCGAACACACAGTATGCTTGGGTTCAAACCTTTACAAGTACATTTTTCAAAATCGATTTTTTTTTATCTTCAACAACCCTTATGCGTGTTGTTATACATTTATTCACTACCTTTGAGATATGAGTTGTAAAGTCTAAAGGTGGCCACTTCTCTCTACAACCCTTTTCACATAAAATGTTGTAGTATTTCATTCTCGTCACTACTCTTTGGACCTCTTTGGTCCTAAGAGTTGGACGGTTTTTACTTTGGAAACTTTTTTATCGGAAAAAGTTGTAAAACAGGCTATCTTTTACAACTTTACAATTACGAGTTGTCAATCTACAATTGTAGATTACTATTTTTCCCGTACTGAAACCGTGTAGTTTTGGCATTGGGCCAGGAGTTGCCACGCGTTTGGTGGAGAACTTGTACGGCTGAGATATGCATCTCAGGAGGAAGGGTAGCCGTTGATTGTCGCAACCCTTCGCTTTTGCAGTCAGCGGCATGGAGGCATGGCCGGCATGGATTTGGCAATGTTTTAGGCGCGACCAAAATTAGGGTTTGGTACAAACGGTGTAGTTTTGGCATTGGGCAAGAAGTTTCCACACGTTTGGTGACGATCTTGTACGGATGAGATATGCATCTTAGGAGGAAGGGTAGCCATTGATTGTCGCAACCCTTCGCTTTGGCAGCCAGCGGCATGGAGGCATGGCCGACATGGCTTTGGCAATGTTTTAGGCATGGCCAAAATTAGGGTTTGGTACAAACGGTGTAGTTTTTTTGGCATTGGGCCAGAAGTTGCCACACATTTGGTATCGATCTTGTACGGCTGAGATCTACATCTCAAGAGGAAGGGATTGATTGTCGCAACCCTTCGCTTTGGAAGACATCGACATGGAGGCATGGTCTTGGCAATGTTTTTGGCGCGACCACAATTAGGGGTTTGGCATAGTTTAGGCATGGCCAAAAACTTGGGTTTTGGCATAGTTTGGGCGCGACCAAAGGTTGCCGCACGTTAGCTGGAAACCTTGGACGGCTAAGATCTGCATCTCAAATGGAAGGGTGGTCGTTGATTATCGCAACCCTTGGTTTTGGCATGTGGTAGGGCTGACATGGCTTTGGCACAGTAGTGCGGCTGGCATGGTTAGCATGCCTTGGTGCGGATATGTGGCTGGCACGGCATTCCATTGGCACATGTGGTGTGGCTGGCATGGTTGGCATGCCTTGGCGCGGAGGTATGGCTGGCATGGTATGCTATTGGCACATGTTGTGCGGATGGCATGGTTGTCATGCCTTGGCGCGGAGGTGTGGCTGGAATGGTATGCCACTATCACGGTGGTGCAGCTGGCATGGTTGGCATGCCTTGGCGCGGAGATGTGGCTGGCATGGTATGCCATTAGTACGGTGGTGCGGATGGCGTGGTTGGCATGCCTTGGCGCGAAAGTGTGTCTGGCGTGGTATGCCATTGGCACAGTGGTGTAGCTGGCATGGTTGGAATGCCTTGGCGCGGAGGTGTGGCTGGCATGGTATGCCATTGGCACAGTGGTGCATCTGGCATGGTTTGCATGCCTTGGCGCGAAGATGTGGCTGGCATGGTATGCTATTGGAACGGTGGTGCAGCTGGCATGGTTGGCATACCTTGGTGCATAGATGTGGCTAGCATGGTATGCCATTGGCACGGTGGTTCAGCTGGCATGGTTGGCACGCCTTCGCGCGGAGATGTGGCTGGCATGGTATGCTATTGGCACGGTGGTGTGGCTGGCATGATTGGTATGCCTTGGCGCGGAGGTGTGGCTGGCATGGTATGCCATTGGCACAGTGGTGTGGAAATTAGAGTTTGGCATATCGAAATCCTAATTTGCATTAAAAAAAAAGGTACCCTGGTGTAATAGCAGGAAATCCCACACTACACCCCTCACAAGAATTCATACAATCAAATCATTTTTAGTTCAACAAACACAATTTTTATTGATTAATCTCATAAGTTTTACAAGATAGAAAGGAAATAAAGCTAAGGAAGTAACAACCGCTCTAGACTTTCTCTCTCTTAAAAACTTGCTCAACACTCGAAAAAGATCTCTCTCTTCCTTATGCCTGTTCAACTCTTTATATAGGGAATTAAACAATGGATGACAACTAATCTTTCCTTTATTTTAGGATCTGACTTGCGATATTCTCGCAAGAGATTTAATGTTAATCTTCGGAAACACTCTAAACTTCGCAGCCTCATCACGCTTTTCTCATGTTTCTGCCACCGTCATTTGTTACGCCACTCTTCAAATTATCCTGTGACACTCGGAATGCGTTGTTGATTAAACTTCGCAAATGTGTCCTTCTTGCGATATTCAGATCCTACATCTTGCCTCTTCTCATATCTTCTCTGCGAATGAGAGAATATAATGAGAATCCGTTCTTCAAAATGCCGCAACTGTTTATCCTTTCACATTCTTCTTCTTTCTTTACCGACAAGTTTCCGTAAATTAAGCATGACTGTCTACACGTGTTGAATATTCCTCTACTCACCGACATTTTTAAGCATGACTGTCTACACGTGGACTGGGTTCGGTAAATTAATCAGGTTTTCATCTAACGGTGAATATTGAATGCTTTGTTACTAAGCTAACATTTATTGCAAACCATGATTTGAGAGACTATATAAGGGAGAACTCTAGCAACTGGGAAAACCTAATCCCCACATATTCTGTGTGATACTAGTTTGCTAAGATAGAGTCGATTCTTCTTTAACCTTTGGTTTTCTTCTTCTAAAACCAGGTTAACGACTTAAAGAATTCATTGGGATTGTGAAGCCAAACCGATACTACTTTTCTTGTAGTTGTGTGATTTGATCTTTCATCTTCTATCGTACGAGTACAATTATAATAATTGGATTGAGATTTTTATCTCCGATAGGCAAGATATAAAAGTATCCACAAACACTTCGTCTCATCATTTGTGATTCCTCAATAATCTTCTTCGCTGCGTCGATTAAGTTTATTGTGAAGTGATTGATAAATCTAAGCTGTTCTTCGGAAATATACATCTGGTTTTACCAATTGGTTCCTGTTTACCTTGATTTATCAAAAGATGGAACAAAGCTCATAGGTTTATTCGTGGGAGACGAATTTATCTATCCTTGTAGACTTTTCTTTGTGATATATATTTGTTTATTAAAGTCTTCGACTTTGGGTCGTAACAACTCTTGGTTGTGGGTGAGATCATCTAAGGGAATCAAGTGTGCAGTATCCTACTGGGACCAGAGGTGTATGAGCATAACTGTACCTTGGATAATTGTGAGATTGGTTGGGGTTCAACTACAGTCCAGATCGAAGTTAGCTTGGAGTAGGCTAGTGTCTGTAGCGGCTTAATACAGTGCATGTTTAATCTGGACTAGGTCCCGGGGTTTTTCTGTATTTGCGGTTTCCTCGTTAAAAAAATTCCAGTGTCCGTGTTATTTCTTTTCCGCATTATATTTTCTTATATAACTGAAATAATACAGGTTATGCATTGTTCAATCGATTAGAATATCCGACCTTATTGGTTGTTGATTTAAATCGATTGACACTTGGATATTGGTCTTTGGTACCATCCAAGTTATCACTCTTTGATTAGACTCGCGAATCATATTTGCTTGAGTAAATCAAATCGAGAGATTGAGATAATAACTCCATAAGATATTTTCCATTGATTGAATCTAGTTGATTCTATAGAAAACAACTCGGAGTTGTCCATACTAATTGTTAATCGAAAAAATGGGTGTGGTTGTTAGACCCCCGCTTTTTCAGGTAGTATTCCCAGCCGTAAGATTTGTATTTCCAACCGTAGGAACAAAATTTAAATCATGGGAACATTTACGGTTGGAAAAGAGAAAATTGAACCCAGCCGTAAACTAAGTTACGGTTTGGAATTATGTAAAACCCAACCGTAAAATGTGCAATAAATACCCATGCACATAATGTGTTAAGGTTGAATTCGGAATGCCATTTTACAAACCTTAATAATTCTTCGACTGGGTTTTGTCATATTGAATACTAGTTACGGTTTGGAGTTCATCCAAAACTAACCATAAATAGTGCTTATGGTTGTGTCGATTGTGGATTTTAGACAAGGGGTAAAATCGCAAAACCCCATGACCTAGTGTTACCCGCAACACATTAACTGAGAACATTTAATTCAGATGTAAATAATTAATAGGGGTATTTTTTCAAAATACCAGATTAGGATTTTCGACACAAAACCCTAATTCCAAAACCAAGCCGCATACTACGCACCATGGCAACTATGCCAAAACCAATCCGTTACCCAGTTGTAGCGCCCGCAACTTGGCCTAGGTGGACGTGCGTGCCATTGGCACATGCCAACACGTTACCACTAGCCACTTTCCATTTTAAGCCGCTACCCAGTTGTAGCGCACGCAACTTGGCCTAGGTGGCCGTGCGTGCCATAGGCACATGCCAACACATTACCACTAACCACTTTCTATTCTAAGCCGCTACCCAGTTGTAGCTCCCGCAACTTGGCCTAGGCGGCCGTGAGTGCCATTGGCACATGCCAACACGTTACCACTAGCCACTTTCTATTCTAAGTCGCTACCCAGTTGTAGCACCCGAAACTTGACCTAGGTGGCCGTGCGTACCTGTCACGTCCGTCAAAAATTCGGGCTTCTATTGAGCCGGATTTGACCCAATGGATCACTTCCAACCCAACTAGCAAGAACGAATCCTTGAGGCATGACTATGGAACATGCTTCATTTTTATTTTTTTTATATAATTATAAATAATGCTAATAAAACAAAGTACAACTACAAAATGAATAAAGACGATATTATTAAATGTCTTTTCCAACTCAAATTCCAAGTAAAAAGTTCCCACCCAAATAATAATAATCACTAATGATATTCTAAAATTTATAAAATAAGAACAATAATTTAAAAAGTATTTAACTAGAAATGTCTCTTATTAAAATACTTGAAAACTCCAAAGTAATAAAAATGATAATCAATAAAATTACCCATTATCCCCATGATATCATATAGTAGTGTCTTGCGAGAATACTAACATCTGAGTACTATGCCGTAAGCTTCCAAGTCCGCTTACTGTGCTAACTTCTCCTCAAACTCTGTTGGGAGAGAAAAAGGAATTTGGGGTGAGCAAACCATAGCCCAGTAGGAATTTCAAAAATAATATAGTGCAACGGAAATTAAACCATGCAGCCGATAAAAATAAATAAAATCCACGTAAGTCAAAATCCTCTGAAATTACTTACTCATTTTACTCACATAAGCCAACCTATAATTGTAGGTTCCTAATCTATTGTCAGAATTATTCCGGTAACAAACCATAATATTCCCCGAACAGTCTTCCCAGGGTTGCCACCAGTGGTGGGATGCCATAAAGGCCTGACATTTCAGCAGCAACAGAGATATATGTATCAAAAAAAATATTTCCCAGCCTTACACTCAATTCCGTACAAATCTCAAACACGCCCATATTCTGATAAAATTTAATCAATGCATTTATATAATATTTATAATAACCGATAAAAATGCATTTATACTCCCAAACAGAAATTATCTGCATACACAAAACCGTTATACGTCAAGATGCATTTACCCAATACTACCTAGACAGACTCCTGTCAGTTTGAAGGAAAAAAAAATAGCTGGTGACAAAACACAATATAACAAAACACTGACTTAAACAGAAATTATTTAAAAATCATTTAGGATTACTAGCCACCAGCACGAGAGGAAAAAAGAAAAAGAAAGAAAAGACGGCTATCTGCTAAAAAAATGAAGTTAGCCCAGTTTACGTTTGATATAAGAGTACCATACTGATTTAAGGAATATTTTTATAATCCAAAAAGTATTTGTAGGATTAGAAAGTCACATGGGGTAACAAATTTCTAGGTAAACCATTATTTAAATATTTTCTTTTACATTCATAGACAAAAACTGAGAGACAGATAACTCATAAGAGTCAAAAAGAAAAGGACAGAATCCCAAAACAGTTCAACCATCAGAGAACATACAATGGAGTTTTTTGAAATAAAAAAAAATCTTCCGGAGGAGCCTAGTAGGGTCATCAACCCACTTCCTATAAATTAAAATTTTATTTTTATTTATTTATTTCCTTGTTTGAATCCAGAAGAGTTAAAACATTGATTTGCAATGAGTGTATGGTTAACGTGTTTCAAGCAAAATGCAGTGAACAAAACAAAGTCATAGGCTTTTTGAATCAGACATTTTTGGTAGAAAATGAGAAGACATTAAATGTATTTAAATCCACACGTATAAACAATCATTTCTTTAGAAATGTTTTCTATCCTAATCCAGTGGACAAAACAATTATTATTTATAAAAGATTTAAACCACCCAAGATTTAAACAAACCAAGCACCGACAGAGTTCATGAAATGGTGAGCTTTGTTTAAACTTTATAGCAAGTGTAGAGAAATCAATAGACATCTGACATAGGTGTACCGGGATAATGACAGACAAAAAAAAAATCTGAGAATTAAATCATGGAAATAGTTTAGTTTTTTTTATAGTATTACGAGAAACCCTTACCTCTTACGCAATCCAAGAAAAATCGTGAAATCCTTATCACTCCAAGCCAATCAGTATCCCAAGTAAAGCAATAAAAATCAGGTTTTTTTTTTTTTAATAAAGTAGCAGAGATGAAAAGAGGAAGAAAGAGATGGTTCTTTTTCTTTTCTAGGGTTTTAGGAAAAATGACAAAACAATATATAATATTATTAACCCTAAAAGTAGATGCAAAAGAGATAAAGACTTATTCTTTTTCCCATACGTATTACTAGCCATAAAAATCATGTGCTCTACTAGGTAGTGACCCCATCATTCCATGGGCTAACTATTTCTTTTATCCACCCACTAATTTGAGCTATATGCACCCCAAAACCATCACAATAAAATACTAAATAAACTACGATTTTTACATCACATATATACAAATCGCTATGTCAACTTTAATGAGTTGAAAACGGGCTTTAAGCCCGGATTCAAAAATAGCAGACGTTATAGTGCCATTGGCACATGCCAACACATTACCACTAGCCACTTTCTATTCTAATCCGCTAGCCAGTTGTAGCGCCTGTAACTTGGCCTAGGTGGCCGTGCGTGCCATTGGCACATGCCAACACGTTACCACTAGCCACTTTCTATTCTAAGGTGCTACCCAGTTGTAGCGCCCGCAACTTGGCCTAGGTGGCCGTGCGTGCCATTGGCACATGCCAACACGTTACCACTATCCACTTTCTATTCTAAGCCGCTACCCAGTTGTAGCGCCCGCAACTTGGCCTGGGTGGCCATGCGTGCCATTGGCACATGCCAACACGTTACCACTAGCCACTTTCTATTCTAAGCCGCTATTGTAGCGCCCGCAACTTGGCCTATGTGGTCGTGCGTGCCATTGGAACATGACAACACGTTACCACTAGCCACTTTCTATTCCAAGCCGTTACCTAGTTGTAGCGCCCGCAACTTGGCCTGGGTGTCCGTGCGTTCCATTGGCACATGCCAACACGTTACCACTAGCCACTTTCTATTCTAAGCCGCTACCCAGTTGTAGCGCCCGCAACTTGGCCTATGTGGCCGTGCGTGCCATTGGCACATGCCAACACGTTACCACTAGCCACTTTCTATTCCAAGCCGTTACCTAGTTGTAGCGCCCGCAACTTGGCCTAGGTGTCCATGCGTGCCATTGGCACATGCCAACACGTTACCACTAGCCACTTTCTATTCCAAGCTGTTACCTAGTTGTAGCGCCCGCAACTTGGCCTAGGTGGCCCTGCGTGCCATTGGCACATGCCAACACGTTACCACTAGCCACTTTCTATTCCAAGCCGCTACCCAGTTGTAGCGCCCGCAACTTGGCCTAGGTGGCCAAGCGTGCCTTTGGCACATGCCAACACGTTACCACTAGCCACTTTCTATTCTAAGCCGCTACCTAGTTGTAGCGCTCCCAACTTGGCCTAGGTGGTCGTGCGTGCCATTGGCACATGCCAACACATTACCACTAGCCACTTTCTATTCTAAGACGCTACCCAGTTGTAGCGCCCGCAACTTGGCCAAGGTGGCCGTGCGTGCCATTGGCACATGCCAACACGTTACCACTAGCCACTTTTTATTCCAAGACGCTACCCAATTGTAGCGCCCGCGACTTGGCCAAGGTGGTCATGCGTGTCATTGGCACATGCCAACACGTTACCACTAGCCACTTTCATCCCAAACATGCTAGCCAATTTCCAAGGCATTCCGCATATGCCATTGGCACATGCCACAATGCTCCACTAGCGACTTTGGCATTGTCATTCACACTCAAAGTGTAACTTGCGGCCAAGGCATTCTGCACATGCCAAATGCTCCACTAAGCGACTTTGGCATTGCCATCCGCGCTCAAAGTACAACTTGCGGTCGAGATATCCCACACATGCCGCAACGCTTCACTAGCAACTTTGGCATTGCCACTTGCGTCCACTCTCGAGACATCAACACAAACTGGGGATGCTTTCTTGGGGTTTTGGTTTGGCGGTCACAGCGTGCAGCGTACACTACGCTCGCAATAAAGCAAGGCGTGCAAGGAATGAATACAGTCAATTAAATAAGGAAATTTATGGTGAAAACGTTTTTCACCATAAAGCCAACGGTTTCCACATCCTCAGTTTTAATTGGAACATTTACTCAATTCCTTAATGAGGCCAGGGTACGTTCAATCTCACTTGTATAAATAGGTTTCACATATTCTGCCAAAACACACAGGTCTTGGTCAGGCAAAATACAACATACTATCAGATAGAAACTTTGCAAGCTCTCTCTATCAAAGCTTATATTGCTAGCAAGCTTCCTAAGCTTCCATCATTCTGATACAAGTCGAGATACTACCTAGTCAGAACTCTTTGGTCTCATCACCTTTCTTTGCTATCCTCCCCAAATCAACCCTTCTCCTCCACTTTGTGACCGAAGCAAATCTGGAACGGCCATCTTCTTGGTTTAGGCCAGAGTTGTACAGATTGATATCTCGAATCAAAAGTTCTCATGTGCAACACATTTTTTAAGGGTTTAAACCAGTCTCTCTACCATCGAATTTACCAAATTCGGCAAAGGCGATTTTCTCCCATAAACAGGTTGGTAACACTACACCATTTTAAGAGATTAGCAACTCAAATTAGCAACAGCATTATTGTCGTTGCTAATTTTCTGTTGCTAATTTCCGTTGCTAATTTTTCGCAACAGCAGTTTGCTGTTGCGTATTTTGCAACCTCAAATTTTAGGTTGCGAATAGCAACTGCCAAGTCTTCATGCATGCGAAGCGCGTGTGTGCTCCGTAACACTAGGACTACTTTTTATGCCCAAGTCAACCTTCGGTCAAGTATTCTTCTTTATTTTTCCACCGTTCACCTTATCTCCTTTATCTTTCCTTACTTCGATTTTTCTACTCATTTCTCAAGTACTCTTTCACTCTCTTTCATCACCGCTCTCCTTTCTTCGATCTGTGGTGAAAAACCCTAGTTCTAGGGAAGTTGTATTTGAAGAACTCTAGTTCTAGTGAAATAGAAGAAGACGCTGAAGAACCCTAGAGAAGCTTTTTCTCCTCTTTTATAACCAACCCATTTTAGCGCTTCTTACTCAGAAGAAGACGAATTGGAGAGAACCAGAAGATTTGGATATAAATTCAAGTCAAAAAGGAATAATGAAATCGACGAATTGAGAAGGGTGTTGATGAAATTGTAAACTTGATTGGTTAAAGTTTCTTGGAGATTGAAGAAATATGAAAGCAGTGGAAGTTAGGTTTAGGGTTTCCATAGATGAAGATTAGGAATTCGTTTCTGTGATGTATAAGAAGGATTAGAACTGGATTTAGTTGATTGAGGAAAATTTTAAGGTTAATTAGATGTTTTGAAGCTATTCAGAAGATGAATTGAAAAAAATTAGGGTTTGAGTTTCTTATTTGGGAATCAATTGATGAAATTGATCAACCATTCGAGAGAAGGTTGTTATTGTAATATGGGTTGAAGTTTGTTGAAGAAGAAATCAAAATAATTCTTTGTCACTCCACTGTTTTGTGAACCATTGGTAACGTTGAGTCTAAGATTCAGGTGGCTATTCGTCTTTTGTTCATTTATTTTCTTTTCTATTTTTTCGTTTAGTTTGTTTTGATTTTGTGATTTTTTTGTTGCGGGGGTTGATTTCGTGGTTTTCTTTTAGTGTTGAGTCTAAGATTCGGGGAAAGATTCTTGAAAAATTGATGAAGTATCTAATAGAAGCTCTCTAACTCTTTTTTATTTTTGTATTCTTTAGCATTGTTGCGTAATAGGCCAACAACATGTCACGACCTTGATCATTTTGTATTCTTTCAAATCCATTTATTAGTTCCTTCATGAAGTTATGCAATTAGCCAATTACTGTTTTTGTTCATGACATTATTGTCTTAACAATGGGTATTTTTTATATTCCTTTCATTTTGATTTGATATTGTATTGTTATAGCCAACATGGATAATATAGTTCACAGTCCTCCAATATGGATAATATAGTTCACAGTCCTCCAACTCATGTGCTTAGAGTGGATCCTTTTGTGAAAGTTAATTTTGATGCCTCTTACATTAAGGAAAGCTGGAAAGGAAGATCTTGGTACGATAATTCATGACTGTGCAGGTACAAATAATGGAATTAGATGGTGTCCTTCGCAAGCCTTAGATGAAGAGTAAGCTGCGCAAAATCATCCTTAGAGGCAGTCATGTGGGCTATAGATAGGGATTTCAGGACTTGCACTTTGAAGACGAGGACTCTCGAGAATGTTTTCTTTGCTTTGAAGAGTGGAGCAATAAAATGGAAAAGTACTATTCTAATTTAAGATAGTTAAAATGTTTTAAACTCATTTCAAAGTTGGTAGGTCTCTTATGTACCAAAAGAAGCAAATGATGCACCTCATATGTTATCATTTTCTATTAAGTTGGTCAGTAGTGAATCAATCTGTCCCAAACTGGGTCCTTGATAGGATTCAGCCAGAGTTAAATAAGCATTAGTGTTAAAGTTTGTATATATTGTATGAACGAGTATCTTTTTCCGAATGTTTCATACTTAGGGCCTGAAAATTATTGATGATCCAAATTTTCTTGTTGTTCGCACATGATGAACACCTTGCTGATTTTTACGAGTTCTGCGAATGGTTGGAGTATTGGTTTTCTTGAGGGTTCTTTAAAAAAAATGATATGCATTTGAATATTTTGTATAGGAATGGCTAATGATGGTGTTTTGGTACTGAAGTGGAAGAAATGGAATGCTAAAGAACTTGGAATAACGTCAAATTTGAGCTTACACAGGTAGCTTACACTTCTCATGTTTATTATCTTGTTTTGATTCAAACACTTCAAATAAGGAAGTCACATTACTTTACTTATCTGCTAACTGTTCCTACTTCCATTGTTCATGTACTGCAAATTGTTAAGCTGGATATTTCTGACTAGTTTTCCTTTAAAGCATGAATAATTCTAAGGGATTATTGTCATTATCTGTTATACACTCCCACGATTCTTGCTTGCTAAATAAAGTATTGTTTTACTTAAATGTATCATTTTAACATGAAGTTACTGAAAATATTAGAATTATATCTTGAGTCAAGCATGCACAGCGATGCAAAGATGGGATTATGATTTTTAGACTTTTTACTCATTTGGGCTATGAGTCGCAGGTGCATAACTTGCTCTAGAATTGTGGATGATGAACAAATGATGTTGGAATGACAAGCTTGAGATGACAGCGAAGAAATGAACTCAAAAGAGGCATATAGATATGTACTGGAAAGATAAGAAATTGATGATGCTTGCCGAGATATGTGTAAAACCAACTGCTTAATCTTCATGATGGGAAGGTACACCTTTATTTTTCTCTTACACACATCCAACGGTGTTATTTATTTTGTTTTAAAACATATTGTAAGATACATTGTGTAGTTTCCCTTGTGTAATGTTAACTTGATGGATATGTGTGATGCACGCGACACATGAATGCTCTTTTTTTGTTTTAAGTTATGGGTGGCTGAATGAATTGAATGATATGAGTTAGTATATTTATTTATTTCGCTTCATTATGCTCTTTATTGTCCCTCTTTCTTTGTCCTTTGATCCTTGTTCGCATCTCTCAATTTTACAATGTCTCATGTACAAGAAAGTCCCCTCTAGCTCTGGGAATGATGTATGAGGTAAAGGAGGTGTGCACAAGCTCTTTCTTTGTTTCTTGTGGTATCTTGGGTGTTACTAGAGGTGAAGGAGGTGTGCTACCTAGGCTTGCCAAGTTTATATTTTTGTTTTGCAGGTATTTCACAAATCCACCCTTATCAAATCCCCTCCTTACCTTATCTTCTTACTTTTAATATTTTCATAGTTACCTCTTATATTCTTTGATACTGTTTATTTTTTTCGTCTCTGTGTTGTGTCAGGTAGTTGTTGATGATGCTAGATAGAGATGAAATTTGCATACTACTGGAGAGGTTAGTTTTCATAGATAATGTTTTCATTTCCTTTATTATTCAACCTAGTTTGTTCTGGTTTTATGGGTTTCGTATAAGTTTTTTGTTCTTTGTTTGTTTGACTTAAACTAATTTTTGGTCTGATCATCTCTTGGGTTTCACTTCACAGGTTGGTTACTACTGGAAAGAAACCCATGGTATGGCATGGAAAACTGTACCCTAGATTTTTATTTCTAGATTTCTACTACCACTAGGTAGTCTGCCGCTACCAGATAACCCTATTTTTTCAGTATTCTTTTAAACAATTGGGCTAATGGTTTCTTGTTTTGTGTTCTATAATGTAATTTCATATTCTTGATGACGATGCTATACATAGATGAGGATTCTTGTTTTGTTACTACAACTTTGAGGTTAGTTTTTGATTGACATTTTCATAAACACTTAATAATCTATGGACTGAATCTTTTATATCTTGATTAATAATTTTTTAGTTGTGCAATGATATTCATCTAAGGAGGAGGGGTATTTAGTTCCAAAGAGCATTTGGTTTTACTTAATTCCTCAAGGATTTTGTAGGTAATTGCTAATTTTTCCTTTCCTTAACCAATATATGTTGGAAATTTTTATGTTGTAACTCTGTAATTTTGTTGCTTATTCATTTTGACTAGTCTTACTTTTACTGTACTATCTTTTTTTTTATGTAAAACCAAAATTTGGGGTTTCTTTTTTATCATCTTCTCTCTCTCCCACTTATTCTTCTTTTTATGTTTTGGGTTTTTGAGAAAAGAGAGAGATAAATTGAGTTGGTGCTGTTAATCTACCTATGATTTGCGAGAGGAAATTGGTTAAGCAATGAGTCCGGTGATACTTAGGTGATATTTAATCTTTCTTTCTGTTTTTCAATGCCTCGTCGGTTGACAAAAACTAGGTTACCCATCCATTTAGAAACATCAACATAAATCAAATATTTTATGTCGGTCACAACATACATAAGTTACTTGTGTACATTTGTATCAACTGAACAATCCTATATTTTATAATAAAATTATCTAGTGGTGATTCTCAACTACATTTGTATCTCTGTTTTGTATTGCCATTGTAAGTTTGTATATCTGTTTGGATGTTGAATATGGGGAACTTGGGTAATTGCAGGGGAAATTTGGGGTAATGAATTTTGACTTGGTCAATAGAATGGGACTTGACCTTTTTTTTTGAGGTTGCAAAAGATTAGCAACATCAACGCTCTGCTAATTGCTAAATTAGAACCAGAACCAATACAGTAGAACGAACCAACGATATCTCGGTTCACGGGTAGTGGTATTCCTGTAATTAGCAACATATTAGCAACAATAGCCTCTTGTTGCTAATAAAAATTTCGCAACGACAACGGCCGTTGCGAATGTCCGTCTTGACCAAGATTCGCAAGCGAAGCTTATCGTTGCTAAAAATTAAACAGATTTTTTAGCAACAGCGAAGTCCCGTTGCGACCCCGTTTAGCAACAACTATTGTATGTTGCTATATCGTTAAAATGGTGTAGTGTAATGAAGCTTAAAACCAACCGTAATCTGGCCTGTAAGTCGAAAAATATGATTTTTTTTTTTACGTACTTAAGCTAATTTTGAGCGAAATTGAACTCATGGGAGATAGTTTAGAGGCATACCTTTTGATTTTCAACCATTGATTCTTCACTTTGTCGATTTATTTCTTCAATTGGTTGAGATTCACCATCACCTTGTGTTAAACCCTCTCTACCATCTAACAAATCATCCATCTCTTGGCCTCCAACATGAGGTATGTAAAACTTGTTTTCTCTATCATACAAAGATTCACCCACCTCGAATTGGTAACTGGTTTCATTCATTTTGGTTGAGTAAATCAAAATCTAGGTTTTGAAAGAAGTTTCCAAATTTTATTTTATTTTTCTTCTCTCTAGTTTTTCTTCCCACAAAAACTTTGTCCCAAAATTCACCAAGTATATAACAAATTCATTAATTTAATCATTATTTAATTAAATAAAATTAATATTAACTAAATAAGGGTTGTTTAGTCATTATAAAATTATTTTAAATAAGGAGTTTTTGAAATGACTTATAGGGTGTGACGCCCCTCTGTTGGAATGTGACGTCCCAATAATAGCTTTCTTTTTTTAACTTTTACTATAAAGAAAATATTACAAGTGAAATCTGACATGTTAATTCTTAGCAATTTCATGTTAGATGTTCTGAAATTTGGATCAGTTAAATGGAGATACGTCTACCTATTTGTTACCTTCGCTAATATAACCTTAATCATACCTAGGATACATACACCAGCATGAGAACCAAGGACAATGGAGCTAAGATACATGTAGCTCAACGTCTCAGCTGGCAATTATCGACCTCAAACCTATGGTTCAAAACACATGTTGTGCCCTTCATTTTTTCATAGCAAAAAGTTCCACAAAACAATTTTGATTTAATGGTTTGCCATAGTCAGCTAGAGCTAGCCCAGTCAATCAACTTTTGCGTTCAACTTCTATATTTTGAATCCGATTTTGTTCTTTCTCGGATTTTTTCCTTGATCTTTTTTGTATGTTCTCCGCTAATTACCAAACGATTCCATTGGCGGTTCAATGAATGCATAAACTTCAACCATCTTTATTTTACATTCCTTACTCGCAAAATCATGATTCACAACTGAAACACGATTTTTTTTAATTTAAATCGGTGAATGTATAAATCCAAAAGTAAATGTTTCCTGATGGATCCACCCCAGGCTAAATCAATTTGCATGTCAATTCATTGACTAACTAAGTTTCTGATGATAACCCTAGACTACACTACACTGAGTTCTAATGTCAAGCACAAGCACAAATGGTGTGCCTTAATAAGGTGTGTAGGTTTTCAACAACCTTCTTGGTCTTTGGTAATCTCGTGCAGTTATACGGTTCACTTTGGTTTGGACACCTGAAAGTGCAGTCCATGGCGCATGTGGAATATCTGTGGTCAATCAATTCATCAAACATTTTATCTTATTACACCTGCAACAATCTCCATTTGTAGAATCTGTGCATTTTTTGTTATAACTGATTCTTGTTTTAGTATACACCCTTTTGTGAGAATTCCCAGTTTTGAGAGCTGAAAGTATCTTTTACATTTTTGCAGGCGATTGAATTGCAGATGGTTGAGGTTCCTTCCGTCACTCTCTTGAATAACCCTTTGTGGGTAATTTAACTTGCATTCTGTTTTATTTCTGCATCATGGTAGCATTTACGAATTCGTGGGCAGCCGAGAAATAATAAGAAAAGTAAAGAAACACTTTACAGACAGATGTGGAAGGATAAATGCACACACCATCTTTGGTGCACCAAATATTATCTGGTAAACGTTTGGTGTTGTTTATTTTTTGAGATAGAAATCACAATCCTATCTGACAAACATAATTTGTCTTTACATTGGGACTAGAAGAATTAAATTAAAATGAATGATAATTTTATTAAATGGCATTGTCTCCCCTTCAGGAACCTAATTCGCAATACTCGTCAGCGAAGGAGAGGGACCGTTCCATAACATTATACAAAATGCGTTTATTAACTTGTTGCAACCCCAAAGCACTAATGTCTGCAAATTGTAAAGTTGATTGACGGACACCTCATGTTCTTCAGCAAAATTACGGTGAGACAGATCAAGGTACCTCAAATGCTTGTGCTTAAATACCGAAAAATGAAGGCATGTTCCCGGAGAGTGAACGACTTACTGGAATCCTTGAGCAAATAAACTACCCGCAGATTCTTGCCATGAAGTAAAAAATTTCTTGAATAATAATTTTTAGGATAAAAAACGGACCTCAGACTTTTTGGTTTTTCTAGTAAAATTTCTCTTGAATAATAATTATTGGCCAGTAAACTATGAAAATAATTATCACCAACATCTTCTAGTGATATCTGACTTGCACCATGAGATAGATGAGCCATCCACAGCCGAACTAAATCTTTCCTATGAATGACCCAATCTTTAGGGAATAAAGAGCAATAAGAAAAACAAAGTTTCAAATGGGACGGTAATCTATCATAGCTCAGTTTTAATATAGATATTATTTGGTTTTTTTCTGGCTTCTTCAAACTATCATCATCTAGGATTGTATGCCATTCAGTTTCTGTTTTACACAAGCGCAAAACATTACCGAGAACATTAGCAGCTAGTGGTAAACCACCACATCCTTGTGCAATATTTTCACCTATACGTGTTATGCTTGGAGTCTCTGATACTCCACCTTGAGAAAATGCTTTGGCCTTGATGATAGACCAACAAACACTATCAGATAAGGATTCTAACAAGTATGGTGAGACAGCACCTCCAGCAATGGACGCGACTTTATTGCTACGTGTAGTGACTATGACTTTACTGCCTTGAGCACCCATGCATAACAAACACTGAAGTGTATTCCATTCTTGTACATCCTCACTCCACAGATCATCGAGTACTAGTAAATATTTTTGGTTGCTCAACCGTTCTCGAACTTTATCAACCAAGACGTTACCATTTGAAAAATCAGCACACTTGTTACCGTAAATGACTCAATTATGTTTATCAAGATTTTTTTGAAGTTAAATCATCAGACACACAGACCCAAGCTCTTTAATGGAAGAAATTCCTTATTGAGTCATCTTCCAAGACCATCCGAGCAAGTGTGGTTTTTCCTAATCCACCCATGCCCACCATGGAGACAACATAACATTTTGAAGATGATTCCTGGACCGCAGTTAACATGTTTATTATGGTAGACTTATCATTATATCTTTCTATGACGCTTGACTCATTTACAAAGGATGAAAGCGGAAGGTTTTGTTGCACGGAGTTGTGATCATGAGGGTAAAATTGAAGTGATACTTTTTCATCTCAGTGGAAATATCATCTAGCCTCGTGTTAATATGTTTTATTTTCCGACCCATTTTCCAACTCATCTTGCAATTAAACATAACTGGGTTGGATGATGTAAATAATTGTCGTACCTTATCTCTCTTGCCACACAGTTCCATCTGACGCATGGCTTCATAAAAAAACTCGTCTGGAACATAACTAGCATCATACACAACTTCATTGAGCCTTTGTAACCAAAGCTGCACGAGTTTAGATTTTTCTTGCTGCTCCTCGGCATCAGTTGTCACAGCCGCTATCGTCTCCAAAATACCTTTAAGTTTTTTCAGATCATCATGGGCACCCCAAGCCTCATTAATCTGTCCGGAAACAACAGAAGTCAAAATTTACAATAACTCGGTTACCCCCCTAACAAGTAACTTTTCGGCTGCCATGATATTAATACCTGAATTTTTGCTAATGCACGGCTAACAGAGTTCTCAAAATTCTCATAACCTATGAGCAGTGCCTAATGTATTTGTGTTATTATCCGGACGTATGGTATGACTATGCTACATGGCATGCATATAATGGCTCTATAGATCTTGCAGTCAAAGTTTATCAGAAGGCTTTGAAGGTTTTACCTGATTCTGAATTGCTGAAATATGCATGCCTGCGCGGAATTGGAGGAATCCCGTGGAGCAATTCATCCTGCTAAGAAAACTTATGAGAGCCTTTCGGGGATGTGGTGAATGCA
This sequence comes from Papaver bracteatum, assembly GCA_023529315.1. NCBI lineage: Eukaryota > Viridiplantae > Streptophyta > Magnoliopsida > Ranunculales > Papaveraceae > Papaver > Papaver bracteatum. The sequence goes on from JAJJWX010004214.1 coordinate 179,808, forward strand.
AATGCACACATACAATTTATCCGTTTTCTGAGAAGAACTGACGGAACTGTTCAGTTGATTGGAAATGAGAAAGAAAAGAGAGCTTCAATGGAAGATTAGTATTCAGCTGTTGTTGGTTCAAAGAGCGGGGAATCTAATGGAATACATGTAAGTTAGAATTTTTTGTTTTTCTATGGAATTTGTTTGACTGATTTAGAATTATGGTTTCTTACAATTTTCCTGATTTCCTCAAATTGCTAAGGTTTCTTTCAATTTCTCCAAATTGTATTGGTTTCCTTAAACTATCCGGACTTGGAGGTATTTGGTTCTCTATATCTTTTTACGTGTGATTTTATTTTCGATTTCAGGCGAATTTATGAAATCACTAGACGTGTGCTTCGTTTTTTAAAGCCAGAAATGACATTCTCACTTCATTTTCGGTTTGAATCACAATCTAACAACATTATTTTTCTTTACAGTGGGACTAGAAGAATTAAAATGAATAATAATTTATTAAAGTCCATACAAATTAATGAATTTATTCCGGCTAATTCTTAAACTAGACGGCACTGCCTCTCTCTTCAGGAACCTAATTCGCAATACTCGTCGGCAAAAGAGAGTGACTGATCCATAACATTATGCAAAATTCGTTTATTAACTTGTTGATAAGCTCCTAAAATAAAAGGCACGGTATCAGTATCCTTGGGGAAAATGGCTAAACAAACAGTTTCAAAATCATGTGTCACAAAATTCGCTTTATAATCTGAAATAACATAATTGGCCCTCTCAAAATGAAGTGTTAACGAAGGAAAGTTAGCAGTATCAAATTTTCCCGGTAGACGGAAACAAACTTCATAACTGTATACTTTGCCAATATATTCAACTCCGAGTCCGAGCCCATTAAAATGTGCCTTCACCAAATTTGCGACTTCATCAAAATGACTTCTATACATCATGGATAGTGGAGTACCCGAATCTATGATACAGCCGCCTGTTCCTCGGCTAGTAAGCTCGAAAGTACCTCTTGGAAATCCAATTCTCTTATTACCTACACTGATATCTTCCAGATTTAAGTAATAGAGCGATGTCTTAAATAGCTTAGGCACAACAATGGGAGTTGTGTGTACTTGTTGGCCTCCGTGTCCAATCGTCGCATCTGCGCCAAATCTTAAAAATGTATCTGATCCTTCGATTTTCATGTTATACGCCTCTAAGCAGTAAGAAAATTTCCCTTGTCCAGCAGGACCTAATTGGTTTATAAAAGACCATTGTCCTGATCCTAGACCGAGTATTCCTGTAATAAGATCAGGTTTGCCATATTGGTGATTATTACCCATATCCTTTTCGAAATTCTGTTGGACAAGACCACAACCCATGTGCAAGTGAAAACTTTCGAAGCCACCAGTATCGGAGCCTAGAGTGAATTTTTCTTCGGCAATAACACCATATGTAGCTGATCCACCCCCATAGGTTACTTGGTAAGTGCAAATACCATCTTTGGTGCACCTATCTCTGGTGCAAAGAGGGTGCGTATTACAATAAACAATACGAAATGTAGTTGACGATTTGGCAGGATAAAGTGGCATATCTTGTTTGAAAATTTTAGTAGCACCTTCACACTGAAGCCATGTTTGATCACTACCTGTATCAATCATTAAATAATAATTCATGAACGTTTTATGTCGGCCAGGAAACATACCTAAACCAACCATTGCAACATAAAACGACTTTAAATCGTAAACTACGGGCAAACGTACAACATCAGGATTCACAGAGCGTGTTGCATTGCTCTTGAGTAGTATTTGCGACTCCATGTAATGTGCTTTAGCTTTGGATTGTTCGACGAGTCTTTGAAGCCTGTCGTCTGGTGTTAGATCACCTTGATATAAAGGTGATTCTTTGGAGTCTATATGAATCATTTTGATACTAAAACCTTTCTTTGGATTCACAGCGATGACCGAGTTTAATAATAATGAAACATGAGTAATTGTTAGAAGAAAAATAAAAAAGGTTCTCCCCATTTTTGATTTAAACCTGAGTTTCATATATGCGCAACTTTAAACTTAAATTTATAACAGCGTACCGAGAAAATAAAAATGTTATTATTTTGTTCTAGAAAATAAAAAATATATTTTCTTTTTCATATGTATTAAGGCCCTTACCCCTATAAAAGGTCAGTCAAATCTTTCGATATCAAGAATATTGAGAAAAAATCTTTATTGTTTATTTATCTTTGTCATAATTTTGGTAAATGACAACTATAATCACCTTACAGAATTTTGAAAAATATTGGCCGGCGGTGCAGCCAATGAAAAGCAAAACTCTAAATCTCAGAGAAATGGAAAAAAAAGAAAGAAGAAAAATCTCTCCCCCAAGGAGATGGTGGCTTGCATGGGCACTCAGGCACCTCCGCGGAGGGAGGGCTACGCAGTCAAACTAACATACCCCGTATGCTCGACCCGAAGCTAGTTAGGTAGGAATTGTGGTAATAAATCAAAGGCTGATATGTAGTTTAACGACGTGGGACTAAATCTTTGTAAGCTAAATGGGAACACACTTCAATCCGTCTGTTTCAACTCTCCTCCTCCCAGGCAGGGGATAAGTGAAACTTTAACATCCTAAAAACAATTGAATTCTCGGAGTGAAAGAAAAGAAAGCAAGCTTCTAATGGAATGTACGTACGGTGAGATTAAATTAGCATTTATTGTATCTTATGAAATTTGTTTGACTGATTTAGAATTATGGTTTCTTTAAACGGTCCGCGAGTAAAAACCCCAAAGGTGTCACTATACATCCACAAAAAACCCATCAAAATAAAAGTAACACAAAAACCCCAACAAAATAAAAGAAACTCGCGGTTAATAAAACCAAATTTTGGTTTCATCATAAAATTTGATGCAACCAATTTTGAAAATTGGGGTTTTTACATCAACTTCTTAAAATTTAGGGTTTTTGTATCAATTTTGTTTAAGATGGAGTTTTAATGGATCCCAACATTTGAATGAGATTTTTGTACCACAAGATGTTTTTGTATCAATTTTGTTTGAGATGGAGTTTTAATGGATCCCAACATTTTTGTACCACAAGATCGATCACCTTTTATGACTAGTTTTGTTCTTTCAAAAGTTTATGGTAGCAGTACCATCCCTTGTGTTTCTAAGGTTGAAATAATTTTGATTTAAAAGTTTTAAAAGGTTGGTAGGGATCAGATTGGTAACAAATGGGAGTGCCCATATTGTCCTAACCAGGCTTAGGCTGGACCCTAGTTAGTAATTCTCCGAATGATTCCCGAACGTATCCAAACTGACCGAATCCGAATGATACTTCCGAACTATTTGAACTCCGAACCTAGTTCCCGGATTATATGGACTTCACGAATGATTGAGAAAACGTATCCCAAACTAACCGAATCGAATGATATTTCGAACTAGAACTTGAACCTAGTTCGCACCCAACCTCGCTCTCCCATAAGTAATTCTCTGATCAGAGTTTTGTTGCTTGGTTTTTGTTTGATTTTGAATATACTTTATATTTAAATACAATTATTCAGTTAAATTTTTAATGATAGTTGTTTAACCAGTGTTTTATGTGTTAATTTTTGTTTAAAAATCTATAAACTCGTTTTATAATACATTTATGCGATTAAATTGTTTACTTCTTGTTAAATAATCACGCTAAAATGTTTTTTTCATCTTATAAATCATATACAAATAAAATTAGTCTCGTAATAAGATCATAATACTTATCAATTTATCATTTATGTAATCCGAATTTTAAGTGCCAAACTCACATTTATAAAACGAATATACACGTACGTATGCCGTTCCAAACTCTTTGTCCAACAAACAACGAACCGTTGACCGGATTTTTGACCGAATCCGACCTATCAGAATCCATATAATTCTCATCCGTATGCCGTCCCGAACTACTACCCGTACCCCGAATTGCTAACTAGGGGCTGGACACCCAATTCTCACATAGAATTAGGTGAGTTTTGACCACTCATCATATCCCATTATCTGCCTGAAGGATCATATTTTGTCCAGGCATTTTCCTTCCTTTTTTATAATTCTCATTTTGACACTTAAGCTTTCGTACTTGCCGATGTGGGACTATTAACATTATCTCTGAAAGCAAATCAAGATCTCAAGTTGCTTCCTTCTTGAATTGTTTCGACTACGATTCTAATGCATTTGATAACCACAAGATTTAGGAGAGGTTTCGCATCATGCCATTATGCATATAACCAAGTCGTTCCTGGATTTATTTGTTTTTGGTTTGAATCATTTGATGGATGGCTGAAGTGCGTTCCAAAAATATTTTCTTATAAATATACTTTCATATAAATTTTATTGTTATTCTGGTGGTTATTGGCATCTGATGTACTTGATCTACAGATGCAGAATTTTCTGAAAACTCTCTCACTGGCAGGACCATCACACTTGAGGTTGAGCGCTCAGACACCATTGACAAACGTTAAGGCTAAAATTCCCCCAGCTGAACTTGATCCAGTAACAAAAAGGGAAATTGCAGTTGAAAATAAGTTGCGCCTATCTAAAGAGATAGAGGCCAGAAAAATGTTTGGCATTTGATTCCATTGTTGTTTATGCTTCCTTGTCTTTGCTAGTACATCTGTTACTATTTCTATGATGAAAAATTGTTCCCAAAAAGTGGTCTGTAAAATCGTTAATGCTTCAAAGATAATTGCTTGGTTTCTTCAATGTACTGCATTAGTCTTTCCATTAGCATAATCAATGGTTCTCTGACAGCTTCAATCTAAAAGTCTTGAAAGTGCATGTCCTTTGCCCAGGAAGCTACCTCCAGTAGTGTCAATGCTTCTGCTTCTTCAGGGCTGGCTGCATTGAAGGTCCTAAATGTGATAGCTTGACCTGCATTAAACCTCAGATTAGGCCGTATCTTGTATTTGACGAAGCATCTATTCATGAAGAATCAAAGTTAAGTATAAACTGGTGCAATGAAGGGGCTTTCAAGTTGGCACCAAATATTCTCATTTTGCTCCGGTTACTAATAAATTTTTCCAAATTGAGCAGCCTGTTTCCTTTGTAGTTTCTGGACTGTTGCTTGTGTTCTCAGTTTTCTTTTTTGTCTAATGTTTGGAATATCTATGATCTGGGTATATATACACGTCAACAGAAACTCTAAGAGGAGACCTGCTGGAGCAGCTAGACTCTGCAACTTCATCTTTTCTTTTGTGTTTGTCTTATGACTGTATTTTGATATAGTAGAAGATTGGTTAGCTCATGTTCTAAATGCCCATACAGACCATTGATGCGCACTTCTAGTAGAAGATTGGTTTCTCTTACAGTATAACAGAAAGAAAAGTGATATACACAGCCGTCAGACATACATAGTCTGGACATTTAAATGGGTTAGCTCATGTTCTAAATGAACAAAAATGTTACCAGTTCGGTCTGCCAAATGCCAATGTAGCGATATGCACAGCCGTCAGACATACATACTCCGGACATTTAAAGACCTGCATATTGATACTCATGCAGAGAGTCCCTTGTTTGATCATTTCTGCCAAAGTTAAACACAATGGGTAACATGCTGAAATATTGCAACTCGCGGCAAATTCACAAGATCAGAAATAAAAGTATCGTTCTGTTTTGTCCTAACTAAGTTGTGCAAACCCAATTCATGTGTGCAACTACTAGCAATTCTCGACCAATGAGGATACAGAAATATAATAGCACATTTTCAAGTATCTACTAAGAAGCTTTAGAATCAAAAAATATCAACTGAATTCATCTTGAGATATATTCTACTGGTTCTTGTAAAGAGTAAAATAATACTGCATAAGATTTAGGTTCCTTCAGATTCAACAAAAATTTAACAAGATTAGTTTAAACTCAAAAATCTTTTCATAAGCTAAACAGCAGATGGTTCCACAACGGAACAGATCTTTCAGCTCTGATCCAAAAACAGATGGTGCCCAAAAGGACAGCATAGTAAGGAAAAATATATCCCACATAACTAAGACCTGAACTTGCTGGGCCACCAACGTTTCAACTGATTTTGTGTCATTCTTCATTAGTTCCATGCAAGTACAGGTGTTTAAGTAAACTAAAGATTCATAATTCCCTGTTCAAGTAATTAATGATAATGCCAAATTGCCAAGTAACCACACTATTATGATGTGAACCATTAAGGATAAGAAGAAAGATTGGAGAATAGATATCACAACTAATCATTCTATAAAGCATTCTGTAAAATAGATAAACATCGATAAACAACGAATTTCAATCTAGACAATAAGCAAATCTCATCCTAAACCATACATTTAAGAATTTGAGTTTTATGTGAATCATACAGCCTAGTACAAAGAATTCAACATCAGAATTGTTTACTAATTAGATATGTCATAAGAAGGATACATGTTCAAAAACTAAATAGACAGAGAAGAAGAGAGAAAGATGAGTTACCTTTCCAGTTTCCAGAACCCCCGCTGTGCACAAACCAATTATATTTCTCATTAAATTGAGGATTCTCCTTGCAGCTAAGTAAAACTACTATAAGGTGATATAAAATGACGAGGGAAATGAAGAAAAGAAACACGAGTCTAAGTTTCAGCACTTAAAAGGATATTTAAACGATTAACTGCTTTAAAAATCAACTAGAACTTAAATTGCAAAACAGTCAATACTGGAAGAAATACTGCTCTAGATTGGATGCAACGCGTAAATTTCATTCCAGTAACATGGTATATATTAAGGTTTTAAGACTTAGAATATGAGAACCGAAATGGAGCATTGTGACTTTATAGTCTCAAACTTCAATACCATTTCATAATTCAGTTAAAAAAAAGTACATAGATATGTGCCAGTAAAAATACCAATACCACGAAGTAAAAAACATAATCACTAAATTTTTGCCAATCTATTGATTCTTCATCTGTCGTCTCAAGTTCCCCCCCAACATAAGTACCAGAATTTAGAGAAACTAAGCTTTCAAAATAAGTCTCGGCGTTCATGAATGGAACATTGTTGATTCTTATTTCTCTAGCCTTTCCATGCTTTGGTTCATACAAAACTAGAATATTGCCAGTCAAGAGTAGAATCTCGTCGTTCTTCAAAGACCGCACAAGCCTGAAATATTTTCGGTCATTGATAATACTTTCATGGGCCATGACATAACGCTTAGTCCAAGATTCCTGAACCCCATAATCAAGCATCTCCCATACTTCAGAATCCTTAACACCATTAACATCTGAGCTAACAAGTAAGCAAAGGCACCCTTGCAACACACCTATACACCTATCCTTATTCATCTCCATCTCCAAGAGATGTCTTGGTAGTTGCATTTCTTTGAAACTCCCATCAGCAATATCCAAAGAGAGTAATAAACAGTTGTTTTGACCTAGCGCTAACCAATGAAGGTTTCCATTAACAAGCACCCCAGATGTTTGAAAATGAAAAAAACGATAAGATACAGTTTGACCGATTTTCCATGAGTTTGATGCTAAAGTATAGACTTGGATTAGAATACTATCCTTGCTTCCATTAGCTTCTATACCTACTGCCAACTTGTAATTATCAGTCTTGTAATCATAACCAAAACCATGTACGCAAATATTGTCTATACTAATTTCAATTGGTGATTTGGGCAATTCTTTATATTCTCTTGTGGCTGGGTTCCAAAGAAAAAATAAATCCTTATCAATATCATCACTTAAATCAATCAACCACATGCAAATTATACCATTACATGAACCCGAAAATCCAACAGAATAATATGACTTGAATGGGTGATCCATTTCAATAGCGTAATCTTTAATTTCACACACTGATGATGATGGTAATGAATCATAACCTATGGAGTAAAACCGAGTGATTCCATTAACTTTAAGCATGAGCATAGGGTTATTTTTCTGGATAATAAGTTTATGGTGCAATTTAACAAAATCAGAAGCTGAGATTAGGGCATACCAATTCTTGCAAACACACTTACAGGCTAAGAGTGATTTCACTGGTAATTTTAAGAGAATTTCATAGTATATCTCTTCTGGAATGGTTGGCATGACTGTTGTTGTTGCTCTTGCACCACTATATTTCTTCCATAGAAAACCACTTTTACGTCTATAAGCCATTTGTGTTTTTGAAATTCCCCTGATTGAGCTGATCTTGATTCTTGACCTTCTTTTTCAGAAAATGTGGAGAGCTCAATACATAAAATGTTGTAATACAAAGAAGAAAGAAACCTAGGGCTTTGAAGGAACACTGATTTCTGGAGTAGAGAATCCAACGAAGTGAAGTGTTGGGAAGACCGGAACTCAGAGATTTCCAAACTGAAATTTTTACTTACACCTCCTTCACATCACTCACATTTCTCCCCAAGGCCGGTTCTTGCGGAGGCCGGCTAACCCACTCATATGTCATGCCAGGTAGCCTGGCAAACCGGCCAAGCCACTATGGAAAAATAGTTAACTGATAGAGTCTTTATCGTTCGGTAGAGACTGTTGAACCGCTACTGGTCGAGTCTACACTCGAGCGGTTTAGTCTATATCGAACGATAGATATTGGACCTCCAATGACTCGTTCTCTATCGCTGTAAAAATGTGAATTTCAAACACAAAATTTACATCGAAAATTTTACGCAAAATTTTTCTATCTTTTCTTCCAAAATAATTCAAATGGAAAAGTTTGAATCCCAACTAGACTTGGCTAAACAACGTGATTTTTCGGGAGTGGTGTTTGAAGCCGCTCTTAGTAAGATATGTGACAGTTATAAAGAAATAGCTAAAAACTAAGAAGTCTACAAGTTTTGGATATTAACCAAATCAAACCTCCAACTAAGTAAAGACAAAGAAAAGTTCAAGACAAGAAAAATTTGAAGGCAAAGAAGAAGATGAAGAAAGAATACTCCGGTCGTGAGCGCATTGATTGGAAATTCGGTGAAATGAAGAAGATAAACAAGATGAAACACACCCCTAATTTTATTTTTGAAGTCTTTTATTGTAAGTTATGAATGTCTAGTTTATATCTTATTATCCAGATTTATGAAAGAGGCACTTAATGTAAACTAAAATTTGAAAATTCGATTATCAAACTTAATGAAAGATGCACTAGTTTATATCTTAATTGAGATTTGACAACAACTTTAAATCTTGATTAAATGCATACAACTGTTAATATAAATGCATCATATTTGGGAAACACTCTCAAGATTTGATAACAACTATCGAATTGAAAATCATTTCTCACTCTATTGCGCCATCCAACCCGACACATTTTGTTAGAGCATTGCTCGGTCGAACTCGCATGCGTTGCTATCTCAAGCATGTTTGTCAATGTTAGTGATCAAAACTATAAAGTCTTGATTTCTAGTCTACTATAGCTAAGGTCTCGGACTAGGATAGAAAGTGTAGTTGAGCTCAAGAACTCCATGGCGATCATCATACAAGACGAAGGACTACTCAAGGAACCAGTGGATCTTCATCGACTAAAAGGTATGTGGAGACTTGAAATTATCTATCACTCAAAAGTCTATCTACTCTATCTCCTATCTTGAGACAAAAGTCGTATTACTATATAGACTAAGAATATGCACATGTGATATTTCGAGCTGAGTATATCTCGCTTATCTATTTCTCGAAATATGTGTTGGTAAAGCTTTCGCTTTAGCCAAGTTCATCTTTACCTAGTGACGAAAGTCATGTTATGTTTCAATCATTTTGGAAATCGCTCTAAAGAAAAATAGTTTGTGAATAACAACTATATAACGTCCTTTGAGAATGTTCTAATGATTGAAATGAGAGTTTAAACAATAAAACCATTGGAGGATATATGCATTATTGTGGTAACACATATATGTATAAGTCCTTATTGCTTGAACCGAAGTTTGTGAACTTTGTTAATAAAGTGAAACCGAATTAGTGCATGAGCTCAGTCCGCGAACTAGTGTAGTTCTCGAATCCGAGAATTTATGCTGGAGTTTTTGAACTTCGTCCGGGAACTTAAGTCCGCGAACTTGAGTGGGTTATGTCTAAAAATGATGTGAACTTATCTTAATAAACTAAGGAATGCTATTGCAAACCGTGGCTTTATAGTTCATGAATCGATTCGAGTGAATCACATCGTTTTTTCTTCAATTGTGTCTTGTGTAGTACATAAAGATCTAAGCAATTTAACAACTCTCTAACTAGTTCATTTGAGTCATTTGGACTAGTTATGGTGAAGAAGAATATGTTTGATATGAAAGTTATCATTTGGCTAACCATTTGGTTAACTAGTGTTGAACCAACTAATGTACAAGATGGGAACGGTTACACGAACCTAAAATCGTCTAGTACATGTGTGTATGACAAGCTAAGTTTTTCGATCTAACAGTTGATAAATATTAGCTTGAATCTAATCAGGTTTTCATCTAACAGTGAATATTGAATGCTTTGTTAGCAAGCTAACATTGATTGCAAACCCGATTTGAAGACTCTAGCAACTGGAAAACCTAATACCCACACATTCTGTGTGATACTAGTTATGCTAAGTTAGAGTCGATTCTCCTTTAACCTTTGGTTTTCTTCTTCTAAAACCTGGTTAACGACTTAAAGACTTCATTGGGATTGTGAAGCCAGACTGATACTACTTTTCTTGTAGTTGTGTGATCTGATCTTGCTATTTCTATCGTACAAGTACAATTGTAATAATTTGCTTGAGATTTCTATCTCCGATAGGCAATATATAAAAGTAATCACAAACATCTTCGTCTCATCGTTTGTGATTCCACAATATCTTTTTTCGTTGCGTCGATTAAGACTATTGTGAGGTGATTGATAAAACTGAGTTGTTCTTCGAGAATATAAGTCTGGTTTTATTGATTGGTTCCTCTTCACCTTTATTTATCAAAAGACGGAACAAAAATCATAGGTTTATTCGTGGGAGACGAATTTATCTACCTCTAAAGACTTTTCTGTGTGATACAGATTTGTTTATTAAAGTCTTCGACTTTGGGTCGTAGCAACTCTTGGTTGTGGGTGAGATCATCTAAGGGAATCAAGTGCGCATTATCCTGCTGGGATCATAGGCGTAGGAGCATAATTATACCTTGGATCAATGTGAGATTGGTTGGGATTCAACTACAGTCCAGAACGAAGTTAATTTGGAGTAGGCTAGTGTCTGTAGCAGCTTATTACAGTGTATGTTTAATCTGTACTAGGTTCCGGTTTTTTTTTTGCATTTGCGATTTCCTCGTTAACAAAATTCTGGTGTCTGTGTTTTTTTTTTCCGCATTATATTTCGTTATATAATTGAAATAATACAGGTTGTGCGTTGTTCAATCAATTAGAATATCCATCCAGTGGTGCCACGTCATCCTTTTTATCCAGTCAGCAGTGGAAAATATGCAACAGCACGCGCGCTTCGTAAAAATCTTGTTTCGTCAATAACTTCTCCGTTTTAAGTCCGAATTGAGTGATTTTTGGCTCGTTCGAATGATCTTTCAATTCCCTACAACATTGAAGCAAAATTTCCTATATTCAAGAAACTTTAATTTGCACTTGGGGCAGCAACATGATTGTGTTCGAGGTTCGTGGATCGCGATATGATCGTGTTAGAGGTTCATAGATAGCGACATGATCGATTTTGAGATGAGAATTGGTTGGACCCTTCAATATTTAGCCTTGCATCACTTCACAAGCACCTAAAGCCTCACCTTGCACGTGAGAACTTAAGTCTTTCTCTTATCACAAGCATAAAATCTCGTCTTGCACGCGAGTATGAAAGACTTGCACCTTGGCAAGCATAAAGTCTCGTCTAAACCACGAGCCCAACACCTGATGTTAGTCTAAAGTCTCGTCGAACCACGAGCCCAATGCCCGATATTGGTGCAAAGACTCGTACTCAACACAAGCAACATCCAGTCTTCCCAAGTAGCTAGTGCTTCAGCCTTGTTACGTTGCGAGCAAAAAGCCTTGCCCAAGCCGCAAGCACACTACATTCCTCTCAATACTCGACTACCACTCGAGCATAATCAAGTCCACCACATGTAAAAAAGTCTCGCCTAGCATGTGAGAAAATATTTTGCAGGTTATTACAGTTGGGGGCGCCATTGCAATGTCTCTACTCACGCTTGGGGGCGAGTTTCATCATAAACGTTTGACGCAAAAGGATAAACAACTTCGTAACCCCCAACAAGTTGGAAGTTAAGAGGGGGCGATGTTTGTACCATGTATTTTATACACGGAGAGCCTGTAATCAAGCCCGACTAGCCGGCCCATGACTGAAGATTCTAGAAGTTTCCAGAAGTCTTGTTTCCCAAGTTGCTTACACATCAAGTTTATATCATAATTAGGGTTAGATAAACATTATAAATATATGTATCATAAACCCTAATAGGGGATGGAATTCTAGGTTAGATAACAAAAATTATTGTAATCACACGTCAATACAATAACTCCCCTATGGGATTCCTCCATGGATGTAGAAAACACTTGCCGAACCACGTTAAATATGTGTCTTCTCTTTTATTTTCAATTGTATTCTAGCCCTAATTCATCATAATAATCACCAAATCATTGTGTTTAGTGCCTAGAATTTATTTTGGGTAAAAACAAGTGCTTATGGTTGGTAATGAAGCTTAAAACCAACCTTAATCTGGCATGTAATTCGAAAAATCTGAATTTGTTTTACGCACTTTAGCTATTTTTGAGCGAAATTGAACTCATGGGAGATAGTTTAGAGGCATACTTGATGATTTTCAACCATTGATTCTTCACTTTGTCGATTTATTTCTTCAATTGGTTGAGATTCACCATCACTTTGTGTTAAACCCTCTCTACCATCTAACAAATCATCCATCTCTTGGTCTCCAACATGAGGTATATAAAACTTTTTTTCTCTATCATATAAAGATTCACCCACCTCGAATTGGAAACTAGTTTCATTCATTTTGGTTGAGTAAATCAAAATCTAGGTTTTGAAATAAGTCTCCAAATTTATTTATTTTCTTCTCTCTAGTTTTTCTTCCCACAAAAACTTTGTCCCAAAATTCACCAAGTATATAACAAATTCATTAATTTTATCATTACCTAATTAAATAAAATTAATATTAACTAAATAAGGGTTGTTTAGTCATTATAAAATTATTTTAGATTAGGGGTATTTGAAATTATTTATGGAGTGACCCGTTTTTTTTCCTATTAGGTGACGGCCCTCTATTGGAATGTGACGTCCCAATAATAGCTTTCTTTTTTAAAATTCTACTATAAAAAAATATTACAAGTGAAATCTGACATGTTAATTCTTAGCAATTTCATGTTGGATGTTCTGAAAGTTGGATCAGTTAAATGGAGATACGTCTACCTATTTGTTACCTTCGCTAATATAACCATGATCATACATAGGATACATACACCATCATGAGAACCAAGGACATTGGAGCTAAGATACATGTAGCTCAGCGTCTCAGCTGGCAATTATCGACCTCAAACCTATGGTTCAAAACACATGTTGTGCCCTTCATTTTTTCATAGCAAAAGTTCCACAGAAACAATTTTGATTTAATGGTTTGCCATAGTCAGCTAGAGCTAGCCCAGTCAATCAACTTTTGCATTCATCTTCTATATTTTGAATACCGATTTTGTTCTTTCTCGGATTTTGTCCTTGATCTTTTTTGTATGTTCTCCACTAATTACCAAACGATTCCATTGGCAGTTCAATGAATGCATAAACTTCAACCATCTTTATTTTACACTCCTTACTGGAAAAATCATGATTCACAACTGAAACACGATTTTTTGTACTTAAATCGGTCAATGCATAAATCCACAAGTAAATATTTCCTGATGGATCCACCCCATGCTAAATCAATGTGCATGTCAATTCATTAACTAGATAAGTTTCTGATAATAACACTAGACTACACTGAGTTCTAATTTCAAGCACAAGAACAAATGTTGTGCCTTAATACTAGGTGAGTAGGTTTTTAACAACCTTCTTGGTCTTTGGTAATGTCGTCCAGTTATACGGTTCACTTTGGTTTGGACAACTAAAAGTGCAGTCCATGGCGCAGGTGGCATATCTGCGATCAATCAAATATTTCATCCTATTACCCATTCGTAGAATCTGTGGTTTTTTTGTTATAACTTATTTTCGTTTTAGTGTACACCCTTTTGCCCAGTTTCCGTTGTTGAAAGCATCTTGTACATTTTCGCATGTGATTGAATTGCAGATGGTTGAGGTTCCTTCCATCACTCTCTTGAAGAAAACCTTTTTGGTAATTTAATTTGCATTCTGTTTTATTTCCGAATTATGGTAGCTATCAAGAATACGTGGGAAGTCAAGAAATAATAAGAAAAGTAAAGAAGCACTTTACAGACAAATGCATAACTACTTGGATCCTTCTAACTAACTCGTAGTCCCACAGGTAAGCTTTAAAATTAAAGGCTATTATTGGGGCGTCACATTCTAATAGAGGGGTTTCACTTGGATTTTTAGTGACCAAAAAATTGGTTATGGGGTATTCTTGATTCAATACAAAATGTCTAGATTACCCTTTAACTAAAATCAAAACTTAAAAACTAAAATCAAAACCTAATTCTCATTCAAAGATCTTCTTCTTCTTCTTCTTATTTTTCTTCTTCTTCTTCTTCTTCTTCTTCTTCTTCTTCTTCTTCTTCTTCTTCTTCTTCTTCTTCTTCTTAACTTTCTCTCCTTCATAAACCATAAATCATTCCCTCTTTTTTTTCAATCAAAATCATTTCACCATCTTCGATCAATCGACGTGGTAATCAACAAACCAATTGCATCTGAAATGGTTAGATTGATTGAAATCTTAGAAAAAAATAGGTTTCAGAACCAGTTACGGTTGGGTTTTTTTACAGTTGGGTTCGACCAAAAAAACCCAGCCGTAACTGATTTACAGTTAGATTCGATCACAAAAAACCCATCCGTAACTGTTTTACAGTTGGGTTCGACAAAAAAAAAACTCAACCGTAACTGATTTACAGTTGGGTTTCGACCAAAAAAACCCAGCCGTAACTGGTTTAAAATTGGGTTTTCCTAATTTTACCTAGTTACGGTTAGGAGTTCATCATCACCTAACCGTAAATTTGTCTTACGGTTGGCTACGAAGGAAAAACCCAACCGTAAACCGCTCTGAAAAGCTAAAAAAAAACAATTTTTTTACTTACTTTCATCAATTTTGAGAAATAAAAAGAACATTATTTGGGTGATTTAAAAGCTAGGGTTTTACTTAGAAAAAAATCTCCAAAGTTTCTCATTTTTTCAACTTTTTCTTCCCACCAAATTAAATCACTTAATATGATTTTTTATCACGAATTATATAAAAAATCTTATCAATCTAATTATTAGTTTATTATTAGCCTAACCACATAAGGGTTGTTTAGTCATTATAAAATTATTTTAGATAAGGGGTTTTTTATATTACTTATGGGTGAGCCTTTTTTGTCCTATTAGGTGACTCCCCTCTATTGGAATGTGACGCCCAATAATAGCTTTATTAAAATTAGTGATAACTTTAAAAGATAAAATGAGAAGTAATCCTAAGGATACCAGGATAGCTTGTTAGAATAGATTGTTGTCATGAACACATTATAGGGGAGATGGTATCATGTACCAAAACAGTTTTTTTTTTTTTTTTCGATTCTTGTCTACATTGGTAAGGAATAACATTGGTAAACCAGGGTAACTTTATCTTTCGGTGTATGTGATTTGATTTCCAATTTCAGGCGGGTTTATTAAATCATTAGACTGTGTGCTTGGTTTTCTAAAGCAAGAAATGACTATTCTGACTTCATTTTGGGTTTGAATCACAATTGAAAGTATCATTTTCTCACTGTAAGACATATTATTTGGTGATATAGATACTTATTGTGGATTCAGATTGATATCTCAGCTTCTCAGGTAAAAAAAAAAAAAAACTGCCTGGTAAATGTTTGGTGATGTTTGTTTTTTCAGATAGAAATTACAATCCTATCTAACAAACATTATTTTTCTTTACAGTGGGACTAGAAGAATTAAATTAAAATGAATCAAAGTTTATTAAATGGCATTGTCCCTTTCAGGAACCTAATTCGCAATACTCGTCAGCGAAAAAGAGTGACTGTTCCATAACATTATACAAAATCCGTTTATTAACTTGTTGCAAAGCTCTTAGAAAAAATGGCATTGTATCCCCATCTTTTGGGAAAATGCCTAAACAAAAAGTTTCAAAATTTAGTGTCACAAAATTTTCTTTATAATTTGAAATAGCATAATCGGACATCTGAAAATAAAGTGTTAACGAAGGAAAGTTAGCAGTATCAAATTTTCCTGGTAGACGGAAACAAACTTCAAAAAGGTATCATTTGCCAACATATTCAACTCCGAGCCCATTAAAAT
This sequence comes from Papaver bracteatum, assembly GCA_023529315.1. Lineage (NCBI taxonomy): Eukaryota > Viridiplantae > Streptophyta > Magnoliopsida > Ranunculales > Papaveraceae > Papaver > Papaver bracteatum. The sequence goes on from JAJJWX010004214.1 coordinate 196,145, forward strand.
GTGCCTTCACCAAATTTTCCACTTTATCAAAATGACCTCTATACATCATGGATATTGGAGCACAGAAATCTATGATACAACTGCCATTTCCTTGGCTTTTAAGCTCGAAAGTACCTATTGGAAATCCTATTCTCGTGTTACCTACACTGATATCTTCTAGATTTAAGTAATAGAGCGACGTCTAAAATAGCTCAGGCACAACAATGGGAGTTTTGTGTTCTTCTTGGCCTACGTGTCCAATTGTTGCATCTGCACCAAATCTTAATATGTATCTGATCCTTCGATTTTACTGTTATACGCCTCTAAACAGTGGGAAAATTTTCCTTGCTCAGCCGGACCTAATTGGTTTAAAAGACCATTTTCCTGATCCTAAAACGAATATTCCTGTAATAAGATCTGGTTAGCCATATAGGTTATTATTACCCCCAACTTTTTTCGAAATTCTATTGGACAAGACCACAACCTATGTGTAATTGGATACTTCAAAGCCACCGGTATCGGAGCCTATATTGAATTTTTCTTCAGCGATAACACCAAATGTAACTGATTCACCCGCATAGCCTGTTTCGTAAGTGCAAATACCATATTTGGTGCACCTATCTCTGGTGCAAAGAGGGTGCGTATTACAATAAACAATATAAAATGTAGTTGACGATCCGGAAGGATAAAATGGCATATCTTGTTTGAAAGTTTTATCAGCACCTTCACATTGAAGCCATGTCTGGTTACTACCTTATCAATCATTAAATATTAATTCATGAATGTTTTCGGTTCTCCAGGAAACGTACCTAAACCAACCATTGCAACATAAAACGACTTTGCATCGTAAATTACGGGCAAACGTGCAGCATCAGGATTCATGGAGCGTGTTGTATTGCTCTGGAGTAATACTTGCGACTCCATATAACGTGCTTAAGCTTTAGATTGTTTGACGAGTCTTTGAAGCCTGTCGTATGGTGTTAGATGATCACCTTGATATAAAGGTGATTCTTTGGAGTCTATATGGATCATTTTGATACTATGTATTTGGATTCAAAACGATGACCGAGTTTAATATTAGTGAAACATGAGTAATTGTTAGAAGAAAATTAAAAAAGGTTCTCTTCATTTTTGAGCTAAAATGGACTTCAATGGACACAGCTATGTGCAACTTTAAACTTCAATTTATAATTATTTATTGGGAAAATAAAAATCTTATTATTTTGTCTAGAAATTAAAGAAAATATTTTCTTATTAATGTCTCAAGGCTCGTACACCTACAAAAGATCAATCAGATCTTTGGATATCAAGACTCAAATGAGTAAATATTTCGTGATTAGGAAACTTAAACTTAGCCTAATTAGAATTTATAAAATTTTATTTGTCTAGAAATTAAAGAAACTGTTTATTGAGAAAATAAAAATCTTATTATTTTGTCTAGACATTAAAGAAAATATTTTCTTATTAATGTCCCTAGCTACAATCCATCATTCCTACTCAGTATCACCATTAATGCAAATGCAACAAGCCTGTAATGTCTTCACTCTGCCATCCTAGCCATTGCCAATCCAACACAGTTTACCAACAAGTAAACTTCTGTAGCTGCACTGCCAGCTAAATCATTCCCTGCTGCTCCATTGCACCTTGAAATTTCGTGACCTGAACATCTCCAACTCTTGGACATTCATCTATACTAGACCAACAACCACAGCACCACTTGATCACTTCCTTGTACCTAGATCCTTCACAACTTTTCATCTGCCTGAATCTCCATACTTCTCAAGATCAATAGCACAACCCCATCTGTAGCTGCCACACCTCAACCACCAACTCCATGATTATCATTCTACAATTTCAGTTCCATCCCAAGGACTTAAACACCACTAATACCCACAGCTATCTCTCAGCAAGACCAACTCAGCACCACTAATTCCTTGTCTCAGATTGCAACTGCAACATTAGCACATTCCCATCTATTTCATCCCTCTCTAACTTTACCATCTCCAATAGCTTAACACATCCAACCTGTAATTCAGTTGCTCATCTCATTAAAATCAACATCATCACATGTAGCTCATACTGCAATGGCTTCACTGTCTCAAAATCATAGTGCATCAGCTAACCATTTTGTATCTTCTTTTTTCATCACTTGCACTTTCTTCTTCACTAACTCACATGTGACACCCATGTTATGTAGCTTCACACTACAGTTCAGTTGCATCCAGTTCTTGACCATAGCAATCATGAGTGATCACCACCAATTCTGCTTGAATTCAAGAACCCATAATTCACCACCACTGGCCATTAATCCACAGCATCTTCAGTTCGTAATCTGTTACCAATTTCCTCAATACTGATAACAACAATTGAGCAGAACCCTAAACCAATTTCTGCAGAATTCATCATCTCTGCCATGAATGGCATCTCTTCTTAGCAACACAAGATCTAATTCATGACATACCCATTGATCTCTTCCACCAATACCTCCCCGAAATCAGATACAGAAACACACACTTCAGCTGGATTTTTGTACATAAAATCTATCCAAATCTGCCTCAAACTCGAGCCAAGATTTACCCATTTCTCAACTGGAAATAGCAGAAGATACATCCATCAAACTCCATCAAATCAACATCAAATCGAACCCAAACTCCATTTCTTTGACCACCACAGATTCATCTCAATCTTGCCTTGAACTGAGCTGCAGCATCAATAGCAACATATTTGCCTGGTTCACATCATTACAAACCCTAGATTCATTCAAAACAATCTCAACCATACTGTAACTTCAATTCCAGCTAAACCTATCTCTTATTCCTTCCTCTTATCTCTGAATTTCTTCATTCAAAACCCTAATTCTCATTAACAATTCTACCACCATTAGATACCACCACCATATCCTCCATTGAATATCTCAGGGACACCAACACCCTCACTTCTTCTCAATATCTCTAGCTGCTGCGCAGCTTTTCTTTCCTCTCAATTTCAGGGATTAATGATTGAAAAAATGATTGAGAAATAATTCTCGATCTAGGGTTATAAAAGCAAGTTATATTCGATGCCTGGTCACCATGATAAGGGCTACTCGGATAGCAGCCCCCTAACTTTAGGTCATCTCCCGATAAAGTTTGCTTGGGAAATGACAATTACGCCCCTTTATGCTCCAAATGAATGCTCTTCCACCAGCTGCAGCCGCCTCTTGCATCTCAAGTCCACTTCTTCTCTTGAATGTCTTAAAATCATTAAAGCCGTCATGCTTTTCAGACATAATTTGCATCACTAAAGCTGGCATACTTTTCAGACAGATATGAAGAAATAAAAGCAAATAATGAGACACAATCCGCCTCCAATGCTTTTGCCATGTTTCCTTTTCTTTTGATCCAAATGACTCCAAAGTACCTAAATACTCAAAAACAAAGCACAAGATATATAATTTACAAGAAAACTAGCAGAGAAATCATAAACAATAGATAAATAGTAAGGTGTTTTAGACACCTATCATGTCTCACCCTAGTACTTTCAATCTAACATATACGAAGTTGACTCTAGTACATTTAAAATCAAGCTACTCTTAAATGAGTTTTGGTTCACTAAAATATGACAACCAAACTTGACATACCAACGCTTGGTGGGGGTTCAACCGAGCAATGCTCTAATAGTATTGGCATCACTCATCTTTGAGGCGTACCGGTGAACTATCATGTTAAGGACATCTTGATGATCCAATGACCCTGTCCTCAGTGTGTTGTTAAATATTTGAGTGATTTAATTTATTTTCATAAATTTAATTTTAACATCATTTTTCAATATCTCATTGTTGCAGTTCCAACAATTACTATATAAAGAATCACTTTATAGACAAATGTGTTAGTATTTTGATTTTTCAAACTAACTCATGTTCCCACAGTGAAGGTTAACCCTCACAAATAATTTGAATTAGGATATGGGCCCCTTCAAAATTTGCTTATCGAGACAGGATATTCAAGAGGACGAAGCTGTTATAATTTATGGTGCTCAGAATCTGGTATGCTATTGTCAGAAGTCGATTGGGTTTGAGGATCTATTTTTACAAGTTGCATTTGGGAACTCATGTTTAGTTATTTGACAAGCTTGTACAGGAAATACGGCAGGCGGAAGCATTCAGTTCCATGGAAATCATCCTGGTGATATTTAGGATTTTACAAATAACCAGATTTCAGACTAGTGCTATCTGCAAAGTAATCCTGAAGCTATCAGGAATGCTTGTCAGAAGTATAAGAACATTATAGTCGAAATGATATCATGTACCAAAGTAGGTCGGACCTGATTTTTATTTTGATTTCTCTTCCGGTTCTTATGTACTTATCTCAAATGACCTAAACTATGTACACAATGATGCAAATCTAATGGTCACCAGAGTCGGGTATAATCCTATCTAACACCATTATTTTTCTTAACAGTAGGACTAGAAGAGTGAAAAAATGAATAATTGTAATTTATTGAAGTCCATACAAAATTAATGAATTTATTCTTGGCTAATTCTTAAGCTTGATGGCATCGTCCCTCCCTTCAGGAACCTAATTCGCAATACTCGGTAGCGAAAGAGAGTGACTGATCCATAACATTATACAAAATCTGTTTATTAACTTGTTGTAAAGCTCCTAAAATAAAAGTCACAGTATCAGTATCCTTTGGGGAAATGCCTAAACAAACAGTTTCTAAATCTTGTATCAGAAAATTTGCTTTATAATCTGAAATAACATAATTGGCCCTTTGAAAATGAAGTGTTATCGAAGGAAAGTTAGTAGTATCAAATTTTTTTGGTAAACGGAAACAAACTTCATAACCGTATCGTTCGCCAATATATTCAACTCCGATCTCGTTAAAATGTTCCTTGACCAAATTTGCGACTTTATCAAAATGACTTCTATATATCATGGATATTGGAGTACCAGAATCTATGACACAACCGCCGGTTCCTTGGCTGCTAAGCTCGAATGTACCTTTTGGAAATTCTATTCTCTTGTTACCTACACTGATATCTTCTAGATTTAAGTAATAGAGCGACGTCTGAAATAGCTTAGGCACAACAAAGGGAGTTTTGCGTACTTCTTGGCCTCCGTTTCCAATTATCGCATCTGTACCAAATCTTAAATATGTATCTGATCCTTGGATTTTCTTGTTATAAGCCTCTAAGCAGTAGGAAAATTTTCCTTGTCCATAAGCACCTAATTGGCTTAGAAAAGACCATTGTCCTGATCCTAAACCGAGTATTCCTGCAATAAGATCAGGTTTTCCATATTGGTGATTATTACCCCAATATTTTTCGAAATTTTGTTGTACAAGACCACAACCCATTCGTAATTGGATACTTTCAAAGCCACCAGTATCGGAGCCTAGAGTGAATTTTTCTTCAGCGATAACACCATGTGTAACTGATCCACCCGCATAGCTTGTTTTGTAAGTACAATCACCATCTTTGGTGCACCTATCTCCGGTGCAAAGAGGGTGTGTATTACAAGGAACAATACGAAATGTAGTTGACGATCTGGCAGGGTAAAGTGGCATATCTTGTTTGAAAGTTTTAGCGGCATGTTCACACTGAAGCCATGTTTGATCACTACCCGTATCAATCATTAAATAATAATTCATGAATTTTTTTTGTTTACCCGAAAACGTACCAAGACCAACCATTGCAACATAAAACGACTTTGCATCGTAAACTACGGGCAAACGTGCAGCATCAGGATTCATGTAGCGTGTTTCATTGCTCCGGAGTAGTATTTGCGACTCGATGTGTCGTGCTTTAGCTTTGGATTTTTCGAAGAGTCTTTGAAGCCTGTCGTCTGGTGTTAGATGATCACCTTGATATAAAGGTGATTCTTTAGAGTCTATATGAATCATTTTGATACTAAACCCTTTCTTTGGATTCATAGCGATGGCCGAGTTTAATAGTAGCGAGACATGAGTAATTATCAGAAGAAAAATGAAAAAAATTCTCCCCATTTTTGAGCTAAAACGACATGTGAGACAGAATGATGGACATAACTATATGTAATCTTTAACTTTAATTTATAGCAGTGTATTCAGAAAATAAAATCTTATCACATTTATGGGCATATCAGAAATTAAAGAAAATATTTTCTCATTAATATGTATTAAGGCTCTTATCCTGTCAATCAAATCTTTCGATATCAAGAATATTGAGAAAAAAATCTTAATTGTTTATTTATTTTTATCATAATCTAAGTAGAAAATATAATCCCCTGCCACAGGAATTTTGAAAAATATTGGCTGGCCGTGCAGCCAATGCGGCATCGCTAATTCCACGTCGTGACCAATGTCATTAGACAGGAGAGGTTTCACGTCATGCCATTATGCATATAACCAACCGCTCCTGGAGTTATTTTGTTTTTGGTTTGATGGATGGCTGAAGTGCGTTCCAAAACTATGTACTAGGTGAAAAAGGAATTTTCGAGCGCACCTAAAATAAAAGTTGGCGTATCATTTATCTTGAGGGAAAATGCCTAAACACACAACTTAGCCAAATGTCACAAAATTAGCTTTATAATCTGGAATGGCATAATCTGCCTGTTGAAAATGAAGTGTTATGGAAGAATAATTTTTCGCACCAAATCTCCCCCGAGTACAAAAACAGACATCAAAATTAGTGTTTACCAACATATTCAATTCTGAGGTGTTAAAATGTGCCTTCATCAAATCTGCAACTCTATCAACTGGAGTTGTTTAAACTTATGCATGACTGAAACATATCAAGGGGAGTTGTTTGTTTCCTAAACCAACATAGAACCGTAAGCTACAGGCAAACCCGCAACATCAATATTCATGAAGCGTGTGGCATTGCTCTGGAGTAATATTTGTGACTCATTTCATGATAATTGTTAGAGGGAAAGTTATTTTTACTAGAGGGAAAGCCGATTTTGGGGTGGATTTCGTAAAATAAGAAAAGCTTTCCCTCCATCGATAATCATTTATTTTATTTTTTGATTGCCTATATATCAGACTATAATCAGAATATTAGTTTACAAAGAATCTCAACATCTTCCACCGGTCACTCTCTTTCATTGAAATGAAGATGTCCTTTGTTTTGCCTTTTTTTTCTTTTTCTTTTTCGTTCTCATACATTTTTGTCTTCATCTTGATTCTTCATTTATATACTTGTTTATAACTGGGCTTTGGTTTTCTTCTTGTACCTTGCGGCCAATGAACGGACTAGAATATATATATATATATATTGGCACTGGTGCATGACAATATGGCAACATGGAGTTAGTGGTCTTGGATCGGATTTGTGGCTGTTATAAGAGAATACGTATATTGCAATGTAGTTCACATGGTTAATGATTGACGGTGTATGTCATGTAGTCCGTTGAACTTGACTCGTGTATGTTTCAGATTTGCCACACTTCTATTCACCAAATGGATATGATAGTTACAGGCATGATCATGATCAATAAATGCACCGTTAATGTTAAATTTTTAATGCAATGTTTCCATGAGCTTGGATACTGTAGTGTTTCAACTTCATCACAATATTTATAATTTTCCACGATGAAGAATAATTTAATTATAATTTAATATGAATAATCAAAATAATACAGTAAATTATTAACGACTATTAATGGGGAAGTTTTTTAAATCCACCCCGAAATCAGCTTTCCCTGTAATAAAAGTGGTTTTCTTCCAGGGGCGGAGCCAAAGGTTGACTAACCCTGGCTCTAGCCCCCTAAAATCAAAATAATCACATTTTCACTCTTAGTTTTATCAAACATTTAGGATTTAGCCCACCATCATTTAGTATTTAGCCCACTAAACTTCAATATATTTATAGAACTTTTTTTTTAGCCCCCCTTTAAATGAATGGATGGTTCCGCCACTGCTTTTCCCTAACAATTATCCATTTCAGCGGGAGGGATGGCTCATTTCTGTACATAAACTGTTCATTATTAGCAAAACTTTAAATTTCAGTGGAAGGCGAACTTAGCAAACGATGTACGATGAACTGAGAGATTAATCCTATGAGGTAATGGGAAAATAAAAGGGTTATTTAACGTTTGATACCCACCAAATGTCCAACACCTAGCTTTGGTCCCAATATTTAAAATATTAACGGTTGGTACCTTGACTAGCCGTTGACCGTCAAAATCCAAGTTTGACCCAGTTAAAATTGATAATCAATTTTATAATTATTTTATTATTAATAATAATTGGGTTTTTACATATTGAACCTTATACTTTTAGTCATGCTCAAAATAAAACCATCTTTAAAAAGTCGATTGTCTTAAAAAACTTGTGAGTTACTTTAACAAATACTCTTTGTTCTTTGTTCAACAAAATACTCTTTGGAGATGGCTCAAAATATAACCCGTATGATTAAATTCAAGAACAACAAAACTTGTGAGAATCACCAAAATACTCTTTGTTCTTTGTTCAACATCACCAGATGATTAAAAATAACTTGTGAGTTACTTTAACAAATAATGCATCCAACATCTGTGTTTCTGACAAATGTTGAAGATGGGTTAGTTTTTGGAGATGGCTCGTGGTGAAGATGAGTGTGATGGTGATGAGTTTTAATTAAAGAGCTCCTCTCTCTGGATTTGGTAAGCTGTTAAGACAAATTAGGCTCAAGGTTTCTACTCCGAATGAAATTGAAGAACAGGGAAGAAGAAGATAACGTTTGGGGTAAATATGTAAGTTCAGATTTTTTTTAATGGGAAATAAAAAAAAATAGAAAAATGAAACAGTCAAACTTGGACTATAACAGTCAATGGCTAGTCAAGGTACCAACCCTTAATATTTCAACTATTGGGTACCAAAGCTAGGTGTTAGACATTTGTTGGGTACCAAACGTTAAATAACCCAAAATAAAATGAAAATAACCAAAATAAAAAATGGTTGCACGGTCCAACCCAACCACCAACCAATGGGAAAAGAAAATGAAAATAACCAAAAACCATTCACACCTCTTATGTTATGTCGGAGCGTGATTCTATCTTATGGCATTGCAACCAGTCCCAACATGCCTGGGATTTTCTGATGGAGATTCCAATTGTGGGGCTTAATCAACATATTGGAGCTAGGCAATTCGGTGCAATTCTCCGGTACAGATTAAGAATCCCTCTTTTTTGAGGTGGATGGTACTTGTCCCTTTTGCAAGAAAGATATGGATATTTTTGGTGATCATGCCTTACATTGTGCAAATGAGGTTAGGCTTAAATTCAGACATGATTTGGTGCGAGACACTCTAGAAATGAGGTTGACTTGGGACTTCTTGCTAATAACGGCATTGCTCTGAGACCGGCTGACTTACTTGTGCATAATTGGGACGGGATGTGTGTTTGGATGTGACTGGTGTTTTGCCTTTTATCGGGGGTGGACTTCGTACCTTTTCCCCAGGTCTTGCCATTAAGAACGATGTTACTCGCAAGAATGCTAAATATTTAGAGAAGTGCACGTCTCATGGCTTTGGTTTTGAGACATTGGCCTTTACTACCTTAGGGGAGTTAGGTGTCGGTACCATATATTTTCTGAAATGTCTGGCAATTATATGGCTAGCCATGATGTTAATGTTCGAGTTGGAGATTTTCATTTTTATAGGTCAGGTGGAGTTATTCAAAAAGGTGCTGGAGCTCAGCTTGTTGCTAGGCTTCCATCCAATTTTTTACCAGCTGATAGTCTTTCTGATTTGTGATTTATTTTGGAAATTCTTAATTAAAAAAAAATAAAAAAAAAAAACAAATTGAAAAAAAAAATGGTTGCACAGTCCAACCATCACCAACCAACCAACCAGTGGGAAACTGGCTGCAACCAAGGGGCACTCGGCACCTCTGCAAAGGGAGGGCTACGCAGTCAATCTAGAAAAGAAAATGAAAATATCTAAAATAAAAATAAAAATGAGGCTTGCTGGTAGGCTAGCACGGCAACCTGTTCAACTAATGTAGTAGTACGCTGCTTGAAACTTTTCTTGTTAGGCTTCCAATTAGTTTTTTTAAGCATTTAATAACGCAATCAACACATTTTTAAAACCAATTAGTAATGGGAAAAGAAAATGAAAATAACCAAAAAAAAAAAAAAATGGTTGCACGGTCCAGGTCCAACCCGTGGGAAATTGTCTGCTACCAAAGGGCACTGGACACCTCTGCGATGGGGGATGAAAATAACCAAAATAAAATAAAATTGGTTGCACGGTCCAGGTCCAACCAGTGGGAAATTGGCTGCAACCAAAGGGCACTCGACACCTCCGCGATTGGAGGGCTACGCAGTCAATCTCCCGATCCAATTGGGAAATATAAACTGAAACCTGTATGGTTGACTCAATCAATGCTATTTAGACAACTCTTGTGGTATATGAATCAAAGGCTGATATGTGATATATAAGATGTGGGACTAAATTTTACAAGATAAAACACACCAAACTGTGAAACCTTCCATCCGTCTGTTTTAACTCTCCGCCTAATAACACTTCTGAAATGATAGGTTTCTTAAAATTTCTCTCGTTCAGATTTGAAGGAAGAGAAATGTTTGAATGGAGGGGGGGATTTATTTTGTTTCTACATAACTTGATTGATATTGTTGTAGAAAAGAGTCATGTTGAAGTTTTTGTTGATCGGAAAAGAGAATGAAAAGAGTGCTTTTATGGAAGATTAGTTTTTAGCTGCTGTTGATTTACAAGGGGGGAATCTAATGGAATTTGTTTGAAAGATTTAGAATTATGGAATTTTCTCCAAATCGTATTATAGTCGTTTGACGAAATTTTGGTGTATGTCTAGTGTAGGTTGTGGCGGTTCTGGTGTAGATATCATCTTGGAGATATCAAATGATTCTTAAGGGTATAACCTTGTTTCACATGCTGAACCCTGAACCCAGAGGTGTCAAAGAGGCTAGGCCAGCTCGGGCCTGGCCTGTATAAGCAGGCTAAAGCCTGGTCTGGCCCGTGTTTTAAGCTGTCCTAGCCAGGCCCGGGCTCAATATAGGCCCAGACTAGGCTGTAGTTTTGGACTTATAGCCTATTAGGCCTGGCCAACTTAAGCCTGAGCCTGTATTGGGCCTTGCTCAGGCCGGCCTATCAAGGCCTGTGAAGAAAGATTAGTAATACAAAAATGAAATTGATGGGGTTCGAACATGCAATATCTCCAGAGATTATATTAGAACATTATTTTGGGGACCACCCTTTTTTTGAGGGGACCATGGTTTGATTAGGCCACATTCCCTCTAGTTATAAGGGGTGTCCTAATGCGTTGAAATTACTAACCTGCCCTTAACCTAATTTAATTTAAAACCAACCTAATAACCATCTATATATATATATATATATATATATAACCACCACCACCGCCAATCATCGTCGATTACTACCACCGCCGCCGATTACCACCACCACCTCCTCCGATTATCACCACCACCAACCACCGATTACCACCACCACCTCTATATATGTATAGCTTAATTTAAATCTTTAACAAAGATATTCTCACAAACCCATTACTTGTCATTTGTTTTTGGTTGAAAAAATGAGAAGTAATCATCAAAATGAGTTGAAAATGGAAGTTGTGGAGAGGTTTAACGGAGGTTACAGTGTTGAGTTCGGTTAGAACGTGTTTTATAGTTTCCCTAGGTTCTTAACCGAACTCCCTGAACTGAAGAACACTAAGAACAGTTCGGTTCTATATGCTTTATAACTATGTTACCGAACTTACGAGTTCGGTTGTTTCGCATGAATGTATAAAACTGCCATGTAACCGAACTCTAGGGTTAAAAACATAAGAAAAAAAGTTGCCATGTAACTGAACCTTACTATTTTTCCCATTATTTTTATTTCTCTTATAACCGAACTCTATCAACTTTGTTCGGTTGTTTCGCAAAAATTTTAAAACTGCCATGTAACCGAACTCTAGGGTTAAAAACATAAGAAATTTTTGTTTGTTAAGTTCGGTTGGTTGTGCAATTGATCTCAAGTATGCGAAACAACCGAACTTATTTAACTTAGTTCGGTTGGATCGCAAAAGCATGCAGTTTGCGAACCAACCGAACCTTACACATTTATTTGTTCGTAAAGTTCGGTTAGTTGCGAACCAACCGAACATAACGCTGCATGTCAGAACTTCCATTAATATGGAGTTCGGTAACCTGCGTGTTTGGATCAAGTAACCGAACTACACCTTCAAACTAGTTCGGCTACTTGTTCATCTCACAAGGCAACCGAACTACACCTTCAGATGAGTTCGGTTACTTGTTCATCTTCACAAAGCAACCGAACTACACCTTCAGATGAGTTCGGTTACTTGTTCTTCGTATAAAGTAAACGAACTGTTCAAAATCCAGTTCAAAATTTTACATTTTTGGGGAAGTTTTTACCAATTTAACATACATTATCTAAGTTTGGAAAATCCAGTTCAAAATTTTACATTTTTGGGGAAGTTTTTACCAATTTAACATACATTATCTAAGTTTGGAGCATACATGTTCACCCAAATACTCTTCCTCCGGTTGTGGTGGATAAAATCCATCACTTGAATACTCAAATGGGGTGAACTGGAAAAAAAAATATTTTCCATGTTTTTCTCCTTCATCTTCTCTAATTCTACTCTCACAATAATTCTACTCAACTAATAATAAACCCATCTTTTAATTTAATCTCACTAATTGTTTTTAACTAAATCATTTCACTAATCATAACTTAAAATTAATTACGAGGGTAGATTAGGTATTAATTAAATAACTAGATATGGGGTGACCTAGAATTACTTCTAATGTCTTTACCCAAAATAAAACCATGGTCCCCTCAAAAAAAGGGTGGTCCCTAAAATAACGTTCTTATATTATATGCGAGCTATGTTACCACCGTGACAAATCATATCCCGTGTTCAAGTTGGATCTGAACTAATAATAGTTAATGCATAAAAACTTCCTCATAAAACATATATATCTATAGATATTTCTTTCCCTTCTTAATTAATTGTCATTATTATTTTTCTTTAATGTCCTTGATAAGAATATTTATTAATTAACAATATAAAACGAATTTATGTAAAATATTTATTGTCATTATTCTTCATTAATAAGTTTTACTAAGTTTCCATAATAATGAAATTTAATTAATTGCAGGTTTTAAATGCAATATGATTTCATAAACAAAATTAAGTAGATAATGGCATTAATTTTATTAAAATGTTATAATTTTCCGTTGGATAATTGTTCTTCAGTTAATCATTATCATCATAATGTATTATTTTCCAAAAAATCAGATTACAGCACCTTTGGTTGGTAGCCGAGCAACAAGCTGAGCTCCAACCCATTTCTGAATAACAACACCCAACCTATGGAAAATAAAGATGCCTAAACCACTACCAGCGTCATTGCTAACCAAACAATTCTTTATACGCTTGAAGAAAAAAATAAAATCATCACTAAGCTCTCCTAGAGTAGTAAAAGCTAATACACCCAAACCATAACCATGAGCAACACAATCAGACAAATATTTGGTGCGCTTGCGAGAGATTACCTTCGAAATAGCATGTCCTGGAATAAAGGCACGAACACCGTCACCGGTGAAGGGAGAGACTCCTGTGACATCCATACACACATCTTGCCCGTTCTCCCAATTGAGTACAAGAATATCGGCTGGCCTTAAATCCTTGTTATCATCTGATTAAATACCCATATTCGCTTCCTTGCGTGCAGGTACACAGGCTTTGTAGCAGATATTAGTAGCTAAATCACGAACTAAGTCATGACGAAACTTAATCCCAACATCTTTAGTACAATGAAGCGCGTGATCGCCAAAAATATCCATAGGTTTATTACAACAAGAGCATAACCCACCTTCGACGAACAAATGAATACCAAGACGATAGCAAACTACAGCCCTGAACTGTCGGGGGCCAAGGCATTGACCAAGACCACTAACCGGGACGGACAAGAGATAATCCTAAGCATGCTTGATCGGGTTACATTGCCATAACATAGAATCTCTAGCAGATAAAGTAAACTGGACAGAGATTCGCTTTTTGACCGCGCCGAAATACGTAACTGCCAATGAGTGCATGGGGGCGGGGGGGCAACGCAATAAGTAGAAGGCAAATCACATACCTGAGTAAAATTCTGAAGAGTTATCTTTTAAGCAGCACCATTATCAGCAGGGAATAAACTAACAAGTATCACCTTCCGCACAGTGGCCGTCTGACTCTGAGAGGCAAGATAACAGTAAAAGCGAGTGTCTGCGGTAGTATTCTTTTATTATTAATAATAAAAGAATTATTAGTGTTTCCTTTTTATTATCCAGCCGATCTCCATTTCACGGTCACAGTTAACCAAGTAAGCCTTGTAGCTCAGTTGGTTTCCGGTTCAGTGAGTGAGCTAAAGGTCTGAACCTCAAATCCCCCAAATCCTAACACTTTTTATAATTAAATTAAAATATTACGTGGAAAAGACAGGCCGGGCCGGGCCAGCCTGTTAACATTATCTCTGAAACCAAATCAAGATTTCAAGTTGCTTCCTTCTTGAATTGTGTTTGGCTAACACAAGATTCTAATGCATTTGGTAACCACAAGATTTGTATTGTTTCACTTTCAGGTATATGTATACACTTGAATCTTAGACTCTTACTGTTTCATTGTGCACGAGAAAAGTAAAGAAGCACTGAAGGAAATATTGAAGCAGCTCGCAAAATACCCAAATTGCACGTATCATGTCTTTGTTGCTCCAAAATACCCAAATTGCACGTATCATGTCTTTGTTGCTCCAAAGTTGGCACACAATGTCTTTGAAGCTGGTATGAAAAGATTTATGCATGAGCCTGAATACATTTTCGAATATGCAGATTTCTTCTGCAGTTTAAATGATGATAGGAATGTCCGTGCTTGATTGAGAGGGCCTTGAACCGCTCCCACCAGAGAAATCTGTAGAGGTCTGGAAGCGGTACACCCAGTTTGAGCAAACATGTGGCAATCTGGCTAGTACTTTGAAACTAGAGCAAAGGAGGAAAGAAGCTCTTTCTTGAACAGGGGAAGACGGATCCTTAGCATTAGAGGGTTGTTTACATGATGTTGTGTCAAGGTACAGTTTTATGGGTCTCTGGCCATGCTCATAAAGACCTGGATTATTTGGCGCGTCAAGAGTGGCTTGTGAAAATCATCAATAAGAAGGCAGAAAAGTCAGTTCTATCTGATGGTGTCAATCATGCAAAAACATCTAGAACATATGTTAAAGTGAATTACCCAGATACTTCCCGGATGATTGTTTATGACTCCCGGCAAAAGCAAGATGCTGCATTACTTCATAACACCACATAACTCCCAGCTGCTTTAAACTCCATACAACTTGCTCCTGCT
The DNA here is from genome assembly GCA_023529315.1 of Papaver bracteatum. Lineage (NCBI taxonomy): Eukaryota > Viridiplantae > Streptophyta > Magnoliopsida > Ranunculales > Papaveraceae > Papaver > Papaver bracteatum. Next base: position 211,456 of record JAJJWX010004214.1, read on the forward strand.
GCACCTTTAGTTCGGGGGACTGGGACAACAAAATCACTTGATGAAATTCTGGAAGTGCTTCCTCCAGCTTTGGCAGCATTTGTTAGAAACTTGCCCTCTGTTGATGGGCCTGCACCAGATGTGGACATAGTATCATCTATATTATTACTGCAGAGTAATGTTCCTTCGGTAGGGAAATTAGACCCCGGACCTATCATGAGTGATCCTTCTGGTGCAAACAAGTCGCACCCAAACCCAGGTGGTGTGCCTGCCAAATTAACTAAACAAATCCATCCAGGGGTTAAGAGAAAAGACAAGGACAGGCAACAAAACGATGAAACCCTGGCTCAAAGCCAACCACTTCCAACAGATCTTTTCAAGATCAGACAAATGAAGAAATCTCGAGGAGTAACCAATTCAAAAACTGGATCCGCCTCTGGTAGTAGCGGAAGTTCGTTCTCAGGAGAGCTGTCAGGCAGTATGGAATAATTGATGTAATTTACAGAGGGGGTTAGTCCTCAAGTGATTTGTTGGGAGTTGAGTGTATTTTGAATATTGGGGATTTTGAGAGAGTTTGAGAGAATGTAGGGAGTTTGAGAGAGTTTGGTGTTTTTGAGTTTAGGGAGTGTGGGGAGTTTGAGAGAGTTTATTAGAGGGAGTTTGGGAGAGTCTGGGGGTGTTTGAGAGGTAAAGCTACTATCGGTGGAACAAAAAGCAACAATTCAGTGGAACAACAATCAATTAAGCAACACCTGTTGTTGCTCCAACTAATAAGATAAGAAAACAATAATTGCTCCAACACAATTGGTACTTGCGATTTCAGAATACTAATCAGTTTTACGCACATAACTTGTTGTATGTTGTAACACTATTGATGACCTTATTACGTACTGTTTGCATAACCACATTGTCAAATGAATGGTGATCGGAATCTGGTTGATACATGGCCAGGGTCTCTACATACTTGAGACAGAAGTATTCCAGTGATTTCTAAGTATTAATGTCTTTTTCGTGATCGAGTAGATATTAAACTCTATTTAGCTCCTCATTTTTATACACTAGTAAATGTAACTGAACAAATTTAACTTTTCTTATTGCATTGTAATTTCACTAGAACAAAATGTGGTAGTGGCATATAAGTTCGTTGATCTGGGTTACATTACTAAATGGAGGTAATCCACTTTTACTGCACACTCTCTTCTTGCTTATGAGAAACATAGCAGTAGATGATTCCGTAAATGCATTGATTTAGGCGTGAAGTGTCATAGTTCTAGCTTTAGCTCCTGAAAATGGCTCACTACAAAGAGTAGTCCAGGAATCAAACAGTGGCACTTTGACATACCTACAAGTGATATAGGAAGATAAGAAAAAAATACATGCTAAAAGATTCGATATGGGCATGGTAAAAAGATGAAACATGCACCAATAGCAATATCAGAGTTACGAGGAAAGAACATACACAATATCAGAGTTACGAGGAAAGAACATACAATGCAAATGCAGAGTCTTGTCAAACCACGTCTCTTTCTTCCACAGTACTTGCTTATCATCCCGACTTTCGCTATGACTTTTGAGACAACTAAACATACAAGCATATATCTCATAAAATTAACAGTGCATTTAAAGATTCATAGGACCTATAACATGCCTACAACACAGCCCCTTAACTTTCTAACATACTGCCAATGTGCACAAACACCTGAAATTGCATAGTGTATGCAGTCATAATAACAGGAATTGCAATACACAAAGAGAACCAATTGATGCGGCACATCCCAGACCTGGGAATTTCCAAGTTTCCCTTCCTGACATGTTAGTTTGACAAGATCACAACAAAACTAGTTTTGAACGGTAAAAGGTAACAGAATCAAGTTCACGAGTTCAGATTTAATAAATGGAAATCCCACATTCACACTGATCATACATCACGAGAACTGATAATCCTACTAATTATTCAAGCAAAAGAAATATACTGGAGGAATTGAAAATCTCTACAGTTTCAACAGGCTTTACAATCTCTAGTTTCAAGTTATGTGTCTACTCATGCTTATGCCTTCAGAGTCTTTTGTGTTTTGTCTGAAAGAAATATACTGGAGGAATTGAGTGTTGGCACTACAATCTCTACAGTTTCAACAGGCTTTACAATCTCTAGTTTCAAGTTATGTGTCTACTCATGCTTATGCCTTCAGAGTCTTTTGTGTTTTGTCTGATTCAAGTTTCCAATTACCTAAAAAAGGGAAACCCTCAAAATACACAAAAGGTACCATCATACTCCACCATTAAACTAGACCCTCAAACCTTTGCAAGTTAAAAATCAATACACATGACGGTCTTGAGCATGAACTAGACAGTTGTAGTAAGGTTTATTAAAAAACAAAAAAATACCACGCATGTACACAGATCTATCAAGCAAGTTATCAACAGTTCAATGCATAACTAAATCACAATCAAAAGTAAAAAGAAATACCCATAAAAACCAACCATCATAGCGATCAAAGAAGAAAAATAGATGAAAGAAAAAACATACCTGAAGCTGAAGCGTTTCCTCTTCTTTCTCGTGTGTTTTTCTCTAACCAAACTCCCTCCCAAATCTCTACTCTTTTGAGAGATTTGTGTACATGCAAAAATACACTATCAACTCCCCAGAACTCCCCAAAACAACCAACTCCCTAACATTTTAGGGTTTTACGACTAACAGGGAGTTCAAGGGTTTCTTTCAAACTCCCCCACGACTAACAGGTGTTTTGTAGGGAGTTTGGGAGACTCTTCTAAACTCTCCCACGACTAACGGGGATTTTGAGAGACTCCCTCACGACTAACGGGTAAAACCCAACTACACTGAACTCCCCACAAATCACTCGAGGACTAACCCCTGTTAAATTGAACTATTTTGACTTTTTTTTTTTTATGTAATCTTCTTTTGTACACACCATGAATACAATTCTGTTTTTGAGTTTTACTTAAACACTTCAGTGCAAGCCCACCAGAAATAAGTAAATTGGCATTCAGAACTGAGTTAATAAAGCTATACGCACCGCAGTGGTTAATGTCAGATGCAACTTTTTCTACAGTCAGCTGTAACTATTTCTATGTCTAAATGAAAGAAAATGTTACCAGTTCGGTCTGCCAAATGCCAATATTTTTCACTTTTTGCCAAAACTAACATAACGACCAACATGCTGAAATATTGCAACTCCCAGCAATTTCACGAGATCAGAAACAAAAGTATCGTTCTTTTTTGTCCTAACCAAGTTGTGCAAACTTAATTCATGTGTGCAGCTGCAATTAGCAATTCCGGCCAACGAGGATACAAAAATACAATAGCACATTTTCAAGTATCTACTAAGAAGCTTTAGATCAAAAATATCAACTGAATTCATCTTGAGATATATTCTACTGGTTCTTGTAAGGAGTAAACTAACACTGCATAAGATTTAGGTTCCTCCAGATTCAACAAAAAATTTACAAGATCAATCTAAACTCAAAAATCCTATCATATGCTAAATAAAACATAAAGCATTATGTATTGGAAAGTTTAGTTATGGATAGATAAACATTGACAAACCACAAATTTCAATCTAGACAATAACCAAATCTCTTTAATTATGTGAATCATACAGCTTAGTACAAAGTATCCAACACCAGAATTGGTTACTTCATAGTCATACCCTGGCTCGTTTGAAGTCCCAATTTACTAATAGTTATGCCATAAGAAGGTTACATATTCGAAAAAATTAATAAACAGAGAAGAAGAGAAAAAAATGAGGTACCTTTCCAGTTTCCGGAGCCCCACTGACCACAAACCATTTAAGGTGAGGTTACAAAGGGAAGAAAGTAGATATGTCTCACAAAATTGTGGATTCTCCTTGCAGCTTAGTAAAACTAATACAAGATGATATAAAATGACGAGAGACATGAAGAAAAGAAACATGAGTCAAGTTTTAACACTAAAAAAGATTTGTAAATATTAAATGCTTTAAGAATTTTAAGAATCAACTAGAAATTAAATTGCAAAACACTCTATACAGGAAGAAATATTGCTAGATTGGATGCAACGTGTAAATTTCAATCAACATGGTATATATTAAGGCTTTAAGACTTAAAATATGAGAACCGAAATGCAGCATCGTAACTTTATAGTCACAAACTTCAATACCCTTTCGCAATTCAGTTAAAAAAAAGTACGTAGATGAGTGCCAGTAAAAATACCAATACCACGAAATAAAAAGCATAATAACTTAATTTTTGCCAATCTATTGATTCTTCATCTGTCGTCTCAAGTTCTCCCCCAACATAAGTACCAGAATTCAGAGAAACTAAGCTTTCAAAATAAGTCTCAGCATTCTTGAATGGAAAATTGTTGATTTCTAGTTCCCTAGCCTCTCCATGCTTTGGCTCATATAAAACCAGAATATTGACAGTCAAGAGTAGAATCTCGTCGTTCTTCAAAGACCGCACAAGCCTAAAATATTTTTGGTCATTGATAATACTCTCATGGGCCACAACATAATGCTTAGTCCAAGATTCCTGAATCCCATAATCCAGCATCTCCCATACTTCACAATGAGACTTAACACCATTAACATCTGAGCTAACAAGTAAGCAAAGGCACCCTTGCAGCACACCTATACACAAATTCTTATTCATCTCCATCTCCAGGATATGTCTAGGTAGTTGCATTTCTTTGAAACTCTCATCAGCAATATCCAAAGAGAGTAATGAACAGTTGTTTTCGCCTAGCGCTAACTAATGAAGGTTTCCATTAACAAGCACCCCAGATGTTCGATAATGAAAAAAACGATAAGATACAATTTGACCGATTTTCCATGAGTTTGATCCTAAAGTATAGACTTGAATTAGAGTACTATCCTTGCTTCCATTAGCTTTTTTTTCCTACTACCAACTTGTAATTATCAGTCTTGTAATCATAACCAAAACCATGTACGCAAATATTGTCTATACTAATTTCAATTGGTGATTTGGGCAATTCTTTATATTCTTTTGTGGCTGGGTTCAAAAGACAGAATATATCCCAATCATCACGAAAATCAATGAACCATATCCAAATTATACCATTACATGAACCCGAGAATCCAACACAACAGTGTGACTTGAATGGGTGATCCATTTCAATAGCATAATCTTTAATTTCACATACTGATGATGATGGTAATGAATCATAACTTATGGAGTAAAACTGAGTAATTCCATTAACTTTAAGCATGAGCATAGGGTTATTTTTCTGGATAGCAAGTTCATGGTGCAATTTAACAAAATCAGAGGCTGAGATTAGGGCATACCAATTCTTGCAAACACACTTACAAGCTAGTAGTGATTTCACTGGTAATCTTAAGAGGATTTCATAGTATATTTCTTCTGGAATTGTTGAGATTACTGTTGTTGCTGCTCTTCCACCACCAGAATTCTTCCATAGGAAACCACTTTTAAGTCTATAAGCCATTTGTGCTTTTGGTTTCCCCCCTGATTAAGCTGATCTTCACCTTCTTTTTCAGCGAATCTGGAGAACTCAATTCATAAAACCTAGGGTTTTGAAGGAACACTGATTTCTGGAGTAGAGAAGCCAATGAGTGAAAGTGTGGGGAAGACTGAAATTCTGAGATTATTCCTCTTTTAATTCCAATCTCATTTGGAACTTTTACTTACACCTCGTTTACATCAAAAGAAATGTTCAAAGCTGCTAATAGGGGTACCGAATTAATTGGGGGTGTACAATATGCATATAAGACAAAATACATAAAGTAGAACCTCCATATATTAATAACCTCTACATATTAATAAAAATTTACGGCGCGCGGGTTATAACCCCAAAGGTGTCACTATCAATGTACAAAAACTCCAACAAAACAAATTGTTCATAAAAACCCCATTTAACATAAACTGTCTATATTACCCTTTTAATTTAAATCACCCCAACAAAAATAAAAATCAACCACACCTTTAATTTTTATTATATTCACACCACCAACAACAATACAAGAAGAAGGCACCATCGCCATCTGATGCCGCATATCCATCACTGCACCGCCACCATGATTTGCACCACATCAGCCCATTGCACTAATGCCCCCTACTACACCACCACCGCTACCACCACCACCGTCGCCCCAGACCTCTCCGTCCGTGCTGACCACCACCACCACCATCGCTGATCAGGCCTCACCGACCTCCGTCGCATCATCATGCTGCCGACCACCACCACCACTTCCAACCGCCGTCGTCACCAACCACCACCACCAACATCGCTAACCATCCGCGTCAAGAACCACCACCGCAGATAACGACCACAACCCAGACGACCACCACCACGTCACCGAGAAACACCATCATTATCACCGACCACCACCACCAACCAGCCGCTTCCAGCACAAACAATTAATCTGATTGATCAATGTTCAACAAAATGAGAAAAAATGATGCAACCAAACTGAAAATGAGAAAAAAATGATGAAACCAAACTGAAAAAATTATGGAACCAAAATTTCTCGTGCAAATAATTTCTCGTGAAAAATGATGGAACCAAACTGAAAAATGATGGAACCAAAATTGGTTTCACCAAAAAATAGATGAAACCAAAATTGGTTTCACCATTTTTCGACATATTGACATTTCACCAACACAACTTCAATGATGAAACCAAACCAAAAAAACTAGGCAAAATAAGAACAAAATGATGAAACCAAATAGAAAAAAATGATGAAACCAAAATTGGTTTCACCAAAACTAGATGAAACCTAAATTAGGTTTCATCATTTTTCTACGTATTGTAGCTGCTCAAACTAGGCAGGTCATGTTCCTAATGTAAACTGAGCAAAAACATCAATATAATCAGAGTTTAAGTTTAAGTCTTGCTCCACCAACACTAGTAAAGAGCTAGGAGCTAAAAAAGACAAACTTTGAGACTTTATTATGTTCTCATATTTTCCTCTTTCAGCTGCCTCTTATCCAATTTGCTTCTTGGGTACCGTTTCTGTTAAACTTTCATCAGAACAGATAGGTGGGAATACAGAAGGGGTGGAAGGGGAGGAATAGATATATCATCAATGAAGATGACAGTTGCACCAAATTTACCTCTTCATTGGCACGGACTGAGTTCCCTTCAGTCGCCACACCAAATAAGGAAACCAAAGCATTAAGACACTCCTACATCATAAGGTCAGCATATTCCCCTTCCATCAACCCTTACACCCATGGTTCCACAGTGTTGATCTCATCAATCTCTGCATCTGTGCGATCATTAGTGGTAAGCCATTGTTGTTCTAAGCAAAATCAACATCATCATAACTATCCTTCACAATAATTATTTACTAATTCATCCAACCATGTGACCATATATGACATCCGCAACATTTAATCAATAAGCATTTATAGTACATATACCATAGTTTAACCAGATCGAGCAAGAGGCCCCGTGCTCTAGGCATTTATAGTCCTTCCTAAACCATGTTTACAGCATTCGTCAAAGTGCTAAGAGAAAATATATATTACCATTCAACATTTGTCTAGAATCACCTCTAATTTTGAAGCTTTAGCCAATACTACAATCTCAATGTTACTTGAAAAAGGCTGAAATGAAGCACCCAGGATCAGAATCCTTTTCAGGAGAAACTTATGTAGACAAAAAATAATTTTAGCCAAGGCTTAGACAGCCAAACCTTACATTAGCATTGCCATAGTCCACTTTCAACTGCATCGTGAGTGAAGGTATACCATTTTTAGACAGCGGTGTACATTAAGAATTAATACTAATCTTATAGTAGTCTTAAAGCAGAAAACCCTTACATTGTCATCTTATTTTCCTACCCTATATACTACTGAATGGTTAGGCTTATCTCTAAGTTTTAAACATTACAACTACTCCCTTCCCACTATGTGTTAAATTAAGTCCCGTCAAAGACTACTACTATATTAATCTTATTCATCATTTAAATGAATTAACCAACTTTTCACTTTTCATTAAGCTACCGACAATGTTTTTGGGGTTCATATTTGACAATAATGTTACTGGAACTGACAACAAAGAGAAATGTTAAACCATGCAATGTTCGAGAGAGATATAAACTGACATGTAAAAAAAGGGATTGGTTAAGCTGCTTAAAAACGTCTTTAACCTATACATAGAACTCATCTTATGACGATCATAGCCACCATACAATGTTTATAGCCACTATTTTGTTTATTCATTAATAATTTTCTCTGCAAAATAATGATAAGCTTTCATTAGCTAAACATATTATTGAAAAAAGTAAGTAAACATGAGTATCTTTCATTCGCAGTGAAATAAATCCACTAAAACTCTTGAAAGAAAATTAAACTAAACTTAAGCCTGCCCAGAATTGGCTGCAGACCTCACAAATTAAACCTAAAAGTAACTGATTAATCCAACAGATAAAGAGAGAAAGAAGGATGGCAAAACCCCAAACTCAACAACTACATGAAATTAAGAATTCATTTAGTACTCAACTCCAAACAACCCTCTAACCCACAACATCACCAGATCATTTTCAAATCCATACTCATCTCAAATAACAATCTGAATATCAAATATGTAAACTCAATTGAGAAGATTAAACAACTTTTTTAAATCAATTCAGAAGACAGTCATGTTTATAATTGGCATTATAATTGGTTAAGCTGCTTAAAAATAATATCAACCATTACAAACAAAAATCAATTATAAAAAAATCTTAAACAATGAATCGTTTGTTCAAATTAGTTGTAAAAAATCCTAAGAATGAAGAAATTAGGGCACAAAATAATACCAGGAGGAAAATGATAACATCACTGCATCATCAATTCTTTCGAAATCAACAGCCATAACCCATCCGCTCTTCATCAATTTGTGATTCAAATCCATTTTAATCTCTCGCCCATTCTGTAGTTCGACCAGTAATCCCATGCTTGCTTCAATTTATGTACTTAATTTCTCGGAATGTTTTGATCAAGTGATTAGCAATCAAATAATGGTTTTATTCTTCAATTTAGAAGGTGAAAGAAGTGAATGAAATGAAAGCGAGTAAACGATTTAGGGTTACTGATCGCAACCCTAATCGAAGCATTGCAGGTGGTAGTTGATGTGAGGTAATGGTGGTGGTTACTGTGGTGGTAATGGTGTTGGTGGTGAAGGAATTAAACGAGGCAGAGGAGGGTGGTGGTGGTGTTCGTGGAGATTTTGGTGAATGAATTAAACTAGGTTCGTGGAGAAGGAGACGAAGAAAGAAATGAGAGAAGAAGAAGAGAATGATAAAAGGGTAAGTTTGGTATTTTTTTAAATAACAAAAACTAAATTTACTCATTATATTTTGATACGGGGTTTTTGTGCCACTTTTTTATCAGACGGTTTTTATTTGTTAAAAATAATATGACTGGTTTTTTCTTATCACTAGTTTGTTCACCTAGGGGTTTTGTCTCAAGTTTTGAAAAATTTATGGTCCCAACTTGGGCCAGTGAGAAATAATAATAACCTCTCCAGTTTAATATTAATGATTTTTTCCAGTTCCGCTTTAAAGAATTCACCTCCAAATAGTAATAATCAGTATTATATTAAAAATATATATATTTAGTTACATGAAATTTATGATTAAAAAAAAATACTTATCTATAGTTGTTTGAGAAAAAGAAGTAATTTTTGGCATTACTACAGCATCTTTTAACTTTCGGATGTGTAATATCTCATCAACGTAGACACCTTTTTGTTGAAGCCAAAATATTTCCACTTGTGGAGCATTTAAAGCTTCTAAGCTTCTTGGAACTACAAATTCCAAGATATATACATGCACTTGTATATTGGAACTATAAAAATGTATTGAACGTAAATTTTTACATTTTCTATGGGTTCTCTATATTAATAACCTCCCTATATTAATAATTTTGTGGATGCCCAAGAGTATTTATATAGAGAGGTTCTACTGTATTGGTAAGGGATTGATACACCCCCAAGCAATTTGGTACCCCTTATTAGCAATCTTGGAAAGGTTGAGAAATCCTGATCGTTTTTCCAAATGGTATACTCGCCTAATCTTGGTATCAGTCCTTTTTTTTTTTTAGAAAGCAAGAATTTTGTTGAAATTATGATGAAGTAAAATTTGAGTCTTTTGGTAAAAAACTACAAATATCAGTAGAAAAATTATTGTCAGACCCAAAAGCATTGGCAGACTCTCTAACTCTTTTAGATATGCAATCTTCCACTGACTATTAACTCTACTGATGAAAGAAAAACGACAATGTCTAAAACTCAAAGCTAAATGTTTTATTTCCTTGATCATATTCCTATTCTCCCACTGGATAAGAAGAGTGTCTCTAGTTATAACTGAATAATGTTTTTGGCATCCGCTTCCACTTGAATATTGGCAAGTTGTTTGATTCTTACCCACCTCAGAGCTTCACGCACAGCTAAACATTCCCCTTCTTCTACACTCAAAACTCCATCTGTGTACCTATCCTCTGATTCCTTGACAGCCACCTGTATGGTCACGTAAAACAGCACCAGTACCCAATTGGTTATTACCCTGATCAAAAGATGCATCTATGTTAAGTTTAAGAGTACCACCTAACGGTGGTATCTGAAAAGGCGAGGGTACCCAAATATACCACAATCTAAAACTTTTCCTTCCTATAAGTCCTTTCTCCGAAAGTGATTTTCTATGGATACGAGATCGAGACAATACAACAACACAGTGTGTTTACTTGATACAAAGGTTCAGACTTAACCAAACTCAATAGGATTACGTATCAAGTAAATAGGAATTAACGTTTGTGCAATTTACTTTAATTATAATAAAAACAATTATAATGCAGAATATAAAGTAAATAACACAACAAGATTTTGTTAACGAGGAAACCGCAAATGCAGAAAAGCCCGGGACCTTGTCCAGAATTGAATACTCTCAGGATTAAGCCGCTATACAAAATAAACCAACTTCATATAGTTGAGACCAACCAACTAAACCTATAGTTCACCTAGTTCCATTTGTATTCCCACGCCTCCGACATGTAAAAAAGTCATGTACTTGGACCCGTTCCTTTGGTTCGTATTCCAAACAGTAAAGGAACAACAAATCTGTTTGGTATCAACTCTCTTCAACCAAGTGATATGAGTTGGACAAAGGCTCTTCTATTTATCTTAACATAAACTCCTTTGCCAGGTTCTAAGATCTATCTTATGTTCAATCACCAAAAGGTAATCGATAAGATTTTGCAATCAATACCTTTAATCCCAAGGAAATGTATTGACGCCGATATACACAACTATTCTATCAAAATACCACAAGGATAAATCGATTATAGTTGGATCCTCTATTACCGAAACAAGTATTGTGCACACCAAAGATTTATATAACCAAGTCAGAAATCTTATATCTCTTCTTTGTCTTCAAATCTTCTTAGATCTTCAATAAACACCTGCACACAACTACTTGAATCTCTTGTGATCAATCATGCACATAATAGAGTTTGTTAACAATGGATTATCACAAGATCGTCTTTAGATATAACAACAGTCTAAAGATTCATGTCGAAATTTTGAACTAGTTTGAGTGAATCTTATATCAGAATATCCTCAAGCATAAACAAACAAGTTCCAATCAAAGTTAACCACCGTTAGTCAATCAAATCAATATGGAAACTAAAGATAAACTGCAATTATCTAGTTTCCCACCAACAGTACGCACTAGAGCTTCTCAATCCCAAAGAAGACTTTAAACTGAGCGGTCGTAATAGATTTCACCTAATTATGTTACTCTCCTCTCCGAATAGGCGGCTTCACCAGTAACAGTACAACAAAGGAAGTTTACTATCAAGAAGGATTAGTTTGTTAGAAATGCAAACTCAAAATATTTATAGACAAGGAAGTTTGGACACCAAGGAATTTCCAAAACCGAAAATATTCTCAAGATATTCAATAATAATTTCCAAATTCGGTTTTCATAATTCTTGATAATGCACTGTCCAAATTAATGATCGAAATCTCCTTGGAAAATACTTAACTAGTAAATGCACATTACTAATTCTTACTTTCCATATATAATTAAAAGCCTTAACTAAAATATTCTTAACTTATTTAAATTCGATCATGGGATTTACTTCCTTCTTAGATGTTAAGGAATATTTTTGAATAATAAAAGGTACGCATTAATGCACGTGTTCAAAGTGTGTCGACATCCTTTCTCTTGTAAGTCATTTTTCATACTTACTCACTTGAAATCGATTTTCTACGCTTCCAAACATGTTTAGAATTGGTTCATCTGACTTTCAAGAACTATGTGATTGATCAAGTAATACTCAATCACAAATCATGGGTTTAACGGTTCTACCAAAAAAAGTTTCGGTTCTACCTCCATGTGAGTATTGTGCATAGTTACACTATCTTACCATAATTCGGCTGACTAGGTACTAGGATCGGTTCCCCACATATATTTTATATCTAACTTGTATGCACTGCACATGTCCATAGGATCGGTTCCCCCTTCCCAAAAACGTGTTGCACATGTTCATAGGATCGGTTCCCCTTTCTTATATAAACCTTGTTGCACCTCATATAAGGATCGGTTCCCCTTGTGATGTACTGCACCTCTTACTAGGATCGGTTCTCCCTTTCCCAATATTTGTCAGATACTCACAAACCCGATCATACCCCAGGTGATTACTTAAGATCGGTTTCACTAACAAAAGTCATACCAATACATAAGTCATGCCTCATGTGAATAGTTTTACCAAGAACACAAACAAGTCATGAAAAGTTATACTAATCACACATATTGGTCGTTCATAAGATATGCAATGAAGAACATTCCCAATAACGCCTGGCGATTTCCTTTTCAGTTCACAACACATATCATGAACTTACTTCCTTAAAACACATGTAAAAACATTGTTTCCTAGGATGAAATCCTCACCTCATACCCATACATAATCACAATAGCATTCATACGATTATGTCAATGTCTTATATACAAAGTTTAATGGTTAAGCAAGAAACTTCATATTGTATTCCTTAATACTATGTCTATCTAGAGTGTTCATGCTTCGCAGTTTTATGTTTTCAATATGCACGACTTGAAAGATACGTTAGGGAATGAAAACAGTTCAAGTCAAATATCACTAACCTCAAGTGGAAGAATGATGTTGTGGTTGTAGCTCCGTACTTCTTCACTTCTTCAAGTCTTCGCAATACTTGTAATGTGTCATCATAATACTTTCAATCTAACCTATACGAAGTTGAATCTAGTACATTTAAATCAAGCGACTCTTAAATGAGCTTTGGTTCACTAAAATATGACAATCAAACTTGACATACCAACGCTTGGTGGGTTCAACCGAGCAATGCTCTAACAGAAAATAAACCTCGTATTGTATTCCTTAATACTATTTCTATCTAGAGTGTTCATGCTTCGCAATTTTGTTTCCAATATGCATGACTTGAAAGATACATTAGGGAATGAAACAGTTCAAGTCAAATATCACTAACCTCAAGTGGAAGGATGATGTTGTCGTTGTAGCTCCTTACTTCTTCACTTCTTGAAGTCTTCGCAATACTTGTAATGTCTCATATCCTAACACTTTCAAGCTAACCTATACGAAGTTTTACTCTAGTACATGATCAAGTGACTCTTAAATGAGTTTTGGTTCATTAAAATATGACAACCAAACTTGACATACCAATGCTTGATGGGTTCAACCGAGCTATGATATAACAGGTTCGTATTTCTTCTGCAAGATTCTCTGTTATGGTAAATGGGTCTCCTTATGTTTTTTTTTTTTTTTTTTGTGCTCAGAGAGGGTTAAGATAGGGATGTCCTATGTCCCCCTATTTGGTTGTGATGGTGATGAAAGTTCTTAATGGTCTTCTACAACAACAAGTCATCTCTGGTAATTATGGTCTACATCCTAAGTGTAAGGTTACAAAGCTTACTCATCTGTGTTTCACAGACGATGTTCTAGTCTTCTTCAAGGGTAATTTAAAGTCTTCTCAGGTGGTGGCTCAGGTGGTTCGGGATTTCAGTATATTCTCTGGGCTGGTGGTGAATTGCAATAAAACTTCTCTATTTTCTTCTGCTACTTCTCCCGATAATCTTTATGAGATCATGACATGTTTGAATTGTTCTAAAGGAGAACTTCATGTAAGATACCTTGGAGTTCCTTTGGTTTCTACAAGACTCTCTTATGCTGATTGTCAACCACTCCTAAGAAGAGTTACTAAGAGGATTAAGTCTTGGAAGGATAAAGATTTGGCTTTTGCTGGTAGATTGCAACTTATTAAAGTAGTCATGTGTGGAATGGTTTACTTTTGGTTCTCTTGCTTTATTCTCCCCAAGAGAGTGATAGAAGAGCTTAATACCATTTTTAGCTGGTTCAGATTTGGGTAAGAAACATAACCCTATAAGTTGGAGACAAGTTTGTAATGTGGAAAGATCTAAGGGGCTAGGGGTTAAGGATTTAGAGATAACCAATGTTGCTGCTAACTTGAGGCATATTTGGGATATTGTTTCTGGTAAAGATACTATTTGGACCACCTGGGTTCATCAAAACCTTATCAAAATGAGGGATTTTCGGCCTTTGCCTGTCCCTAAGGATTACTCTTGGAGTTGGAGAAGAATCCTAGAGTTTAGAGAAGTTGATAAACAATTCATGGTACTTGCTTAGGCAATGGAGAAGGTACTAGTTTTTATTATGGTTTTTGGCACCCTAAGGGTCGACTGTGTGACTGGATGGAAAAGGGATGTTTTGAGCAAAATTGCTCAAACAAAGAAATGACAGTGGCTGATTTTATGATGGATGACAGACTTTTTTTTCCTGTTTGTACTCATCACTCATAGTGTGATTCTAATTCTTTATTACATGATGTGGAGTATGACATTAGAGATGAGGACAAACTCTTATGGAAAGGGAGTAAAAATGGAGATTTTTGTATAAAAGATACTTTCTCTGCTATCTATGGTGAGGTTATTGATGTGGGATGGACAAAGATAGTATGGTTTAAAAACAACATACCAAGACATTCTTTTATTGGATGGCTTGTGTGTCACAAAAGGTTAAAGACTAAGGCTAAATTACAGAAGTGAGGGCTTATTGAAAATGCAAAGTGTGCTCTTTGTGACAGTGGTACTGAAGATGAGGAACATCTTTTCTTGACTTGTCCTTTTTCCAGCATCATTTTGCAAGGGCTATTTATTAAAATGGGATATCAGCGAGCTCTTTCTGGTTCTTGGGATGATGAACTTCTCTGGTGTCAGAATAATTTTCTTGGTAGTGGAGTTGTCTCTACTATCAAGAAGCTCTGTTTGAATAGCTATATTTGTCATATTTGGATGGAACAGAGTCATAGAGTCTTTTCTAATTAGAAAATGAACCTTGTCGGAGTTAGTCACTTGATTACTATGGATATTAGACTCAAGTGTTTGGTTGTTAAACTTTCTGATAAAGATACTCCTTCTATTAGGAATTTTATGGAGAGATGGGGTATGTAGTGTATTTATAAGGAAAAGAGAATAGTGAATATGAGTGGGAAAGTTAATATTCGTAAGTAGGTTTGCTATTTATTTTTCTTTGGTTTTGTTGTAAGGTTTTTGGGTCCTCCTTAAACCCGGCGGATTGTGTCAAAACAAAAAAAAAAAATCAAGATAATAATGTATATAGATGGCTCAAAAAGTTTAAACAGGCCGAGAAAAAAACCGTGTCAAAATCTCTTATAAAACAGGATCCTTGTTGTCCTTCGCAGGACCAACCGAGACCCACAAAAAAAATCTTTAAGAGCTTTTAAAAATTCGATTTTTGTGTGGTTTGTTACGTGCATAAGGCCTCTTCCTATGCATATGCCAAACTCATGTATTTGGCATATATGCACCCACTATGGGTATGCCAAACTGCCAAACTCATATGCCAATATGTTTTTTCTGGCATATTGGCATACACGACAGAGTTTCCAGCGAGCGATAGAGTGTTCATCGCTCGATGGTCAACAAATCGCTCGATGGTCATTAAATCGACATCGAAAGTCAAGCTATCGCTCGATACTATGATAATCGCTCATCAGATCTTCATCCAACGGCTGCCTGACTTCAACCAATTCGAACCCAACTTCAAATTCATTTCACCATGCCTAATCCTTGCATAACCGAAGTGGATTTGACTCCAGAGGAAACAACATGTTTCTCTGGATCATGATAGCACATATCCACTTATAGAAAAGTCTTTTTGTAATGGATGAACCACTGATAGTTGTGGTATAACTTCTAGTAAGGCGTAGAGCAGTAGTAGCTAATTGATCTAAATCTGGTTTCAATCTAAACATTAATTGAAAAGATAGTTTCCATTAATTTAAAAAAAGCAAAATTACATTTCACAATTCAACTAAAAGAAAACATTTAAACTACTCATTTCCTTGTCCATTTAAAAGAAAACATTTAAACTACTCATTTCTTTGTCCATTTCACTTGGGACCAAAGATCCAATTGCCTGCATTTTCTGGATCCATAGAGTTGTTCAACAAATTAGTTAAGATGCCGGTTTGAGACTCGCTTGGTGCTTGAGTCTCATCAGAATCACCATAACCTTGATAAGCAATGGGAGTATGGGGTATGGGAACACGATACAAATCTTGAAATGGGTGTGGTTGATAGTGTTGCTAGAATGGTTTAAATTCTGATGAGGTTTAGGCAATTGGGGTGTACAGATTCGTTTGCCTAACTAATTCCATGTTCACACCACCACCTGGAGTCAGTATGTAAGTTGGCGAATGACTAAACATACGTGTAGGAGTTGTATCCAAGCCAATGTTTTGTTTACCACCTTGAGTATCTAACACCATGTGTGGGGTTGAACTTTCTGGTACCTCCTCCATAGGACGACGTCTCAAACTTCTTTCACTTCTTTTACGACTTTGCTGACTTCCACGACTTTGGTGACTTCCACGACTTTGGTGACTTCTATGACTTTGGTGACTTCCGGTTGGACTCATTCCTCTACCAGCTCTTGTAACACGGGGACTCAAATGAGTCATTCCTCTACCAACTCCTGTAACACCGGGACTCATTCCCCTACTACTACCTGAACCATCATTACCCTCAAGTCCTTGACTCATCTCAAACATCATGTTTTCCCTCAATCTTTGAATTTGTTCCAAGTGCATATTCTGAATTCCCTGAACAAGAGCCGCATAATCGTTACACCGGGTATGATAATCCAACTCTGTATCATTGACCCCGAGGTATGGATAAGAGTAAGTGCACTTGAAACAATTGAAAACTAACAATCTCTCTAGATGTGATGGATATAGTCTTTACTTCCCAAGAAAAGGGTGGCATGTTTGACGATGAACTTTGAGAAGGATATGCAAATACGTCACCCGTCTCTGGTGGAGGTTGGGAAGGAAGAAATTCATTGTCAAGTGGCAACCTACCTAAAGATGGGAAATCCATCCGACCCAAACTTTGCGGTTGCATGGAAATATTTGGCTTGAAAATAATATTAAACCAAGATAGGTACTCATTTCTGTCAATCGGCTCATGGATCAATTCATCAGCTTGTTGCCAACGATAACCTTCCCTTATCAATTTGAAGTAATCGTCTACTGAAACATCTGTACTGGGATAAGGTTTGACAACTATCACTGATCTCCCTTGCAACAGAAGAAGTTGTCTTTCACCATAATACCAAACACCCTTCTCAGAAATAGGGCTGTATAACACCATCATTCTAAGGCTTAACTCTACCATTGTCTAACCTAGTTCTTCTTGGAACTCAGGTAATGCTTCATATGGATATGATATAAGGTTATGGATTGTTCTACTCAACTGCTGAATCTTATGAACAATAGCAGCATATTGACCATCTTCAATAAATGCGACTTCCCAATTCTAGAATCATACTTAGTATGATCGGAAAAACATTCTTATAATTCTTAAGACAAGGTTTGAAACACGGAAATATGTATACCACCAATTCTGAAAATAATAACATTCAGGAGGTTAATAACTTTTCCATATGAAAATGACAAATAAATACATAATATGGAAAATATTGGTTCTTACATCCAGAACTCCCCAAAAAACATTAAAGCTATCTTTTTCACACGTCGAGTTTTCACTTAGGGCAATGTAAATCTCTGATAAAATCGCAGTCCCCCAATCATATGTTGGTGCTTGCTCTAAATCTTCTAATGCTTCGAGAAACCCAATTAACACTACTGAGCTAGCATTTGGAAACAGACATTGGCCCAGTGTCCACAATACAAACAGACGTTCTAGTTCCTCAAAATGTTCGGGGATCAAATATTGATTATCAACTTCCCTGTTTTGACGCATTTTTACAGCATAACGCTGCAAAAAACTTTTCAAACCAGACACCTTCAACCCATACGCTTTTATTTGTCTATGTATAGGATTTCCTTCTAATTCATTTGAGTATAAAGGAAGTAATTCTTTCCATCTATCTTCTGATTTCCACTTTAGTCTATTAAATGGAAGTAAGTTCCCTTGGCATGGAATTTCGGTTAACATGTATAAATCTAGCGGTGTTACTCCTATTAACAATAATTATTCATAATTAGAATTTGTTGATTTTTATGAAACAAAACACATAATGTAAAAATTAAATTACTAGAAAAGACCTATTTACCGCATTCAAAGTCCTTGAAAAAGAACGTATTTGTAGTCTTCCACCATCGTTCTAATATAACTTGAACACCTTGAGTCCTGTGGTTTCTAGGTTGTATTAGATATATATGTCGCCAAGGATATCTTCCCACTCTCTCTTGAACAACAGGAGGAAGTAATTGAAAAATTGTACGTAACTCACTCCTTCCACCTCTTAGATGTATAGCGTTACATCGCCCTTCATTAGCAGAAATGTGATTAGAGAATACACCTTCACCGGCTACTAGTCTAACATTATTAAACTCATAATTTGTATCCACAACAAAATTTGCTCCAGTGCCTGAGGTACTACTAGATACTTTCCATTTTTTGTTTCTTTTTCTTCTCTCCATATCTGTTGAAGATAATCGTTTTAGAACAAAAGTTTAAAGAAACTCAGAGGTTTTTTAGAAGGTTTTGAGAAGAAGAATTGAGGAGAATTGAGAAGGTGGGAGTAAAGATGCGGTATTTATAGGCGTCAGAAACTTGAATGGTGGCGATATTGATTATATCGGTAGCGATATAGTGAATTTCGAACGATATTCACAATATCGCCAGTGATGAAGACTTTATCGCTGGAGATATTAACAATATCGCTCGCTAGGAATTCGATCACTCTACGGTTTCCCCATAGTGGCACAAATGGTTTGGCATGCCACCTGTCATGCCAAACACCATTTTTTTGGCATATGCATAGGAAGAGGCCTAACTATCGTAAAGATGGACACATGGATCATAGATACTTTCCAAATGGATAATACCGTAGAAAACGAAACAAAGAAAGGAGATGAAGGAGATGAAGAATTTGAAACCTACCACGTGTCATGCAACTAGTGGTGATGTGGGCCCAAGTAAGATTTCCTATCAACAACATGCTAAAAAAATAAAAAAAATCCTTGGTTTCCACAGTCACTACTCTACTGAAACCCGAAGAACAGATAAGTGAAAGAAAAAAAAAATGGCATCTTCATCAGGTCTATTTTCTTCAATCAGAGGCCCTGAAATCTCCAAATCTAAAACTTTAATTTTCAATTCAAAACCTTATCATCATCATGCATTCATCAATGTTTCATTTCCTCTTCATTCTCAATCCTATCAGAAGAAGCAAAACAAGTTGAGAGTTTCTGCTGCATCATCTATCTCCATGACTGAGGATATCCGGACTGGTCCAGAGGATCTTGTTGCATCTATTCTCTCCAAGGTTCTTATTTCTAGACTTCTAGTTCTTAATTTAAGTTCATTTAATGATTTAATTCTTAGTATAATCTTGGTTTCAGTTTTATAAAATTTCTACGGAAATTTGATAGATATGTCAATCTAAAGATGTAAATAAAACAACTAGAGATCTCTTAGGCGAATGAACTAATTAGGGAAGAGTTAGGTGAATGGCTGTTTTTTCTTCAACATAGATAATAAAACGCGCCTAGGCTCAAAAATGGGAACATTTTTTTCCTGGGCGCCTAGGCGCTAGGCGAGGCTCATAGATACTGGGTCTTTCTGATATGTAGAAAAACTATTGAAGTTACAGTGTGGTTGTAGTGCGGCCAGTGCAATGATAGAAACTAAGTAAAACTTTGCTTAATTAGGTGACTGGAACTGATCGAGGAGTTTCGCTAACTAAAGAAGGGCATAAAGAGGTAGCTGAAGTGGCTCAGCAATTACAACAGTACTGTGTCGAGGAGCCTGTTAAATGTCCACTTATATTTGGAGGTAAATCCTTACTGCTATTTAACATATTCCTACAGTGATCAAATCTAAAGCAATCAGTTTAAAGTTTGTATGCAAATGCCTGAGTATAACACCAACTTTGAATTGCATTATGGATTGTTTACGTGATTATGTAAATTTGTTATGTATTACCATTTCTCTATATGTATTTGATGTTTCGTTGGATTACTGGTTGGATCATTAACATATGGCACATACCAATTTCGGTGTTCAGAGTGGGATGTGCTGTATTGTTCTGTGCCAACATCTCCTGGAGGTGGCTACCGCAGTGCATTAGGGCGTGTCTTTTTTAAAACTAAACAAATGATTCAAGTAGTTGAAGCACCCGCGTGCGTTAAAAATAAAGTCTCGTTCTCTTTATTTGGTTTCATAGATGGAGAGGTTTCCTTGAAAGGTAAGCAGAAGCTATCCCACTTTACAAAGACAAATTTATTTTACACTCATTATGAAATTGGTCTTTTGAATTCTCTTTTACATATTGCGCGATACAGGTGCACTGAATGTATTGGATGAGAAATGGATTCAGGTTATTTTCGAGCCTCCAGAACTGAAGGTTGGGGTTTTCAATTTCACTTATGGTGGGGAGAGTGAGGTTAAACTGGAGATTAGCTACGTAGACGAAAAAATCAGGTTAGGAAAAGGTTCCAGAGGTTCTTTGTTCGTCTTTCTAAGACGCTAAAACCATGTCTGTCTTTCATTAGATATATCACTCTCATTGTGTTCCAACCCCATTATGTCTCTTTAGCTTTTGGTGTGCCACTAATAATAATAGTTGTGATGATTGAACAAACATCCGTCTACTGTAAAATATTTCAGATCTATAGAACTCTTGATATGTACTGCGGAATTGTCTTAATGCAGACCTCTCATATTTTTGTCCACCATTTAAACTTAAAAAGACTGAGCATCTCTTCACGAAACATACAAATGCTCATGTGTTGAAGCTAAATGTAATGCTATTTATGGCATTTCAGTAGAGCTTTTTGTCATCCCCGACTGCGGATGGTCACCACCCTTAACAAGTGGAGATTGCGTTGATCTAGCTCTGAAAATACAAAGTAATTAAATTTGTTGAACTTTGATTTCACTGCACCTAACTGAAGTCAGCGAAATGATCACTGTACGTTGTCCGGGAGATTGGATAACCAAATTGATTGGAGGCTTTGCAATTTGGCTCCCCACTTGACATTTATTTGGTCCTTTCTAACTGGATTAGAGCTATGAATATTCTGGACTGCAAAGAACTCATTGACAGACAAGGAAAGCAAATAAAGTGTTTCCCAAAGAACATTTAGAATTCGCAGCTTTCAGTACTCTAGCATCATTAACTATCCAACCCGATTTACAGCCACTGGACTGGACCATCTATGAGGTCAACCTCATCATTATTCTTGCACTAGTCCCACACTTGCCCGGTAGTAGGACAGCTGCTCAGATGATCGATACTTTCCACCTGACAGCCACACAGAAGCCATTCAGAAGTAACGTTCAGACCTCTATGAACAAGTCGAAGGCAAAGCATTTCAATAAGGCTCTTTCTTGTGTTCGGATACTGTCCAGTTACGGGCTTTAGATGTCTCGTGTACTTTATCTTCATTCCCATCTGAAAATCTGAAAAACAAAGTCCACAAATTTTATATTATATTTTTAAATTAATTATATTAATAATTTAGGTCGGCAAATTGTTGAGTCTAAAATTGTCAAATCTCAATAAAAAATTAGTACTTTAATTTCTTTCTTGAATATTTCTGGATAAACTAATTTGATTTTGAGGGTGTTGTAGAAGAAACAAATTGGTGGTATTATTATTAATCGAAAGACAAAAATACCCTGGTTTATTACATCAATCCCGAATCTCAGTCTCAAAAGAAACGAGGTTATTTGTGTAAGTACAGCACATTTCTTGAACTGAGTGGTCGTCAGAATACGGTAAGAAGAAAAGACAATTCATCCATACCAACTTGCTAATTCATTCAATAATACAGTTTTACTTTAATATAATATAAAATTATGTGAACCGTTCAGTTTTAATCACATTGTCAACAAAATCCACTTTACTAAGCTAAATCAGAAAATGATTGGAATATGCTGCTGGATAGCTACTTGGGGGCTGATAGCGAATAATTGGAATTTCTAACTAGCCCACATTCATTTTCTTGCTCAAAAATATCAGAGTGTTCACACGCCTGATTATGACACTACTTGTTAACCATTTCAACAAATGAAAGAAATTACAAATCACAAAATTGGTTAAAAAAACCAAAACCAAAACCAAAATTAAAATTTCCTGGGTGAAAAGTACAGTTAGATTTTGATATTGTTTAAATGGACAAAAATGTAAAAATAGGCAAGATGTAACCAGTTTCATCCTGCCCTTTTCAAATACTTTTTCTTATTTTTAATTTACACATGATGCATCCAGTTTCATCCTCGCTATTTTTTAAAGTTTAAGCCAGGATGAATCCAGTTTCATCCTTGATATTTTTTTTTTATCCATTTCAACCAATAATTTTTTTTACTCGTCCATTTAAATCGTGTTTTAAAAATATTTGGACAAATGATCATTTTCCGATTACAAATTAACATGTCTTTAAAGAAATGTGCATAGGTTCGTTGTACCTTGTTTCTTATGATATGATATGATTTGAGATACGAATCTGATTTCCTATAAGTTAGATCATTCGTTTTTACATATTTATTTTTCCAACGTTTGACTCGAAATCTAATTTGGCTCTCAAAACTGACTCGAAGATATTTTACACCTGACTTATTAGGTATTATCGAATATCATGTTTGGAAATCAGAAACAAAAGTGTTTCTGCTTCTCCACAAGTAGAAGTCAGAAGCATAAGTCGGAAGTAAAATGTTTTTACTTCACAAAATAATAATTTTGTTGTTTTTATAAGTCATTCTGAAATTGTGTAATCAACCTAACTTTCGATTTTTTTTTTTGCCTCCGAAAATCAGAAAGCAACTTCAGAAATTACATACCCAAACTAACTTTAGAAGTCATTTCGAAATTGTGTACATAAAAAATGATAGCCTATTTAGATACCACTCCAGAAATTACTTTTTAACTTCTAGAAGCAAAAAAATTAAAAATTAATTTAAATAAAATGACTGTTAGAAGCAAAAAAAAAAAAAAAAATACATCTTATTTATGACTTCTACTTGCGGAGAAGTAGGAGAGTTCTCCTTCTAGTATCTAAATAGATTATTGATATTTACCAAAACTTTGAATCAGAGGAAGAAGTCATTTCCAGATGAACTCCCTGATGGATGGCATATGGCGTGCACACGCGTGCTCACCTATGACTTGACTTTTGTCAAATCCCCAAACATGCAAACGTATGTAGTGGTGATCCGCGGAATATAATATCACTACTACTCAGAAGTCCGAGTCATATGTTTATTAGCAGAAAGAAGCTCAAGAAGCACTCACCTAGACCTTAACAACAACAACAACATCAAACCATTCTCTCTCTCTCTCTCTCTCTCTCTCTCTCTCTCTCTCTTAGGGTTTACTTTCTCTCCCTCTCAGCTTCGATTCTCAGGAAGAAGAAGAAGAAGAAGAACAGATTGAGGTTCGATCTCTTTGTTCAATTTTCAATTTCAGTGATAAAAAATCATTCATTTATCATTTTTCTCATTTCATTTCTGGGTTGTTTTTTTATGGATGATTCTCTCACTAATTTGATTGATTTATATGAGATTTTAAATGAACAAATCATTGATTTATGGGTCCCCTTGATTTAATTTTAGTAGTTGGACTTTTGAAATTGGTTATTTGATTCAGTGGAATCCATTAAAAGGAGGATAATTTGATTGAGCAGATCAGCTCAATCCATGGAACCATCTCTATTAAGTCGCACTAACATTTAAGTAGTGATAAAAATTTGTGGGGGTGTTGTAATTGGGGAAAAAATTAACCATGTTCAATATTTCAAATGATTTGTATTTATTGGTTTCTAGATTTGGCAATTAGAACAACAACCGTCTGGGTTTGGGTTTGTCGAAGTTGATATGGTTATTATTCGTGTTGGAACATGTTTATTTCTCAACAGTTGAAAACATTCAGCTGAGTTGATTTGTTGAAAATTGGAATGTAAGGTGTAATAGTGGAATTATTGGAAAGATTCGACATAATTATATCTTTCGTTTTGATTTTTTTGCTTTTATTGCTATTTGATTGTTACTTACATGCAAAGTCTTGTACGGAATATCCAAAGTAATTACGGGGTATGGTGGTGTTTCCTTTGCGACACTTTTTCTAATTGTTGGAATTTAGATTTCCCAGCTTCTTAACTAGACCTTAAACGAACGGTTGTTTGTTTCATGGGTTAGGTACTAGTAGCGGCAGAAAATATCCTTATGTTTCATGTGTTAGGTAGCAGTAAGTTTGCACTCTGATATTGGTTTACATTGATTTGTTGCACCTTTGTTCTGTCAAGCACTGCATGATATTGCGTACCTTGGTACGTTTTTTACTTTGTTAGGTTGATGCCGTTTATTTTGAGCAAATCTTCTATGTTGTTTCTATAACTATTGATTATGTGCAGGTGAGGTACTTTGGAGTCCTTTTGTTCGGATTTTATATTACACATGTAACTTAGCTGGGCAGCCTTTGATCTTGGAACTACAAGAGGACTGTATAATCACCACAAGACCGATAATGACTGTTAGTTTATAGACATACTCTTCATGGCCTCTGGTACTTTTCATGGGAGCAAGCTCCCGCTCAGCCCATCAAAGTCGGAACTTGCTAACTTGGTTCCGAATTGGGAAGATGTGATTTGCCCAATATGTTTGGATTTCCCACACAATGGAGTCCTCCTCCAATGCACCTCTTATGGGAATGGATGTCGACCATTCATGTGTGATACTGGCCATACTCATTCAAACTGTCTCGATCGCTTTAAAAGTGCATTTGGTATTCCAGTGGTGGAAAAAGATCCATCAGCATCAGACGCGACGTCAGTTGAAACAGCACAGCCAATGGAATCGAAAGATAAAGAACGCCCCGCTTGCCCCCTGTGTAGAGGGGAAGTTACAGGATGGGTAGTGCTTGATGAAGTTCGTCTTCATTTGAACAAAAAGAAAAGATGTTGCGATCAGGATAACTGTGCATTTATTGGCAACTACCCTGAGCTTCAAAAGCATGCCAAGGTTGAACATCCTCATGCTAGTCCATCCAAGATAGACCCTGCTCGGCAACTTGATTGGGAAAACTTTCAGCAGTCGTCCGAGATTATTGATGTTCTGAGTACCATCCATTCAGAGGTACCACATGGGGTAGTTCTTGGGGACTATGTTATCGAGTACGGTGATGATGATAACCGAGATGAGTATGAGGACTTCCCTGGGGATGATGGGAACTGGTGGACCTCATGTATATTATATCAGGTATTTGATAATTTGAGGGCATCAAGAAATCGAAGAAGGGCAAGAGTCAGTGAAACAAGGAGAGGACGTCGACGTTCTAGCTATGAAGCTTCAACTTCTGATGATGGATCCGTGACATCTGTTGAAATCGGGGAGTATAGAGCTGATGAGACTGATGACGAGTACATGGGTAGAGTAACTGACACCAGTAGGGGCAATGCTAGTCACCGCAGGTCAGTGAAGCATGTTTTTTGGAAGCTTCCCCATGTTTTGAAATTTTTCGAGTTCAAGCGTTAGTTTCTCTGTTCATCTGAATCATTGTCATGTTACTTGTTACTACTTTTTGAAGTCTTACTTCCTTTCCTGTAAATACTTGTTTGTTCAGCATGTTTATCTTTTGAAAATAAATGGAACAGGGTTCTAACTTTGCTGTTTTTTTCCCATCATTTATATTATTTTCGTAATTGTTGCTACATCTGGAAAGGAGACGAGATGCCATCTTTGAAAAAACATTCAAGCAATCTGATATGTGGATGTCATAGTATGCAGTGATATCATTAGTATATATTAACACTGAATCTTAAGACAGCTCCTTACTCATGCCTTGGATTTTTCATTTTCTAAAGATTTTTCATTTTCTAAAGACTGCAGTATATATGATCAAAATATTTGAAGAAAATCTGGTTATTTTTAGTGTCTGCTGTATTATATGCATAATATACATGTATATTGTATTTTCGTTTTATATACGACAGGCTCAATCTTTCTTTTCTTTCTCTCTTTACTTCCCAAGTGTGAAATCACGGTACAGTCTTAAATCTTGATACCTCTTTACAGTCTTGAATCTTGATAGCAATTGAGAAAAAGGTCCAATAAACGGTTGAGTTGAAGGCTATGAAGCATTTTGATTTTCTGTTAGTAGATGTTCTGTTTGGGCAAGTGTTTAATATTTATGGGTAAATTTCTAGATTAAATGATCTCCTCTGTAAGATCCATGGACCAGGGGAACCAAATCCTCTGTATATTGGCATATGAATCTGATCGGACACTCATTCAGAACCTCCTATTACTGAGTATTTACATTCTCACTTCGTTGATACGTTTGCTATAATCTTCATGTCACAGGTTTCAAAGGCGTCGCTCCCGCTTCTATGATAACTAGGTATGTGCCCTCTTGTGTACCATTTACCTTCTTATCTGAAGGGTTTCTGGTTGAAGTTTCAAATCCGTTTAATATCTAGGCAAGAAAGCTAAGTTTTCAGGCCATACACCATACCACATTTGGACCTGAGATTTGTAGCTATTGTAGAGGTTAATCACCTGACCCTTCAATGGTGTCAGTAACTACATCTGTCATGCACTTGTTGAGGACCTGCTTTGATGTTTTGTATCGAAGCCAAACCGAGTCCCGATATTCAAGTAACCTACTTTCATGTTTAATCCTCACTCTGATAGTCTATCTAGTTTGGTGGTGGGTAGGTTTTTATTTGTGGTGGGATCTTAGAACTCGTGATGCATGTTGTTGAACTGAAGACTTAGTAACATGGCTCCATTTTTATTCTACACATAGAATTATCATCTTTATGTTATGTGATAATGCTATGGCTGATCATATTCGTCTGAATCTGACAGAATGTGTTAACAAGGGGCAAATGACTGAGATGGAGAGTCAGCAAACAAGAAACATGGCTTGTGTAGTCAAAAGTGTGATGCAGTTTTCTTGTTTTTAGGTCCTACTGGGATGAAATGAAAAAATGCCGAAACAACTTTATCTACCCACTTTTAAATTTGTGAGGTGTGGCGTGTTATGGCCAGGATCTTGACAGTCTTGTAATTTGTGTGCTGTGAACCACCTCTCCCTTTCTCAAGAAAAGACTTTAGAAGTATGAACTTTGTACATGTTAACATAAATACTAGATTTTATTTTAATGTTTTCCAAGGACTTGTTTATTTTGACTGCTATTTTCCGACAAAATTCCGGGTTGTAGACAGTGTTAGCAAAATGGTGATAAGTCTTACATTACATACAAATGTATGAATCCAGATGTTGGGTTTTAAGATGATTTACGCACACGTAAGGTGTACAAGTAATGCCCGTGGACATATTGTTAACTTATACCAGAATTCAAAGCAGTCCTCGCCATAGCTGTGTTTTACCTGCCGGTATTCAACGAAATCTTTAGCACAATTATAAGGGATCTGTGCAATAAACTCCAGCACATAGCTTGGAATGAAATCGCTTCTTCATCATCGGCACCACCATGAACAACTATGTCGTGTTTCTGTGCAGTAATTTCATTCTCAACGACGCAAAAGTTCACCCCCCTTCTAATGAATTGGTCAAGATTGACATGAGTCTTCTACCTTTGACCAATTTTTTGCTCTCCATATTTTAGGATGTAGTCTCTTTACCTAGCACCCACCATTCCAAAATATAGGGTCTAGATGACCCTTGATTGGAGACATCTAACGGGAGAATTTCGGGGCAAAGCTTTAGATAACTAGGACAGTCTGTTGTCTATTATTCACCAAGCAGGGACAAAATTTCAAGTGCTCGATACTGTAGTGTGACGTTGGAAATTTAGGCTAAAAACAGAGGACGAAGAAAACAGAGAACCGAAAAGAATGTTGTACCACTGGAGCTTTAAGGCCTTGCGATTCTTTTCAGCAATTATTTCGACCATTCCCAAAAAATTGACGAGTACAACCGGTCAACGAAATATTGCTTTCAGGATACAATGAAGCCCTAACAACGTAATTGGATTCAAGAGTTGTACTTCCCTTGACCCAACCAAGAACACACAATATTAAGTTTCTGATGATGCTTAGAGAGAAAAGAAATAGATAATTTTGATGTGTTTTCCATTGTTTGAATGAAAACAAATCATCACTACTTATAGGGAATTCATGCCCATTGGAGATGCTTTTTCACTTCCAAAAGACACCAATAGTGTCTAATGGGAATGGATGTGTCTCTTGTGAACCATCACAACCTTTGGAGATGCCGTTTCATCTCCAACTAACATCCGTTGCATCTATTAGGCTCATGACGCTCCCCATCGTAGTGGCTAACCAAAAATGAAAACCATTTTATTTCCTATATTATTGAAAATATCCAACAATCTCCCCCTATTTTCAATAACCAAAAACCATGAAAATAAAACAAAGTAAAAAAACTTACAAAACAGGAGTGTCTGCATCACTCAAGTGACTGCCTACGTACCCGAGTGGGATCAAGCCAACGTAGTTCAAGCTTAATTGGGAAATAAACATCATTGTTGAAATCAATACATAAATGATAAGTATCTTTTGGATTTGAACCTTCACTTAGTGTAAGAAATTCAAAGCCTTATCGGGGTTCAGTGGTGAAACCAGTCTTGAACCAAGTACCCCATGTGATAAAACCGGAATCTCAACACATACTGATTTCAGGGATTGTGTGTTCTGTAGCCAGCACATTAATGGCCATGTGCTTATCCTGTATTCATGAGTTTCTCAGAGAACAGTCTTTTTCTCTTAGGAAACAACCTGATTTCCACACTCATATAGGTAAGTCTCGAAGGTGTTTCTGCGAGACACCTTGTGATAAAAGTTAAACTTATTAAGGATTTTCATCCATCCCTTTTTTCTTGCAGAACCTGCACTAAACAGAAATAAGAAGTTTTACTTAGTGCACCATAATCACTTCCATAACTTGTTGGTACCACATTGAACCTTGTCTATCTTTTTCAAAACATAGGTTGGGTTTCTGCTATGGGTGATCGAACATCATTCACAGACCTTAGTCTCATTTCTGTATACTTCATTGAAAACATTTCCTTTGGGAGACTCTTCATGATAAGTCTTCCAAGTTTTTCTCCATTTCAATGGCTAACTGAAATTACTCCTTTGTTGAGTAATCGACTTACCGTTCAATGTACAAGACTTGTATGTCTTGACTTTTCATTATAAGTCTTTGTTAGAGACGTTATAGATCAAAGCCTGATTCACAATTAATCAGACCGACTGAGATGGGTTCTTCCAAAAATGGGATCTCTACAAGTTAGGTTCTAAGCCATTCCTCCTCACTAATTGCATCTACTCATGCAATCAATTCCGAAAACATTATTAAAAATGTTCTTATTTGATTTTACAAAATAATTGTAACTTCTCTAGTGATCCTAATTAACATTCACCGTTAATTCACAAGAAGTCATTATAGACTTGAATTCACTAGAGGCATAATAAATTTGTAGGCAACTTACTTGCTATTTCAACAAGCACATGATTACGATGAGTAACCTCTCTACTTATGCCCAATCTTCTACAAATTTATACCCAAGTACATATACCATGTCTATTTAACATTTACGTAATGTAAATGTTCATAATTTACGCATCGGTAATATCATAACACCTCATCGATGGATCTTTGGTCGGCCTCCCAATCTTCCAATATGTTATATATTCACCGATATTCCACTTTCCTTTCAATGTCATTTAAGACATGCCAATTTCCATATTTGGATCCATATAATTCTTAATGCAAGAATTATGTTCACTTGTAAATGTTTCTCAACATTTATTGATGATTTCAGACTTCTATATTTATAATTCCTACCGCAAGAATTATACCCGTACCAAAAATTGCAGTCTCAACAATTATTGGTGATCTCTATTGGTTATCTAATCCTAGAGCATTCATAACAGTACTCCTCTAATGTCACGCCACCAAATGTGTTAACTTCTGCCGAAAATACGGCGCAAAACTTTTCTAAATAGAAATAGAAACTTCAAATCCAATGCACCATCATGGGTAGCATCCCTTTCGGATTTGGGTCACTTTGAGCACTATAATGATGGCCACAAATGTTGGCCTTCCACTGTACTCAATAATCATAAACTTTATTTATGACAATGCCATAAATTCTCCCCCATTACATGAGAAACTACAAACTATTTCAATCTAATTCCCAAAATAGGAATCTTCAAATCCAAATATTGCAGAGAAAACTCGTTAACGTTTTGGATTTGGCTGTCGTTTTGGACTCAAACGGTGGTTACAGAAGTTAGCCTTCCACAGTAACCCAACCAACCATGAAAGAGGACATAAGATAATCACCAAAACATACAATTAATTGAACTCTACTCGTTATGTATGTTGACCACTAATTCTTAAAGTCAACCAATAACCACGTGCATGCATTGTAATTCATACTAAGTTCATGTGATACAGAGTGAACAAGAACCATTCGTAATGACTGATCCCTTTCCCAAATGAAACAAAAATAAAAATATGTAAGCAGACTTATTTCGTTTCTGTCATTTTTGTAAGTTCTAACAGACATGAGCAGTATTCGTAAGGAAACCATCATATGAGTCTCATTCATCCATGTTCCCTCTTAATTTCTAAAATAAGGAATCTTCAAACCTTACAATAGAGCATAGTTTCTAATTTCTAGTTTGGCTCTATATTAGCCATCAATGGTGATTGGCTCCACTACGTGCATAACCAATAATGGTTTGTTAACTATCTCTAATCCCAATAATCACATAACAATGATAATTCCCAAATTAACTGAAGCAATATACATTGGTTATCTTCCACTGAATTGAGGCTTGATCAAAACAAGGAACGAATAACCATTGACCCAAAAGTCACTGATCGTGCGACATAGATGCATATTAACAGTAATCAGTTATCATCAGGGATTTTCCAGAGAACAGTTCTATAACTTTGTGATATGATATTGATGTAAAATTAAAAATTGGTACTAATCTTTCTTTGTGCGTCGTCCACCCTTGATGGAATCGTAGAAAATCATCGCATGATTGATCATTAATCACACAGCTAGAATTCTCCAAATAGGGTTCACGATAGATATTGTCACACCTTCAAACGCCCTAGGAATTTTCTGCGAAAGTGTAACCCGGCAGCACAATGGTTCTGTGAATAAAGCTTCACCCACTTGCACTTCAGCCTTATAAGTTTGCACCTTTACAAACATCCAACACTTCAGGTTAACAGCGGAAGTCTTTATAGTCTTCTTTCACTTCTCTAAACTCATCAAATGCACCCCATAATGCACTCAATTCATGCCATACTTTACCAACAACAATCATCCAACCAAGAACACTTAGAACATAACACAATCAACTCTTTTTATTGCATCAAAGGGAAGAAATACAAAACTTTCCCACTTGGGGACTTAAACAGACTTGTTCACTCCTTGAACCAAGTCTAAGTCTTACAAAAACTCTCATATTCACTCACATATGCAAACTTCACTCTCACATATGTTATGCTAACTATCACACAGGCTAGCTACTGAATTTCCCATGCCTTAGGACTATTTATACAGTAACTTTGCTTGGCCAAACCGTGCATAACCGTTACACACGCATGGGACAGCCATCTGTCCCATCAGGTAGTTTCTATAACCGCCATCTTGTTTTTCAACCGCCACCTTTTGTGTTGTCAAGCCAACAGATGCCACATCTTTTCTAGGTGGTTATGAACCTTCCACATGGTTATAAACTCTATTTATAACCGTTCTATCTTGTCTCACTTCATTGGTATGCTTATGAAGCTCGTAACCAACTTGTAACCGTTACTTGAGCCTTATTGCGCCACTTGTCTTGGCCTACTGGATTCTGCCTTGCGCCAACGTACATCCCTCTTGGACCTGCATTTTTATTACTCTAAGCTAATGCACAGACACTCTTTAGGCTTTACTTGTCGAGGCAAACTCCTTAAGCTCACTCTAGTTACTTATGCGTCACATATGCTTCACTTCGCCAATTAGCTTGACAATAGCAATGCAAATCTTGCATTGCCAACTTGTTTGCATTGTTCAAGCTTTGGCCAGCCTTAAACTAATGTCATAGACCAACTCTTGATATATTCTACACTCTTGCATCATCCTTGAGTTTGGGCCAACTCAATTCCACGGATATGCCTTAATGCCAACATCGCATGTTTCATCTATCACTTTTGGCTTCGTCTTGCCTTCTCCTCAATGAAGCCTTATTGTGTCGGTTAATAAGCTTCATTCCTTAGCCAAATGTCTTTACAGTGTAGCATTACATTTTTGCTTCACTGACCCTGCAGGGTCATGTCATTCTCGACACTTAATGGTCTATACAGTATACCGCTATTATGGCTTCGTAATGCGCCATTACGGCGGAACTCTGACTTGGCCTGCAACTCTGTAACGCATCATCATTATGTGTCACTTGCAGCACCGTAATAGACCTCCCCCACCTAATCCGTTCAACGCCATCGTTGAACGCAACCAAGTATACTCAACATACTTGTTCTTCGGCCTTGTACACTTCTGAGCCACTCATAATTCAACAAACTTATTTAGCATTCCTTTCTGCTAAAACTTTATGCCTAGTACCTCATGCCACCACTTAGATTTACTGCTTTGCTATTGATCCTACTGACTTATATTGTTGTTTCATGTTGCGCATACGTTCCAACTCCCACTACAACCGTATATCAACACCCAAATGCAATTTCGAAATCCTTCTTGCCAATTCCCTAAATTGTACTTGAATTTCGCATGAATCATTTGCGCCTAAGTGTACGCACTGAGTGATTCTTCTCAATTTGATCATCATGATCATTGCCATTGCTTTCCGACTTTGCCTCCACTCAACGTGACAAGGATTTATAAACGAATTGGCTTCATTTTCAATCAGTTTTGTCGACGACCCGCCGTTGAACTGTTGTTCTTCACGCTCCTCATTAAGCACGTCACAAAGTGAATAGGGGTTCTCTTTGCATTAGACACCCGAATTAAACACTTCATGCCTCACCAAACTCTGATTATGCAAACAACATTCAAGAACTCATTTCTATGAATGTGGCCACCAAGTATAAACTCTATACTTATGCCATTTTGCATACCCGAACTGGAATGGTAAGTTTTCTTTGTTTAACTTCCATGCAACAAAACTATTGAGTCGCACAACCCATTTAAAACTGTGACTAACTATCTCTTTGGACATATCATTAGCTAACACTTTAGTTGTCCATATGCTATGCCTTCAAAGCCAATATGTCTCCAAATACTTCTTTGAACTGCATTGCTAATTGCCTGGAAAGAGTGTGTGTCTTTATCTAAGGCCATGAGTTCTACCCAACTCATGCTTGTTGATAAAATGATTTCTTACTTGTTGTATTGCTTGCATTGTCTCTGCCCATCTACCGTCGTGCCATTTTGCAATCCCCAAATAGCAACATCATTTCTACTAAGGGTGCACAGGAACCGAGCCGGACCGACGTACCGTCCCGGTACCTGTGGAACCGTACCTGATTTTGGACCGAACCGAGGACGGGGGTACAGGTACCGGTCCAAAAATTAGGAACCGAGGCTAGACAGGTACAGGTACACGGTCCTGCCCAAGTACCGTGCCGTCCCGGACCGAAAGTACCGAATCACTCTAACCGTAGGATTTAGGGGTAGTAGATTAATGATAGCCATTAGATCTAGGGCTGGTATATATACATAATTTTGGCTAGGGTTTCTCATTTGGTCTCTTCTTCTTTTTTCCTTTTTCTCTCTCTGAGAAGAAGAACAACAACTCCATTAGAGTTATGGCCATCCTTACACGAAGATTTCTTCTCTTCTCCATACTTCAACTCCACAAACTCCATAGGTCACTCTTGATCCAGAAGAAGAAGAAGAAAAAAATCAGTCATTAAAGATTCAAGGAACAATCTGTAAGTTTTTTTCCTTTTTTTCTTTTTCAATTTTAATAAGTTGTATTCATTTTGGACTACTGGGTTACTTGATTTTGTTAATTTGAGCTTTATTTTGATTTTTGAAGGGAAAAGATTCAAGGAACAATCAATCCAACTCAGAAATTGTTAACCAGAGATTGAAGGGTAAGTTCATCAAAATCTTTGCTTTTAATGAAATCTGAGATGGGATTAATTGGGATTTGGGATTGTTCTGAATTCTTATGGGGTTTACTTATTTTGAGTTCTGGACTAGAGTAATTGGGTTCTGTCAATTTTTTGAATTGTGCTAAAATTTTAGTAGATTGTTAGTGATTAAATCTTTCACACTTTGCTATAATTGTAGTGTTCTTTGGATTTTTCCGTATTGGGGGTATCTAATTGTTCTGAAATTTACTAGATTACATGATTGAATCTTTCACAATTGAAGTGTTCTTTAGATTTTTTTTTCCTATTGGGCATCTAATTATGATGGTTTGTTTCTCTAGGAAAAATGTGAAGCAAAAGAAAGCAAAGCGCAAGGAGAAAAAACCGTATACACCCTACCCTCCTCCTCAAGAGCCAAGCAAGGTTTGAAAATTTGTGATTATAGTTATTACTCATCTGCACTTATGTTGTCTGCAAGTTGACCCCATTTTCTACCAATGAATCCTGGATACTTATTAGTGTCTCTAACTTTGGAACTTCCTGCAATACATGTTTTCAGATTGATAAGGAACTATAAAGTGGTGAATATTTCTTAAGTAAGAATAAGAAGTTGCAAAAGAAATGGCAAGATAAGCTAGAGAAGCAGGCAGAAAAATCAGCCGAAAAAGAAAAGAGAGGAAGCATTTATTCCTCCTAAGGTTTGTTTGTCTCATAAAGTTCTTTTCGAGGATTTTGTTTTTCTGCTCTTGATAACTATATTTTACCTATATGTTGACATTGTTGAGTAGTAATTTGTTTTCTCATTATTTACTTATGTTTATGGCATTCAGGAAACCACCAAGCAGGAGTCCACTAGAGACCAAGACAAGGATGACCTGGCTGCTGCTACAATGAACTTAAAGGTAAATGCACTATTGTTTGACAATGTTAAGTTATGTTCAAAAGATTCTAATTGTGTAGCAGTATTGCAATGTTTACATTATTGCATTTACGAGGGTAACTAGACCCCAATTTTTGTTGCGTGCCTTTTCCTTTGAAGGCGCATGATCAGAAAATCTAGTATTTGGTTTATCTAATGAGGGTGTGAATGATCTCTACTTATCGTGTAGAATCAACTGCACACAAAGATCATTTCATTTGAATCACTTTAGGACTTGTTAACTGTAGTGAAAGTTGGTTGAATTTCACAATAGTTAATGAACCACGTACGGTTAGATTGTTAACCAACTTTTGATGGTTGATGCATTGACACCTAGTTTTGTGTACATGAGTTTCATGATAAATAAACTAAACATTTCCTCCCAAAATATTAAAGACATAACTCCAGTTTCTATGTATTTTCTCCTACTTATGTTTGGTTTTACTATGTTCAGAGAAATCTCCCTTTTCCAGATAATGTGACCACGATGAATTCTTTGCCAAAGTGTTGTGATGATGGACAAGAGCGGACTCAGCGGAGCTTGAGCAGTTATATTCCCTAGAGTCAATAGCCAAACTATGGATGAAGTCACATTGTTCACATCTTGAGTAGTTACAAGATTTGTGTTGTGGTTTTTTTAGTTCATTTATACTTTTTCAGTTATTTAAGACTATTTGATAGTTTTCTTTGCTAGTATTACTATTAATAGTATTGTTACTTCTTGTTAGTTGTTAACAAATAACAATACATGCTTAGTAAAACAACTGAAAAAGTAACAGGATTTTTTTTTGTCTGGAACCGAGTATAGTACCGGAACCGTACCTGGTACTGTACTGGTCCCGAATAGTACCAGAACCGAGGTAAAGGGTACAGGTACCGGTCCAAAATTTTGGAACCGAGTCTAGGGAGGTACATGTACTCGGTCTTGGTAAGAACCGAGCCGAACCGTACCGAGTGCACCCTTAATTTCTACGTCAACTAGGACCCCTGTCCTATGCTTTGCTTATTAGCTTTCGACTTGTCTTGTTATTGCATATGTTAGGATAAGTATGCTACTTGCAGCATCTCCCCATGAACTAGCTTTACATCGTAGATAAAGAGGCAAGACTTTATAAACGAAAACATCCTCGTTCATTACTGCTCTTACATAACAAGACCATGTACCATTACATGATTGATCATCAACTGATCTCTTTTGGAAAGCTAAAACTTCATTAACAAAGCAACTTTCTTACACCAAAGCAAAGTATATACAAACTTGAAGACTCAAATAAAAGTCTGTACAACCAAACTCTACACACAGAGTTTGCATCAACAACTAAAGCTACATAGAACAAGGCCAGGAACACTCTTTGTTCTGGCATCAAAGTGTCGCCAATGGAGACAGCAACACTTACTCTTGTTCTTAGCTTAGTTTCTTTCTTTGTCGAAGTGAGCGAAAACTTCGCTGCGTGGTCTCTTCCTTGAACCATCACTTCGGCCTCTATGAGTCTTTCTAGAATGACCCCCATAGTCATTCCAAACTGATACATTAAGTTGTGCTTTGAGTGGACAACTTCTAGCGAAATGCAAACCTTTGCAGATGAAACATCCCCTATACTTCCGGGCTGAATGGAATAATTCATCTTCCTTCGGTTCATGCTTGCGCTTACTGCCTACGGATTTTTCCTTCCTTTTGGCTTCACCTTCACAGCTTTGCACATCTTCAGTCATTGTGCAACTAGTAAGCCCTCTTACCGCTGGAATATCCATCTGGATACTCTGGATTTTGCGCCTCTTAAGTTCAGCAATTACACTCGAACTTGCGCCATCCAGAAATTGGAACATCTGATCTTCTTCACTCATGCCACGTACTTCTTGCATCAACACAAGGAAGTTTTCAACATAGGCATGTGGTGTACTTGTCATTTTTAGCCTACGTAAACTTTCTTTTGCATACCAAGCACCATTGCTCGGCCAGAACTGACATCTCAGTCCCTCTTTCATATCATCCCATGACATAGGATTGGCATAACCATCCGCTTCATCTTCTTGCAGCATAGTTCTCCACCAAACCTTTGCATCACCACCAAGGTAATTTCCTGCGAGAGTTACTTTTTGTTCTTCCCTAGTTCCATTCGCTTCAAAGTATGTCTCAACATCATACAAGAAATTCTCAATTTCTCTAGCATTTTTGGAACCTGCGTAAATTCTTGGCTCGGAGACTCGATTTGAGCTTTCTCCATGCACGTTTGCCTCTACAAAAATGTCGTTACTGATTAACCCGCGAATGCTTGCCACTTCCTCAGACATTTTCTTCGCATGGCTTGTTAGTATGGTCTTTATGTCACTGAATTGCTCCTTCAATTCAGTCACTTCAGCATTGGTTTCGCAATTCAACAAGGTTGCATCGGACACCTTGTCCTCGACTGCACCTATCCTTTCGTCAAATTCTTTAAACCAATCTGATGTTCTTCCTTCAAGTAGGTCTAGCCTGACCTTATATTCAGAAACAAGAGGATTTACAAGGCCATCACATCCCATGTCTATGAAAAAATCATCAAGATTACTGACATACTCCTCAAGCTGATCAAACGTACCCGATAGTTCTTCTTCGATCATCATTCCATTAGAACTCATTTCTAATGCAATATTCTGAAAATAATGCGCCACTTACTTGCTCACAGGAAAATAGCTTTAGAGGGAAAGAATCACTAGTGTATTATCCAACAAATACACTCGAACTGTGCACCAAACACAGCTCTGATACCCGAATTGTCACACCTTCAAACGCCCTAGGAATTTTCTGCGAAAGTGTAACCCGACAACACAATGGTTCTGTGAATAAAGCTTCACCCACTTGCACTTCAGCCTTATAATTTTGCACCTTTACAAACAACCAACACTTCATGTTAACAGCGGAAGTCTTTATAGCCTTCTTTCACTTCTCTAAACTCATCAAATGCACCCCATAATGCACTCAATTCATTCCATACTTTACCAACAACAATCAGCCAACCAAGAACACTTAGAACATGACACAATCAACTCTTTTTATTGCATCAAAGGGAAGAAATACAAAACTTGCCCACTTGGGGACTTAAACAGACTTGTTCACTCCTTGAACCAAGTCTAAGTCTTACAAAAACTCTCATATTCACTCACATATGCAAAATTCACTCTCACATATGTTAGGCTAACTCTCATACAGGATAGCTACCGAATTTCCCATGCCTTAGGAATATTTATACAGTAGATTTGCTTGTCCAAACCGTTCATAACCGTTACACACGCATGGGACATCCATCTGTCCCATCAGGTAGTTTCTATAACCGCCAGCTTGTTTTTCAACCGCCACCTTTTGTGTTGTCAAGCCAATAGATGCCATATCTTTTCTATGTGGTTATGAACCTTCCACATGGTTATAAACTCTCTTTATAACCGTTCTATCTTGTCTCACTTCATTGGAATGCTTATGAAGCTCGTAACCAACTTGTAACCGTCACTTGATCCTTATTGCGCCACTTGTCTTGGCCTACTGGATTCTGCCTTGCGCCAACGTACAACCCTCTTGGCCCTGCAATTTTATTACTCTAAGCTAATGCACGGAAACTCTTTAGGCTTTACTTGTCGAGGACAACTCCTTAAGCTCACTCTAGTTACTCATGTGTCACATATGCTTCACTTCGCCAATTAGCTTGACAATAGCAATGCAACTCTTGCATTGCCAACTTGTTTGCATTGTTCAAGCTTTGTCCAGCCTTAAACTAATGCCATAGACCAACTCTTGATCTATTCTACACTCTTGCATCATCCTTGAGTTTGGGCCAACTCAATTCCACGGATATGCCTTAATGCCAACATCGCATGTTGCATCTGTCACTTTTGGCTTCATCTTGCCTTCTCCTCAATGAAGCCTTATTTTGTCGGTCAATAAGCTTCATTCCTTAGCCAAATGTCTTTACAATGTAGCATTACCTTTTTGCTTCACTGGCCCTGCAGGGTCATGTCATTCTCGACACTTAACGGTATATACAGTATACCGCTATTATGGCTTCGCAATGCGCCATTACGGCGGAACTCTGACTTGGCCTGCAACTCTGTAACGCATCATCATTATGCATCACTTGCAGCACCGTAATAGATATCCACATGGACAGTTATTGTATGCCTTTCCCTTTTGTTCTTCAATTTAGTTTTCTAGTAAGTGCCAAGAAAACCCCAAATCTCCACATGTTTTATATACGATTAAAACATTCCCCATGTGGAGATTTCTCGGAGACCCCATTTTTTTTGAAAGTGTACTTTTATGCAATATTTAATAAAACTGAAAGTGTGAAACCCGGGGTAGTTCTTTCCCATTAAAAGACTAATGGTCCATCAACGAATCAAACAGAATAATGCAGAAGCGAATAAGATTTCGTCTTAATCGCAAACACGATGTCCTTGTACTTCACACGTATTCTAGAAGATTACAACGGTGTCGACATTCCTTTTGTTCCAAAATATCAACCAGAAAAATTCTTTATATTCACCACAGTTCCACCCTCCATTGATACTAATTGCTGAAAACTGTTGGAAAATTTAGGCTAAAACGGAGGATGAAGAAACCAGAGAAAGAAAAAAATGTCGTTTCACAAGCTTCAAGGCCTTGCGTTTCTTTTCAGCAATTATTTCGACCATTCCCAAAAAATTGACGAGTACAACCGGTCATCGAAATATTGCTTTCAGGATACAATGAATCCCTAACAACGTAATTGGATTCAAGAGTTGTACTTACCTTGACCCAACCAAGAACACACAGTATTAAGTTTCTGATGATGCTTAGAGAGAAAATAAATAGATAATTTTGATGTGTTTTCCATTGTTTGAATGAAAACAAATCATCACTACTTATAGAGAATTCATGCCCATTGGAGATGCCTTTTCACTTCCAAAAGACACCAATAGTGTCTAATGGGAATGGATGTGTCTCTTGTGAACCATCACAA
Source organism: Papaver bracteatum (assembly GCA_023529315.1). NCBI lineage: Eukaryota > Viridiplantae > Streptophyta > Magnoliopsida > Ranunculales > Papaveraceae > Papaver > Papaver bracteatum. The sequence continues at coordinate 251,956 of JAJJWX010004214.1, forward strand.
CCTTTGGAGATGCCTTTTCATCTCCAACTAACATCCATTGCATCTATTAGGCTCAGGACGCTCCCCATCGTAGTGGCTAACCAAAAATTAAAACCATTTTATTTCCTATATTATTGAAAATATCCAACATGTGACACAAAGAAAAGACAAGAGAAAGTATGTTGTCTATTATTCACCAAGCAGGGACAAAATTTCAAGTGCTGGATACTGTAGTGTAACACAAAAAAAAGACAAGAGAAAGTAGAGAGATAAGAGAATTCTTATTAACGTGTGTATAGAAAAACAAAGAATACAACCTCTATTTATATAGGCTAGACACAAGGGCATCCCGGTAATAAACGGGATTTACCCTAGATATTATTAACATAAATAAACGTTTATAACACTCCCCCTGATGACCACTGTGCCTAAGTCACAAAAATATGTCAGGAAAATCAAGAGAAAAACCTGAAATGTGTGAGACTCAGAACGGTATTGGACACGCATATGATGCCTCATTAAAACCTTGACAAGTAAACACAGTGGGACAAACCTTGATGAAGGAAAGAGTACAACGCATTTAAGTCCTAATGATGTTCCCCCTGATGGATTCTTCGGCGAAATCTTGGCTTACAAATCTTTAAGTCGACGCATTCCAATCTTGTGAACTAATTTCTTGAATGTAGAAGTTGGTAATGCCTTAGCGAAGATGTCTGCTAGATTGTGGCTTGAACATACTTGTTGGATATCAATCACACCATCATTATGTAGATCATGTGAGAAAAAGAACTTCGAACTGATGTGCTTTATTCAATCACCTTTGATAAATCCTTTCTTTAGTTGTGCAATGCAAGCAATATTGTCTTCGTATAATATTGTTGGTGAATCTTTAGTTGAAGGAAGTCCACATGATTCTTAAATATGATGTAATACTGACCTTAGCCGGACGCTCTCACGGCTTGCTTCATGGATTGCTATTAGTTCAGAATGATTTGTAGATGTAGTTGAAATTGTTTTCTTCACTGACTGCCAACATATAATATCTCCATAAGTAAACAAATACCTAGTTTGTGATCGTCCTTTGTGTGGATCTGAAAGATAACCTACATCTACGTACCCAATTAGTTTTGATTTAGATTCATAAGGGTAAAATAGACCTAAATCAATAATGCCACTAAGATAACGTAATAAGTGCTTGATCCCGTTCTAGTTTCTTTGAGTTGGAGCAAAATTGTATCTAGCTAACAGGTTAACAGAAAATGCAATATTTGGCCTTGTGCAATTTGCAAGATACATAAGAGCACCAATTTCACTTAGATATGACACTTCCGGACCAAGAATTTCTTCACCATCTTCTTTAGGTCGAAATGGGTCTTTACTCATGTCAAGTGATCTCACAACCATAGGGGAACTCAGTGGATGTGCTTTGTCCCTATAAAATCATTTTATGACTTTTTATGTATAAGTAGATTGATGGAAAAATATTCCATTTAAGACATGCTCAATTTGTAAACCATGACAATACTTAGTTTTACCAAGATCTTTCATCTCAAATTCCTTCTGCAAGTAAGCAGCGGTTTCAGTGAGTTCTTTTAGAGTTCCAACAAGATTTAGATCATCAACGTATACTGCAATAATAACAAACCCATAATTGTATTTATTACTGAAAACACATGGACAAATAACATTATTAGCATATCCCACTTTTCAGTAAATATTCACTAAGGCGATTATACCACATTCTTCCAGATTGCTTTAGTCCATATAGAGCTATTTGAAGTTTTATTGAGTATACACTACGATCTTTAGACTTGTCTTCTTTAGGCATACGAAATCCCTCGGGAAGTGTCATATAAATGTCACTATAAAGTAACCCATAAAGATAAGTTGTAACTACATCCATAAGACGCATTTCAAGCTTTTCTGAAGCTGCCAAACTAATAAGAAACCGGAATGTGATGGCATCCATCACTGGAGAATAAGTTTCTTGATAATCAATACATGGTCTTTGTGAAAAACCTTGTGCAACGAGTCGAGATTTATATCTCACAATTTTATTTTTCTCGTTACGTTTTCGTACGAATGCCCATTTTTATCCTGCAGCTTTTACATTTTCAGGAGTTACAAAAATAGGACCAAGAACTCCACGTTTTACTAATGAGTTATACTTTGCTTGGATTGCAACCTCCCACTTAGGCCAATATTTTCTACGACGACATTCTTCGATAGATTGTGGTTCAGGATCATCAATATTTTCAATGATATCCAAAGCAACTGTAAAATAAAATTTACTATCAGGAATAATTGTATTCCTATCCCAGTTTTGTCTTGTACCAACATAGTTTATAGAGATCTCATTGTTTTGAGGTACATGTACCTCTTTAGGTGCAACTTGTGTATCAGTATTTGATTGATCAATCAATGTTTCAGAGAGAATGGATTTTTCCGGAATGCCAACTACTGACCTCTTTTTTCGCGGAACTAAATCCTTTGCACAAGAGGTATTCCACGCTTTAAGCATATCGTGGATTGATTATCATGATGTCCTTCTGGGATACTTACTCTCGTAGGAGTATTTACAGCAAGTATGTGTGATTTAGTTACCTTACCCGTATCAGTAAATGCATCAGGCATTCGGTTTGCAATATTTTTCAAATGTATGATTCTTTGAACCTCAAGTTCATATTATTTTGTACGAGCATCAAAGTGGGCTAGTGATGGTGTATTCCATGAAATTTCACGGCGTTCCTCAAGTTTTGGCTTATCTCCCCCTAACGACGGGAAATTTGATTCATTAAATTGGCAATCAACAAATCTTTCTTTAAAAACATCTCATGTTTGAGGTTCTATATATTGAATGATATGTGGAGAGTCATAGCCAATATATATGCCGAGTCTACATTGAGGACCCATTTTCGCTCTCTGTGGTGAAGTAATGGGAACATACGCGGCACAACCAAAAGTTCGAAGATGAGATATATTTGGTTGATGCCCATATACGAGTTGTACAGGTGAGTGTTTTTGATAGCTGGTTGGTCTTATACATACCAATGATGAAGTATGTAATATTGCATGACCCCATGCTAAAAATGGCAAGTTAGACCTTAATATTAATGGTCGGGCAATCAATTGTAAGCGCTTAATAAATGATTATGCTAAGCCATTTTGAGTGTGCACGTGAGCAATTAAGTGTTCGACATCAATTCCAATTGACGTGCGATAATCATTAAATATTTTAGAGGTAAATTCACCAAAATTATCAAGACGAATAGTTTTAATAGGAAAATATGGAAACTAAGCTCGTAGCTTAATAATTTGTGCAAGAAGTCTTACAAATGCAACAGTACGAGTCGAAACCAAGCAAACATGTGACCATCGTCTTGAAGATTCAATAAGAACCATAAAATAACGAAATGCTCCAAATAAAGGGTGAATTGGTCCACATATATCACTTTGAATCCGTTGCAGAAAATTAGGTGATTCGATGCCAACTTTCATCAATGATGGCCTAATAATCTATTTTCCTTGATAACAAGCGATGCATTGACAATCATTAAATGATAAGACTTAAGTCTATTTAGAGGATGTCCATATGAGTTTTCAATAACTAGACACATCATAGTTGATCCCGGATGACCCAAACGGTCATGCCAAAGTTTAAAAACACCGGGATCAGAAGTCGTATAATGACTCACAAGATGTGATTCAATTAGGATAGTGTGATATAATACATAAGATAGAGATGAAAGCTTTTCTAAGACTTGTTTCTTACCTGAGACAATGACAGTAATGCATAGATACTCTTTTTTGGCGTCGTTTGTTGTCTCAATATGATACCTATTAAGACGAATGTTTTTAAAACTCAACAAGTTGCGTTTAGATCTTGTTTAAAATAGGGAATCTTGGATATAGATTTTTGTACCATTAGGGAGAATTATCGATTCTTTTCCATATCCCTCAACAAGATTAGAAGTCCCTGAAATTGTATTAACATTGGCCGTAGCTAACGTTAAATGGGAGAAAAACATTTTGTTACGAAAAATTGTGTGCGTTGTTGCACTTTCAATAAGACATATATCTTTGTCACTTGTTTTCGGCTTTCCATTAGCAATATCCATATCCCTTTAGAAAAATAAAGACAATAATATAAGTTATGGAGAATAAATACTAAGAAAATAATTTCATTACCAAAGAGAAATTTAATAACTAATACATTAAAATCAACTGCCTAAAAGAAAAACAAACTCTAAAAAATATGACAAAACATTGTCACTTATTCAAACCACTACTACTCAATCTAATAAAAATAACTGATCATAAAAAAGATAAACATAGATATCCTTAAGGAAGGAATCCATGTCTTCAATCTCATTTCCATCATTCCTGAAGTCAGAAATATCAAGATGGGCCATATCCATTGGTATGTCATATTGGGCAAAATTGGTTTCGGCCTTCTTTTCCTTTACTTTAATAGACGCCTGATAAAGATCAACAAGGTGACTTGAAGTACATCAAACATTTTCCCATTGCCCTGGTGAACCACAACGGTGACAGACAGATTCATGGTGCTTTGAGTGGCTTTGCGAGCTTTTTCCTTTGTGTTTTGGGAACATATTCTTCTCCCACTTCTAATGATGAGAATTATTACCAGCCTTCTTTTTTTTGTTGGGCTTTTTAGGGTCTAACCAATGTCTGTGTCCTTTCCCACGGCTTTCAGGAGCATTGCCACGACTTTCTGTAGCGTTTATCTCTGGAGAAACTGTTGAACCTGCTGGGTGACTTTGATGGTTCTTGAGTAATAACTCATTATTTCGCTCAGCTACTAGAAGGCAATAGATAAGATCAGAGTATTTCTTAAACTGCCTTTCACGATATTGTTTTTGAAGCATGAAAGGTGGAGTAAGTCTTCTCCAAAACATCAGCATCAGTAATTGTTTCTCCACATAGTTTTAAGTGAGAGACAATCTGAAATAAAGCCAAGTTATATTCACTTACGCTTTTAAAATCTTGTAAGCAAAGGTGCATCCACTCATATCTAGCTCTTGGAAGGATGACCGCTTTTTGATGGTAAAACCTATCCTTCAGCTCTGTCCACAGAGTGTAGGGTCTTTCACCGTAAGATACTGGGACTTCAAAGCTTCGTCTAAGTGATGACGAATAAAAGTCAATGCTTTGGAGCTATCTTATTGGGACTCCTTATTGTCCTTAGTAATATTCGTATCAAGTGAGCTAGCACCCAGATGTACCTCTGCATCTGGAACCCAAGATAAGTAATTCTTGCCGGATATGTCAAGGATTTTGAAGTTCACCTTTGAAAGATACATGATCACTCAGTTGTTGAGCTCATTGCCGATGACGTAGTGTAACACAAAGAAAAGACAAGAGAAAGTAGAGAGATAAGATAATTCTTATTAACGTGTGTATAGAAAAAGGGAGAATACAACCTCTATTTATATAGGCTAGACATAATGGAATCCCGGTAATAAATGGGATTCACCCTAGATATTATTAACAGGAATAAATGTTTATAACAGATACGACGATATCACAAATTTTATGTATTAAAGTGAATTTTAATTTCTAATTTTCATAACTCCAATAGTAACAGGCTCTTTTGATATAACAATTCAATTTTAAAAGATTGTAAGTTGTTTTTTTAATTTCCTTAGAGTGAGTTTTTGAATAAAAATTTGAATGAATTATATGGCTTATGCTGCAGCCAAGCACCGGAAGAACAATATTATATGGTGAATGGTTGGGTTTTATACCATATTTCATCTCTCATTAACGGTTGTAGGTATAAATTATCCACAGGGCTAGGTGGCAAAATCTCAAGCTATGAGGTACCCAAACATGAAGAGATGAGAAGCACGGGATACAGGCTGGCTGGTGCGAGATTTAAGGAGCCACGTGAATCAGGCATGATCACTCTACAGCTGTCGGACAAGAATCGACCTCAGGCCTCTGACAAAGCTGACAGACGAGATGTATTGGGTCAACCGAGGAGCGGTAATCAAAGGGATAAGAAGATACGTGTCATATCGGCCAGTTGCAAGGGCGACAGGTTGGAAGGGCGACATCGCGCCAAGAGAACACCCGAACGGATCGGCTTGGATAGTAGACTACAAAGGGATCAAAGCACATTGGCCATAGTGACATAATAAGGGACGACGCAAGCGGGCCCGATGGCAGGACTTCAAGTTAGATATGTTGTGACCAACACTCTAGTTTGGTTGTATGTAGCCTCTCCTATAAATAGAAGAATTTGTATCCAAAAGAGAGGAGGTTGTATTTTGGGGGAGAGAGAGACTTGTAATAACGAGATAAAGAAGGAAAGTGGAGAGCTAGACCATCTTAGAAGAGAGTTCATTTGGAAGAGCAACACCATTGTAACACCTTGAAGTAATAAGATTCATCCTTTCACCCCGTGGACGTAGGTAATCATACCGAACCACGTATATCCTTGTGTCTATCGTCATTTCCTTACTTTCACTTGCATGAGTAGAAGTTTTCTATCCTTTGGATGTAGGTTGTAGTAAATTGCATCGAGTTTTAGCGGTAGATAAGTTGTTTTCTTGCGATGCTATAGAGATTGAGTGTTTGGACTAACAAAAGGTCAAATCTAAGGTGTATTTTTGTATAACAAGCTTCCAATCTTGAGGTGTCTTTTCCGGCGATGTTAACTAGTTATCGGAAAGTTCTTGGAGAATATCTAGGGAAGACGGCCATAATAAGATATTAGGAGAATAACAACAATAGGAACTTAACTTAAGTTTTGGATTTATGCGCTGTACTGTTCAATCATCGTGTTCATGATTTTAATGATTTGGATCATATAGAAGGAAGGACAAACTAGATTAAATACGGAGGTCAAGTAATGAAGGCGACGTCGTACGGAGTGATAGCGACGTAGCTTACTGAAGTCAGCATAAAGTCAAAATAGGGTATATAGGCAGAGCCCATTTGAAAACCGGAGTAGGCTTTATATCTGCGAGCTGTGGCGTAATGACAGTTTTTGTGTCAGTCGAATTTGTTTCACCTTTTTGAATATTTATTTCCCAAATATTAGGTCAAAGTAAGGTGTTCTTTGTATTTGCTGACGTAGGTAGGGACGACACTCGGCTCACTGCGCACCACACCCGATGGATAGCACATCAGGGACAGGAAGGACATTAAGGAATCATACAGTGACTAGCAGCAACATGCAGACAGGGGTAACATGGCTGAGGCAAGAAGGCAGTCGACAACCACCACTCGAGGAATCTAAGGCAGCAGCACGAGGCATGCCAACTGTTAATGAGGGAGTGGATCTCGGGCAAGATAATGACACCCTACCTTTGGACCAGGTCATCTTGACCCAGAGGAGAGTTGACCTAATTGATAGGCTCACAGCTTCCGATACAGAGGACGATGAGGAAGCACTTGAAGCCCAGGCCCAGATACAAAGAACAAGGAAACAAGATGAGTACCAGGAATCCTTAGGAAGAGAGCAGGAGCATCTCAGGAAGATTCATCTGGGGAGAGCAGCAACGAGCAACGTCGGCCATACCCCCATCCATGCGACTGGTCCGATAATACCCCCACCACCAATGTCGATGCCATTACAAACTCGGCCACACAACCCTAATGGACACTCTAGCCATGAAAGCACAGACCCGACACTCTTAGCCATTTTAGAAAGTCAAAGAAGGCAAGAAGCGGCATTAAGGGTGCTCCAGCAGCGGAATCTCACCCTAGAGTTCGAAAATTATCAGTTGAGGAATCAGCGAACCAGATCAAGAGCTTCGTCCAGCCGAGGAACGTCGAGTCGTCATGGCCGATCAGGTCAATCACCACCTATGATGGGGCCGAGCAATCCTAATCAGTCCGGAAGATCAGGTCAAACACCACCACCTCCCGTACCCCCCCCCCCCCCAACAAAGATATGGACCACCCGAGGACTCGTCCACTGATGAGGAAAGGAGAGGAAGGGACGGGCGACAGGATCGAGCAACAGAAGCCAAACTCAAAGAGTTGGAGGCAAAGATCAAGGAGCTATCGGGAAATAGCGAAGAGAACAAATTGGCGGAAGTCATGAGTGAGGCCGAGAAGACACCTTTTTCCCAAGAACTCGAACAAATGCCGTTTCCACCAAAATGTACTTTGCCAACATTTCCTTCTAGATTCGACGGAACATGAGATACGGTCGAACATCTCAAAATGTATATTGTGTCATTGATTCAATGGAAAAGCAACACGGTAGTCATGTGTAAATTCTTTCCGGAAAGTTTGGAGGGCGAGGCGAGAGATTGGTTTTATTCACTCCCACTTGGATTGATTGACGGTTATGATACACTTGTCGAGGCCTTTCTTGAAACCTATATGCACAACATCCGACCTCGGCCAAGAATGAACAAACTATTCACCCTTGCCCGGAGGTTCAGGGAGCCCTTGAGAACCTTCACCGATAGGTGGAGGAAGTTGTGTACTGAAATTGGAAAGGTACCTGTGGACCAAGCTATCTTAGGATTTGAAAACACACTGGGAAGATCGGACCCCATCTGGGTAGCTATGTTTTCTGAAAAGCCAAAAACCCTAAAGGAGATGCGAAGAATGCAAGAAAATTTTATCGTCCTTGAAGAAATTCAGGCCGAATCGAGAGATAGGGGAATACAAGAAGCTAGTACTGAAGCGGGTGCCGAGACTAAGGCAGTTATGGACAACCCGTCTAGGCGACCCAAGAAGATATCGGACCCTCCACCAAGAGGTAATGAGAAGAAAGAATGGGTGGCCAAAGGGAAGAGGCCGAGGCATGAATCCCGATCGTACACCCCTTTAAACGCTCCTTTGGAGGAAGTATTCAAGGAAGTCGAGAAGAGGAACGATATCAATTACCCAGCATCGAGGGGAGTCCAGTTTCAAGAAACCAAAGGCCACCCCGACTACTGCCAGTACCATCAGTATAGGGGCCACTCCACTAATAATTGTCGAGAAGTGAAGGATATCGTACAATACCTCATCCTAGACGGGTATCTGAGACAGTTTGTCTGACATCCATCCCAGTCGACAGCAGCACCCGATGCGCCGGTCCATCAAGTCCACATTGATATGTCAACTCAATTTTTGAATACCATTTCACACTCCACTATACAAGACTACAATTTCGGACCAGTTATCACTTCAAGGATTCACAAGAGGGACCGCAATGGCAAAGAAATATTCAGTGTAGCTAAGACCTTACCAATGGAACCTTGGATGATGCAACCTATTTCATTCTCGGCCAAGGATGTCCCAGCAAATGGGCAAGCATACAGTGATCCCTTGGTCATCACGTTATTAATTGAGAGATTGGGAGTAAAAAGGATTCTCATAGATAGTGGAAGTTCAGTCGAAGTGCTATTTTACGACACGTTTAAGAGAATGGATCTGTCGGACGACATCCTCGTCCCCTCAACATATCGCATCTACGGTTTTAATGGCACATTTACCATCCCTAAGGGCGAGGTAACACTGAGGGTTTCGGATGGTGGGGGTTACCTTGACACTCTGACCACCTTTTGTGTGGTCGATGTCGCCTCGCCTTATGAAGCAATTATCGGACGTCCTTGGATCGCTGGGATTGAAGGAGTGGCATCGGCCTATCATCAGAGATTAAGTTTCCCTACCTACAAGGGAATAGCTGAAGTAGTGGGCGACTCCCAAGCGGCACTACAATGCATGCAAGTTGATGCTGAAATTAATGAAGATCGGCGAGCACGACAAAGGTGAGAGAAAAATAAAGCAAAAGAGGTCAAGTCTACAGAAGAACTAGAGGAGATTATTTCACAAGCGGTCATGGCATGTGATACCTAGGAGAAAGACCTTTTATAGCAATTAAAGGAGACAGATCCATTCAAGGGGACAAAATCTAATTTCTCGATAGTTGAGCTGACTCGGGAGGTGAATTTGGGGACGATGGAGGAGCCAAAGATAGTGAGGATGGGTACGTTACTCTCGCATGAACAAGCAAGTCAACTTATGAAGGTGTTAAAGGAAAACTTAGACGCGTTCGCTTGGTAAGTGTACGATTTAGAGGGGATCGACCCGGAGGTCTGTTGCCACCATTTGAAGATTGATCCGAGGTTCAGACCCGTTAGACAAAAAATGAGACGAATCGCACCAGAGTTACAGGCAGCGGTCGAGGTCGAGCTGAAAAAGTTGTGGGAATCCGGGATAATCAGGAAATCCCATTACCCGCAGTGGATATCTAAATGGTCGTGGTACCAAAGAAAAAAGGAGGAGTTAGGATATGTATTGATTTTAGTGACTTGAACAAGGCTTGTCCGAAGGACATCTTTCCTCTTCCAAGCATAGACCAATTAGTAGAATCCATAGTCGGGTATGAGGCGATGACATTGATGTATGGATACATGGGCTACAACCAAATACCGTTAGCGCCCGAGGATCAGGAGCATACCTCCTTTTCCACACCAAGAAGGTTGTATTGTTATACTGAGATGCCATTTGGACTTAAGAACGCTAGTGCTACTTACCAGATATTAGTGGGAGACATGTTCGAAAACAAGATCCACGACACCATAGAAGTTTACATAGATGATATGTTAGTCAAGAGTCGCCGAGCTAAGGATCACGTCCGAGACCTTCGAGAGATTTTTCAGACGATGAGGAAACACAAGATGAAGATTAACCCCGCTAAGTGCGACTTCTGGGTTATGTCAGGAAAATTCCTAGGATATATCATCACCCCAAGAGGGATAGAGGAAGACCCCGAGAAGGTCAGGGCTTTCTTAGAAATGTCTTCTCCCGCGACGGTAAAGGATGTGCAAAAGCTAAATGGCTACATAGCAGCGTTGGGGAGATTCGTGTCACGGTCGTCGGACAAATGTAAAACCTTTTACGACATCCTGAAGAAAGGAAAACTGTTTCAATGGACGGATGCAAGTGAAGAGGCCTTTCAAAACATCAAGTTACACTTAGCCAGCCTCCCGGTTTTGCAGAGGCCCGAGCCGTCAGAGATCCTCAACCTATACTTGGGAGCAACACCATATGCCATTAGTGCAGTATTGGTCAAGATGGAGGAGAATGTAGAAAAACCGGTATATTTCACTAGCAAAACACTAAGCCCGGCCGAGAAAAATTATACCAGAATGGAGAAGATGGTTATGGCACTAGCTTTTGCCGCTTCTAAACTCCGAACGTATTTTCAAGCTCATCGCATACGGGTGCTCACCAAATCGCCTATTGAAGCAGTCCTGGATAATGCAGGGCGATCAGGAAGAATCTCTAAATAGGGAGCCTTAATCAAACAGTATGATGTGGTATACGAAACAAGAACGGTGATCAAGGGGAAGGTAGTGGCCGACTTCTTAGCTGACTTCCCACTTAGTGATGAAGACGAGGTGGAAGATATACCGGGGATGATGGAAGAACGAGAAGGACCTGCTGACCTATTAGCAGCCAATAGTCCTACAAGATGGGAAGTTTTCGTCGATAGAGCATCAAACAAAGAGGGATCAGGCCTTGGGTTAGTGTTCACCACGCCGAAAGGGAGGAAGATAGTGCATTCGTTCAGACTAGAATTCAAGGCAACAAACTATGTCACCGAGTATGAAGCGGTGATTCATGCCTTACGGATAGATGTAGAAATGGGGCTACAAGAAGTTCTCTTAACTAGTGACTCACAATTGGTAATCCGGCAGATTACGAGCAAATATGCTAAACACGACCCCGTATTGCAAAAATATTGGGAGCTCGCCCAGTCTTACATCAACTAAATACTGAACATTAAGTTCTTCCACATTTGTCAAAAAGATAACAAACACTCGGACGCTTTATCATACATCGCCTCACAGCTGGTAGACCCGAGCATAGAGGGCATTCGCGTTATGAGGCTCCTTACTCCCTCAATCCCAGAAACACCAGAAGTACGGATCGATGTGGCTATTAACACAGCCGAGCGATATAAGGAGGGCGATTGGAGAAAACCGATATACCGATACCTAGAAACAGGCGAGCTACCTAAATGTCGGACTAAGATAAATAAAATCAAGAGTAAGTTGGGCGCCTACGATCTAAGGGAAGGGATATTATATAGGAAATCCTACTTAGGTCCCCTTTTACGATGCTTAAGTAAAGAGGAAGGCCATACGATCTTGCACGAGTTACACTATGGAGCCGCCAGAAATCACAGCTCTGGGAGAAGCTTATCGGCTAAAGCAAAGACGATGGGCTACTTCTAGATGTATATGAACGAAGATGCAAAGGAAATGGCGAAATCTTGTGAAGAATATCAGCGGTTCGGCAAGAAAATACAGACGCCAGGAGTACCCTTAAACTCTGTTATAAGCCCATGGCCCTTTGCCAAATGGGGCATAGACATTGTCGGACCATTACACGTAGGAACGGGGCAGAGGAAATACTTGATCGTGGCCATGGATTACTTTACCAAATGGGTAGAAGCAGCACCACTAAGGAACATCCGAGACAAAGATGTCTTCAAATTCATCTGGGACCATATCATTTGCCGCTTTGGGATCCCAGCAGCCACCGTCTCCGATAACGGTAAACAACTCCAAGGGGAAAACATTGATCTATTGTTCAACACGTACAACATCAGGAAAAGTAAAGCAACCCCCATTTACCCTCAGAGTAATGGGAAGGACGAGATAACTAACAAAACGATCACTGACAACATGAAGAAGAAATTAGATGGTGCATATGGTGACTGGTGTGAGGATCTATACAACGTTTTGTGGGCATACAGAACCACACGGAGGGAAGCTACAGGGTTCTCTCCATTCATGCTTACTTATGGAACCGAGGTGATCCTACCAACAGAAGGAATGATCCATACTACTAGAACAGAAGCGTGGAGGAGAAACGTCTCGTCCGATTTAATTTTGTCAAAACTCGACGATCTGGAAGAGACAAGGGAGATAGCGTTACAAAAAATGGAAAACTATCAAAGAAGGTTACAACGAGAGTACAACAAGCGTGTTCGCCCAAGAGAGTTCCAACCAGGGCAGCAAGTACTAAAGTTTATGGCTGAATGGGAGCGAGACAAAAAGGGCGGAAAACTAGCACCAAAGTAGGCTGGACCGTACATAATTGCGTCTAAGGCAGGAAAGGGATCTATCGGCTACTCAGACTCAATGGAGCAGAAGAACCCAAACCCTGGAACATCAAGTTTTTTAAACTTTACCACCCATGAAGGGAGGTGCGGTAAAACGGTGAGCATTCTTGTCTTCTATTTCTGTAAAACCGCGAGGGGTATGAGATAGGTCATGAGCGACTAATGGTCATTCGTACTCGGGGCAAAGCCAATATGGAAGTGCCGAGGTGACTTACACTCGAATGGTCATTCGTACTCGGGGCAAAGCCAGTGTGGAAGTGCCGAGGTGACTTACACTCGAATGGGCATTCGTACTCGGGGCAAAGACAGTGTGGAAGTGCCGAGGTGCCTTACATTCGCCTGGCTATTCGTACTCGGGAAAGTGGAAGTGTGCAAGTGCCGAGGTAGCCTAAGGGTTCTGGTGGTTGGAAACCAGTTCCACAGGTTATTAAGACACGATGTCTTCTTAGCTAGGTGGCCTACTTACATTTGAAAGGCCGCCCCCATCGCAAGTGGTTGTGACCGCTTGCCCGAGATCGGTTGATCGTTAACCGCTCGGGGCAATCGAGCCTAGAATTTGGATGACTGGTACCCTTCCACTGAATCCAAGAGATAGTGATGAGATACCCCAATTAGGACATGGAATTGGGCCCGATAACCCTCCTTGTTGGGTGTGTTCGACAGAAAAGGTTAAAATACTAACTTACATAAACAATAATTGCAGGAATAACATAAGAAACAAAAGCTATTTCGATAGCGTCATGCGTCCATTAAGAAAGTAAGGAAAGTGTCATGCAACCATACGAAATGAAAAGTTTAACAGAAGTGAAACAAACAGCATCGGCGACGCAGCACCCCCATTTAAACAAACAAGCAGTGTATCATAAGGGGAGAAGTGTTCAAAGCGATTTACAACCCATGGCAAAGGGCGATTTAGTGACGCAGCACTACAAAGGGGGAATTCAAGCCTTGGGGGGAACAGTGATGGCCCTTTTTGTGGAACCTCGCGCCGCTTATTCTCCACCCACTCCTCGATACCCGACCGAACCTTCACGTCTATCTCCTCAGCATGGGCGACGCATTCGTCCTCTATTTGCTGGGTAAGTTGAGAAGTGGTTTCCTCGGCGTCGGCCAGCTTGGAACCCAACTCGGCCTCGACCTGCTTCAACCGTCGGACCTCCATATCCAATTTACGAGAACGTTTTTGCTCGCCTACAAGATCACAACAACGCGGGATTATTCATTGAACATGGTTTAGCAGTTTCGCAACTACAAAAAAAAACAATCTAAGCCTAAGGAACTGCCTCAACACGTCGCCAACAAGACCTGAAAGAGCTGGTAACACTAACTGAAGCGACTCTACCCACTTGGACAACTCATCCTCGTCCTTGGAAAATTTCATGGTTAGCTCGTTGTAGCATTGCTCGTTGAATTCATTACTGGGGCAATACTTCTTATGTTCACTCCACTCATCCATTAAATGATTGCGCGATACTTAGAGCACTGAAAGCTGCGACTTACACCACTCGAGTTCGCCCGCCCTCTTATCAAATTCACCCACTTTTCCCAGCAGGTCCCGGTTATCTCGCTCCACTACATCCTTATCCCTAAATATACGTCGGCGATCCTCGTGAAGGTCTCGGTTCTGCAATTGTAAAGCTCCTACCTGCTGCTCTAGGTTTGTGGCCAAGGCAGTTTTCTCAGTAGCAAGATATTGAGAAGAACCCAAGTGAGCCCGTAAATTGTCTATCTCTGCAGGATCATACTCGAATTGGCGATATCGTTCTAACTCACTTTCAAGTGCTTCGATCTCCTCAGTCTGGCGATCTATTTTTCCATCTTTGTTTGCCATTCGCCGACGGAGATTCTCCCCTAAATCCTTTTCAATATCCCACTTCCTCTTCATGATCCTAAACTCCGAAGAAGCATCTAAACCTATACTAGCTATCTCGGCTAAAAGAAGGATACCCGACTCAGGATACTGGCACGATAAACTCAATTAACTTAAACTAAAGTTTATAACATTATAACATACCTTGAGCATCGGCGAGTTTGATCTCCATCTCGCGCGTGCGACTCTTCTCGTTCTATAGCTGAAGTTGAAGATTTTCCACCAGCTGCCTCTCCCTTTGACGATTGGCGGCATCCAACCGTACTCGATTAAGGATCTGATCCACGTAAGCCAGTTAGAATGGTAGGCGACGATTAAGAAGAAATTAAGGAAGTAGGATATCACCCAAACATATAGAGTCACTCACCACCGTGTCAAGATTATGAGCAATATTGCCATAGAGGGGTACCGCATTAAGCATTTCTTCATCAGTATACGCTCCAAAGTCGGGGGAAATAAGCGCTCCAAGAGAGTTAATAATAGGGCCAGAGATAGTGAAAGAAGTTTCAGTACTAGACGACGACCCATCAGTGATCCGGGGCACACGAGGAAGCACTACCGGTCCTGCAGATATAGTATTCTCCGATTCGAGCGCCTTCAGGGGTTCTTGTTTGTCGTATTTCTCCTTCTCATCGCCATTGTCATCCGAGAAATCCTCGCCGAATATGTCATCTTCATCGGGGATATCGAAGATTGGTTTCTGCCTTTGATGTGGCTTAGCAACAACATGCTTGCCCCTATGAGGATTACGTCTAAGAGGTTGAGGGTCAATCTCCTCCACATGGGCTTCATCATCATCATGCCTAGGGAATTTTTTCACAAGGCTTCTCGTCAGAACATGTGAAGGCAAAAAACAGGGGCAAATACATGTACTTATAATAAAAACACTGTGTTTGTTACCTTCCCCTGGTCTTCCTCAACCCTTGTGCTAGTACCTATTTTTCTTCACGATGCGGCAGCCTTGGTAGAGTCGCCCTGAGGATTTGACGACAACAAATAGCTAACCCGTGTAAGAACCAACAAGCTATAAATTGAGGAAAGTAAGAGGAGACACATACCTTATCGGCCTTGTCATCGTTAACTACCCAGAAAGGATAGGACTCGTCCGGAAATGAAGGCGACGGAAAGCTACCATGTAAAATAGGACCTCGGACAAGGAGCGGAACTCGGGGATAGATTGGATCATTGGTGTGACGGGGTCGCCTGTTATAACCTTGGCCCATGGGATCAGCATCCAGCATCATCCTGTCAACACCCTTGGGCATGGTTCTATGACGATGGGGACTGGCAGCAAAACTGGCAAGATCACCATTGGTTGAAGTGCCAGCTCGATAGTTGGCAAGCAAAATGGAAACAATATACTCTGGAGCGTGCTCGGGCTTGTAGGTCGACCACTCGGCGGTAGAACCGTGACCATCTCGGCGAGCTCTCCATTCATCCATAATGCGAAAGGTGTGTTCAGTCCATTGATCCTGGGCGGGATAAGGCTTGAGCTGGGAGATAACCTCATAATAAAAAGGGTTATCAGGGTTGTACAAAGGGAGATGAAGTCCTATATCTAGCTGACCCTGAGTAATGACCACGCAATCAGCCGACTGCTCATACTTATCCATGTCGTATTTCTTCAAGAGGATGTTTTGGCCCGAGATCAGGGTAACTTCGTAACTTTGAAGATCGTACTTCTCTTTCAACTGCTCAATGAACTCTTAATCAGAGAGATCTTTCACCCTTTTCTCGGACCTGCACGAAATAGAAAGAGAATCATTAGGAAAGATATATTTCATGGCGCGATCATCGTACTTAGAGGGACTATCAAACGAAAACAGGGAAGCAAGGAAAAAGCATCATTCTCAGAAAAAATATCATCCACACACCTTTTCTCAGTCATCGAGGGAGAAGAAGCCATGAACGGTAATAATATAGAACTCGGAAATCGATGAAGGAGATTGGGACAATGAAAACGTAATTGCAGCCACTATAGTACTCGGAGATGGAGAGATGAAGGAAGAAAATCGAGAAAACAAGGACTTACTGAGGTAGAAGGTGATAAAGAATCTCGAAGAAAAAGTTGCAGCGTCTGGAAGCTAAAAATAAAACGGTGAAGAAGAAGAAAGAGAATAGGAGTTGGGTTATTTAAAAGAAGAGAAGTTGTAACCGAAGCCGATGGTTACGGGTAATAAAGTGGAGTTAATAGGGGACTGCATGGCGGAAATCTCGGCATGAACGAGGATGTGGGAAGCGGGGACGACTTTCTTCCACTCGTGTATGCCACACGAGCGAAAGAAGGGGCATAAATGTAGGTGTAAATTATCCACAGGGCTAGGTGGCAACATCTCAAGCTATGATGTACCCAAACATGAAGAGACGAGAAGCACGGGATAGAGGCTGGCAGACGCGAGATTTAAGGAGCCACGTGGATCGGGCATGATCACTCTACAACTGTCGGACAAGACTCGACCTCAGGCCTCTGACAAAGCTGACTGACGAGATGTATTGGGTCAACCAAGGAGCGATTGTCAAAGGGATAAGAAGATACGTGTCATATCGTCCAGTTAAAAGGGCGACAGGTTGGAAGGGCGACATCACGCCAAGAGAACACCCGAACGGAGAGGCTCGGACAGTAGACTACAAAGGGATCAAATCACATCGGCCATAGTGACAAAAAAAAAGGGACGACGCAAGCGGTCCCGATAGCAGGACTTCAAGTTAGATATGTTGTGACCAACACCCTAGTTTGGTTGTATGTAGCCTCTCCTATAAATAGAAGAAGTTGTATCCAAAAGAGAGGAGGTTGTATTTTGGGGGAGAGAGGGAGACTTGTAATCACGAGAGAAAGAAGGAAAGTGGAGAGCTAGACCATCTTAGAAGAGAGTTCATTTGGAAGAGCAACACCATTGTAACACCTTTGATAGTCAAAGGGATAAGAAGATACGTGTCATATCGTCCAGTTAAAAGGGCGACAGGTTGGAAGGGCGACATCACGCCAAGAGAACACCCGAACGGAGAGGCTCGGACAGTAGACTACAAAGGGATCAAATCACATCGTCCATAGTGACAAAAAAGGGACGACGCAAGCGGTCCCGATAGCAGGACTTCAAGTTAGATATGTTGTGACCAACACCCTAGTTTGGTTGTATGTAGCCTCTCCTATAAATAGAAGAAGTTGTATCCAAAAGAGAGGAGGTTGTATTTTGGGGGAGAGAGGGAGACTTGTAATCACGAGAGAAAGAAGGAAAGTGGAGAGCTAGACCATCTTAGAAGAGAGTTCATTTGGAAGAGCAACATCATTGTAACACCTTGAAGTAATAAGATTCATCCTTTCACCCCGTGGACGTAGGTAATCATACCGAACCACGTATATCCTTGTGTCTATCTTCATGCCCTTACTTTCACTTGCATGAGTAGAAGTTTTCTATCCTTTGGATGTATGTTGTAGTAAATTGCATCTACAACTGTATTATTTCTGGTTCAATGAAATTTCTTTCTTATAAAAAAGAAAGAAAATTTTAGTTTTCCAATATAGAAAAACAGAACTAGTCATAAAAAACCAAGGTGACAAACTTGTGGTACAAAAACCCCGTTCAAATGTTGGGATCCATTAAAACTCCATCTTAAGCAAAATTGATACAAAAACCCCAAATTTTTAAAAATTGATACAAAACCCCCAAATTTTATGATGAAAACAAAATTGATTTCATCAAATTCTTTGGGGTTTTTGTATTACTTTTGTTTTGATGGGTTTTTCGTGGATGGATAGTGACACCTTTGGGGTTATAACTCGGGGACCGAAAGAAAAAACATTAATACATGAGTAGCTGGTTATATTTATTTGACAATAAAGTATTCCGCCACAATAGGGTCAACAACTGGGATTCCTCCACTGCCCCGCTAGTGATGAACAAAGTATGTCATTACCATCTTCAACGTTAAGAGCATAACTTTGTGCATCAGACGTTGTATACATTCGTTTACTAGTATTCCTTATTTTGCTTTTTTTTTTTTTTTTTTTTTTTTTGATAAAGAAGAAATTTCATTACTGATGAGAAAATGAAACAGGATTTAGATCCTCCGATATTGCATTAGCAATAAAATTAGGAGGATATAAATTATGTACTTTCGAAATACCAAATTTCTTACTTGTGTGTAGTTATTTTATCAACTGGCTTATTACATAGACTATTAATGAACTTGCAGGACCATGAAAGGTTTTTGCTTAACTTTTTCTCGGATAATAAGAATTGTTGTCTGGTTTTCCCATGCCCTTTTAGAAAAATCTTTGCAAACTGCTTCATTTTGCTTCTATTATGGTAGCAGCAACTTCTAATCTTTCGAATGAATATTTTTTTTTCACTTTGGTACTGTTAACCACTCGGATGCTCTTAGTTTCTCACCACTCTTCACTAACTAATTACTCGGATAATAAGACATGTTTCTCACCAATTCCACAATATCTAACTGTAGTAGCTAAAAATATAACTACATATTGTTAGAATTTCAGTGAATAAACATGACCTCTTTAATTCAAGCATGATTTCACACTTTATTTTTTACATGTTTGAAATATTTTTTTTATGTTGATAATTACTTGTGCTTGGGATTTTAAATTCATTAACTAGATATTCATACAGGTAGATGTAGTTAGGTAGATGCCTTATATTATGTCATAGATATGGTATTCAATTAGAGAGCAATATCTTGTAGTACTAGGATATGTTTCTTCTTAGTAAACTTTCAATTCCCCGCTTGGCTAGTCTCCCTATTTTTTTATATTTTGATAGCATGTTCTCTACTGGGTAATTCGTGATGATATTCACTTTCCAGCTTGAGAAGTATGGTTTTAGTTTGACATAGGAAATGTAGATATCAAAGATTACTTTCTTGAGTTGGGAGTACTTGGTTTCTGGTGGTGATGTCATAGTTTTTCTGATGATGTATATCGGCTTCTCTTTGTTGTCTTTCACTCTAACCAGTACTGCACTCGTAACAGTTGAAGTATTTGCAATGTAGAGATATAACTGTTCACCTGACACTGGTAGAGATACTATCGGAATATATGAGTGTCAATCTTTTACCTGATTGAAATCATTTAACATTCTAGGTTTCATTCAAAATGTACGTAACATCTCATAGACTAAGAGAAATATAAGGAAAGGTCAGAATAATACCTGTTACAGTATTTCTAGGTTAAACCCACAAATTTTTCTATCTCAAAATTGTTTTCAATGTTAGTTGAAAAAAACTACATCTTGATTTCTAGTCTACTAAAGTCAAGTCTCGGACTAGGTATATAAGTTAGTAGCTGAGTATCAGACATCACTGAATAACCCTCGAAGATTGAAGACTGATGATCAAACGAAGACATCAATGAGGACTTCATCAAAAAAATTATGTGTAAACTTATTTCATTTGGAACTCTTGTTCAATTCTATCTTTTAATCTATCAAAACAAGTGATACCTCTATGGAACAATTTTGATGACGATAAATGTACATTTATGTATAACTCGAGGATATTTGATTCCATGACTTTATTGAGAATGATCTTTGTCCCCGGAAAATCTCCTAATGTTTTAGTGAATGAGTATACGAAGTCATCGATCCAAGAATCACTCAATTCAGAGTTATAACGAAGAAGTTACGAGTGATTTATTGAAGCAACACTTATAAGTGTTGTTGTTGGTGTTGCAGTTTGTGAATAGGAAACAATCCAGGAACTGTTTGTAATGGTTTAGGGACTAAACCGCAAAAACGTCACTAGATTCTTTTTTTAATGAAGTTTTTTATGTTTCCTCTTCTAGGAAAGATGGCTATTCTTCCACGCATAATTTATTGCCATATTAAAGTGTGTGTGATGTTTTAAACTCCTTGCTAAGTTAGATTGTAATTTATTTTACAAAAATACAATTTATGCTAAAGTAATTATTTATGAAAGAGTTGTAACTTAGGAAAGACTCTCAAAATAAGGAAAGTCTTGTAAAAATAAATAGGTCACAAACTTGCTTAGAATTCACGAAACTATTCACTATAAATAAAGGTTGTTTTCCACTACTTTTGTTCTTCGTGAACAAGAGTGAGACAATAAGTCTTTGTTTTGGGGATCACAAAGAACGAGTTGGTAATTATCTTCTTGATAGTTATGCAACTAATAATCTAGGTTAATTTAATAATTTTTGTAAGGTCCTTCTATTCTGATATAAGGTCATTCAAGAATGGTTTATCATTAACCCTAGATTTGATAGATTTCAATCTAAGATTGTATACTGACACTAGTTGGTCAAAATCTGGATTAGAAATAAAATTTCATCTAAGGTGCCTCATAAATTCCTTAAGAAATTTTAACAATATATCTCTAAATTTATTCTAGTTGTTCTTGTTGTAGAATAATTAAGTATCTCTGTTAGTTTTGAAGAGTATGATAAGTGCTTAATTTACATATTTCGAGTGTCAATTCTATACTGGTTTTAGTTATATTTATTGCACATTACCTTTATTATGATTTTTTTTCTAGTTTATGTCTTATATTAGGTGAATCATCCGAAAAAAAGTGGAAATAACTACAAAAGTGAGGTCTACAAGTGGAGAAGGGCCAAAGACCCAATGGAACTTGATCAAATCCAGGATTAATCCTTGTCATCTTGAAGGGAACGAAAAGATGAAGCCAGCGGCGAAAGAATGATATCAATCTGACGTTGTAGGAGAAGTTATGGGGTGAAAAGAGAAGTTATGGTTGTCGGTTCTCCGAAACATAAAATTTAAAGCAACGCTAAAGGAACCCGCATTTCTACTCAGAAGATGCCACTGTTTTAAATAATGTTTATGGCATCAACATTTTACTAGGGGAATATTCGTCTTTATCCCTAATTCAACAGAAGATCTAGAGTTAGGTGAACCATTATTGTTTGAGATGATGGTTGTAGAAGAAACAGAGAATCCATGTCTGTGATACCATTAACGACGAAGTCTTGAGGTTTGATCTTGAGAGACAACTCGGGAAATAAGAATGGGTTGGTGATGAATGGCTCTAATGAAGATAAATAAGTATACTATTGAATCAACTTTTGGTAACGACGAATGATTCCTTGATCATCTTTCTTTTATTCGTTCTTTTTATTTTTATTTACTTTAATTCAATCAAACCCTCTTTGTTATTTACGTTATTATAGTTTAGTTGATTCAAATAACCTATCAATTACACATCTCTCTATGTGAACGATCCTTACTACCGCTATATTACTAGTTAATTAGTATAAAATATATAATTTGATGCACTTACGACACGCATCAGAGTATAAACCCTAATTCTACAAGTTTGTTTTGATATTAATTTATTCAAAACAAACACAAGATTTCTAAAACCTTAATTCACATCTAAAGAAAAATCAAGCCGTTTTTTTTTGCAAAATCAGAACATCAAAAAGTTTTCATTTAGGCTGAAGCAACTCTTAGGATGTAAAGGACGTCAGCTAAGGGAATCAAGTGCGTAAACCATTGCGAGGTTCAAGAGACGTAAAGAGTTCGGTTGTAACTTAATTGTATATAGGGTGGATTCGGTCTTAACTACATTCCATTCAGAAGTCTGATAGTAGGCTAGTATCTGTAACGGCTTAATACATCTTGGTGTTGAATCTGTACGAGGTCCTGGGGTTTTTCTATAGGTGCAGTTTTCCTCATTAACAAATTTCTTAGTGTCTTTGGTAAGCCTAGAAGATGCCTACAATATTAAATCGCAAGTATATGGTGTCTACAATGTAATACACGGCAAGTGCGGATCGTTCCCACAGGGACTTGGATGGTGAAAAGTTGAATTCAAAGTCTTGCTATACTAATTCAGATCAAAAGGGGTCGTCGATATGACAAGATGATTGCTAAGAATATCAAACTATAAACAAAACAGAAATAAGGATGTAATGAGAGTCGAAAACAATCAAGTAAGGGGCACTAGGGCAATTGAATCTACCACATAACCTACACTAGATTATTAAGTTAATGAAC
This sequence comes from Papaver bracteatum, assembly GCA_023529315.1. Classification (NCBI taxonomy): domain Eukaryota; kingdom Viridiplantae; phylum Streptophyta; class Magnoliopsida; order Ranunculales; family Papaveraceae; genus Papaver; species Papaver bracteatum. The sequence goes on from JAJJWX010004214.1 coordinate 274,907, forward strand.
TGTTCTTGCTCCTTATAATGGAAAGAAGTTAAGATTCAAGTCTGCTGCTAACCTAAGGTGTTCTCAAATGGATGGTTTAGTCACAACTAAGATATTAATTCCTAGCATTAGTTGTCTTATTATGGCACGACTAATCACAAATTGAAAGCATTCATTTAAGCATGAGTTGATGTAGCAACAGATAATTGTTGTAACAACCGAGGATGCAAGACATACTGAAAGTTATAAGTTGCAACATGAAGATTAAACTGATTCATATTCAATTGAACTCTTACAAGAACATTTTCATTAACATAAACACTAACAACAAGCTAAGGGTTTCATCTAACCCTAGCTTAAGAAATTAGAACATAGCAAAAACAGGAGACATAAGAATTTCAAATATAGATAAAACCATTCATGCAAATTTCTTTTTCAACTGATTTCTACCAAGAACTGTTTTTTCAGAAGATAGGTTACAAAATGATTTTCTACCTATGATCCTTCTCCCTTGGATACCTACGTTACACAACAACAACCCCTATTTATACATGATATTCTCCCAAAATTAGGTTTCAATTTGTCAATAATTACAACTAAAATTTAGGGATTGAGATGTCAATCACTCACCAAATGGTACATAACAACAAATTTGAGCTCCATAACATTCAACCACTTCATTATCATCAAAACCATGTTTTTATTGAGGGAGTTTCAGAGTTGTTTCGTACGGCAACCTTATCTTCACTCACAATTTCATATTTCTTCACTTTTTTGTAACTCAATATATGGTACCTTGAATTGGGTGATTTGACAATAAAAAGATTTGGTAATTTAAGAGTTATGTAGTCATGGATGCACGAGTGAATCATGGAAAAGAATAGGTAAATATGAAGATAGTATAGGCGTGAAAGAAAGAAACAAAGATGGTGATGTTTTGAGAACGGGTTTCCAGTTAGGGTCGGTGAGGGGGAGAGAGTTGGAGTTTGTTGATGGTGGATTTTCAACAAAGGTCAAAACCATAAAATCATGATACTGCATGTTTCTGATACGGCTTCAGGCATGTGACAATTCATATTTTATGAAACCATGATGAATATGTTTCCTGAAATGCCTCCACTAGCTGAGCGTTCGATGCCATGCATTTCATCATGCCCTCTGTGTAGAATAACATAATTGAGTGGTTCTCGGTAAGATTGAGAGCAATAACGCCTTCAGGACATCGATAATACTCATTGTTCCCTAAATACATGAGAGAGACCCCCCTCTACATAGAAGAACTATTGGGTGGTTCTCCATAAGATTGAGAGCAGTAACGCCTTCAGGACGTCGGTGACACTCACTGTTTCCTAACTATGTAGAGAGACCGTGTATAGATCCAGGCGATTCTCCGTAAGATTGAGAGCAATAACACCTTCACGATATCAGCCGTCTCCTGACTATGCACCTTTCAGAATGGGTATGACGCTTTAACTGGATAATATCCCTTATGCAATAGATTAATTCTACCGTGACATTCACCACTGAATTCCTAGAAGTTAATCTATTTTATCTAATTACTCCTATTTCATGATCGAATCCACGGCTGATCTCATGGAATGGTAATAGATAATCTCATTACTCCAATTTCATGATCGAATCCACGGCTGATCTCATGGAATGGTGATGGCTACTTTCATTACTCCGATTTCGTGGTCGAATCCACGGCAGATCTCATGGAATGGTAATAGTTAATTACTCTGATTCTATGGTCGAATCCAAGAACCCATGGAATGGTAATGCTCATTTATTATTCTGAATCCCTGTTCGAATTCACGGCTAATCCTTTGGATTGATAATAAATAACTACTTACTTTTATTACTCAGTTTCATGAATCATTCTCCACTGAATTTCATAAATTAGTAATAAATACTCAACAATCGGGCATCTGGACTACTACTGAGTAAGCCCCATAAAATTGTGCAAGTGTACTCGACAATGATGCACGAACGAGCATTCAAAAATATGGACAAACGAGGAATCCTACACAAAACAGGAGAGATAAAATAATAATAAAAATAGAAAAGAGGCGCCTAGGGACCGGGCCCACCGGTCGGCCGGTCATGCCGCCGTGGCCGGTCCCCATGCCTCTTCCTTTTATTTTTCCTTATTTTATTTATTTTCATGAACTCATGAAAACTCCTTCATTCTAGCAACTTTCCTTGTTTGAGCAAAACTCACGGCTTTTCCATATTTTCACGGATTCATGAGAAATAATAGCATAAATTAGGGAACGGTGTTGTGGGACTGGGCAACCTAGCCGGCCAGCCTTCCCTAGCCGTGGTCGGCCCCACACCTTACAATCCCTAGTCTTTCATAATTATTATTTCCCTCATTTCATGGAAATTTCATGGTTTCAACAAAACTCCTTGGTTTCATGGAATTTCCTCGGTATCATGAAAAATAATGTAAAATTAGGGAAAGTATCACGGGATCGGGCTCCTAGCCGGCCGGCCATGCCTTGGCCGTGGACGGTACCACACTTTCCAAACCCTAATTTTATTATTATTTCCACATCTCATGAAACTCCTCCATTTTAGCAAAAATCATGGTTTCTTCGTATTTTCTCAAATATTGCTCAAACCATGAAAAAAGCCAAAAAGTCAACATGGTCACACGACCGACTAGGCTACTCACGCCAAATAATAAAATATTATTATTTTACAAATTTTGATCAAACGAGCAAAGTTATGCCCGCTCATTCGAGCAAAATCAAGAATTTCAGTCAAAGATCGAACTCTTCTGAAAATATGAGATATTGCTCAAATGCACATCAAAAAGTGCCATAACTCTCAAGATTGAGACACGGACATTATGGTGACACGTGCATGCTTCCTTGACCGACTAAAGCCATCCCTAAGGCTTACACAAAGCCGGACCCACATATATTCTCAATTTTGACCTAATTTGCTTAGTTGCTCATATTTGGTCCAAGCTCTTTCCAACCAACTTGGAATTTGTTCAATCGACCATCAGATGGTCCCACAACCACCAAGGGCCGTTTTCATTCCCTCTTGGTCGGTCCCTCACTTCTCCATAAATTAGGTTTTATGACCTAATGCTCAATCGGGCACTATTTTAATAAATGATGAAACCGACATATAATCATCATTCTTTCACCAACCGGTCAACCAAGGATCCTGGTGCACGCTCACTCGAGCACTCGGGAACCACATGGTCGTCCATCGTCCCATGTGGTTGGTCCCTCCCTCACTCATGGCCTATTTTCAGCAATTCATCAATTGTTGAACAATTGCTCAAAAATTAGGGTTTCGAACAAACGCTCCACAAAATCATCATTCTGAGCAAGTTCAAACACTAATAAATTTATGTTGGTCCATCAATCAATATCTGGATTAATTATGTAATATTCGATAATCTACCAATATTTTAATTAATATTTCACTGGGTCACGTCACCAATAAATAATTCGTCGAATTGAGAAATACTTGCTCAGTTACCCGAATATTGATCCAACTATCAATATTCAGTAATTTATCATAATTTGTCGAATTGATAAATACTTGCTCAGTTTTTCGGAATATTGACCAATATTCGGTAATTTAGTAGTAATTCTCCGAATCGAGCAATACTTGCTCAGTTGCTCGAATAGCCCACTTATACTCAGTAACTCATTAATATTCAGTAACTCGCCCACCTGGGAAAATTGAATATTAGTCGCAACTCAATATTCAACAACTCATCGAATTTATAATATTTGCTCAGACAAGCAATATTAACATTCATGAATCACTAAGCATTCGTCAATCATGCTCGATTCAACAAAACCTAGAAACATTGTCTAATCAGTAAACAACTGACTAACTAAATACACGTATGCCTTGCAGACTCCACGATTCGTGAGACATCAATAATGTCACATAGGGGGGATATCACTGAGGGTTTTGGTCTGGTGGACTACGGCACGTGTGTTCATCCACGACGAGAAATGTGCGTAAGTCGTGCAAATGGTTGAAGGAGTTAGCAAAGTAGTGGGTGCACGATCAGTCAAGTCTCCACACGACACGGAACTGATTTTATCATGATCTCCCTCTTTCCCACTCTTTCACTCAAGAAATCATCACACTTACAGGGATCAATGTGTTCACTACTCTCTAACAATATAAATAAGTCCTTGAATCCATGATTGAAGGAGTATGAAAAACATACAGAAAATCTACGGGATATTGAACAAATAATTTATCGTATAATCAAGAATCGTCGTGTGAACAATACTCTCTCAATCATTCGAACTTATTCATTATTTGCATAAACCCACAACACATCCATAATCCTTGATCATCACTGATCCCACACAATTCTCAGCTTCCCTCCTAGATATCAACCCATCTCCCTCTTTGTGACCAAATTGACTCTAGAACGGCCATTGACTTGGTATAGGCCGGATTCCTACATATTGATCTCTTGAATCTAAGCACTCCCTTTGAAGTGCATCTGTATGAGGTTAAGCAGTTTGCTCGGTTTGAGGAGTCTCGTCTGATCCGTTGTTTCCTCACTTTCTAAGAAACCAACAAACTGTTTTCCCCCATCCACAGAGTTATGCATTAGTTGAGTGGATATGGCTCAGTTTTGGTGTGACTCACTAACACCCAACCCAAGTGTTTAGGAGCAAGAGTCTTTTGGATATCAAACTTGATGTGCTCCTAGTAATATATTACTCATGTTAGTTCCATGAACTTTGCAACCAACCATTTTCTCACACTTATTTTACACCACTGCCACAACTCTCTTGTTCACTTTTTGTAGGATCAGAATATCGCAACAACAACACACTTGCGAAATCTTCATCAACAACATTGTCAAGCCTTCGCAGATTAAGTACAGAAATGACATAACAGATGACGACAACGTAAACACGGGAAAGATGTGAAGACTTAGCGAGATTTAGGAATGATTGTGAAATTTTGAATTTGTATAGTTGCGAATATCGCAAGGCTAGATCCGAAAATAAAGGATAACTTAGCTGTCATCCACTATGTAATACCCTATATAAAGAGTTGAATAGGCGCAAGGAAGGGGAGATAATTTTTGGAGTGTTGAGAAAGTTTTGAGGAGAGAGAAAGTCCAAAACAGTGTTGTATTCTTGATGTCATTTCCTTCCTGTAAAATTTCTAGATTCAATTAATAAAAATTGTTGTTTTTGATCATAAAGATGTGTTAATTATTATGGATTCTTGTGAGGGATGTATTGTGGGATTTCCTGCAACTACACTTTTATTTAATCACCTATAAAACGCCGCAAAATGAGATTAATATGACAAAATTACACGCTAACGGATGAATACATGAAGTACAAGATTTGGAATAAAATGAGATATTAAAGCTCTTGAGATGCAATAATTGTCAACAAAATGATATAGAAATATGCATTATTAAGCACCTATCAGTCTTGCTTTAATTTTTACTTCCGCGTTGTATTTGTGTTTGATATAATTAAAGTAAAAACAAGTGATTTGATAAACAACCTAGTCAATTTTTAACTAAAATTGTATAGGACCTACAAGACTCGTTCTTGAGAATTTGTATTTTGAAATATAGATTACAAGACTTGTTCTTGTTGGAATTCGGTTCATGTATTGTTCTTGTACATACTAGGTTGATCTTGAATATTTATTTTTGAGATCGTACAAGAGTTCTTGTACACAATCAGGTTCACGGATTGTTGATCTAAACTAATGATTTTACAAGAAAGATAAATCGTATATTATTGAGTTAGTCTACTTGTAATTTTATTAGGTTTTGTCTTATAGGTCCAAACAAAAAGTTTATGGTGTATTAAGTACGCTCTGCTTTTCAATTGGTGTAAGAGCATGCAAACAATGTAAAGCCCTAATAAATTTGTGTTTGTAGCGACCTGACCTATAGACATATTCTCGAATATGGAACACATGTACACGGGATTTAAATTTGTTGAAAGTTTGAATTTACCATTCGAGGGAACTGTCACATCTAAATCATTATCTGAAAACGTTCATGAAATCATCTCGAGTGAATCTACTAGACAAGTTCATCTTGTTAATGATGTAAAAACTATTGATAACTTGGAAACATGCCGCGAGAAAAAAAAAAGTTGGGTGAAGTTTCCGATAAAAGTGACTCAGATATTGATAGAGATGTGTAGATGAGGAAATCTCAGAGTATGTCGAAATTTTGAAACCTTTAGAAAAGAAAAAGTTGATGACTTCTTGTCTCACACCATTTCTGACTCCTCTTTGTCGATAAAATAAGAAATTGAGAAAAATTTACAGAGGTCTTACGGTTAGAATCACCATAACTAATCGATACTAAAAAATCTTGAGGAAGACCTACGTACAAAGTCACTTTAATGTGATACCTTCCTCAAAAAAATTATTTGTTGAAATAAAAAATTATAGAATCTGAAGCAAGGATTAACTCTCAACAAAGTATTTTTAAATACAAAGGAATTGCTTTTCTCGCTCGAGAAAAACTCCTTGAGCCTGATCTAGCTGGTGCTCTTGATAAAATCAAGATGTTGGAAGAGGACTTGAAAATTTTCAATACTAGATCGAACAAACTAACCACAATGCTAGGGGAAATAAAAATCATCGCGATACACGAGAATTGGGTTATAAAGGAATAAATATTCCAAGTACTATCAAAAATATAAAAGTTGTCAAGTCCAGTGATTCTTCTCAACCAAAGGCTTCGACTGAAGTCAAAAGTGAAATAACTTCACCGGCAGTTAATGTTCAAAATATCAAAGTGTGTCAACCTCCAAAGTCAGCACACATGCATCCAGGTAATAACATTCTTTATGTTTGTTATTATTGTGGAAATAAAGGCCACATGCAAAGATGATGTCATTTTTTCATAAAGAATGAGAAACTTCGCGATGTTCTTGTTTGGGCATAACAAGAAGTGATTAAACCTAGATCACATGTTAAGGATAATCCCCTTGACATTATGGATTGTAATATTTCAACCTTTAGGCAAAATAATCAGGGTTGTAATAAACCTAACTTTGCCTATAAATGCCATACGAAGCCTTTTCACAATCGTCATGATTATCAAAAGCATAACTTTGTAAAGACGAAGACAAGATCCTATGTTCCCAATTGGAGAAAGACTAACTTGCTAAAGAATAATCAATCCAATTCTCCTTTGAGCAATCGTGAAGATAATAATGGCAAGAAGTTTCTGGTTATTCCTAAACGCACTCAGATATGGGTCCAAAAGAACATCAATGGTGCATTGAGTGTCAAAAGGAATGATCTCCTAGAAGAATTCAATAACTATGGAAAAGGAAGAATCCATGATTTTGGAAGGTAAAAATCTCCTGAGAAAGATAGATGTATATCTTAAGGGTTCCAAAAGTGATCCCTTTTACGATAATCCAAATGTGAAATACAAGAATATATGGAAGAAAAAACAAACTAAGGCAAAGGTGAAGGAAACACAAAATTAGGGCGCACATATTATATGAATCCTATTATTGAGGCTGCACCATTTGGGTTTTAGGAGCTTCATAGGATTCTAGTATCCTAAAAATGGCTAGGGGGAGAACTAATTAGTGTTAAAAATCAGATTTACCCTTTAATTATTCTTATTACCTAAATTCAAAACCCATAAAACAAAATTAATCATTATCCTATTTTTTTTCTCTTCTTCTTAACAAAAAAAAAAGCAATAAAACAAAACCTATGATTGTTATAAACTAAAAAGCTAAACTACTACATAAAAGAAATATAGAGAAGAGAAGAAGAAATTTTCTCATTACTAGATATTGGTATAACCATTGCAAAGGAAATGACCCATATTTATAGGATAATAAGATGGAGGGAATTTATTATCATTTACAATAGGGTTAATGGCATGCATTCATTACTACTAATGGTAGTAGTTACAAGTAATGGGATATGTAAAGAGGTAAACGGGAGATTAAAAGGTGGTGGTGTAAGTGTGGTGTAAATCCACAGAATATTTATTTACAACACTCCTTCTTGGTGTTGGACGCGTTAAAAATTACCTCATCAAAACCCTGCTAGGAAACCACATTGGGACAAAACCAAGAGAAGGAAAAAGAATACAATACACATAAAAAAATAGCAATGTCGATCACACAATACTGATGTTCTCCCCCTGATGATGTGCACCCATAGATGTATAGAATTATAGAAAGACTAGTTACATAATGTTGGTCTTCAAGTATAATTACTGACTGTCTTTGTTCAAAACAAGATATAAGTCCATATTCAATAATATCTTCAAATATCTCTTTAAGAAAATTTCTTCAAGTCTGTTGCCTCATCAAAACCTTGTCAGGGAAACCCAAAAGTAAAAAACCTTGACTAAGGAAAAAGAGTGCAATTGTAGATAGATTAAGAAAATGAGTTGCACATACATATATTGCCTCGTTAAAACCTTGAGAAGGAAAACCTAGTGGGGAAAAAAACGTTGACTAAGGAAAAGGAGTACAACGTGTAAAGTCAAAGATATCCAATATATCCTCTAGTAGAAAAAAGATATCTTTGTTGATTGGTTTGACGATATTGTACCACAATTAGCTAATCAGCAACCATATTCAACTCAAGAAATTTTTTGTTAGTAATGAAGACCTTTATGTTTCCATAAATTAATTTCAAATCTCAAGTTGAATTTTCTCTGTCCAATTGTCGACGATTGATTTGTAGAATCTGATATATCTTTTATTCTTTGTAAATTTCTTTCAAACAATAGTAGATGATCATCGTTGCTGCTGCAAAAAGGATGTTGTATAGTCTAACAAGTTGACAAATGGAAAATTATTATCCGTAGTTCATTACTTACGAGACTTTGTATAAACCATCAAAAGAAATCAAATGTTAGAAGTACTACAAAAACCAATATACTCAATGCCTCCATATTAGTGATAATTAAGTTTGGCAAACAAATTCAATATCAAATAATTTTAAGTATAACAAATAAAGTTATATATAAAATCAAGCACAAAAATAACTTGTAATTAGTGCGTAATACGAACCAGAGAGAGTGCTACATACCCGTTATCGAGATGAAATTAGATTTCTATTACAAAAGTTTTTATTAGGAAGTTACGTACTTATCCATGTAAACATGTCAAAACTTTCCAAAGTTGAAATAATTATGGACCATTACAATGCTTAATAATTTTGATACATGATTCTAAGATCTTTTGTCTTGAATTCTTTCAATAAGGAAGTATAACATGTGATAACCTTTTAGAAGTTTACACGAATATTATCTTTGATAACAAATAATGACGTCATCCTATAACATGTAAATTGAACTGGAAATTAATGTAGTTTTTATTAAAATCCATCTACCAATAGGGTACACAATACTAACCAAAGTATTGTATATTTTCTAGTCATTTAATACTAATACATTTTAAAAAATCCCAAGTGTACATAAAAACTACATGCCACGAGTACCATTGTATGATAAGGGACCTTATTTATCTCGTCACACTTTCATGTAAACTAAACATCAAAATTGTAACCTTCTGAGTTCACAATATACAAGTATTTGATATCAAAAGGTTCACATTGGTGAGAGAACATCTAAATACAGATAGCTTTCTCCCATACTAGCCAATCATAAATATTGTCGATATTTAACTTCGTTCGGTGTAAAAAACGATATCACCTATTGTTAGAGCATTGCTCGGTCGAACTCGTATGCGTTGATATCTCAAGCATGTTTGTAAATGTTAGTGATCAAAACTATAAAGTCTTGATTTCTAGTCTACTATAGCTAAGGTCTCGGACTAGGATAGAAAGTGTAGTTGGGCTCAAGAACTCCATGGGAATCATCATACAAGGCGAAGGACTACTCAAGGAACTGGTGGATCTTCATCGGCTAAAAGGTATGTGGAGACTTGAACTTATCTATTACTCAAAAGTCTATCTACTCTATCTCCTATCTTGAGACAAAAGTCGTTTTACTATATAGACTAAAATTATACACATGTGGTATTTCGAGCCGAGTATACCTCGCCTATCGATTTCTCGAAATATGTGTTGGTAAAGCTTTCTCTTTAGCCAAGTTTATCTTTACCTAATGAAAAAAGTCATGTTAAGTTTCAATCACTTTGAAAATTGCTCTGACGAAAAATGGTTTGTGAATAACAACTATATAACATCCTCTGAGTATGTTCAATGATTGAAATGAAAGTTTAGACAATATAACCAATGGAGGATATAAGCATTTTTGTGGAATCACATATATGTGTAAGTCCTTATTCCTTGAACCAAAGTTTGCGAACTTTGTTGATCAAGAGAACCGGAGAAGTGCGTGAGCTTCAGTCCATGAACTTAGTCCGCAAACTGGCAAAGTTCTCAAACTCGAGAATTTCTGTCGGAGTTTGTGAACTCCATACGGTGACTTAAGTCCACGAATCCAGTCCGCGAACTTGAGTAGGTTATGTCTAAAAACGATGTTTGTGAACTCATCTCTATAAACTAAGGAATGCTATTGCAAACCGTGGCTATATAGTTCATGAACCGATTCGAGTGAATCAAATTGTTTTTGCTTCAACTGTGTCTTGTTTAGTACATAAAGATCTAAGCAATTGAACAACTCTCTAACTAGTTCATCTGAGTCATTTGAACTAGTTATGGTGAAGAAGAATATGGTTGATATGAAAGTTATCATATGGCTAACCATTTGGTTAACTATTGTTGAACCAACTAATGTACAAGTTTGGGTACGGTTACACAAGCCTAAAAATGTGCATTACATGTGTGTATAACAAGCTAAGTTTTCGATCTAACGGTTGATAAATATTAGCTTGAATCTAATCAAGTTTTCATCTGACGGTGAATATTGAATGTTTTTTTAGCAAGCTAACATTGATGGCAAACCCTGATTTGAAAGACTATATAAGGGAGAACTCTAGCAACTGGGAAACCTAATCCCCACATATTGTGTGTGATACTAGTTGTGCTAAGCTAGAGTCTATTCTCCTTTAACCTTTGGTTTCTTCTTCTAAACCAGGTTAACGACTTAAATACTTCATTGGGATTGTGAAGCCAGACCGATACTACTTTTATCGTAGTTGTGTGATCTGATCTTGCCGTTTCTATCATACGAGTACAATTGTAATAATTGGCTTGAGATTTTTATCCCCGATAGGAAAGATATAAAAGTAGTCACAAACATCTTCGTCTCATTGTTTGTGATTCCACAATATCTTTTTTCGTTGCGTCGATTAAGACTATTGTGAGGTGATTGTCAAAGCTGAGTTGTTCTTCGGGAATATAAGTCTGGTTTTATAAATTGGATCATGTTAACCTTGATTTATCAAAAGACGGAACAAAACTTGTAGGTATATTCGTGGGAGACGGATTTATCTATTACTGTAGACTTTTCTGTGTGATACCGATTGGTTTATTAAAGTCTTTGACTTTGGGGCGTAGCAACTCTTAGTTGTGAGTGAGATCATCTAAGGGAATCAAGTGCGCAGTATCCTTCTGGGATCAGAGGCGTAGGTGCATAACCGTACCTTGGATCAGTGTGAGATTGATTGGGGTTCAACTACAGTCCAGATCGAAGTTAACTTGGAGTAGGCTAGTGTCTATAGCGGCTTAATACATTGTATGTTTAATCTGGATTAGGTCCCGGGGTTTTTCTGCATTTGCGGTTTCCTCGTTAACAAAATTCTGGTGTCTGTGTTATTTCATTTTCCGTATTATATTGTTTATCTTTATAAATGAAATAATACAGGTTGTGCGTTGAATATCAATCAATCAGAATATCCAACCTTTGGTTGTTGATTTACATTGATTGACACTTGGATATTGGTTTTTGGTAGCATCCAAGTTATTCCTTGTATTTGATTAAAGACTCGCTGATTTCTATTAGCTTGAGTAAATCAAATCAAGAGAGATAATATAACTCCTTGAGATATTTCTATCTAGACTGAGTCTGACTGTCTAGTTGATTCTCTAGAAAGAAACTCGGAGTTTGTCCATACAGATTGCTAATTCGAAATATTGGGTGTGGTTGTTAGACCCCCGCTTTTTCACTTATAATCATTTTAAATGTTTTCAGTAGCTACTCTGAATACATATTCAACAATAACTACGATTATGTACGCGTATAAAAATTCTTCTTCAATACTGACACCACTTGTCCACTTAGAGACGAGTTCCTCTTTAGGAGATATGTATGGCTCATGAATTAAAGATCGTAGTTAGATAGTCTCATTGAGAACAATTTCAATAGCCTCCCCAATAATACTATTTTGATTCAGTGTGATTATCTTCCTCTATCAAGGAATATATATGTTTTTCATCAAAAATTCAGATAAGTTGTAGACGACTCAATTATTGCTAAGTCATGGCATGCCCTACAGGGAAAATATATATGGCTCATGAATTCATGTTTGCATTAAAAGAAGAAAAAAAAGTTAAAAAAAAAGGCCAAATTGAGGGATACATGGAATAGTTGGGGGATATTTTACTATAGCTGTCGGCATGGTTTTTCAATGCCGACAATCCATCGACCATGCCGTCATCATCAAAAAACCATGCCGGCAAATATCCCCCCAATTAAAAAAAGTATCCCCCAATTTGGTGTTCAAAAAATCCCAATAGGATTGAATATGTCCACCGTCCGTCCACACACACAATGATGCTGGTCAATGAAATCTCTATATGCAAAGCTGCAAAATCTAGCTGACACAACAACAAAGGAAACATGAAAGTTTTGGAAGCAATTGTGGAGCACGAAAATTTCACAAAGAATCAAACTTTTCATATGGAAGTGCTTACAAGATACTCTTCCCCCTAAACAGAAACTGAGGCTTCAAGATGAGGAAAGGAAATGTGTCTTCTGCTAACACATAGAGGAATCAACATTTCATCTCTTTTTTGAATGTAATTACGCTAAGTCTATTTGGCAGCTTCAACCAATGCCATCTCAGGGAGTATCCTATACCCATACAACTAACATCTCTTCTTTCCTATATATGTACAATGAATGGACTAAGGGAGACCTGAGTTCAATATCCATGGCTCTGGCAGCCACCAAATGCTAGTTCATTTGGAAGGAAATGTGTATGAGAGTGTTTGAGAATAAACAAATAACCCCAAAAAAACTAGCCCTGGACATTATGCGACATTATGATTACTGGCATCCCTCTATATTATCCTCTGCTTTAGTTAACTGCAATAACAAACCTCAGATTCAACCTTATTGGACTGTCCCAATAAGAAATTCTAACAAGCTGAATACTGATGCTTCATGGAAATCTACTAATACTAATGCTGGTTGTGGTATCATCTTACGCAACTGGACAGGTGCTTTCAAGGCATCAGGAATAAGAGTATGCAGGACTGAATCTACAGAAGAAGCGGGAGTTGTAGCCTTGCTACAAACAACTCAATGGGCCATCTTAAAAAAGATTCAAAATCTGGCAATAGAGGGAGACAACCAAAACACCATAAAGTATCTACAGGACACACAAAACTCAATCAAGTGGCAATGCACAACAATCCTGGATGAAGTTAAGAAGCCGACAGATAAACTGATAGCTTTTGAAGGTTTTCATTTTGTGGATAGAAGGGCAAACAGGGAAGCAGACTAGTTAGCAAAAGAAGGAAGAAGATCATCACAACATCTTACCATCTTTACTGAAGCACCTTTGTTTTTAATTCCAACAATAGCTTTTGACATTGTCAAAGCTCTACAAATATGTAATATACTACAACTATGTTTCCTTTAATAAATAAACTAATCATACAGATTCAGTCATCGGACGGACAACTCATCATGAGTTGATTCCAAATGAGTATGAATCTGCAGATTAGTTGCTTCCTTTTAATATATCTAATTATTTTCAAAAAAAAAAAGTCCACAAACTTGTATCTTTCTGAAACACCACATCATCTACTCGGATACTCCCAAAAAGGTTCGAGAGCCGGAAGCCCGGCACTACTCGTACTCTATCATAGTTTGTTCCACTTCCACCCAAAACTTCTTTGTACTACTTTTTCAAATAAAGTCGGGGGAGGTTTCAGTTTGAGTAGTGGTGACGGTGGTGGTGGCTCTAGCAATGTCTCAGTGGCATTTGGGTGGTGGTGGTAAGGAAGGATTTAGGAGATTACTGTTTGTTTCAGGGAGTAGTGGTGGTGGTGGTGGAACTAATGCCTGGCCGGCAACTCTAGTTCCATTAGCTGATCTGCGATTAAGGAGCCGAAATGTGCTGTAGTTACATTAATGAAGAGACAGCAAATATGCGACATTCAATAATGTTGGAATAGCAGTTGCAGTGACCGCCATGGCTGGTATACTCTCTTGTAGGTAAGGTAATTAAGATATTTACAATAAAAAAGTTGACTAGGGATTTAATAGATTGAGAACAATCAATCATAAACCTAATAAGTACTTATTTGAGATCCGATCTTGAATTACTTCATTTTTGCTCTTCCTCTGTATTCCAATTTATATGATGATGATTATGTGTAATTCATTTTCAGGGGGCATCTAAGATCACCATGGACGGTCCTTCAGGAGAAGAAAACATCCTCTTTCGCATAACAGTGGAAAGTTCAGTGACGGTGGGTGTGAGTTATTTCAGTTCTTCCATATGCTGCGATGGTTTTGCTAAAGACTTCATTACTTTAAGCTTCCAATCAATCTTTGAAGTTGATTTGATTTTTCGGATAAAAAATGTTGATTGTCATGAATTCATGTGTTTTCCATGTTCAACCCAACAAGTAATACATAGTTGATTGTTTAGAATTGTATTTAGAGCATACTGACTGGTAATTTTCTAGTAGTGTTTTAAACTGTCAGTCCAATTTTAAAAACTTCATTCATGTACAAATTCGAGCTTTTGTTCTTCTATAGACTGTTGTTTTGGACAGAAACCACTTGAAAGCAGCTGTACATTTCCACACTACATGCGATTTAGTTGTTGAGTGCGAAAAATTGAAATAGGAACAGATTCAGCGGTCTAGATCAACTATTCATTATGAAGTTAGTTCAGCATTAGGGCTGATGTTTGGCCATTTCTCCTTGGTGTGTAAGCATTTTTTTAACCACTGTGCTTCTTTGCTGTGCATTTCAAGATAGCGCTTTTGTCTTGCTGTTAGAATTACACAATGCTCGGAGGTTATAAAATTACATAGGGTAGTAGAACATCCAATATATACCTTTGAGCTTAGCGAGAATTACTGTTCTATGGCATCTAAGTTATTAATGCTAGACGGTTTTACAAGGGTGGTAGAACTTCCGACATAAATCTGTTTATTTAGATGGTACTGAGCATTAGGAGCATGTTAGACTGACATCATTAAATACAACAGGATAATCCTAAGCCTTCCATATTGCTGTGAACAAACACAACTAGTTTGCAGGATGAGAAAATCTGTGATTTTCTATGGTTAGATTGTGTGCTGGCAATTAAGAGACTTTGTTATCATTGGTGATGATAAATGGACGAGATTGGTTACAAGTTATAGGAAAGAGCTTGTCTTGTATTATAGGTCCCTAGATAGTGTGAATCGTTCCAATCGTGATAGATCAGGGGGACTTTGTTTGTGCACTTTGCAGGGCTGTCTGTGTGTCCCCGGGACTCTTCAGTCCAGTAAAGTTATCCGGTAAGCAGAAGGGTGGTAGTGACCTTGTTCATGTGTTGAGACTATTTTCGGTATGATACAGAATATCGGAATCTCATGCAGGACTTTCTGCACTAATCAGAGCTACAGTTGTTACTCGCCACTTGGTATTTGTGCAGGCCCTGCTCCTGGCTTTTGTTTTTTTTTCTCCTCCGTATAATCCTGTCTTTAAATGGCAAGGCTTCTTTGTCTTACCTACCTTTGTCTCCCTATCTTTCTGCAGTTATGGCCTGAGCAGCACTCAAGAAGAAAGAGAGATCACTAGAAGCCAGAATGTAGAATAGTCTACTTCTTGTCTTATTCCTGTTATTTGTTGGTTCAGTGCTTCAGGTAGATATTCGAATTAATCTGGGCATTGTGTGGTACTGTTAAAATGCTTTTCTTGTATCCTCTTCCAATTAATCTAATATGATTTTTATTGGGGCTTCGTTTTTCCATGATGCGGAAAACAGTTTGAGAAGTTGGGGAAACAGTGCAAAAATCTTTTAAAGTGCATCAATGATGAGTGTGTTAACCGAAATGCAACCAATGTACTGGGCAAAAATGGGGACAATGAGAGTATTGTAGAAGATCCAGATTCACCTGCTTCAAAAGATCCTCTGCTGTTAAAGAATGCCCAGATTGTAAGGACTCACATGACCAGGTTCATGATCAATCCCTTCATTGTGACAACAATGAAAGTGGAATCACAAGCGTTGGTGCCTAGCTGATACAGAATCATGTGACTCAGATTCTATTGAAGAACCTGAGAGTTGACAGACTTTTGCTGCTATTGAAAGTAGGGATGAAAATGATCCTGATAAGCCCACTAATGGAAAGTCTTCACCCTCTAGTCGGTTCGAAAGTCCACAGAGATGAAGACTTCGAGGCATGGCAGAGAATCATGCAACTGGATGCTGTTAGGACCAATGGAGAATGGATTGGTTGTTTACTCTCCAATCCAGGCTGTTGTCCAAGGACAGGGCACACAGTCTAGCAGGGGCAGTGGGGTTGAAGGACTATGAGCACCTGGAACCCTGTATAGTCTTCCATGCAGCGCCTAGTTGCAATACTTGAAGCCTAAGCGCTCTATGATGACCGATATTGGGTATTGTCAGGGAATGAGGGACCTTTTGTCGCCTATAGCTGCCATTGTAGAAGATGATCATGAGGCTTTTTGGTGGTTTGTGGGATTCATGAAGAAAGTCAGGCACAACTTCAGGCTTGACGAAGTCGGAATCGGAAGGCATTCTAACACTGCTGTGAAGATTATTAAGTTCAAAGGCTCCCATCTCTACAGACATCCAGAGAAGATGCAGGCTGAAGACTGCTTTTTTGTCTACAGGATGGTGGTAGTTCTTTTCAGACGAGAGCTTACATTTGAGAAGACATTATGTCTATGGGAGGTGATGTAGAAACCCATTTCTGAATCGAACTTCTAAGCTCCATCTCTGACTCAGACTACTTAAAACCCTAAGCTCCATCTCTGATTGATCCTACAGCCCCTTCATAGATAAAGTGCATCAAGACCCCCAAAAGGATGAAAGGGAGACAGGTTTTGAGGCTTCAACTACGAAAAGGAGGAAATATGAGGAGGAACCCATGATTGATCGCATCTCAAACTGTGTAATTGATAAATTGAGTTGATAATTGTTACGGAAGATTTTGCATAACACAGTCAACCGGCCCTGGTGATGAGTTGATACAGGTAACAGCGTGCAAGTTTACGAATCATCCATTAAGTTATTGAAATTGTTAAGAATGTATGCAGCATTTGTGTGTTACTCTAACATTGTGTGTTTTGATTTGCTTACCTCAAGCTTGAATTCATATAGAGCATTTACAATTAGCTTGTTTATTCAAAACAAGTAACTATTCATTAAGTTGATTATCGAGACTTATCATTGTTTACATAAAATGAGCAATAACTTTTCAACCTTATGTAGTTTACCTGAGACTTATCTTCTCAAATTCTTGTGTGAGCTCCTTTAGCATGTACTTGGTGTCTTACTAATATAGTTTTTTGTTAAATCCGGTTTAGGGAAACACGTCTTGGACTTGAATGGGAAGATGATTTCCTGGCCTAATTTTGCGTGTTGTAAGTTTATGTGAATAAGAGCTACCGGTTTAGGTAACTTCAAACAAGAAAGTGACACATCGGGTCAGATATATCAATTTATCTTCTTACGAGACTTCTAAGTTCTCCTGAAATGATTCTTGTGAGATGCATTACAAAAACTGTTTTCCTTCCAGTTCTCTAATTTGGATACCCTTTTTTCTTTTTAAAAATCTTCTGCAGTCCCTAGGTTACAATTTACAAATTCATCTACTTGTGTTTATATAATAATTACTAAATGATGTGGTTCTGGGGTTTACAGACAACAGGGAACTTTTCAGCTGTAAGGAAAGCTCTTTCGGCTGTTTCAGGTTGTGTCTTCAGGACTGATGCCGCCACCTCTGCTCCGGATAAAACGCCTGGTTCAGTGCTTCCGGGCAGTGGTGTGCCTGGTGGCCAGGTTGGATCTCATTCAAGGGGGTATGGTATCCACCTGGAACTCATTCACTGGATTATCATTCAAGGGGGTTTTCAGGATTTGAAAGTATCGGTGCGAGCCACAGAATGGTTCCAGAAAAGGAGATTTTGTTTGGGATGTTATGCCGTCTTGACGAAATTGGCAGTTTGATAGAGAAGGGTGGATCGATTATACGAGCTCTACAAAGCGGCACTGGTGCTTCCAGCAAGATAGCGGATGCAGAACCTGATTCAGATGAGAGAGTTGTCCTTATCTCTGCAAGAGAGGCATGTTATTCAGATTCGTTTATGTTTAAGTATAGTACTTGTTTATTCAGTGGTGTGTTATCAGATGCATATAACTGAGACCCTTATGTAGAAGTAGAAAACTTACCCAGTCGGATGTGTATAACTATAGTTTCTTCGTACCTTTACCTGCACCGGTCTTTAAATAAAACAGTAAATTAGATGTGTTAAAGTCATTTGGATTAACCGTCTCTTAACTTTTAATATGGACATCCTTTATTTAACTGGATGACTAGATTCTATACCCATCTCACTGAATGTTTGTTTGTCTTATTGCACGCTTAAGCTGGGTTTTCTCAAACATTATGAATGACTATTTCCTTTCTTGCACACTGAACTGTTCTTAAAGTCTTTTAAATTCAGAATAGAGACATTATTGCAAATTCAGAATAGAGACATTCTTCTGCACAGGATGCTGTTACCCGGGTGATACATATTTTTGCGAAGGAGCAGGTTCCAAATTGTGGCTCCCGAAACGATGAAGTTGCGCAGGTATGTTTTAACTTTTTCGTACCTATGAACTTTTCAATCTCTATTTTTTGATATAAATTGGATACTGATGTATGCGTGTAATTAAAAAGAACTGT
Organism: Papaver bracteatum; assembly: GCA_023529315.1. NCBI lineage: Eukaryota > Viridiplantae > Streptophyta > Magnoliopsida > Ranunculales > Papaveraceae > Papaver > Papaver bracteatum. The sequence goes on from JAJJWX010004214.1 coordinate 293,933, forward strand.
TTTAGAAGACAACATAATAGATTCCTCGTTATTTGGGATTTTGCATTAAGTTAAACACATTGAGGATGACATCTTTGTTTGTTATTGCAATGAATTATACGTATTCTATGTCTACTATAAATATGTATGCTCAACACTGCATTAGCATAACTACTAAATACTGTGTAAGAATTAAGATATATTCCCTATAAACATGTATGCTCAATAGTGCATTAAGCAGCACTCAAGAAGAAAGAGATACCAAAGCGCATTGATGATGAGCATGTTAACCAAAATGCAACCGATGTACTAGACAATGATGGGGACAGTTAAGAGTGTTGCCGGAGATCCAGATTCACCTGCTTCAAAAGATGTGATTGCCGAAGAAGCCTCGCTGTCTAAGAAAGCCCAGATTTTGAGGACTCACATGACCAGGTTCATGATCCATCCCCTCATTGTGCCTACTCAGACAACCAAGAAAGTGGAATTACAAGCGTCTGACTCAGATTCTATTGGAGAACGTGAGAGTAGGCAGACTTCTGTTGCTATTGGAAGTATTGATGAGCATGATCCTGACAAGCCCACTAGTGGAAAGTCTTCACCCTCCAAAGCAGGCGATTCGAAAGTCCACAGAGATGAAAACTTCGAGACATGGCAGCAATAATTCGACTGGGTGCTGTGAGGACCAATGGAGAATGGATTGTTTACTCTCCATCCCAGGTTGCTATGTCCAAGGACAGGGCACACAGTCTAGCAGTAGCAGTGTGGTTTAAAGGACTATGACCACCTGGAACCCTGTAGAGTCTTTCATGCAGCGCGCCTAGTTGCAACACTGGAAACCTATGCGTTCTATGATGACGATATTGGGTATTTTCAGGGAATCACCGACCTTCTGTCGCCTCTAGCTGCCATGGTAGAAGAGATTATGAGGCTTTTTGGCGCTTTGTGGGATTTATGAAGAACCAGAAGGCAGTTAAACACTGTTGCGAAGATTATGAAGTTCAGAGACTCCCATCTCTAGTGAAGATGCAGGCTTGAGACTGCTTTTTTGTCTACAAGATGGTGGTTTTTAGACAAGAGCTTACATTTGAGCAAGCAGTATGTCTGTGGGAGGTGATGTGGGCACAGAACAGGCAGCTAGAATTGGAAGTAACTCAGCCTGGGGGACAATAATAAAGCAAAAGGCACGGATGCAGCTTGTATACTGCAGCTTAGCAAACTTATCATAGAGTTGTACAACAGCATAGATGGGATAATAAAGAGAATGTAAAATCCTCATTAGGTTTGATCAGCAAATGCTTCACAGGAACATTAATATGTAATTCAGACCTGTATCAAAATATCAAATTCAAGTAGGTGGCTTGGATTTTGCACTAATGATTCGTTCATACCACAACGAAGAGGGGACGAACCCCAAAACGTCTTGCCCAAAATAATCCCAAAATCTTTTATGGATCTTGCCAAAACAAGTGTTTTATTAGACCAAAAATTAAAATTAAAAAAAAAAATTTTGATTACATCAAAGTGAAGAGCATAAAAAAAATGTAACTGGGCCTTATGACTTCCAAACTCCAACTGATGGCCCGCTAGTGATGATGAACTTCGAAACTTCTTCTGTCATCGAAGTTAAGAGCATAACTTCGTGCGTTATACGTTGTATACATCCGTTTACTGTTAGTCCATATTCCGTTATTGTAATTGCTGTTGCAGAAACTTCCAATGTTCCGAATGAACCACTTTGGCTCGGATACTTTTAGTTTCTTAACTCTCTTGACAAACCAATTATTCTGATAATGAGACATGTTGCTCACCAATATCATATCTGACTTAGCAGCCATACGCTTATTATTCCTTCTCTTGTGTGCTTTCAATAAAAACAGCCTCTCTTGCACCAACGATGTATTGATTTGTGAGAGTTGAACTTAGGCAGGGGCGGAGCCAAGATTTCTAATTAGGGGGTGCAAAAATTTGCTTTGGGGTATACAAATTATTTTAGGGGTGCAAACAAGCAAAATTAAGCTTGTGATTATAATTTAAAAAAAAATTGGGCCTAAATTAGGCTTTGGAGCTAGCTGGGCAGGGGATGCAAGTGCACACCTTTGCACTAAGCTAGCTCCGCCCCTGAACTTAGGGCTTATATTTATAGGCCTGAGGTCTGATAAGAAAAGGAAACTACTTGCCGAGAGGAAGGAGTTTCTATTTTTAATACCGTTAGGCTTAAATTTGGCGATAACTTGGGAATTTAGTACCGGTGAGATGGCGACCAAGCAGAACCGGACCTTTGACAACCTAGAAAAGTTATAAAAAAAATGTGGGCACCTTAGTTTAAGTCACAGTGCTTCTATTCTATGATAACCTGGTATGTGTCTTCTTGTGAAAAAAAATTACATTCTTTTCCGGAGGGTTTTCTAGTACAAGTTTTAAATCCTTCTATAGCCCGTGTAACTTTTTAGGGACCATTCAAAATTTGAGGGGCCATTCATCAAATTTTTACTAGGTCGTTAAGAAGTAAAAATGAGAACCCTTTATCCATGTAGTGTCCGTTTAACGTAAGAATCCGACTATATAAAGATCAACGACCAATTAATCTACACAAAATTGGTCAAAAAGACCAATTCCAACAAATCCTGGGTGAAATATATTCATAAGTTTAGATACTGTTCATATAGCCAAAAAACAGAAAAATATTGTTTATTTAGCCAAAATGGCTATTTGACCCAAAATATCTTTTATTAATTAAACTGAAGAGACAAATATGTCCTTATTTTCTTCAAATGGACAGAGCATCTTTACTGGGTTAGTACATGTCTGAAAAAAAAAAACAGAGTACTATGCATCTCATCAAAAAACAGAGTAAATGTTGGAAAAAGAAAAACAGAGTACTCTGCATCTTTACAGAGTAATCTCCTTCTACATACGCATAATTACAGCCATTTCGTTTGATTATCGACTCCAAATTATGTCATCACCAGGCCACATACTTCCACGATAAACACTACTTCATGAATAACAGCAACATCAACTTTTGCTTGAACTGGATCTCAGCAACAAAGAAAATATGAAGTAACATAAAACAGAGTAATTTCAGCAAAAAACAGAGTAATCTTAGCAATATAAAACAGAGTAACATAAAAGTGGAGCTATTGACAGGAGAAAGGAACCGAGTGATACTAAAGTATGTTATATAAGTGGCCCATAGAGAGGAACGTCTAAAATCAGAGACGAAAATTAAATTATCTCAACCAGATACACCAATATGAGAAAGAGTGTTGCACATAGTATAACCCTACATTCCAACTGTACACTGGAACAAAGTGTGATGATTTTGTGCACCTTACAAATGCTATCTTGACTGAATGCAGACATATACAATGTCATGTTCAAATCTAGGACTCTTTAGCCAGGCAATTTTTATGTCCCACATTGCAACTCTTCAATTTAAACTACTGTGATTATGGATATTGGCTACATCTCAAAGCACAAGGCAAATTAGTCTCATTCTGAACCCATTATTTGCAATTTCAAAGGTATAGAATCTCTAGATAACTATCTACTTGCTGTCACCGTCTTTAATATGGAGGTAAAGATTACTTACAAATTTAAATAATATGTAAAATCCAATATCCACGATATGATTTAGGTATAAATAACAGTTTGGGTTACGAAATTGTAGGGAAATAAAAGTATATTTTAAATAATAGGATAAAGCCAACGAACTATACCATCTCGCAATTTAGCCTGCTGCTCCATAGCTTGAAGGCGGAATTTTAACTCATTGTTCTGATTAGAGAGCCCAGTTGAGTCCCTCTGAAGCAAATTAGAAACATCAGTTCAAGCAGAAATATAAAATATGCTGCAAGTAAAGGGGATATGGAAGCAGAGCATTTTATTAACATTCCTATACTTAAGAGTCTTAATTGTGCAGACAATGTTGTAGCTTCTGTCTGTAGAGTCTGCACTTTGTGTTTCAATTCTGAGATGTACCTAATCTTTCGTTCTTTAGATCGAGCAGCAGATTGTCGATTAGCCAAAATCCTAAAACCAATTATTCAGATTAGTAAGACTATTAAACTTCAATGCGTCAAACCAGCGATAAGAGCAATTTGAAGATTCACTACCTTTTGGCACGTTTAGGGTCTGCCATTGCAATCTCAGAAAGTTTCTCATTTGCCATTATCTTTTTCAGTTTAGCTCCACTGAATTCCCCATTGGCCAAATCCAAGCTGAAAGCATTAGAGTTTCCATCTACAGAGTTATTCTGTGAGGTTCCAGGAGAAGGTGGCATTCCTAAGAAGTCATCCCCAAAACTTGGTAAGTTACCCATGAAACTGTCCATAGAAACACTTCTAATATGACGAGTTATCGGATCAATATCTCCACTTGCACTTTTTTTATTACCTTAATTCATTTCAGAAGATGAACTTATATTTCCCCATGGTTTGAATGCAATTTGAGTGCCTGCAATTTCATTATTTAGAATCCATGAATGAACCCAGACACAACCAACACAAAACAGAAACAAATCATTGAAAAGGCTACTGTGTAAGAAAATAGGTGACCTACATACACAAATAAAACAGATTGTAAATCATACAAATATCGATTGTTCAAATTGTACAATCTCGTTGATTAATTTATTACCTTAGGACCCAAAAGTGACATCGTTAGTTTACTGAAATGGTGTTGACATTTTACTGTGTAATATGGCATGTGGGTAACACAGTTAGTAATCTAGTAATGAAAATCTTGCACCTGCACCTTCAAAACGAGATGAAAATGATTTCATTCAACATATTCCGATGAAAATACAATTATATCATAGTCTATAACTAGATGAAACTAGTTTCATCCAGCATATTCCGATGAAAATGCAATTATATCATAGTCTATAACTAGATGAAACTAGTTTTCATCCAGCATATTACGATGAAAATACAATTATATCACAGTTTAGAACTAGATGAAATTGGTTTCATCCTGTATATTATATGTAAGTTATATGAAACTGGTTTTCATCCTTCATATTTTGAATATTCTAGTATTATAGTTCAATGAATAAACTATATGAAACAAGTTTTCATCCTGCATATTTTGACCAAAAAATACAATTATATCATAGTCTATAACTAGATAAAACTAGTTTCATCCAGCATATTCCGATGAAAATGCAATTATATCATAGTCTATAACTAGATGAAACTAGTTTTCATCCAGCATATTCCGATAAAAATACAATTATATCACAGTCTATAACTAGATGAAACTGGTTTCATCCAGCATATTCCGATGAAAATACAATTATATCACAGTTTACAACTAGATGAAATTGGTTTCATCCTGTACATTATATGTAAGTTATATGAAACTGGTTTTCATCCTTCATATTTTGAATATTCTAGTATTATAGTTCAATGAATAAACTATATGAAACAAGTTTTCATCCTGCATATTTTGACCAAAAAACAAATTCTAAGCAAGATGAAACTAGTTTTCATCCTATTTTAAACTTGTATAAAAACAAATTCAAAAGGGATGAAATCAGTTTCATCCATGTTTAAACTTTGATAAAAACAGTTTTCAACTCCATCCAAAACAAGATGAAACAAAATTCATCCAAACCATATTCAATCAATTTTACATAAGCTTAACCTAGATGAAACTAGTTGCATACAAACAAAATTCAATTAATTTTAAACTGGATTTTAAAATTATGAAAAGGAATTAGGATCGAGAAACTTACCAGAGAAATTGATGGAAGAGAAAAACCCTAATTTTGGTTTGAATGAATTTGAGAACTCTCCATTTAATTAAGGTTGCAGGTGTTTTGTGGTGGTGTTGAACTGCAGGTGCTGTGTTAAGAAGAACATAGAAGCGGTGACGATTTATTATAAGAATTTGAATTACAGGTCTTGAATCAAAAAACAAATAAATTAACAAATAAACAAACAACTAAACGATTTATTATAAGAATTTAAACTGCACCTGCAGTTCACCACCACCACTAATAAATTTACCACCACTAAATGCTACTGGCAAGAATTTGAATTATGTTAATTCATTATAAGAATTTGAGTTAGGTTAATTTATTATAAGAATTTGATTCTTGGGTTATTCTCGGATTTGATTTAGAGATGGAATCAAATATGGTGTTTACGATTTGATGTTGATGTTTGCAGTGGTGGAGGAAGGTGGTGGTGTTGTTGTAGATGATGATGTTGGTGGTTGTAGTATCGTCGATGGTTGCAGTGGTGAAGGAAGGAGGTGGTGTTGGTTGTAGTTTGCTGTACAGATGGTGGTGGTTGTAGTACTGTTGGTGGTGATGGTGGTGGTGGAGAAAGAGAAGATAGAGTTTTTCAGATCTGTTTTTTTTAGAAAGAGAAGATAGACTTTATTTATTTATTTTTTGACGAAAGACGAGAAGAAATGTTGTATGTGAAGGGAAGTAAGGTCTCTCCACATTAAAAAGATTTCATTGGCTATTTGACCCAGGCCTAATTCTAACTGTCTATATGGCCCAGAAAACTCCTTTTTTTTTTGCTATATAGCACATTTTCTGATTAATCTAAGAGCCCGGCAGATAATGCATGTTTTCTCACTTCACTGTGCCATGTGGGAGAAAATGTTTCCACCAAATATACTAGGGATCATATGTGATGCAGAAACAAACGACGGTAATGAAGAAAGAGATACCTTCGGTTTGTCATGTTTGAGCGTGATATTGCGCTTTGGCAGAACCAAAAACGCGCAAGATTATTTGTTGGCTATCCCAATTGATGGGCTTACTCAGAAAATTGGACCTAGGCAGTTTTGTGCAGTACTTCAATACATGCTCCGGATTCCACATTTTAAAGAAGGGGGATATGCTCCAGCTGTGACGGGAAAATGAATATCTTTGGTGACCATGCTCTGCATTGTTCTCACGAAGTTGGTCTTAAGTTCAAGATGATCTAGTACGTGACACTTTTGCAGACATGTGTTATCGTGCTGGTGTGCCAGTTAGGAAAGAGGTTGACTTAGGCTTCCTTCTAATAATGGCCTGACATTGAGACACGCAGATATTTTGGTCTATAATTGGGATTAATGGTCGTGATGTGTGCTTGGATGTAACAGGTGTCTCCCCCTTTACTGGAGGTGGTGTACGTACTTTTTGTGCAAGGCCAAGCAATTAGTAATGCAGTAACTCGAAAACATAACAAATATCTGGAAAAGTGTACGACTCAGGGGCTTGGTTTTGGGGTCCCTGCTTTTACTACTTTGGGTGAGCTTGGTGGTGATACTATAGACTTCTTAAAAAGATTGCGAAATTACATGGCTAGTCATGATGTGAATGTCAAAGTCGGAGATTTCCTATTCCATAGATTTGGGGTTGTCATTCAAGGAGTGAATGGAGTGCAGCTTATTGCTCGGCTCCCGTCCAATTTATGTTGCTCGGCTCTCGTCCAATTTCTTGTTAAATATTGATAATGTGTAATTGTTAATTTTTTAAGGATTAATAAAAAATAAAAAGTTTTATTTTAAACTTTAAACTTATTTAATTTGAATTTTCCTTTTTTTCGTTTTTGTTTTCGAATTTTATTATTGGGTTCAGTGTGACTAGTTTTTTTTTCTTCCCCTAATCGAACATCAGTTCATTCTTTATATCCCCTAATCGAACATCAGTTCATTCTTTATATGCGAAGAACAGATGTAAAAATATCCAGTTGAACCTCTAAATATTCTTCTTAGTCGAATAAAATAAAATCCAACCGAATTTGGGTTCACTAAAGAAAGAAAAATAAAAAAATCGACCTAGGCGAACCTCAATTCGTTCCAAATATGCTAAGTACAGATTGAAGTTTGGCTGGGAAACATATTAGTACAACCGTTGCCACGGTGGGAGGGCCGACCGAAGAAGAATCCAAAGATGGGGTTTGTCTGCGACTACTTTCATATTCCGTTTCAGCAAAAATGATCTTTTCTCCCCGTTTCGAAAAAAGTGATACTTTGACCTCGTTTCAGAAAAAGTGACACTTTCACCTCGTCTCAGAAAAAGTGATGCTTTTGCCCCGTCTCAGAAAAAGTGATGCTTTCGCTCCGTTCCTGAAAAAGTGATACTTTTTCTGGAACGGAGCGAAAGCATCACTTTTCCCAAAACGGAGCGAAAGCATCACTTTTCCCAAAACGGGGCGAAAATATCACTTTTTCCCGAAACGGGGAGAAATGATCACTTTTCCTGAAACGGAATGTGAAAGTTTTTTCTGAAACGGAAAATTAGTCGATTCATAAACCAAAATATGGTTGCATGATGTGTTATGCATCCTTTGTGGTGGTTTGTATAATGGCTATGTATTTAATTTTCGAGAATTGTGCCTAAAATGAAAGTATCACTTTTTTTGAAATGAAGGGAGTACATCGTTTTATTAGTTGCAACATAAAATTAGTTGATGCATAAACCAAAATATGGTTACATAAAGTATTATGTATCCTTTATGGTGGTTTGCATAATGAATATACATTTAATTTTCTAAAATTGTTCCTAAAAGGATAAATACTTCTGAGTGTTTCGTAAAAACTCAAAATTTGATATTGTTGTTTGTGCTCGTTGGATAAGTTTTTTTTATTAGCTTTCCAATGAGATAAAATTTGTAAAATTCCAAAGCACGGATTTTTAGATATGTTATATTAAAGCTTGTTTTCCAATTATACCCCTAAAAAAATAGGATACATAAGGAGTTATAGTAATTGAATTAAAAGGGATGGATAATTGTGTCAAGTGAAAAAGACCAACCATGGACACCAAATCCAATCTTTTTATGTCAATTGATCACTTATTATTTACAAAAAAGTGGTCATATAAAGGTCCTCTCTAGCTTCGCTCGGTCGGCCCAAAAAAAAAAACTGCTAAATCCAAAAAAATAAAAATAATCCGAAAAGAAAAATCGAATTCTTTTTCCAAGAAATAAAATTAACAGCCCGTTCGTTTCAAGAAATTGTATTCCTTGGAATCCAATTCCTAGGGAATGCGTCCAATTCCTTGAACCGAACGGTGCAAATGAACTCTATGTAATTGGGAATTTTAATTCCTAGGAACCCAATTCCCTCCAAAATGATAGATTTCCATTGCATTGGTCCAATGATGCAATGGAATTGGATTCCGGGGTAAAAAGCAAAGGTAATTGAATTACGTCAACCGAACATAATTTTTTTGGATTGGAATCCAATTCCAAGAATTGAATTCCTAGGATTCCAATTCTCCCAACCGAACGGGCTGTAAAGAACTTAAAAAATGCTAAAAATACAAAATAATAGAATAATAATTTAAATAAGTAAACAGATAATGTAAGAACATGCAATTGGGGGATACTTTTATTAATTGGGATATGAATAGTACTGTTATTGTTCATACCGGCATAGTAAATTATTATTTTTTGTGTAGAAAAACCATGCCGGTATGAACAATAACATTACTATTTCATATCCCAATTAATCCTTCTAATGTAATCATTTGCTATCACTAAGACACCCTTCATCGTAGACAATGGATGGCCATCTCATTTAAATAAGTAAATAATAATATCCACCTTAGTGATACTAGTGTAAAAATTTCCTGATGTTATTATATCAGATAAAACCAAATATATTACTATTAAATGATGAAATTTGTGAATTTCTTTACTAGCATTTGTGAATTTATTTACTAGCATTTGATTGGGTGAGTGTCTTTACTAGTAGTTGATGGGAGAGTAAAGGAAACATCAATAAGAGTTAATCCATCGTTTTGCTTGTTTAGTATACATTTATTGTTTCTCATTTGTCCATGTCTCGTTCCTGGCGCAAGTATGGCAATCCATCACTCCAATTTTCTTCTCTTAACATTTCTAAAACTCAAATTTCAATCCCAAATTTAGTTTTCTTCCAAAACCTTCGTCGGAGCTCTTTAACTTACAATCCTAAAGGGCTTATAACGCATTCACACCCTACCACTAAAATTCACCCAAAAAACTCAACATATCCCAAAGCCGTTCTAGGCCCAAGATGAACATTCTAGCCTGGAATTTCCAAGGCATAACAATCCAACTTCTATTCAACACCTACAGGGCTTAGTATCATTGCATAAACCCGATATCATATTCCTTTCAGAAACTTTAGCAAATGACCGACATATGTCAAATCTAGCTCAATCGTTTCAATTCCAAAACCTAACCTCAGTTCCTAAAGTAGGTCGCAGAGGTGGACTTTGTCTTATGTGGAACAACCTAAATATTCAGATTCTTCTTCAGTCCCAAAGTTACATTCACGTCATCATTACTCCACCTAGCCCAGCACAACCGTGATTATGTACCGGCACCTACGTCCCTCCTCATCTAGATCCAAGAATAGATTTTTGGCAAGATTTCCCAACAATCTTCCCAAATACTAACAACTCAACTCCTTGGCTCCTAATAGGGGACTTTAATGACATAATGGATCAATCGGAAAAAAAAAGTGGCAGACAAGTCACTTATAGTCAGACTCAACTGTTCATAACAATGATCGACCAAATGGGTTTTATCGATCTAGGATTTCGAGGAGATCCATTCACTTGGACTAACAACCAACAGGGTCAAGACAACATCATGGAAAGACTAGATAGAGCAATCGCAACACAACACTGGCGAACAACGAACCCTCATGCAAGAGTCACTCACCTTCCAAGGATTGCATCGGATCACACACCTATTCTGCTACACACCAAAGCAATAGACTGGCAAGGTAAAAAAATTACAAATTTGAGCATCTATGGCTGACACATCCACAGCTCAAGCAAATCGTCGAAACCGCCTGGACACAAAAAAGTGACTCATATTCTACACTATATCTTCAACTCAGGTTAATCACAACGTGGTAAACACTAATGGAATGGAACAAAGCCAATTTTGGTCATATTCCAAAGTTAATTCGCAATTCAACAATACAAATACAAATGGCTCAACATCAATGTGCTATCCACATCGGAGAAGAACTAAATTATTGGATAAATCGCGAGAAGGAGCTACGCAATCATCACCTAACCTTACTTCAATGCCATGCAACATACTGGCAGCAAAGGTCCAGAATTCAATGGCTCCAATCAGGAGATAATAATACAACCTTCTTCCATACTAAGGAAACCATCCACCGGAGTCGCAACAACATAAAGCAATTACAGGATCAGTAAAATAACTGGGTCAGTGATAAAGATCAAGTGATCCAAATCATCCTTGATCATTTCACCAGTCAATATACGCCCCAAACACAACTATAGACGAGGAACTCTTTGAAGCAGTAGCTCCACGATTGACACCATCACAATGTGACCAACTTTCGGCGACCGTAACGGTAAAGGAAATTAAGCAAACATTGTTCTCCATCAACTATGAAAGTGCTCCTGGTCCATATGGATACACGAGTAAGTTTTTTAAAGTTTTTTGGGACACCACTCACCTTCAATTAATTGCTATGGTTCGTAGTTTTTTTGATAACTTGAACATCCACCCTCTCATGAATCATACAAACATCACTCTTATCCCAAAAGTAGACAACCCAATAAAACCATCCCAATTCAGACCTATAAGCCTATGCAATGTCACCTATAAAATCATCTCAAAAATCCCAGTCAACTGCTTACGTCCTCTTCTACATTTATTAATAAGTCCATATCAGAGTGCTTTCATCCTAAGAGATCAATACATGATAATATCACAATTGCCAGTGAACTATTTCATCACATAAAAACATCATCAACCACTAAAAACCCCAAAATAGCTCTCAAACTTGACATCCAAAAAGCTTATGATAGCCTTGACTGGGGATTCATCAAAAAGGCTTTTACAAAATTAGGTTTTCTGTCAATATTTGTGGAATATATCATGTTATGTATCAAATCGGTAACTTACTCAGTCAACGTCAATGGTACACCGTATGGATTCATTACTCATACCATAGGCATAAGACAAGGTGATCCCATATCTTCCTACATTTTCATTATCTGTGCAGAAATACTTTCAACAAATCTTGCCAAACTAGAAGCAAATAACCTGATACAAGGTATCCGAATATCAAAAAAGGCACCTCATATCCTACACTTAATGTATGATGATGATTTGCTCATCACATACACAACTACCCAAGAAAGTAGTAATCACCTTCAAAGACTTCTTCAATCATACGGCTCTTCAGCGGGTCAAATTATCAACGCAGCAAAATCAATCATTATTCACCGTCCAAGACTCCAATAACATCACATAAATAACCTTCACCAATTCTTCGGCATGCCGACTACATCAATCCCACCTGTATACTTAGGAGTTCAATTCAAACATGGGAGGATCTCAAGTCACATCTTTGAACCGCTACTATATATATTGGCACGTAAAGCACAATGATGGATCACAAAATGCCTTACCCCTACAGGAAGACTAATTTTAATCAAAACCTCCTTAACACCAACCTCAAATCACCTCATGCAAACACAAATTTTCCCCACCCATGTTCACAAACAAATTGATCGGATCACTATAAAAAAATTCTGGGGTCACGATTCTTCGGTCCGAAAGCTGTACCCATTAGGATGGAACAAGCTAAACAAGCCAATAGCGGAGGGAGGGCTAGGTATCAGGAAGAGTAGCCATCATAATAAAGCTCTTTTCATGAAAAAAATATGGAATAATCAAGACTAGCCACATTCCATTTTCTTGAGCCTCTTCAACGAGAAATACCTCCACCATCAACCGATATTTCAAGGTACAATATCAATACCCACTACTTCCAGCCCACAATGGAAACAAATGGCATCTCTTATACCTACTATCAAAAATCATATATTTCACCAAATAGGAAATGGTTTGGATACCCCTATCCAAGCAAATTGGATACCCTACTTTCAAAACATTGATCCAACCCAATGCGACCCTATCCAATATGTCGCAGACTTAATTGACCCCATCTCCCATAACTGGAATCACGATCAATTGAGCAACCTCCCCAATAATGTAACCCATCATATTATAAACATCCACCTACCCCTCAACAACACCTCAGCCAAAATTATTTGGCCTCACTCTAAATCGGGTCAATATACCACAGCATCCGGGTACAGATGTCTAATCCAACAGGAAAACAAATCTATCCCACGACCCCATACTCAACCCCTCCCAAACAAAAAATTCTTGTGGACCTTACCGTGTCCTCCAAAAATTCGGCTTTTCTTGTGGAAAACTATAAATGAAGGTTTACCAACCTTATCCCTGCTCCACCACATAAATCTCTCCACTTCCAACATATGCCCCCGATGCAATTCTGAGCCTGAAACATCCAGTCACATGTTGATTCATTGTCCAATGATTTTGTCCACTTGGAACACCCTCTATAATCATATATCAGCAAACCATCCCCAAGGTAATCACTGTAGTACCAGAATATCGCCACAAGGATATTCTCATGATAAGAACAACGCTTTCACGAGAAGGTCAAATATTCCTATAAGTATAAATGACATTATTCACGAGAGTGTCATGAGGATTCTTTAGCAACATTTGGCGAGCGTCACGGGGAAGCATCATAATAGCTGACGATTGAAGAGACATGTTATGAGAGTATTGTTTCACGAGGATTACAAAAGTTGGCGAAGATTAATATTGCAAATACCATGATGAGATCGCAGAATATATCCGAAAGAAGGGGAAAACTTAGCTGTCACCCACTATGTAATTTCCTATATAAAGGGTTCAAGTAAGTCCAGATGAGGATGATGTATTTTTTAGAGTTGAGAAAATCTTGAGGAGAGAGAAACTCGAAAGGAAAGTTGTAATTTGAGTTTGAATATTTTCTGTAAACATTTCTGAGATCTAAATAATAAAAGTGTCGTTTAATTCTTTAATCTTCAACTAGTTTCACTTAGATTTTTATAGGATCTTAATAGGGGTGTAGTGTGAGAAATCCTGCTACTTCATTTTGGCGCCGACTAAGGGGACGTTGAATTAGCAAAATCGAAGAAAAGGTAAAAAGAAGACAGGAATTATTCAAGATCAGGGAAACTTTGAAGAAGATTGGTGAAATATTCATAAGAAAAATGATTAGAATTAAAGAAAATTGTAGGAAATTGAAGTATGAATTAGTGTCAAGAGAAATGATCGATAAATTTCATGAAAATATTAAGGGGAGGATACATAAACGTGATTTTGAAGGGAGAAAAATTATGATGGTAGAGAAAACGCCATTATTAAAGAATTGGGAAAAGCAGGAAATTACATTTACAGCAACAGAAGTTTTAGAAGAAAACCTAGATCATACATCTCCTTTGGTGATTACGGTACCCATGATACCAATCATAAAAGTCAATAAAATCTGTAGAAAAATGGGCTATAAATAGAACTCTAGTTGACACAGGAAGTTCTGTGGATATAATGTTCTATCATGCTTTTAATAAAATGGGGTATAAGGATGAAGAAATGTCTATTTCATCATATCATATTCATGGTTTCGGAAAATCTATAACAAAACCAAGAGGAGAAATAATAGTACGATTACCACTTGGAGAAATTGAAACACAAGTAACACTATGCGTGGTGGATATGGAATCACCATACAACATGATATTGGGAATACCATGGATACACACAATTAAAGCTGTAGCGTCAACCTTACATCAACGCATCAAATTCCCTATGCCTAGCGTAATTGGGGAAATTAAAGGAGATACAGATCTTGCGAAGATATGCTATCAAATTGAAGTAAAAAATTGTGAAGAACGTCCTAAGCAGCGAAAAGCTCGCAGAAAATTGATGAGAGAAACAAGAAAAGAAGAAGAATTTAAAATTTACATGATAAGAGCAAAAGAGGGAAAAGGGATACCCAATGAATTTTCGCGAGAAGGAGATGAACGTGCGAGAATCATAAAAACACCAAGACTAGAAGCCGATTACACCTAAATTGAACCAACAAAAGAAGTAAATGTTGGGAGTGAAGAATAACCTAAAATACTGAAAATTAGGACTAGAATGGAGATAGACGAGGAAGAAAGAACTATAAATCTTTTGCGAGAATACAAAGACATTTTCGCGTGGAGCATGGATGAAATGCCAGGGATAGATCCATCGGTAGCATGTCATAAATTAGAAATCAACAAAAATGTAAGGCCGTTCAAGCAAAGGATAAGAAAAATCGCAACAACATACCATTCTCAGATAGAAGAAGAATTACGTAAGATGCTTGATGCGGGAATAATAAGGCAAGCAAAGTATCCAGAGTGGATTGCAAATATGGTGGTGGTCCCAAAGAAGAATAAAGGAATAAGAATTTGTATAGATTTTACCGATTTAAATAAAGCTTGTCCTAAAGATAGTTTTCCACTACCAGATATTCCTCAAATGGTTGAGTCAAGAGGCGGGGAAATGCAAGAATATCTTCGTTAGATGGATATAAAGGTTACAACCAAATCCCTCTCGCTGAAGAAGATCAAGAACATACTGCATTTTTTGCTCCAAGAGGGTTATATTGTTATACAAAAATGCCCTTTGGATTACGAAATGCTGGTGCAACATACCAAAGAATGGTGGAAAAGGTATTTGCAAAGTGGATCCACAAAACACTGGAGATATATGTAGATGATATGTTAATCAAGAGCAAGGAAGCTTAAGATCATGTACAAGACTTGAAGGAGATTTTTGAACAAATGCGGCAATTTAATATCAAAGTAAATCCTGACAAGTGTACTTTTGGAGTGACTTCAGGAAAGTTTCTGGGTATATTGTATCAAAGGAAGGAATACAAGTTGATCCGAGAAAAAGTGCAAGCGATTCGCGATATGCCCACACCAGCTACAAGTAAAAGATGTGCAGAAATTGAATGGGTCTGTTAGCCTCGTTAGGAAGATTCATCTCGCGATCCTCTGATAAATGCAAGCATTTTTTCGATATACTCAAAAAGGGAACAAAATTCAGATGGACAGATGAATGTGAGAAGGCCTTTCAGGGGATAAAAGATCATTTAATGGATATAACCATTTTACAGAAAGCTGAACCAGGAGAAGAGTTATTAATTTATCTCACGACAACGGAATATGCGCTAAGTGCGGTATTGTTGCGAGTAGATGCTGGGATAGAGAAACCAATTTACTATATTAGTAAAACATTCAATTCAGCAGAGAAAAATTATTCAAAGATTGAGAAATTAATCCTAGCATTGGTACATGCAACTTTCAAGCTTCGCATTTACTTTCAAGCACATAAGGTCAAGGTGTTAACAAAAGTGCCAATTGAATCGGTAATGAAGAATTCAAAAAGATCAGGAAGAGTAGAAAGATGGAATGCACAAGTGGGACATTTCAATATCAAATATGAAATTCTATCTTCACCAAAATCCCAAGTCATCGCAAATTTCTTAGCTGAATTTCCTTTGGAAAATGACGAGGTTGTGGAAGAAATGATGGAGGCAGAGAAGAAGAACATGGAGATCCAAAAGAATTATTGATAGAACCCAATAGATGGGAGATATTAGTGGATGGATCATCTAATGGATAAGGAAATGGGATTGGAGTTGTTTTTATTTCACCAGAAGGAGAAAAAACAGCTTTCTCATTTAGGTTAGAATTTACATCCACTAATAATGAGACAGAATATGAGGCTGTTATCCACGCTTTGAAATTTGCAATAGAAATGAAGTTGAAAAATGCTAGAATCACAAGCGATTCTCAATTGGTTATTCGTCAAATAACTGGAGAATATATAACAAATGAACCTTCTTTAAAGAAATACAAGAGACTCGTGGAAGAATTATCTGCGAGAATTCCAAAGATAAAATGGAGGCACATATCAAGGAAAGATAACCGTCTTGCGGACGCTTTTGCATTCATATCTAGCATGATGACAAACCCACTTGCGAGATGCATAAAAATTCAAACACTCTTATTACCTTCAGTAAATAAAGAAGACGAAGATATGGATGGGAATTCCGTCGAAATTGACGAAGAAGGAGAGAAAGATGTGATGATTGTAGAAAATGGCGAAATAGAAGCAAAAGAGAGAAACAAAGATTAGCGAGCGGAACTTCTTGCTTATTTGGTGAAAGGAGAAACTCCAAGAAATAGACTGGAGGCACACAAGCTAAGAAGCATGGCAACTAATTATGAGATAAGAGACGGAGTGTTATATCGCAGATCTTTTAATGGACCATCGCTAAGATGTTTGACAAGGGAGGAAGGAGAAAAGGTGTTAAAAATGCTGCACAGTGGAGATGCTGGTAATCATAGCGGAGGTAGATCTTTGGCATATAGAACGAAGATGCAAGGGTATTACTGGCCTTACATGCATGAAGATGCGAAACAACATTCAAGGTGTTGTGAAGAATGTCAGCGATTTGGAAAAAAGATACATGCACCAGGAGCACCACTATCATCCTCAACAAGTGTATGGCCCTTCGGAAAATGGGGATTAGATATTGTGGGACCATTTGTGCCTAGCTCTAGACAAAGGAGATACCTCATTGTGGCTACAGATTATTTCACAAAATGGGGAGAAGTAAAAGCAGTACAACATATTCGTGATAAAGATATTTTCACATTCATATTCGAGAATATCATCTGCAGATTTGGAATACCAGCACAGTTGATGTATGATAATGGAAATCAGTTTGAAGGACAGAACATAGAGTTACTACTCAATGCATTTAAGATAAAGTGTGGAAAATCTACTCCTTTATACCCACAAGCAAATGGTCAAGCTGAGGCAACTAATAAAACGATCGCAGATATTATGAAAAAGAAATTAGAAGGGTATCACAAATCATGGTGTGAGCAAGTACATAATGCAAAATGGGCCTACAACACCACTAGAAGAGAGGCTACTGGAATGTCACCCTTTTGTTTAACATATGGGGTTGAAGTTGTATTACCAACAGAAGTTGATATTCCTACAACAAAAAGAGAAGCGTGGGAAAGGAATTTAAGTGCTGGTATGATTTTACATAAACTAGATGAATTGGAAGAAAAAAGGGAGAAGACTCTACAACATATGGAAAACTACCAGCGAAGGTTAGCTCGCGAATACAAAAAACGTGTCAAAAAACGAGAATTCCAAATTGGTGATTTAGTTCTGCAAGAGACACCGAGATATCAGCGAGAGAATGGTGGAAAATTGGCGAAAAAATGGGACGGACCTTACTTAATTAAATAAATAATTGGAAATGGGGCATACAAATTAATGGATCCTGAAGGAAGAGATGTTGGCCAACGACTTGATAGACCATGGAATAGACTATTTTTGAAAAGGTATTATCAGTGACAAATATTGTAAGGTAAGAAATATTAGCATAATTAAAGGTTATTATCAGTGACTATTTTTATTTTAAAGATTACGCGAGCAATATCGCGAGAAACGCGAATGAAATTTCGCAGAGATTAAGAGAATGGGACAAACCTTTATGGCGTGCAACTTAGTTCGCGAGTAAAATTTCGTAAGAGGAAAATGTAAGACCTACAAGCACGTTATAAAGGGGGTATCTCTTTATATGATTCATGGATAAGGTTATACCTCTACTGGAACCTGAGTCATACAGATGTAGGGGTTAAAGAAAACCTATCCGGGAGAGAGATCTTGGATTTACAGCTTTATAAGGTTATACCCTGGTTGGACGACTGAGAGTCTCTTCCAAGAAGTGCAGAGTATGATCAAGGCGCCGAGGTACACGGTTTATCCAAGGATGCCCGTGACGGACGAACCTACCCTGTACATCTTTGGTAAGTCTTGGATACAATGCACTTGGCCTGAAGAAAACCCCACCTAGGGTGCAGTCTTGTAACTATAAGCCATATAGGCATAAAGGACAAGAGGCTGCGAAAACAACTGGTTGTTGGTAAATCTGGATGGGAGGAGCTAGTCTTGTATGGACGATGTGCCCTCCTTGAAGGGGCAGCCAGGGGGAAGATAAGGGTGGAACCCTCCATTAGGGAGCTGATAAGTGTCTTAAGACGGAAATGTCATGGGGCTCTAAGATCGCAAGATCATTTAGGCATGTCATATTGTCGCATAAATTATACAGAGGTAAAAATCCATAAAAAAAATTTAAGATGAGGTCAAGGGGTTTTTACATGCAAATGTGAAGACGTCCTGCGATTTCATCGCAAGACGGCAATGTCACGAGACTTTGTTTTCGCGAGAAAATTTAGACTCGTCATATTGTCGCAATATAATAAAGAAATATAGATAAGGCAAGATCAATGGGTCAATACAGGAGAGTGTAAAGACGTCCTGCGATTTTGTCGCAAAAAGAAAAAGTTGGCAAAATAAGACCTTTAATTAGGAAGGAAAAATAAGACCAATAGAATAATCTCAAAAATTAATTCTTCTTTGTTAAGCATGCAGGGAAGATTTCTTTATCACAAGAAACAAGTTGAATTCAACAAGTCTCAAGAAATTTAATGAGGAGGCAAGCAAGGGAATAAATATGTAGGATTTCATTAAGTTTCTTGAGAATATTATAGTTCAAAAAAGGTTATATCATTCGCGAGAAAGAAGAAGAAGAATGAAATTAAAAATAGAACTCAAGCTTCAAGCGGTAGTCTCGCCATATTTAGAATTGTCAGGATTTTTATCATCACCAATATTTATTTCATCGCGAACATCATCGCCAGAGTTATTTTTGTTACGATCTTCTCCTTCTTTTAGATGGTTTTCTTCTTTTCCTTGATCATCTTCTTCTTCAGCGTCTTCTTCAACATCTCCTTCAGAAGACGGATATTCTAAATCTTTATCCATAGGAAGAGGGACTTCATCATCGTCAACTTTCAAAGGTAGAACGGATACATGAGAAAGAGAGTTGGAGATCAAAATTTCGTTCACGAGAACTTCAGCACTAAGATGAACTTGGCGAAGGAAACCTTTGTCACGATTTCTGATCTCTATATCCTTGAAATACTCAAGATAATCAAGTCTTCTTTCTGCTTTATCACGAGTTTCTAAAAGGTTGAGAAGAAGAGTCTTGTTTTCTTTGCGAACACTATCTAGCTCCTTAGTAAGATTGGTGATAGTAGAATGAAGGCTTTTTTCAAATTCTGCGAGCAACAAAATAAAGAAAGGTTATAGAAATAAATATATCTTGAGAATATCAACAAGTGAAATATAACATAAATTATGACAAGGGAAATCAACAAGTGAGGCAGTCATAATTGACTACCTTCTTTTTGCGAAGTTAAGTTTTGGATTAATGAAAAGAGGCAGTTCTCCCATTGGTTCATAGCATCATCAAATTTGTCGCCAACTATGCCTTTTACACGAGATTTCATGTTCTTTTCTTTGGTGCGTAAATATGAATTTTCTTTTGACAATGAGGAATGAGACTCCTTTAGTTGGGAATATTCATCTCGAAGCTTGCTGGCATTCAAACTAAGAGTTAGTCTACCCTTGATAAGTTTGTCTATTTCAGCGGCAGATGATTCAGTTACTTCGTCAAGTTTATTTTTAAGAGAGCGGAGAGACTGCTTTTGGTCATCACATATCCTTTGAAGATTTTTTACTTTCTGCGAGGAGATCGCCAACAAGCTTGATAATTTGTGTTTCTCTTGAGATAAAGTTCTATTCTTGTCTGACAAAGATTCTATAGAAAAATTAGTCTTGGATAATGAATATGAGAGGCGAGTAACCTCGTTGTTTAGAAAACTGTGATTTTGCAATAATTGATTATTCTCATTTGTGAGATTTCTTATTTGATCAACTGAATACGTATAAAGATTATCTAATCTACTATGTTGGTCCATCCAAGAATCTCTTTCAATGCGAGCTTCATCAACTATGGTTTCAGATTTAAGTTTTTCGATGAAACGATTTCGGTTGGAAACTAATATATAAACCAAGAATTTAAAGGGAGGATTAAGTATGAAGAATATGGAAATAGAATAAAAAGATAAAAGGACAGAGGCAAAAAGAAGCTTACCTTTTAGCTCATCAACCTTTCTAGCGAGATTCTCGCGATCCAGTACAGAGTTATTGAGCTTGTGATTTAGAGTTTCACATTCAGAAATATTATCTTGAAGACTTTTTCTCAAAGCAGCATTTTCATTCTCTAGAGAAGCTCATGAAACAGAATTGTCTGAGCCAAAATATTTGAGCAGAGTTTCGCAAACTCCGCTTTGGAGAGAATCAGTAGAAGAATCTCTAGCATTATTTAGAATGTTAGATAAAATTTTGAAAGAAACATCAATTCCTGCGATGGTCTCACTTGATGAAGGAAGGGATGTAGAAGGTGAAATAGAGGAAGTGAGGACAAGTTGATGATTTGAGTCATTAGAAATGGTTGTATCATCAGAAGGAGGAGTTTTCGGGAAAGTAACATTTGGAGGAAGTAAAGGGCTAGAGGGAGTTTCAGGTATGATGGGTTCTGCAATTTGAATTGGTGAAGGACCAAGAGAGGAGTAGTAGTGAAAGCGAGCTTCTCGCGAGAAGAAGGAGGAAGATCAGATTGCACAGGTGTAGGTGAAGCTTTCGCAGATATTAAGGGAGGAATGACGAAATTACTTCCGAAGGTTTTATTTAATTGGAGAGATCTTTTAGGAGGATTAGCATTACCCTCGTCATTCTGCAAACAATAATCTAGATAAGAAACAGAGGCAACAATATTGTTATTAAGAAATAAAATGTGTTTCTTACTACCTTATTGCTCGCAGAATTTTCTTTCCTTTTTCCAGTCGGCCTCTTATGAATAATAGGTTTTTGAGTCGAGGATTGGGAAATAGATGCAGCTCCGCTGAAGAGTACACAATATGGGGTTATAAAGAATTAAGTAAGAGAAGATCGAAGAATATAAATAAAAAGTTTGATCTAAGAAAATACCATACCTCGAGGACTCCATTAATACAGTAGCAGAACAATGAGAAGGAGAAGAAGTTGCAGAACAAAAAGCAAAGAAACTAAGTAAAGAAGAAAGAGAATTAAGAGAAGAAAACTAGAAATGAAATTCGACTCTTCCTTTTATAGGCAAAGAAGGGAGTAAATTATGTGAGACATGTCAATACAAAAGGACAGATTTACAACACGTGTTAATAAGGAAAGCTGAATTAGCGGAATATTTCCGGGGAAAAAAGTTCAGATATTCTTGAGATAGTTAAGGATTCTCATGATCGTTTCTTCTTCACAGAAAAGACATGAGAAGAGGCAAGATGTAGTACCAGAATATCGCCACAAGGATATTCTCATGATAAGAACAACGCTTTCACGAGAAGGTCAAATATTCCTATAAGTATAAATGACATTATTCACGAGAGTGTCGTGAGGATTCTTTAGCAACATTTGGCAAGCGTCATGGGGAAGCATCATAATAGCTGACGATTGAAGAGACATGTTATGAGAGTATTGTTTCATGAGGATTACAAAAGTTGGCGAAGATTAATATTGCAAATACCACGATGAGATCGCAGAATATATCCGAAAGAATGGGAAAACTTAGCTGTCACCCACTATGTAATTTCCTATATAAAGGGTTCAAGTAAGTCCAGATGAGGATGATGTATTTTTTAGAGTTGAGAAAATCTTGAGGAGAGAGAAACTCCAGAAAGGAAAGTTGTAATTCTGAGTTTGAATATTTTCTGTAAACATTTCTGAGATCTAAATAATAAAAGTGTCGTTTAATTCTTTAATCTTCAACTATTTTCACTTAGATTTTTATAGGATCTTAATAGGGGTGTAGTGTGGGAAATCCTGCTACTACAATCACCAAACAATTATCATAAACCTCCAAACAACAATTTCCCAATTACTGCAAACTCGAGAAAATACATATTCAATCACATACTGTTGTTTCCTCTTCTGGTCTATATGGACTACCATAAATGAGCTCGTATTCAATCAGAAGCAGTCCACTCAAGATAACATCCTGGCGAGATCTTTCGCACTCCAACATGAATTTGAATATGCAAAAACGACCTCCCCACCAGTTCTACCAGGGGATAGTCCTTGCAGACTGACAACAAACTTATCAAAATCTACTACAACCATTCATGTGGGTTGGACTATCCCAACACTAGACTAGTATAAAATAAATATTTATGGTGTAACAAGAGGTAACCCCGGAATAGCAGGAGCAGGATTCATATGCAGGAACTCGAGCGCGCACACAGTATTGGCTCTTGCACAACCTCTGGGTATAACTACTGCGCTAATAGCTGAAACATGGGCCACAGTGATAGAAACCAGAGCAGCAAATGAAAGAAACTGGACTAAAGTCATGTTCGAAATGGACTCCTAAAATCTCGTGCACTTCATCAACAATCCAAGGGAAGCTCCATGGTATATCTCTAAAATGATTCAGGAAATCATACATCGAATGCGACAAATCCCATGTTGTGTTATTCAACATAACTATAGAGAAGGAAACCAAGCCGCGGATGGACTGGTAAACTTTGCAGCCGATGGTAGCCAGGCGGGAAACCTTTCAACATTAATTTAGAAACAGACGAATCCGGTTTTTCTTAATCAAATTCTATTGAGCGACTCTATGGGAATTACATTCCCACGTGTAATAACTGTTTATTTAGTTTTATTTAATCTAATGCTTTAAAAAAAAATCAATAAGAGTCGCGTGTATTTGAGTTAATATTAGAAATCATAGTAATGATAATGGGGTCTTAAGTCATTTATGTTAATTTTACCTTATATATTTAATTATGGGAGAAATCCAATTAAATCATCCGCATCTAATCCCGAACTAATCCGTCGGGTGATCGGAAGAATGTCAGAATCTCAATAATTTTACAGTATGTATTATTTTTTAAAAAGAAAATAATGTTTGAAATATATTTTTCATATTTTTCATTATTTGTGTAATGAAAAGTGACAAACAGATCCCTGGTTCCCAGGAAATCAAGGTCAGGCATAGAGTATGTATTACCAAAACTTGAAGTATGTTGTACATTAGATTGGATGTGAATGAAGGAAAAACCGGATTAGTACGGACCATGCTCACCCCTAATATTAGTCCCCAAGAAATCGTTCTAGGAAAGCGTCACAAAACTAACAGGGGTGTATTGGATCAAGATTTGTATGGATAAAAATAGATACTAGTTTGCCTGAATCTAATGTATTTATAATGTTTCTTTAAAGAATCTTATAGATTCTAATAGATATATAATTTTTAGATTATAATAGATAAATTATGATTAGTTTAGATTTATATAAATTGCATCTTGTTTCCCATAAAAAAATCATCCATAATTTGAGGTGGTGGGTGATGGTGTGTGAAGGTGGCAGTGATGGTGGTTGTTGTTGGTGGTGGGTGGTGTATGTGGTGGTCATGGTGGTTGGTGGTGACTGTGGTGGTTGTTTTCGGTGGTGGTAGTTGGTGCTCGATGGTGGTGGTCAGTGATGGTTGTCGTTGGTGGTGGTGGTGATGGTTGTGGTGCTAGTCGGTAGCGGTGGCGGTGGAAAAACATAGTATGATGTAATAAAAAATAAGAAATAAACAAATTATCCATAAGAATCCATAAAACTCTTATGGTGTGAGTTAAGATTTATATGAGATAATAACCCACATATTTTGCCTACAAATATCCATAAGAATCCATATATATCTTGGCCACTAACTATCCTAAGAAATCTTAAATGAATTGAATACCTAGGATATTTGTGGAATCTAAAACTATCTTATTTGAATACCATGGATATATAATGATTCAATATAAATCCTAATCGAATACCTAGGAGTTTTTAGGATTGTTATTTATCCATTTAAATCTTAATCCAATACACCCTTGTAAGTTTTCAAACCTAAATGCATTTGGTCTTTAAATTTGTTACTATTCTTAAGGTTAATCACTAAAATCAGCTGACAGACTGTCTGATGGATCACTAGAGGTGTGCATGGTTTGGATTGGAAAGATTTTAGCGTCATCCACATCCAATACAATACACGATGGATTTTAAGTTTAGCATCCACATATGGTCTGTTATCCAACGAATTTGCATCCAGTGAATGCACGGATGGACGGATTGGATTACTATAACCCAAATGATAAGCACAATAATAACACAATAAATTATCATTACGAGGGGCAATATACAATTATTACCTGTTTTCTTTCCGCCTCTTAATTTCAAACCCTAAAAATTCGATGAAAGTAAATGATGAAAAAATAAGATGAATATACAGTGAATTATATATAACAAATATTTGCACTCATAATGGGTGTGGGTGTTCAATGAATTTTTGAAACTCCAGGCACATTTCAATTCAAAATCCGTTAGATGCCAAAAATTGCATCCACGTTCAGTTAATTAATGTGTAAGCTAGAAACCCACCCGTAATAAAACGGAAGAGCCAAATGCCCACTTCCAGGTAGAGTAACAACATCTCAAACGACATCTTATGGAGAATCCCATTTGATTTTTGTTTGGATTCACCACCTGACCCTATATATATGTCCATATGAATTTTCTTAATTTAACTTCATTTGATATCTAACTAGATTATTTCGTATTTATGAAATTTGTATGACTTATGTGGGAAATTTGCAGTGATAAGTTAGAAGTCTTATTCGCTAATCTTCTAGAGAGCTCTGCTTAACTCGGCGATTGACTCATGAATAAATCGGCGTGACTCATCAACCATCATAGCTTAATTCACCTCTCTAATCTTTGCTTTCTGATATTAGATGTTATTCTTAATCTTATCTAATCTTCTATAATATTCTTCTAATCATTTAATGGATTGTTTCATTTTTTTTCTAATAGGTACAGGTCGTTGTGCTTAAAGGTTGCTTGAAGCCTAGAGTGGCTTTGCCTATTTTTCGAGTAATCTTCTTTTGTATCTATGGATCCACGTTTGATACTTGTTTTCTATTCCTTGATTCAGCAGTTAACCTTTGGATTGAAACCAGTATCAAATGAGATATCATTATTATTCTCTTACCATCTTTTTAAGGTTTCAAGACTGAGAAGCCGTCTTTCATTATTGTTATTTAATTATTTAAAATATTGGGTTGTAAGAACAATTCCACCAGGTGTACGATAATTTATAAAGTACCCCTGTTTTTTTGGGGTCGTTTTTTTTATGCCCCCGTTTTTTACAAATTTTCTAAAGTGCCCCCAATGTGTATAAAACGGGAAGGAGTTATAATGGTTAGTCAAACCAGTTATACCAGGTCAAACAAATAATGTAAATTTACTAAACAGTCCATACAAACCTATCTCTTTAGGTTGAGAGAGAAGCATCGTTTTCTTTAACTCTCTTTCGTTTTTAGACCGTTTCGCTCAGAGAGAGAGAAGTCATACAAACCATTTAATCCTCTCCGTTTTCCATCTTCAATCAACAGAAATTAATTAAAGGTTTTTGATTTCATTTTTTGTTTATTAAAAATCACTAAATCTCATCTTTAAGATGGAGGCAGAGCAGAATCTCATGTCCAGGTAAGGTTTTACAAACCCTAACTTTTTTGTTTGATTAGATCTGTACCCATAAAAATGATTTTTTGAGTTTTTTCTCTTTAGTCTATGAAGAATTGAATCTAAATAGTTAGGGTTTTTAAAAAAAAAAATTAGTACCCATAAAAATGTTTTTTCTGTTTTCTATGAAGAATCCAATCTGAAAAGTTAGGATTAAAAAAAAAAAAAAATTGAGACCCATAAAAACGATGCTATTTATGTATATTTAGACCCATATCCTAAATAACAATTGAATCATATCTTATTCAATATATTTAATTTGTTGTACGTAGACTGGTAAACTTTGAAGTTTGGCCATTTTTATTAATCTCATCAACATTCTCCAGTACGTGTTCTTTTTTAAATGATTAGTCCTCATGTCCTATATACCCAGCGAGATTCTCCATGTAATTTGTCATGGGGATTTCTCTCATATCATAGTTGTTGAAATATACGGTGCCCATACCCCGCCCATCACACTCCCACGCTCTTCTGTCTGCCCACGCTCTTCTGTCTGCGCCCATGCTCTTCTGTCTGCGCCCATGCTCTTCTGTCTGCGCCCATGCTCTTCTGTCTGCCCACGCTCTTCTGTCTGCGCCCATGCTCTTCTGTCTGCGCCCATGCTCTTCTGTCTGCGCCCATGCTCTTCTGTCTGCGCCCATGCTCTTCTGTCTGCGCCCATGATGTTCTGTCTGCGCCCATGATGTTCTTTTTCGCCCATAATGTTCTGTTTCGCCTCCACCCATGCCTACTCGCCTTCCCATTGCCCTTCACCTGTCCGCCCATCACTGCCCACGCCTTCACCTGTCAGCTTCACCCATCACGTTAAAAAAAGCATTCATTTTTGATATATTAATATAATTTGTTTAAAATTTTGTTTCTCCTGTTTGTAATATATTTTGTGTGTTGTATGTTACAGTGGCAACATTGATAAGGGGAAGGTGAAGTTTAGAGACATTAGCTGCTATTGTATTGAGAGTAAAATTGAATTTGTGTTGAAGCATATAGATAGAGACAAAGTCATTCTAAAGGTATTTGAGCAAATGGTTCACAGAAGTTTGTGTCTTGAAGATACAGATATTGTTAGCTTCATATGGCTGTCAGATAATGGAACTCCTTGGAATTTAAAGAATGATCATTCCTTTTTCTGGTTTTGGGAGAAATCTAAAGTAAATGACAAAGGTTGTATAGAGTTGGTTGTTAGGATTGATATGCAATGGGGTATGGATAATGAGCAGTCAGTGATGATCACACCAAAGAAAAAAGTTGTATCAAAATCACCTGTAGTGAGAAGAAGCCCAAGATTTGCAGATGCTGGACAGAAAAAAAGTGTTGTTGTTTCTACGGCTAAGAAGTTGTTTGGGTCAAGCAGTAAACCAGTTGTAGTTGATGAAGAACCACTTGTAGTTGATGTAGAACCACCAGTAGAAGAAGATGATATGTTTGATCCACAATATTGGATTAAAAAATGTAAAGAAAATGATGAATTTGTATTTCAACTTGAAAACCTTGAAGTGGATGAGTGTCATCCTGTAGAAGACCCAGAAGCTGCAGCTGCTTATATTACTGATGAAGACACTCAAGATGAAGAAGATGATACCAACACAGATGAAGGTATTAATATTTTTACCTTTATTTTCTGATTTTTACTTTTATATATAACAATACTTATAATTGTACTAACACTTCAATGCTGCAGATAGTGATGATTCAAGTGATGACGGTACACAAAAGGATGACCAAGGTACTGTCAAATATTATTATTGTTGCTACATTTTTAATGTTGTAGTATTAATAACACACTGTTTGTGGTTGTTATTGTTTAGGTGGTGATGTTAAAGACCCTGAGTGGTACAAAAAATGGAGAGAAGATAATCCAGATGTAGATGATGGTGAAGATAAAACTTGTGAGTTGTTTGATGATGGATATGAAGTTGAACCAGTGGATCCTTCACAGATGGTTGTAGGTACAACATTTCCTGATAAGTTATCATATAAAAATCATCTTAAGCATTTCTGTGTATTGAATGAATGTGAGTATAAGGTTGAAAAGAGTGACAAAAAAAGACTTAGGGTTTGGTGTGCCAATAGGTTTAACCTTAGAGGAATTGTTGTGTGTAAATGGTTTGTTTTTGCTTCTAAACTTCCAAATCAGTCTACATTTAAGGTTAGGCAGATGAAGTTGAAGCACAAGTGTAAGGGAAGTAAGGATAGTCGAAATAAAACTGCAGACCCTTTATTTGTAGCTGACATTGTAATGGATAAGATGAAGAATAGCTCAATGAAAGTCATACCAAAATCTAGACAAATTTGTAATGATTTCGAAGCTTCTCACCTCATTAAAATTTCTTACCAAACTGCATGGAAGGCTAGGAATTTAGTATTAGAAAAACTACATGGGAGTTATGAAGACAGTTTCAAAGATATTCCATAGTTTTGTAAGATGGTCATTGATACCAACCCTGGTTCAGTTGCAAACTTCTCATATTGCCATACTGACATGAGGTTTGAGTCAGTGACCATCAGTTTTGCTGAAGCTATAAAAGGATGGCAGGAAGGGTGTAGATCAGTTGTTGGGCTTGATGCTTGCCATCAAAATGGTAAATGTGGTGGTGTGTTGATGGCTGCAACCGGATTAGATGGTCAAAATGGATTAGTAACATTAGGAATAGGGGTTTTTAGCTCTGAGACAATTGAGAATTGGATAATGTTTCTCACTGAATTGAGAGATAAACTTAATTCACATCCAATGCCTCTGACCTTCATTTCAGACAGGCAGAAAGGGATACTTGAAGGTGTTCAAGTTGTGTTCCCAGAAGCACATCACAGATATTGTTGGAGGTTTGTTTATTTTTCTTATACATTATAGTTTTAGTTGCTTTGAACTGAAATATTTTGGTTTTAGATCTGACTTAATACTTGTTTTTGATTTCAGGCACTTATATTCAAATTTCAAGAAACACCACAAGGGACAAAAACTGTATGCCTCACTATGGAATGCAGCAAAATGTTACAAAATGAAGCATTTCCGGGTAAATATGTTACTTATATATAATGTTATATTGTATGTTCTTTTGTTACGTATCTTATATTAGTATCTTATATGTAGAAACACATGGGAGAGATGAGGCAGGAAAATCTCTTGGCTGTGAAGTACCTAGAAGATGCTGGTGTTGAGTCTTGGTCTAGGGCTTTCTTTGATGACACTAGTAAATGTGAACACCTAAACAATAACTTTAGTGAGTCCTTCAATTCCATGGCAAAAAATCTTAGGGACAAACCAATATGTAAATTATTAGATCTTTACAATCAGTTGGTTATGGGTCTTTTTCATAAGAGAAGAACAGAGAGTTCAACATGGAATCCTAAAAAATTGGTTCCAAAAGCAATGAAATTGATTGGGAAGATGTTAAAGCTAGTTGGTGCATTTGATGTTATACCATCTGTTTTGGGAAAATTATATGAGGTTACAAATGTAGGTAGCAAAGCAGTTTTTGTTGTTAACTTGGAAACAAAACAGTGTAGTTGTCTTCAATGGCAAATGAGAGGTTTTGTTTGCCAACATGCAGTTTGTTGTTTGAAGTCATTGAGACCAGATTGGACAAGGTAAGTTAACTTCAATATTTCTTGTTTGTAAACTTTAACATTTGGAGTTATTTCTCTACCTAAACATTTGTGTGCTTATGTGTTGGCAGGTACTGCTCTCACTATTATAGTGTTGCTGCATACAGGGCCACATATGCACCAGCAATTGCTCCATTTAGTGGAATAGATGACTGGCCTGAGGTACAAATTTGAATAATGCATTTTAACTAGTTATTTGTGACATATTTTAACTAGTTATCTGATACTTTGTTGTTCTTTAGTTGGAGGAACATGAAAAGATAGAGTTGCAGCCTGCTCTCAAGATCAGGAAAACAGGAAGACCTAGAGTTAAGAGAAGAAGAGCATGGGATGAACCTAAAAATCAGAGCAGGACTTATTCGTGTAGCATTTGTGGTTCTAATGGTCATAACAAATCAACATGTGCATGTGGTGATGTTGGTCAGAATCCTAAGGCAAAGAGGCCAAGAACTCAAGTAGATGGTGCTACCTTCACCAGTAGTCAAACACCTGCACCCATTTCTGCAAAAGGTAAAGTTAAGAAAAACAAAACAAGTTGGAAGGGTGAATCATCTCATGCATCTGCAAATGAAGCTCCATCTACTACAAATACGAAATGATGATAATTTGCAGCAGTTTACTTGTGTCTTGTTGAATTGCAATTTCCTTTTAAATGGTTTTTTGATGAAAACTCTTAGTGATGCAGTTTCATCAGGATTTTATATGAACAATAGTGTTGTGCTGTGTTATTTTGGAACATCTATAAATGAAGTACTTTCACAATCAGGTACTGTACAGGTGTGAATTTTTATCACAGCAGTGAGTTGACTCACTGAGTCGACTGTGACTGATTCTAACATGTTCAAATTAGAGGGGCTTTTAAGACTTTAAGCAGGTGCCACGTGGCACTTAACAGCTCTAACATTCTGTTTCCTGTTTTAATGAAAAAAATGTCAAACCTGGGGTACTTTAGAAAATGTGTAAAAAACGGGGGTACTTTTGAAATGTATATTTCAAAACAGGGGTACTTTATAAAAATTCCCAAGATTTATTATTCCTTTATCTCTACCTCGTTCTTTCTCCTAAATATTTTCTTATTCCTTTATCCTCTGCTATTCTGAGATGGAGACAGAACTACTGCAAGTCCAAAAAAAGATGGAAAGTATATCGATTACTGATAGATTGTTGGCTCTAAAATAACCAGAATCTCCACCTAAGATATACTAGAGGGAGCAGTACAGTACAAGTTTAGCTTTTTGGGTAAAATCTATACCTCAAAAGTTTATTCAGTCAGTGATTTGGATAGGGAATTTAAAAAGCTTTGGCATAAATGCAAAGATATCTACATCAAGAAGGAGGATAATGACTGTTTCTCATAAGGTTTCATACTCATGATGATTATGAAGTTGTACTCAAGTTCGGGCCTTGGTTTCTTGAAGGGGATCTTATTGTTTTAGAACCTTTGAACCCTCAGATACCAAAAGGTTTAGTTGATTTAACTAAACAGCTTCTCTGGCTACGTCTCTACAACATGCAACCAGGTTTTGCAAATAAAAATATTGTCTACAGCATTGCTTCTTCCATGGGTGAGGTTAAAGAACTAGATCCAAAGGATTGTATCGTGCCAAAAGGAAAAGTACAAAAATCTTTAGTCTTCCTAGATGTTATAAATCCTTTGCGTAGAGGATTCTGGGTGAAGAATGCTGCGGGAGAAGAGGTGTGGATAAGATTATTTTATGAAAAGCAACCTTTTAACCTATGTGGCCTCTGCTACACAATTGATCACAAAGAAATGGAATGTGAAACCATAGATGCGTTTCTCCTTCAACAGCAGAGAGGGTATCTTTCTTCTACTTCTCTACTTGATCCACCATCATGGACTAATCCATATACTAGAAGAGCTAGAACCAAGAACCAGCTAGCAAATATTTAACAAGATGATCAGAGTACTAAGGAAGGCAATCAATCCCAGGAAACTCATCCTACTGAAGGTACAATGATAGCTGCAGATTTGACATACATGCATATAAGAAATATAAATTTTGATTGTGTGCAATTTAATGTTGAACTGTCTAAAGATGTAGTATGTTTAACCGAGAAGGATGCTGACAATAATACAAGAAATATTCCTTTGGATTCTTATGCTCCAGTTATTGTGGTTGACTGCAACTCTCAAGGTATGATACAAGTTCAAATATTAAACGACTAAAATTCTGATAATGTGATCCATAGACAAGGAAAAAGAAATAGATTTGAAGAAGGTGGTCCTAGTAATACTAAAAATATTGATCATGATTTTTATCAAAACTTAGAAAAATATAATATTCTAGGAAACGTGTCAGAGGAAAATGTGGCAGAACAATTGAAAACCTTTAAGGAGTCTATGGGTCAGAAAGGTGGACATGGGTCGAATATGAAGCTGCTTAAATCTTATATGGCATTAGGGGAATTTGATGTCTCTTTCAATGACTTCAATGTTGGTAACATTGATCCAGACTCACTCCACTCAGAAAATGTTTTCAAGGAACCACTTCAAGAACTGATTAATCAAATTGAGGAAAATCTTTCCAGCTATAACTCTTCTAGCCGCAACATAGATTGCTCTGGGAATGAATATGTCAGTTTGGAAGTGGATTCACCATATCCTGACTCTTATCCTATCTTCCATGGAACAGTTTCTGAGCAAAACTACTCCAAAAGGTAAAAATCAACTAATTCAAGCATTGTTGTCCAGGTACCTTCTTATCCCGCAATTTTTCACCATTCTAATCTAGCAATTCCTTATTATACTCTCTGCATCCAAGTCTATACTTTTAATTTTAGCAATTTGCACTTTGTAGTTCTTATTCCTGTATTTTTACTTGATAACATAATCTACATAGCCAACATGAAAATTTTATCTTGGAACGTGCAAGGTCTTGTTGGTAAATCAACTAGACATAGTTTGAATGATCTAATTCATATTCACAATCCAGATGTTGTCTTTTTGATGGAAACCAAGATAGGGATTGATAAAGCAAAAACATATACTCAGTTTCTAAATTACCCTAATGCCCATTTTGTTAGTTCTATAGGATTATCAGGTGGATTAGCTCTTCTTTGGAAATATGGATTCCCCTGTGACATTGTCTGTAGTAATGATAACATGATACATCTTCTAATCACGTCAAATCCATCTAAACAAGAATGGCTTCTTTCTTGTGTTTATAGATCAACACAATAAGAGTTTAAAAAACTCCAGTGGGAATTTATCAAAGATATTAGTGAAAATATTTTTCAAGCTTGGGTAATTTTAGGAGATTTTAACTTCCGTCTTACAAACTCGTATTCTTCTTCTAGTGTAACTACTATGGATAATTGGATTTGCAATGTGGTCAATAATGCGGGTTTAATGGATTTGGGATTTTCTGGTTCTCAACATACTTGGTCTAGTAGAATAAAATGATTAGGCCCAAGAAGAGCTATAATTGACATGGCACTTCATAATGCTAGCTGGATTAGAGATTTCCCATACTCTAATGTCAAACACTTGTCATTTCTAGGTTCATACGACTGCCCTTTATTACTGGTTACTGAAGCGAAAGTAGTTAGACCTAGAAATGCTTGGAAATTCTATAGATGTTGGCTACAAAATCCAAATGCTTCTGCTGTTATAGAATATGCATGGAATTGTGCTACTAAAGATGATATTCTTTCTTAGAAACTTAACATCACAAGGCGAAAGATTTCTAAATGGAATCGAGAACAATTTGGCCATATTGATTTTCACATAAAACATCTGAGAGATCAGCTATCTGCTATTCAAGCTCTGCCTTATAGTGAAGATAATTCTTATAAGATAAATCTCACTTTACAAAGGTTATAACATTGGAAAAAGATAGAAGCTGATTTATGGCATAAAAAATCTGGAGATAGCTGGTTCAAAGACTTAGACAATAATACAGCTTATTTTCATACAATAACAAATAGAAGGAAAGCACGAAATAATATCTCAGCTTTAAATAAAAAATACGGTTAATGGCATATTTCATCTAAAGAGTTATGGTATATTTTGACTAAACACTTTTCTTTTATTTATCAGTCCACTAATCCTTATATTTCAGCAGAGTCTTTTCGAACCATATTTCCAGTTATTACTCAAGCAGAAAATGAGCAATTATTATCTGTTCCTGATGATGAGGAAATTTTGGATGTGCTTAAATCTTTGTCGAGCTGGAATTCTCCAGGTCTGGATGGATTTCAGGCGGGATTCTTTCTAACTCAATGGTCCACAGTAGGAGAAGATATCTCTAAATTGGTGAAGAAGTTCTTCATTACAAAACAAATGACATCTTCAATCAACCAAACAGTTACTTGTTTAATTCCTAAAACTCGCCATCCATCATCATCAAATGATTACAAGCCCATTGGCCTGTGTAACATCATTTACAAAATAATCTCTAAGTTAATTATTACTCGTATGAAACCTTTAATGGATAAATTAATATCTCCGACACAAGCGGCGTATGTTCCAAAAAGGTACATTAACGATAACATTGTGATGGTTCACGAGTTAATCCATTCAATGAAGAAGTCTAGAAAAAAAAAAACAAGGTTTGGTAGCTCTTAAGTTAGACATGTCGAAGGCATTCGACAGAATAAAATGGTCTTTCTTGGATCAAATGCTTAATGCTTTGTGGTTCTGTCAAGATTGGAGAACGATCATACACCAATGTATATCAACTACAACAGTCTCAATTTGTCTGAATGGCAATCTTTGTAAGGTTTACACACCAGCTAGAGGCCTCATACAAGGGGACCCATTGTCCCCATATAACTTCATCATTTCAATGGAATTTCTCACAAGATATCTTTTGAATGCTCAGTCGGAAAATAAGTTATGTGGAATCAGGGTTGCAAAAAACTATATCTCTTTAAACCACTTACTTTTCGCAGATGATTGCATTTTGTTCTTTCAAGCTGACAAGCAAAGCATACATCAGATTAAGGTATGTCTAGAAAACTTTAGTAAACTTTCAGGTGATATGATCAATTTTTCAAAATCATCAACATTTATAGCAGGAGACATATCTCATCAGGACAAGCAATCCATTTTATATCAACTTGGAGTTAAGTAGCTTTGTACTTCAGACAAGTATTTAGGTTTACCCATTCTCCTGGGAAAGTCTAAAGCACACTCTTTTAAGTCCATTAAAGATACATATGAAAACATATTTCAAGGATGGTGCTCAAAGACTCTGAACCAAGCTGCAAGATCAACTTTGGTTAAGTCAGTGCTGAATTCAATCCCTTCTCATTACATGAGTAATTTTAAAGTTTTTAAAAATCTTTTTAGGAAATTAGACCCAGCTCAGAGACAATTTTGGTGGGGCCATAAACCAAATAATGGCCTCAACCTTACATCATGGAACTCCTTATACACCTCCAAAGATTTAGGAGGTCTCTCTTTTAGAGATTTAGAAAAGTTTAACATTGCTTTAATTACTAAACTTGCTTGGAGGCTATGTACAGAGAAGGATAAAGAGTGGATTAAAATAATGAAATATAAATACTCACCATATTGTAGTTTTATTCACCTTCAAGAATATCCTAGCAATTCATCTTGGATTTGGAAGGGTATAGAAGTGGGTCTACAATATGTTAAACAATTTCACAAGTGGGAAGTAAGAGATGGAAAACAGATTTTAGTCTGGTCAGATAAGTGGATGATTGGACTAAATTCTCCTCCAACTCCAAGAGACTCTTATTTGGAACCTACTAGAATAATGTATGTCTCTGACCTTATTCTAGACAATCCTAGAAGATGGAATGAAGAACTAGTTTGGTCTTTATTTCCTGATGAAGTGGAAATTTTAATTCTCAGAATGTAGTTAGTTCAACAAGGCTCGGATAAACTTATATGGGAGCCTAACAGATTATGAGAATTCTCAGTCAAATCATCTTAAAAAATGCTAACACAGCAAAGTCCTCCTAGTACCAGGCTTACTCAAGTAAACTGGAAGGGTATTTGGAAATCTGAGGCACCACACAAGGTTAAATTATTTATTTGGAAGTGTATTAGGGGAATCGTTCCAACAAAAACTAAATTACACTTTGTAGATACCGTCGAAATCGGTTAGGATCTCTAAATATCCAAATGGAAATCACGCAAGGAAATTATTATTTATAAGGGAAATTATTATCGAAGCCGCCACCCAACTTAGGGAGTTGGGACCCAAAATAGCACTGGTCCAAAACCGAGAAAAGTCCGGGAATCAAGATACGGGCTAGGAAGGTGTGAGGCACCTAACCCGTCCAATCCGAAAATTGGCCTCTACTTTATAATTAGGATTTTAGGGTTCTAACTTGCATTAACCAATAATAAAATAAATACATAAAATTATGAAAGCTAATTAAATTATTAAGCTAATAAACAACGCACCAAATCCTGTAAAATGGAAACAGAACCCAGTCAAATCAAGAGAATTGTTATTATCACCAAAATATTATTATTATTACTACCACCAAAATTATCAATCAATATTATTATTTTTATCACCAAAATTATCACAATTATTATTATTATTATTATTGAGAAATTATTATTATTATTATGACACTACGATAGAACCAAACAAGACGAACCAATTATTCTAACAATTATTATTATTATTACTTTCAAATTCAATTTCACTCATAATCATCTTCATTATCGAACATAGAGGGGATAAGCTTGAATTGCACCAAACAAAACCGAGAACTAGCTATTCAACGAACTGGATATTATCAGTCTACTATGCATATGTGGGTACACAAAAGAATTTAGTAAACGTAGACAACTGATGCAATATATTAATTAACGACAACCACGGATGAAGAAAAAATGCTTATTAATGATTTTTATCATAGGATGAAACTAAAATGATGTACATGCGATATTCCTAGACTAGATGCGCATGCTGACATGAACAGAAAATATTGTGAGACACTTTCCTAAATCAGTTGACTAAAGATGATGATGGAGCATATATTAATTAATTACTAATGAAAAAAAAGAAGAAGATGCAAGACGTGATATTATATCGACTAACTAATGATGATGATCCTAACTATAATGCTCAGAAAGATGCAACAAATAACTATATAGCTAGCCTAATCACCATGCAGCATATGACAACAATGAACATGTTTGGCACATAATCAATACAAAACTG
Source organism: Papaver bracteatum (assembly GCA_023529315.1). NCBI lineage: Eukaryota > Viridiplantae > Streptophyta > Magnoliopsida > Ranunculales > Papaveraceae > Papaver > Papaver bracteatum. The sequence goes on from JAJJWX010004214.1 coordinate 331,107, forward strand.
AAGAGCATATTCAAAACCATTACGCATCCAATAACAGAAGAGAGTAGTAGACGCTTCCCATTAATATTTGTTCATAACCATCACCAAACAAACACCATTTCTTTTACAATGAATTGAGGGTTTTAGTATTACCTGTTTTTGCAAAGTAGACGATTTCAATGTTACTTAGAACGGGATTGATCAACGGGGGCTAGTACTTCCGCGAACTCGATCTAAAGACAATCCAACACCAACCTTTCTCTAAGAACTCTATGATTCCTATTTCTCCACTAAAATTCTCTTAAAAATTTCTTTGTTTTTCTCCCTAGGTGCTAGAATTTTTTTTCTCCCCTCTTTTTCTCTAACAAAGACACCCTATTTATAGCTTTATTCCATCAACAATTACCTTAGGATTAAAATGACCTAAATCCGATGGCTCTTATTAAAAACCTAGATATTCTAACCAAATGAATCATTATTATTTCCAATTATTAAAAATTCTCCAAAATCATTTTAATCACCTTTACTAAAAATAGCCAAATATCATTTAATCTCAAAAATTTTGTTAATATGGAATGTCTTGCGGACAAAACCAAGCTAAAGTGTCGACATTTTTATTCATTTTGCTAATTGGGGTGGACGTCCAACATTGGACTTGTATTGGTCACGGACATCCTAAAATGGACATGAACTTGGTGGACTTAATTAGTGAATACTTGGTTATCATCTTGGACTTGGTATTCGTCGGAACTAATGGGCACAAGCTAACATTTTTAGCACAAATGACTCCTAACGGACGTGCCTCTTGATCTTAGGTAAGAATGTTTAATATTTGGACATTTATGATGGGCATATGAACGGTGATTTCCTAGACCATATTTCGCGGAAGTGCTCTAAACTACGTACGAAATTTGGGTGTCTACAGTTGCCCCTCTTTGGCAGAGGTTTGCGTGCAACCGAATGGCAAAGCCAAACAACCTATTTCGTACTGCCCCTCAAAAACTGTTGAAATTTCCCCGATTTATCTGGTGTGACACGATTGAGTTCACCCGGAATATCTCTAAGTATTTAATTTTACGCATACGTATACATCTCCATGACTAATTAATTAAGCCAAGAAGTTTGTAATTGTCGCGTTTTGAAAAACAAGGAAACATTTACTTACCTTTTACAAATATTCTCTCTTGCAATAGTTGACTTCTACTTTTTCCGCTTTCTTCGAATCCAATTCTCTTGAATCACCCTGTTGACTGCTTCAAATCTTTGTGGTTTTTCAATCCTTTACTTTCTTCGAGCAGGAGGCCATTCCTCCTTTAAAGCACAAAGTTTCCCGCGAAGACTTAGATATTGATATGTTGCATGATCAAGTTGCTGAATAGGAGTCCTTACTTGAATCAGAAGATCTAAGAATTAATGAGTTGGAGGCTATGCTTCAAATAAGAAGAGAGTGATTAGTAGTATGTGCCTCTATAGAAAATAATCTAGAAAAAGAAATCTAATAAAATACAACTAATTATATGGAATTATTTCCTCAGTCAGTCTATCCGGTTTAATTTTTGTTATTTTTTTATGTTTACCTAGATTTTTCCTCATCGGCTTCCATACAACTAGAGTTTTTTTTTTAAACACTACAGAATTGAAAACAATAATACCTGATTATGGTACAAAGGAGTCCAACTTCCAGATTTACCGTGTAGGGTGGGAGAACACTGGTATTACGCTGGCACCGTCGAATTTTCAAGAGTCAATCTGACCATTTCCAACCATCCCCAATTGCTTGATGTTTTGCCCAAAAATTCCCGAGTTGATATATGTTGGATTACCTTCTTCTATCCTTTGTTTCATCATGCGGCTTACCAATCTTTTCCAACTCCTTCAATTGTTGACCATTTCTCCTCGACACTTTTTTTTTTATTATTTCTTCAAATGCCGACCAATTTTCTCAAGTGGATGTTTATTAACTACACAATCTTTTTTTTTTTTTTGCTACTCAAATCTATCCGTTTGGACGTCCGTTGTTCATAGAACTTTAGGAGATATTGTACAAGACTAGTGATGACATACAAACAAACATATCTCTCTCTAAGACTTCAAAAGACTTACTCTACTGACGTGGGCCCAGTATGATGATGGTTGTGCCCCTTATTTTTGTTGACACAATAAAATTAAAAATAATGATTCTTGATTTATTTTTTTATTTTTTTTACGGACTCTATAGAACTGAGAACAATAATTCTTGATTGATATTTTTTTTTTGACTGACACTATAAGACTATAAGACTGAGAACAATAATTTTTGATTTGATTTTTCTTTTCTTCTTTTTTTGACATTTTTTTTTTGACATTTTTTTTTGACTTGACCGACCGGGGGCCAAAAATGGTGATGCCCCTGCCCCTACTTACTGACACTATGAGAGAGAGATATTGGACTCCTAAATAATCTCCTTAAGTTGTATGAACGTTCGCCTCCCTTAGATAGGTTTGAGCACTTACCTTAGGTGTAGTATTTCTTCAGTTGGTCGACATTTGTGAGCTTCGGCTCTTCACGTCCGTCCAGATCAGTTAATCGGACTACAGATCCTGGGTAGATGCTTTTTATGATGTACGGACCTTCCCAATTAGGCTTGAACTTTCCTCTTGGGTCAGAATGTTTTATAGGTATGACTTCTTTAAGCAATAAATCTCCTTCCTTTAAGCCTCGCGGATGAACCTTCTTATTGAAACTTCGAGCTATCCTCTCCTGGTAAGCCTGTGCATGACATGCGGCATGTATCCTCTTTTCATCAATCAAATTCAGTTGTTGAACCTTCGACTCTATCCATTCATCTTCAGGTACCGTGCCTTCCTTTATCACTCGTAAGGTGGGAATTTCAACTTCAACGGGCAAAACTGCTTCTGTGTCGTAAACCAAAGAGTACGGAGTCATACCAGTGGGTGTGCGGATCGAGGTACGATAGGCCCACAATGCATAAGGTAACTTCTCACTCCAATCTTTGTATGTTTCTGTCATCTTCTTCAAAATTCTGCCTAATGTATTATTTGCAGCTTCCACAGCACCATTGGTTTGCGGCTTGTAAACGGTTGAGTTCCTTAGATGGATTTTGTACTTTGCACACTCCTTTTTTACCTCCTTGCTAACAAAGTTGGACACATTATCTGATATAATCTCATTTGGCAATCCGTAACGACATATAATGTTGTTTGTAAAGAATTTAACAGTCTGATTCCCCGTAGGATTCTTTAGGGATATTGCTTCTACCCACTTTGTAAAATAATCAATTGCCACTATGATGTACTCATGTCCATTTGACGTGGAAGGATTCAATTTCCCAATTACATCAATGCCCCAAACAGAAAAAGGCCATGGTGATGTAAGAGGGTGCAACTCGGTCGGTGGCAAATGTAATAAATTGGCATGTATTTGGCATTTATGGCATCTTTTCACATACTTAAAGCAATCTGATTCCATTGTTGTCCAATAATATCCCATCCGAAGAATTTTCCTTGATAACATGTGTTCGTTCAAATGGGGCCCGCAGATTCCTTCATGCATCTCACTAAGAAGGCGTCGGGCTTCATCTCCATCTACACACCTCAACAAAATCTCATCATAAGATTTTTTTTATAAAGTACTCCCCCGAGGATGATAAATTGAAAAGACATGTGTTGTATGTAACGACGCTCTTTTTTACTCAACCCATCTGGCATCGTCCGATTCTCTAAGTAATTCTTGATATCATGGTACCATGGATCTTCGTCAGGTGTTTCTGCTTCGATCTCTACATAATAGTAAGCCGGTTTCTCTCTTCGTGCCACCTCAATGGGTTTGACTATGGAATATCATGGGATCGGGATTAGTGATGCTAAAGCAGCTAATGCATTTGCAAACTGATTATTGTCTCTATAAAGATGGTGAAAAGTAATGCAATCAAATTTCTCCACCAGCTTCATGAGGCATTCATGGTATGGAACTAGCTTTTCTTCCTTGATCTTCCAGACTTTCTTTGTTTGGTTAACAATTAGCAAGGAATCTCCATATACCTCCAACTTCTTGACTGATAACTCTAAGGCAGCTCTCAAGCCAGCAATGCATGCTTCATATTCAGTCATGTTGTTAGTACAGTTAAAATCCAATCGAACAGAAATTGGAATGCGTACCTCATCAGGAGATATCAAAATTGCCCCTGCTCCTTTACCAACTGGGTTCAACGCTCCATCAAAATACATCTTCCACAATTCACCTTCATTATCTTGTTCAGCAACAAGGATATGTTCGTCAGGAAATTTTGTTATGAGTGTCTCACAATCTGGGATAGGTTGCGTTGCTAAGTGATCAGCTATTGCTCTTCCTTTTATTGACTTTTGTGTCACATAAGTGATTTCAAATTCTTTTAGCAACAACTGCCACCTGGCCGTTCTCCCTGAGATCATTGGCTTTTCAAAAAGATATTTAAGTGGGTCCATCCTTGATAACAACTGCACCGAATGAGATAACATGTAATGTCTAAGCCGTTGAGTAGCCCAGACAAGGGAAAGGCATGTTTTCTCTAATGTTGAATATTTTGATTCATATCCGGCCAGTGTCTTGCTAATATAGTAAATTTCTCGCTCTTTCTTACCATCTTCGTCGTATTGTCCTAAGACTACCCCCATTGATGAGTCAGTTACCGATAAATATAACAACAAAGGTTTCTCAGGTACCGGAGGGACCAACACAGGTGGATTGGACAAATACTTCTTTATCAGATCAAATGCCTCTTGACACTCTTCATTCCACTCCTTTGGCGAGTTCTTTCTTAACAATTTAAAGATTGGTGTGCAAACCGGAGTTAGTTGCGCGATGAATCGACTGATATATTGAATTCTTCTTAGAAAACCTCGCACTTCCTTCTCGTTCTTGGGGGGGAGGCATATTAATGATTGCATTCGTTTTCTCTGGATCAATTTCTATTCCTCTATTGCTGACAATGAACCCTAGTAGCTTTCCTGATTTTACCCCAAATGTACATTTATTGGGATTAAGCCTCAACTTGTACTTCCTGAGCCGGTCAAACAACTTCTGTAGGTCTGATGGATGATCTTCTATTCTTTCGGACTTGGCAATAATATCGTCTATATACACCTCCAACTCCTTGTGTATCATTTCATGAAAAAGAGTAGTCATTGCACGTTGATAAGTAGCTCCAGCATTTTTAAGACCGAAAGGCATTACCACATAGCAAAATGTTCCCCAAGGTGTAATAAAAGATATCTTTTCCATATCTTCTTCTGCCATTTTTATTTGATTATATCCTGAGAACCCGTCCATCAATGATAGTAATCCATGCCTTGTAGAATTGTCGACAAGGATGTCAATATGGGGGAGGGGAAAGTCGTCTTTTGGGCTTGCTTTGTTAAGATTCCTGTAGTCGATGCACATTCATACTTTGCCATCCTTCTTCGGGACCGGTACCATGTTAGCCAACCATTCTGGATAATTTGTAACCATCAAAAACCCAGCTTCATATTGTTTGATTACTTCATCATGTACCTTCAGAGACTACTATGGTCGGAGCTTACGCAACTTCTGTTTGACAGGCATCATTCCGGGGATGATAGGTAAGTGATGTACTACCATGTATGTGTCTAACCCTGGAATATCCTCATACGACCATGCAAATATATCTTTGTACTGAGTTAGCAACTCGATCATCATCCTCCTTTCTTCTGAAGACAAAGTAGTACCGATCCTGACCATTTGGGGTTGATCTTCCGTGTTCAGGTTGACCGACTCTACTTCTTCGACTGGTTCCATCTTTTCTTCCAAGTGATCAAACGACTTGAGGATCTCATGAGGTACATCCTCTTCGATCATTTCCTCATCATTGGAAGTTGGTCTATCAGTATAATCATGCTCTTTGTCCAAGTCAAATATTTTGTTTCCAAAATTATTTTGATTTCCTGAAACATTTTTAGAAAGAACACAATTCTCTGGTTTACCAACCAGGTAAGTATTTTCAACATGAACGGTTGAAGGGAATTTATGACCTTCCATTAATCGAATTGAATTGACTAGATTAAAACAGGGTATTTCAGCGAAAGTCGTACCTGAGTCCGCTTTTATAGTGCTTAGCTTATGTTCTTCTATAAAGAGATCAGCTGACCCGTCTGTTATATTTCCAGTATCAACCTCATATTTTCCTAGAGATCCGGTAATGGCCTCGCGAGTCCACTTCTTGATATTATTTTCGTGTTCCGTGAACTTAGTATCCAACATCTTCTGTAATTGTTCCATCAAGCTTGTTACGGCCTCAGCATCGATATTCATTTCAGATTCTATGCTCGTGTTCCAACTCCTGTTTTCAAGGAAACAAAAGAATATATGGTAACACAAGGGTGCTTATGCCTTGGATTTTGTGCAACAATAAATGCAGTTTATAATTAATGCATGTGCATGCAGGTTTCACTAATTATCGGGTAAGCTTGGGTTACCTTAGCAAAATATACCTCAGACGTAGTCGAAACTAGTCTTCTTTGGTACTGGGCTAAGGCTTGTGGTGTTTCGGATGATAACGCCTAGAGGGTTCAGCTTACTAGCCACGGATTTTCCTAAGATTCGGACTCGGACGATGCAAATGAAAATGCAAGATGAATGGGTGCGTCCAGTGTGTGTGTGCAACACCGAGAAGTGTCAAATTAAAACCCTAAAATCCCAAATATATTTTTCGAGTTAGATTCTAGTCCCCAGTGAAGTCGCCACTGTAGATACCGTCGAAATCGGTTAGGATCTCTAAATATCCAAATGGGAATCACGCAAGGAAATTATTATTAATAAGGGAAATTATTATCGAAGCCGCCACCCAACTTAGGGAGTTGGGACCCAAAATAGCACTGGTCCAAAACCGAGAAAAGTCCGGGAATCAAGATACGGGCTAGGAAGGTGTGAGGCACCTAACCCGTCCAATCCGAAAATTGGCCTCTACTTTATAATTGGGATTTTATGGTTCTAACTTGCATTAACCAATAATAAAATAAATACATAAAATTATGAAAGCTAATTAAATTATTAAGCTAATAAACAACGCACCAAATCCTGTAAAATGGAAACAGAACCTAGTCAAATCAAGAGAATTATTAGTATCACCAAAATATTATTATTATTACTACCACCAAAATTATCAATCAATATTATTTTCTAATTTCTTTATTATTATTGGATAAATATTATTACATGAAACTAGTTGGAAGCCTAACAAGCTAAGCTCCAACGACATACTACTACATTAATTGAACAGGTTGATGTGCTAGCCTACCAGCGAGCCTCATGGGTAACCTTGCCAAGGGGAGCCGAAACGGCGGGAGGGGGGGCGAGATTGTGTCACAAGGGGGGAAAACTAACTCTACCTTCCATGTTAATTCCTGCAATATTACGCCATTGGAGGCTAGAACCTGGGACCTCCTGGAGAGCATTAAACTTTGGGGAACGGGGATGACCAGCTGAGCTAGGGCCCGTTTTCAATATTATTATTTTTATTATTTTTATCACCAAAATTATCACAATGAAAAGGGGCCACGAAGGCCTTTATTATAACTCAATATCAAAATCGACATTACAGGAGATGGTGGGAAACCTAACAACAAGCTGGGCGCTGACACCTTTTTGAATAACGATCCCTAACCTATGAAAAAGAGAATTTCCCATTTTGAAATTGGCATCATGTTGAGCCATGCAATTCCTTATTCGCTTCAAAAAAATTACAAAATCCGAACCAAGTTCACCAAAGGTGGAAAAGGCTAGTACCCCAAACCCATAGTCGAGTGAAGTGCAAACACTCAAGTATTTATTGTTCTTACGGGTGACAGCTGCAGAAATGGTATGACCTGGAATGAAGTTGCGAGTACGAGCACTAGTGAAAGGGGAAACTCCAGTAACATCAAGGCAAACATCCCTACCATCTTCCCAATTATAAGCCATGATATCAGCTGGACGAAATTCTTTTCCGTTGATGACGCCTAAAGAAACCTCCTTTCTAGCTACCACACCAGCGCGGTAACACATATCTGCCAAAATATCCTTCACCAAATCATGTCTGAATTTGAGCCCAACCTCACTTTCACAATGGATAGCGTGATCGCCAAAAATATCCATAATCTTGCCACAACAAGAGCATTTACTGCCATCAGAAAAGAGGGGTATTGCCAAGCGGTACTGAAGCACTGATCTAAACTGTTTAGGCCCAATAGCCTGGCCCAGGCCAGGAATCGGGACTGCCTTGAGGAAGTCCATAGCGTGGATGGATCTGTTACACTGCCAAACAGCAACCTTACGTGAAGAAAGAGCAAAGGTGGAGGGTACCTGATCTCGAACTGTACCAAAATAAATAGCCGCCAAAGACTTCATGTAAAGGGGGGCGATATCGTTAATGTTGAAATTCGAAGAGGTAATCACGCAGGCTTGCTTGAAAAATTATAAGGCGCTGTGGAATTCAGGACCGGGGACTGTGGTGGCATGGCTCTTCAAAATAGAATGCTGCAAATGTCGGGTCTGCACCTGAGAAGCTAGGTATCAGTACTTCATTATATCTTACATCGTAAGTATACCAAGCCCCCCATCCTTGATGGGAAGTGTAGCCAATAGCTGTTGGACCAACCCGAAACCTGCACCATCTCCAACCACCAGATGAAGAAGATATTGCAATAGATAATCATCAAACCATACAGCTGCATGTGTTAGCGCCTTCGGGCAGGTGGTACGCAAGGCAAAATACATCCTCGATACCCCGGTACAACTACGTAAGAGCAGGAGTTCGTATTGGGGATCTTGCAACTCTTGGATTTTGTCCATAACCTTTATGGTCTTATCAATTCTATGCATCACAGTGTTGCAGCAAAAATATGAATTCAAACTTACCGGCCCACCAAGCAACCGCACACCATCTTTAGGCTTACCAATATTCACAGGGAAGGCATCGACAACATCTCTTCTCACGTCATACGAAGGCCAAAATAGCTCGGTCTTCAAAATGTTTAGATGTAACCCGTAGCCTGGTCCATCTTCCTGAAGAATCTTGAGAGCTTTGGATACCTCCTTCGTATCGCCTGCTATGGTACCGTCATCAAAATACCAAGAATGGAAATCTAGACTGCATTTAGAAGCAATCTTCTCCACGAGTGGGTGTAGAGCTAAAGCGAATAACAGGGGTCCAAGGGGGTCGCCCTGCTGTATACCTTGTGTAGATGATAAGATGTGGTCTCGGTAATATAGCCTGGCAGGATTTGAATAACAAAATTCAACCCAGTATGCAATACTAGGGCATCGAGTGCGTACCTCTCTGATGATAGCAGACCGATCGACGAGATTAAAGGCGTTAGAGAAATCGATCAGTAACATAGATTTGGTGGCATCCGAACCATATAACTCGAGCAATCTGTTGGCCGAGTGCAAAATTCCTTCCCCTCCTCCCGGAACACCTACGCCAAACTGGAAGTTTCCAAGATAAGTATTCAAGCTTTTACAGACCGAGTTGGCAGCCATTTTGGAGCACAGCCTACACCATATAGTACCCACCACAATGGGTCTCAAACCACCACAAGGCTTGATCAGCGGCGTCAGGGGGGCGCTGGCAACGAATTCACCTAGAACAGAAGGGAATTTTCCTGCGAGCAAAAGATTCACGACACCAGTAATCGATAGCAGCACATCTTCGGCAATAGCATCACTAGCTCCACTCAAAGCATAAAGGAGGTGCTGAGCTCTGAGGTCGTCCCTTCCACAGGACGTAACCTTAGGGAAGCTCTTAAGAGCAGCAAGTACGTCCATAGAATTAACAGACGTGTTAGGAGACGAAATGGCTTATGCGGGAATGATTGGAGGCCGAGATAACGGATGTTTCTGCTGGATTTCATGTAGAGTATCTGGAGTCAAAGGAGCAACACCACTAGATGAAAGGATATGTATATCCGCGGTGTAGTGACCGTAACTTAGCTTCTTCCTGCAGGTATCCAAATATTTTCTAGTTTTCTTCTTGCTGGGAGCACGCTGCTTTGAAGGTTGTTTAGTCAGGTCAAGCAACTATTGAACTAAACTGAGACACCCAGAAGGCTCATTCCAAGTCATTAGTGCTTTGTTGATTGCGGTTGTTTGTAGATTCTTTCTATTTCCAGAGCGCTCCTCACTCGAGTTTTGTGGCTCATACAGGTTTAAGGTGCAAATCGGCAACAAAATAAGACGTATCCAGGCAGCAAGGCATGTGGGGTTTGCAATAACAAAATCCAAAGCAGATTTCAGCGTGCGTGAAAAGTGAAGTCTGCAGTGTGGTGGGATACTGACCGTAGTTGGAATCTGTCTCAGCAGCAATTGGTTGAGCAATTCCACAGTAAGACCTGCAACTCCATCATTAACCGGTTCACATGGCGCTGAACTATCAGCTGCAACTGGGAACACAGTATGAGGCTTCTCCACTCCATAAATCAGGAAATCTGCACCAACACCATTGAACGGCCCTGGTATAACATCTTCAATGTGCGCTTTCGATTTGCAAGCCATCTTCCAAGTATGAGTGGTCATGCACCTGGTACACAGCCACCATTGTGTATCTTGCAGAACACCTTCCCAAGCATCAAAGCAATGCGCATCGTTTTGAATTCTTTCCTTGCAGACCAATTTAGCGTTTTCCGTAGGAAAATGCTGATCTTTAAGGTGTAGAATCCAACCACTTCTAGAATAACCTAGTCCACCGGTACCGCCCTGACAGCCATCGAACGAAGCAAAGGGACAAGGGATCTTATCAGTCTGTGACGATGATGAATCCATGGAAGATTGGTAAGATTGGGAATCCAGGTCGTCATTACAATCTGTAGAAGTAAAGGATCGTAAACGGGGTCTTTGCATTGCTTAATCCAAATGGAAGAAGAGTTTGTGGAAACCCTAGAAAGCAAGCAATGGCCGTAGCAAGCATCTGAATGCAGCAAACAATAAGTAGTGAGGAGAAAGGGAGGTGTATCTTGAAATCACGGACGATGGAATGGCTTGATTCTGGTTTTCAATCACCGGAAAAACCCATCGTCGATAGCCGGAGCTTCTCTCTCCTAAAATCTTCTTATCACAATCATTATTATTATTATTATTGAGAAATTATTATTATTATTGTGACACTACGATAGAACCAAACAAGACGAACCAATTATTCTAACAATTATTATTATTATTACTTTCAATTTCAATTTCACTCATAATCATCTTCATTATCGAACATAGAGGGGATAAGCTTGAATTGAACCAAACAAAACCGAGAACTAGCTATTCAACGAACTGGATATTATCAGACTACTATGCATATGTGGGTACACAAAAGAATTTAGTAAACGTAGACAACTGATGCAATATATTAATTAACGACAACCATGGATAAAGAACAAATGCTTATTAATGATTTTTATCATAGGATGCAACTAAAATGATGTACATGCGATATTCCTAGACTAGATGAGCATGCTGACATGAACAAAAAATATTGTGAGACACTTTCCTAAATCAGTTGACTAAAGATGATGATGGAGCATATATTAATTAATTACTAATGCAAAAAAGAAGAAGATGCAAGACGTGATATTATATCGACTAACTAATGATGATGATCCTAACTATAATGCTCAGAAAGATGCAACAAATAACTATATAGCTAGCCTAATCACCATGCAGCATATGACAACAATGAACAGGTTTGGCACATAATCAATACAAAACTGAAGAGCATATTCAAAACCATTACGCATCCAATAACAGAAGAGAGTAGTAGACGCTTCCCATTAATATTTGTTCATAACCATCACCAAACAAACACCGTTTCTTTTACAATGAATTGAGGGTTTCAGTATTACCTGTTTTTGAAATGTAGACGATTTCAATGTTACTTAGAACGGGATCGATCAACGGGGGCTAGTACTTCCGCGAACTCGATCTAAAGACAATCCAACACCAACCTTTCTATAAGAACTCTATGCTTCCTATTTATCCACTAAAATTCTCTTAAAAATTTCTTTGTTTTTCTCCCTAGGTGCTAGAATTTTTTTTTTCTCCCCTCTTTTTCTCTAACAAAGACACCCTATTTATAGCTTTCTTCCATCAACAATTACCTTAGGATTAAAATGACCTAAATCCGACGTCTCTTATTGAAAACCTAGATATTCTAACCAAATGAATCATTATTATTTCCAATTATTAAAAATTCTCCAAAATCATTTTAATCACCTTTACTAAAAATAGCCAAATATCATTTAATCTCAAATTTTTTGTTAATATGGAATGTCTTGCGGACAAAACCAAGCTAAAGTGTTGACATTTTTATTCATTTTGCTAATTGGGGTGGACGTCCAACATTGGAATTGTACTGGTCACGGATATCCTAAAATGGACATGAACTTGGTGGACTTAATTAGTGAATATTGGGTTATCATCTTGGACTTGGTGTTCGTCGGAACTAATGGGCACAAGCTAACATTTTTAGCACAAATGACTCCTAACAGACGTGCCTCTTGATCCTAGGTAAGAATGTTTAATCATTGGACATTTATGATGGGCATATTAACGGTGCTTTCCTAGACCATATTTCGCGGAAGTGCTCTAAACTACGTACGAAATTGGGGTGTATACACACTCTTATAAGTCAGATATTGAAGCGACATTCCCAAGATGTCTACAATCCCCTGAAACTTTGCAACATCTCATTATAGATTGTGGTCATTCAAGGTTGGTCTGGTTATCAATGAACATAAATGTGGAAACTTTGAAAGCACAACAAATTCAAGTTCAAGACTGGATGGCTAGTTGGTTTCAGACAGATTCAAACTCTTCAGTTAATAGTGAAGATAGGAAAATATGGGTTCTTAACCTAATGATTACATCTTGGACACTATGGAAAAATAGATGTTCTAAAGTCTTTGAAAATAAAAATAAAAATAAAAATATACATTTTACAGTTCACTCCATCAGGAATATGGTGAAATAATGCACTGCACTTACTCAGTTACATAAGCAAAAAACAAATTAGAACTGGATTGCTCTTGAGCTTAATCAGTTTAAAGTTAATCTTGATGCCTCTTTTCATAATATTACTCACACCTTTGGCATTGGTTTGATTATTCGTGACTCCACAGGGCACTGCAGCGGAATTAGAGGCAAATATTTCAATGGAGGAATAGACGCATAACAAGCAGAGTGCCTGTCCATGAAAGAAGATATCATTTGGGTCAGAAACTGCGGTCTTAGCAATGCTATTTTGGAAAGCGACTGTCAGAATGTTATAAACTCTATCAACACTGCCAAACCTTGCATCCACTGGATGAATCAAGGCCTTTTAGATGAAATAAGGAATATTTTACTTTCTGTGAACAATGTGATGGTTAAACATGTTAAAAGATCAGCAAACACTGCTGCTCATGTAATATCTAACTCCTCTAGGTCTGACAGACTATCTTTTGCTTATGATTATGACATCCCGGATAAATTATTAAGTATAATTAGGGATGATCAAAAAGCCTATCAACCTAAGGCAATGTACAAATCCTAAGTTATAATATATCTCCTTTGGTTTGCATCAAAAAAAAAAAGTTAGAAGTCTTATTCATATGGGTCAACATTGTATAAAAATCACAAAATTGGTCAATTAACCCAATAACGACAGTTCCTGGGTGAAAAAGACATGTACAATTTGATACTGTTTAAATGGACGAAAATGTAAAAATATCCAGGATGTAAACAGTTTCATCCTACCCATTTTCAAATGCTTTTTCTTATTTTTAATTTACATCAGGATGCATCCAGTTTCATCCTTGCTATTTTTTAAGTTTAAGCCAGGATGAATCCAGTTTCATTCTTGCTATTTTTTTGGTGTCCATTTCACCCATACTAATTTTTACTCGTCCATTAGAACCATGTTTTAAAAATATTTGGACAAATGACCCATTTTCTGTATAAAAATATATAGGGTCAATAAAAGTAACTAAATATGTGGCATGGAATTTGTATGACTTGTAGGGGAAATTTGCGGGGATAAATCAGAAGTCTTATTCACGAACTTAATTAGAATTCAAGCAACCTATCCTCGGCCATTCACTATAATGGAGAACTCATATAGCAACACAAAACATCCCTTGGAAAATTATGTATGTTGCATAAGGTTGTTTTTCACTACTTGTGTTCAAGACAACAATAAGACTTTAATTAGGTGGTCATCGTAAATTATATGTTGGTTATCTTTTTTTTTAGATAGTTACGCAACATGTATCTAGTTTATTATAATAATCCTTGTATATTCTAGGTTTTTTTTTCTTCTGTAAATTGAGATTATTGATCATAAACGCTAGATTTGATAAATTTTGATCTAAGATCTATACCGACACTAGTTGGTCTAAATCTACACTAAAAAGAGAACTTCATATAGGCTGTTTCAAAAATCCTTAAAAAGTTTTACAAGATATATTTAGAATTATTTTAGTTAATCTTGTTGTAGAATAAATTAGGTATCTCTACAAGTTTTGAAGAGTATAAACCCTATTTCTACATGTTTTCTTTGATATATATTTTTTACTTGATAGTTCTTCGAAACAAACACAATTTTTTTGAAAACCTTCATTTATATCTAAAGGGAAATCAAATAGGTATTATGTGAAACCGGAATAGCTTAAAATCGTCAGTGCGACTGAAGCAATTCCTATGCTTGTAAAGGACATTAGCTAGGAGAATCATGTGTAGGGTCTTCCGAGATCCAAGATATCTAAGGAGCACGACTGAAGATGAATTTCTTGGAGGGTTAATTCAATATCAACTACATTCCAATCCTAAGTCTGGTAGTATGCTAGTGTTTATAGCGGTTAAGGGGTGTTTAAACTGAACCAGGTCTTAAGATTTTTCTGCACACTTGAGAGTTTTCCTTGTTAACAAAATTTTTGATGTCTTGTTTTACTTTTTACTTCAGCATTATAATCATGTTTGTTATATTTAGAGTAAAAGCAAATAATTCCATAATTAACCTCGATAGTTTTTAGCTCAAATTATATATATATATATATAACCTACAGACTTGTTCATGTGAACTTGTATCTTAAAATACACATTACAAGACTTGTTCTTGTGGGAATTCGATTTGTGTATAGTTCGGGTACATACTAGGTTGTTTTTGGATATTTATATTTGAGATCGATCGTCCAATGAACTTGTTGTATAATTTTTGCTGATCTATACTTATTGGTTGTGTAAGTAAATATCCATATAGGTTCATGAATGAAAAAGTTGGTGGTGTACTTGGTACCCTCTCATTTTCAGAAGTCTTTTCCATTATTTGAAGTTGTAGACAATTGTTATCTCTAGTGAATTATATTGGGTCACTTGAGATAATATTCTTAGAATTATGATCAACTACTAAAGTTGTTACGGTTGATATATATAAAAAGATGGAAATGAGTAATAGGAAAGACGAATCTTCGTTACTTACCTCGATGAAGCTTCTTCAAATTGATATCTTCGTGTGATATTCAATTTTTCATCCGTCTGAGTAACTTGGGAAATCCGAAGACTCTACTTTCCAATCTATTCCAAACTGAAGTTGACTTTTGTAGGTTAAATCAAGAAATAATTTTTCCAACAAAAATATGACCACATACTTGACATACCAAAGTATGTAGGTTCAAGCAAGCATTCACTCTAACAGTTTCCATGTCACAAATTTCTTTGGTCCCAAGTAATCTTAATATTGTTTTGAATATTCCCAAGTAAACTTGTTCCCTTAGCTAGAACTTTCTTGCAATAGAGTTTTTTCTTTTGATAGAGGATGTAGGAGTTTTTAAACAAGTACTTTCCAAATAAAGGTACTTCTAAAGTTAGCTTGTACTTAATTAGGAAAATAGTTAACTTACTCGAATATCATGGAAACCGCAAGCATCCGAGAAGTTTTCCTTATAATATAAATAAGAAAGTGCACAAACATATTTGTAAATACAATAACGTACATGTAGATGGGGAAAAATAATTTGCTGGTTTTTTAGGAAAGTGAAGAGATGACCATTCGGACGAGACTCCTCAACCGAGAAAACTGCTTAACCTCACACAGATGCACTGCATGGGAGTGCTTTGAGTTTGAGAAATCAATCTGTAGGACTCCGGCCTAAACCAAGTCAATGGCCACTCTAGAGTCAATTCGGTCACAAAGAGTGAGATGGGTTGATCTGTAGGAGGGAAGCTGAGAATTATGTGAGATCAATGATGATCAAGGATTGTGAATGTGTTGAAGGTTTCTGCAAGTTTGTGTAAATAAGTTTCAAATGATTGAGAGAGTGTTTTTCACATGGTGATTCTTGGTTAGACGATGTATTGTCTGTTCAGTATCTCGTGGATTTTCTGTGTCTTTTTCAATCATGGATTGAGTGACTTATTTATATTATCGGAATAGTGAACATATTAATCCCAGTAAGTGTAACGGTTTCTTGTGTGAAAGAGTAGGAAATCGTGGTGAAACCAGTTCCAGGTCGTGTGGAGACTTGTTTAACCGTCCACCCACTAGTTTGCTAACTCCTTCAATAATTTACACGACTTACTCACATTTCTCATCGTGGATGAACACACGTGTCGTAGGCTACCAGACCAAAACCCTAAGTAATATCCCCCCATGTGACGTGATTGATGTCTCACGAACGTGGAGCCTGCAAAGCAGATGTGTATTTGATTAGTCAGTCATTAACTTGATCACACAGTGAGTCTAAGTTTTGTTTAATTGAGCATGATTGACGAATGCTTAGTGTTTCAAATATTGAACATGTCAGACGTATAGATCTTGAATGATGTTTATATTGCTCGTCTGAGAAAATATTGCAAATTCGATGAATTTTTGAATATTGAGTAAGATCAATATTCGAGCAACTGAGCAAGTATTGCTCAATTCGATAAATTATTTAATATTGATAGTTGGATCAATATTCGAGCAACTGAGAAAGTATTGCTCAATTTGATAAATTATTGAATATTGATAGTTGTATCAATATTCGAGCAACTGACCAAGTATTGCTCAATTCGATAAATTGTCGAATATTGATAGTTGGGTCAATATTCGAGCAACTAAGCAGGTATTGCTCAATTCGATGAAGTATTGATAACGTGACCCAATAAAATATTAATTAAAATATTAGTAGTCTACCAAATATTATATAATTAATCTAGATGTCGATTACTAGATCAACATAAAATTATTAGTGTTTTGAACTTTCTCAAAATTATGATTTGTGGAGCGTTTGTTCGAAACCCTAATTTTTGTTCAATTGTTCGTCAATTGATGAATTACTGAAAATAGGTCATGAGTGAGGGAGGGACCGACCACATGGGATGACAGACGACCATGTGGTTCCCAAATGCTCGAGTGAACATGTACCAGGGTCCTTAGTTGACCAGTTGGTGAAAAAATTATCAAATGCTGGTGTTGATCATTTATTAGAATAATGCTCGTGCAAGCGTTAGGTGATAAAATCTAATTATGGAGAAGTGAGGGACCATCCAAGGGAGTATAAAACCGGACCTTGGTGGTGTGGGACCATCCGATGGTCAACTGAGCAAATTCCAAGTTGGTTGAAAAGAGTTTGGACCCAATATGAGCAATGAGCAAATTAGGTTAAAATCATGAAGATGTGTGGGACCGGCTCCTTGCGAGACTTAGGGCCAGCCTTGGTCGGTCAAGGAAGCATTCCTGTTTCACCATAATGCTCGTATCTCAATCCTGAGAGTTTTGGTATTTTTCTGATGTGTGTTTGAGCAATATTTTGAATTTTCAGAAAAGTTTGATCTTTGACTGAAATTCTTGATTTTTTGCTCGAATAAGCAAGTAGAACTTTGCTCATTTGATCAAAATTTTGAGAATATTAAAATAATAATATTTTAATATTTGACTTGGGTAGCTTAGTCGGTCACGTGACCATTTTACTTTTTCATGGTTTGATCAATATTTGAGAAAATATGAAGAAACCATGATTTTTACTAAAACGGGGGAGTTTCATGAGATGAGGGAAATAATAATTATGAAAACAAGGGATTGCAAGGTGAGGGGAAATATGGAGAAACCGTGAGTTTTACTCAAATAAGTAAAGTTGCTCAAATGAAGGAGTCTTCATGAGTTTATGAAAATAACAAAATAAGAAAAAACAAAGGAAGAGGCGTGGGGGACCGGCCACGGCGGCATGACCGGCAGGCCGGTGGGCCCGATCCCTAGGCGCCTCTTTTATATATTTTTTTTATTATTATTTTCTCTCTCCTATTTTATGTAGGATTCCTCGTTTGTCCATACTCTCAAATGCTCGTTCGTGCATTTGGGTGCTCGTTCGTGCATCATTGTTGAGTACACTTGCACCATTTTCTCGGGGCTTACTCTGTGATAGTTCAGATGCCCGACCGTTGAGTAATTATTACTAATTCATGAAATTCAACGGAGAATGATTCATGAAACGGAGTAATAAAAATGAATTGTGTATCTATTACTAATCCATGAATTCAGCTGGGGAATTCAAGGAACGAAGTAATGAGATAAATTGGTTATCTATTACTAATCCATGGAATCAGCCGGGGATAGCCATAGAACGGAGTAATGAGATGAAATAGATTATTTTCTAGGAATTCACTCGGTGAATGTCACGGTAGAATTAATCTATTTTAGAATCGAGATATGAGATAGTTGAAGCATCATACTCGTTCTGAAGAGTGCATAGTCAGGGAACATCGAGTATCGCCGACGTCTTGAAGGCATTAAGCCCTCCTACAAACAATTATGTACAGAAAACCGCCCAATCGTTCTTCTATGTGGAGGTGGGTCTCTATATAGTAAGGGAACAACGAGTATCACCGACGTCCTGAAGGCGTTAAGCCCTTTAACAAACAATTATGTCTAGAGGATCGCCCAATTATATTATTCTACATAGAGGGAATGATGAAATGTGCAACATCGAATGCTCATCCGGGGAGGCTTTTCGAGAAACATATTCATCGTGGCTCTGAGAGGAACCCTCACTCAGTCAAAGATCGCGAAACGGTTCACAGATTGTAAAATATGAATCGTCACATGTGTTTCTGAAGCTAGGTCAGAAACATGTAGTATCATGATTTTACGATTTTGACCTTTTTCGAAAATCCATCATCAACAGTACCCCAAACTTTGCGATCCAAATAATATGATTCGCGAACAATTAAGATAGTTACTGGTTCAGAATTGTACAATATTGAGATGGTTCATGAACTAATATTTATGGTTCGCGAACTCAATGTCTTTTAGCATTAATAGAAACCACCGAAAATTGTGCAGTTCTCAAACTCCCAAAAGTAGTTAGCAAACTAGTTCAAATTGAAGTTCACATAATTATCCAAGTTTTTCCTATTTTGTGAAATGATAAATCTTGGTTCGAACTCAATTGCAACTTGGAGTTTTAGGAGATTCTTGCACAAATATAGTTTAGTGAACAATTAGAGTTGTTCTTAACTTAAAATGAGATAATTCATTTGAACTTCGCATGCTTGAATCCTAGTTTACAAAGCAGTCAAGAACAATCTTGAACTCGAAACTTCACAAGATAATATCACGAAGTTAAATTTTTTTTGTATGATTATTCTTTGTACAACATGGATTACTAAAGCCAACGACATTGTCTTAAAACAAATATAGGTAGAAAATAATGAGTCAAATAATATAATCATTCTTCACTTAACTATGTTGATGAAGTACTCGCTGGCATCTTCGTTTGATCTTCAACTTTAAATCTTCAAGGGTGTTCGGTGAATTCCGGGACTCAACTATTTAAATCCTATCCAAGTCCGAGAGTGACTTTAATATACTTAAATCAAGAAATAGTTTCGTTCATATAACATTGGTAACAAGATTGAAATAACAACACTTGTGGGTTCAACTGAGCAGTGCTTTAACAAAAGCTATTATATCACCAGTAACACCAAAAACATCACCTCCCCCAGATGAATCTTCATTGGAAGAACCAAGATGAGAAAATTTAAAGAAATTTTAGATATTTTACTGACGACTTTATGATAAAAAAATTTGGATATCCATGTCTTAAGAGAATTGGGATAACTAGAATCTGAAATCAATATATTTTGTGGAGAGGGTGGAGAAGGAGGAGAAATGAAATAGGCGACACCCCATAGTTGACGAGTAAAATTTATAGTAACTTCTAATAGATCTTTTTAACACCTCCTCATTTTAATGTACTTTCTAGTGATTCGTTCTCATTATTACCATTATTGATATTGATGTTTTTGTTGTCTATATTATTATCATCATTGTCTACTTTAAGGAAATTAACTATAAATCTTGATAGCCACAATATTTTTGATTTAGAAATAGACCAAAGTAAGAAATATATTGATAAAAAACATGATAAAATGTGCTACTCTTTAAAGGAGTGTGCACAAAATTGGACCTTGGAAAGCAGATTGATATGAACATAGATTAAACTTCAAGGTTATTGGTGAACATATATTAAAATGAATTTGGATAATATCAAAAGTAGGGGTTTAGTCAGATTAATATCATCGTTCACATTTGAGATTAGATTTCTCCTGCGAAACCTAGTTTGAAAAATCGAGAGAGGAGATGAGAGTTTCTGGTGGAGATCTATCATATATATTTTTCACTTTTGGTCCTTAAAACTTTTTTTATTTCATTAGAAACCCCCGAGGTTCATAATATATTGTATCGAAATCCTTGATAGACGGACGGCTGTAATCAAATTCCGTGTTTTATCTAACGAACCATATACAAAAGTACACACGGAATTCCCATTTGGGTCGTACAAAAAGTCGGGCTTTTCTTTATTATAGGAAGATTATTGATATTGATGTTTTTGTTGTCTATATTGTTATCATCATTGTCTAGTTTAAGGAAATTAACCATAAATCTTGATAGTCACAATATTTTTGATTCATAAATAGACCAAAGTAAGAAATATATTGATAAAAAAACATGATAAAATCTGCTACTCTTTAAAGGAGTGTGCACAAAATTGGACCTTGGAAAGCAGATTAATATGAACATAGATTAAACTTCAAGGTTATTGGTGAACATATATTAAAATGAATTTGGATAATATCGAAAGTAGGGGTTTAGTCAGATTAATATCATTGTTCACATTTGAGATTAGATTTCTCCTGTGAAACCTAGTTTGAAAAATCGAGAGAGGAGATGAGAGTTTATGGTGGAGATCTATCATATATATTTTTCACTTTTGGTCCTTAAAACTTTTGTTATATCATTAGAAACCCCCGAGGTTCATAATATATTGTACCGAAATCCTTGATAGACGGACGGTTGTAATCAAATTCCGCGTTTTTTCTAACGAACCATATACAAAAGTACACACGAAATTCCCATTTGGGTCGTACGAAAAGTCGGGATTTTCTTTATTATAGGAAGATTATTGATATTGATTTTTTTTTATCTATATTGTTATCATCATTGTCTAGTTTAAGGAAATTAACCATAAATGTTGATAGCCACAATATTTTTGATTGAGAAATAGACCAAAGTAAGAAATATATTGATAAAAAAACATGATAAAATATGCTACTATTAGTCTAGGGTTGAATATCCATGGTGTAGTTGCAGGAAAACCTACACTACACCCTTGATAAGAATTTATAGTAATTAACACATATTTGAAGATTAAAAACAACACTTTCTTATTTGATTCTCAGAAGTGTTTACAAGAAATGGAAGAAATCAAGAATACAACCGTTCTCTTGAATTTTCTCTCTCATCAAGACTTTCTCAACACTCAAAAAATACATCATCCCCCTTTCTGAATCTACTGGGTCTCTTTATATAGGGTAATTATATAGTGGATGACAGCTAAGTTGTCCTTTAATTTCGGATCTGACTTGCGATATTATCGCAGTAGTTATAATGTCAATTCTCGCAAGCGTTGTAACCATCGCTGGACAATCATGCTCTTCTCGTGTTTCTTCATTCGTCAGCTATTACGTTACTCTTTAAATTATCTTGTGATACTCGCAAAGTGTTTTTGAAGAACTCGCGGTGATGTTCGCAGGAGTGTTGTTAATCTCGAAAGAGTAATATCCTGGAGATATTCTGGTCCTACATCTTGCCTCTTCTCATGTCTTTTCTGCGAAGGGAAAAGACCATGAGAAATCAAAACCTTTTGAAATGCCACAGCTGTCTATTTTTCATGTTCTTTTGACACATATCTTTTCCTCGCCAGGTTTTTTCATGTATATTTTATCCATTCAACTTCTGACACGTCCCTTTCAACCACTACATTTCAACCGTTCGCGTCTCTTCCTTGTATTAATTGCAATTATTTTCTCGAGATTCTTTACCTTCTATATATATCTTCTTCACTCTTCTCTTTTCTTCTTTTTACCTTTTTCTTCCATCTCTCTGTAATCTCTCTGCAAATTCACTGTTCTTCCATAAATTCCGGATCTGCTACTGTTGCAATTTTTCTTTCGATCTTTTACTCCTTCAAACTTCATTCCCATACTAAAAATGGTTACAGCCGGTCGCAAATATGTGATTGCTTTTGAGAGGATTCAAAAAGAACTTCAAGACAAAGGTTTTACTTTATCCAAGATTCCCAATCAAAACCCTAAGTCTGAACTTTCTGTTCTATTATTTTCTGATCTTCCATGTAACCATGAGAAGATCATAGTCTCGCTAGGCCATCTTGAGGCTGGTCTTCACATTCCTCTCTATGACCCTGAACTTCCTTTATTCTATGAGATACTCTCTCACGTGAAGTTCTTGCGGGCGATATATCAGTTGAGTGGGGATTGCATTCGCTTAATGATTGAGTATGCTACTCGCGGTGCTGGTAAATAATCTCGTTACCCTGATACTGTGAAGAATCCTAAATTCAATGATATTCCAATTGTCTCCGCGAAGTATACTATGGAGAATTTCTTCATAAATTACGATATAATTCCTATGAAGAAAGACAACACTTGTTGGGGTGTCCGCTTACAGAAGAAGGATGACATAGCTGAAGATAAAGTTCTTATGTTAGATATCGATTTGCATACGGGTAATAATCAAGGCCTTCGCCACTCCAGTGATGATAAATGGTTCATTTTTCCATTATGCCTAGAGGGTCCCTACATCTCCGGTCCTCATGTATTTCCTGCGAATCTCGCAGAATATCAACCGTGGGTTTTCAACTGGCCTGAAAGGAATAAATATGTATTTTCCCTCAATTTTTTTGCATAATTATCATTATTATCTTCCTCATGTTTTCATTCTCTCGCTGACTACTCCAATTTTTCCAGATTAACAGGCTGAAACTTAACTACCAGAAATTTGGGAAGCCCATCACCTTTTTAGCCCTTAAATCTCTCACAGATGAAGTAAGAAATATTCCTTTATGATTCTTAACAATATATTATTGCCTCTATTTCTTATCTTTATATGTGTTCGCAGGTTATTGAAGAAATAGAACCTGTGAAGATTGTGAAAACTAAGGGGAAAGACAAAGATGCTTCTCGCAAGGAGAAATCTACTATTCCTCCCAAAGAGAAGTCTACTGCTCCTCGCATAGAGAAATCTGGTGCTCCTCCCTCAAAGAAAAGAAAAACCCAATTCTCTTATTCTTCAACTCCTCAATCTAATGAAGAAAATTCAAGGGATGATTCTGATAATGACAACGATGATGATGATGCTGATATCCCTTCCAATCTGAATCTTCCATGGACCAGCTATATAAATTTTTTGGCGATCTTACACATGGTATCGCAAATGATTATGGAAATGAAGCTCTTAATGGGGTATCCCAGGCTCTTTCCAAGATCTGCGATGCTCCCATATTGATTGATTCTCTTCAAGGAATCTCAAGATCAATAACTCCCAGTATCTTAAATTCTCTTGGTATTCTGGTATGTTTTCACTTCTTCACCACATCTATGCATTCATTTCCTCGCCAAGTTTTAATTTACATTGTTCCCTTGCAGACTGGAAGAGCTTCCTTTGCTGTTTCCTCAGACTTGGAGAAGAGGTGCGCATATTTTCGCAAGAAGAATGTGGAGTTGGAATCTGAATCTGCTAGTCTTCGTGGGCAATTGGAATTTTCTGACCTTCAAGAAAAGATCAAGCAGTTGGAAACTGAACTTTCTTTCTCGCAATATAAGGTCGCAAGCCTCCAAGATGCGAACAATCAACTTTATGGTAATAAATCTCTCTCTTTTTCTTTAACCTTGTATTCCTTTGCATTTTTTATTATTTTTCTTCTTCGCAGATGTTTACGGCCTTTCTGACGAAGCTGTATTCCTTTGTTATTTTCCAAATCCAATAGACGATGATACTTTTTTAGAGCTTCTCAATAAATCTTTGAATAATCCCTCCAATGATAGAATTAATTCTCTTTCCATAGATGAACTCATGTCTAAGCTTCGCCTCTTAGAAACTGACCATAGATCTTGTTTAGACATGGCTAACAAATTCAAATGCTTTTACCACAATGCTAAGGAAGAAATTAGAACTTTAAGGGCCAAGAAAAGTGATCTCTCAGACGATAAAGATCTTATATCTAGACAAGGAGCTCAAACTTTAGCGTATTTTCATAAAACCCTTCTTGAAGTTCAAATTGAAAGAGATAGACTTATCTGCGATAAAGAGGTTCTTGTTGAAAGAGAAAGCCAAATCCGTTCTCGTCTTCTTATTAATGATGATGATGAATTTGCTTGGGCTGCAAAGATTCTTGACAACGCCATAGCTAACTTAGGTGTAGATGTTAGTCTTCATGTTGAACAAGCGGCCTTAATTAAATCGCAGGAGCTGAAAGAGAAGGTTGTTAATTGTTCTTCCTTTTTAATTCCTTGTGTTTTATAGTTTTTTTGCAAAATTTCCAACTTTTTATTATATACTCGCATGAGCTGAGAAAAGATATACTGAAACAATTGGAGAACTTGAAGCTGATAAGAATCAACTCGCCAAGACTCTTGTTGCTCGCAATGAAAAATATTCAAAATTGAAGACCCAATTAAAGATTTCTGCTACCAATTTTAGTAATCTCCTTGTTAGTGTTCGCAATGATTCTGCCAAGAAGGTCTCTGATGATCACAACATTCCTCACTCTTTGTATCCTTTCCTCGCGGAAGAAGTTCCAGAGACTACTCCAAATCTTGTTATCTCTGATAGTGAAGCTGAAGAATATGGCGGGGATGAATGATACAGCAAAGATGATGGTGAAGACAAAGGAGAAGAAAAATCTGTCGAGGATGATGATGGGTCTAACTAGTTTTTTTTTCCTCCTTTTAATCTCATTATAATATTTGTACATTTATCTCATTCTTCTTGTGATATTACTGCAAGGTTCCTTAATCTATAAACTTCTTTTGCTTCCATCTGTATGAACAATTCTTTTTTGCAATATGGTTAATAAATAATTCTTTTTTGCAATATGGTTAATCAACATGATTATTAATTTTTATCCATCTGCGTAAATCTTTCATATAAAGATAAATAATAATCTTATCATTCCGTTCATTCCCATACTTGCCTCTGTTATTCATCTGCAATATGAAAGATTGAGCAGATTAATGTTGAATAAAATCTATTTGTAAACTTTGTCTCAACTTCTGCGTAAATATCGCAGGTCATGTCTGTATAATTTTATGATCTCTTGTGGTCTTATTTTTCCTTCCTAGTTAAAGGTCTTATTTAGCCACTTTTTTTTTATTATTATTTCTGCGACAAAATCGCAGGACGTCTTTACACTTACATGTATTGACCCATTGATATTGCCTTATCCGCATTTTGTCAATTTCTCTGAGACAATATGACAAGTCTAAGCTCCCTTGCGAGAACAAAGCCTTATGACATTTCCGTCTTGCGATGAAATCGCAAGACGTCTTTACACTTTCATGTAAAAACCCATTGATCTCATCTTAACTTTTTCTCATGGCTTGTTTCCTCTATATAATATTTGTCACGCGACAATATGATAGGCCTAAATGTTCTTGCAATCATAAACCCCCATGATATTGCCGTCTTTAGACACTTATCATCTCCCTAATGGAGGGTGCTGCCAGTATCTTCCCCCTGGTTGCCCCTTCAAGGAGGGCACATTGGCCATACAAGACTAGCTCCTCCCATCCGGTCTTAACAACAACCAGTTGTTTTCGTAGCCT
Organism: Papaver bracteatum; assembly: GCA_023529315.1. NCBI lineage: Eukaryota > Viridiplantae > Streptophyta > Magnoliopsida > Ranunculales > Papaveraceae > Papaver > Papaver bracteatum. The sequence continues at coordinate 357,238 of JAJJWX010004214.1, forward strand.
CTTGTCATTTATGCCTATATGGATTATAGTTACAAGACTGTACCCTAAGTGGGGTTTTCTTCGGGCCGAGTGCATCATAGCCAAGACTTGCCAAGAATGGTCAGGGTAGTTTCGTATGCCCTGGGCACTCTTGGCTCAACCGTGTACCTCGGCGCCTTGATCATACTCTGCACTCCTTAGGAGAGACCCTCGGTCGTCCAACCAGGATATAACCTTATATAGTTGGAAATCCAAGGTACCTCTCCTGGATGGGTTTTCAATAACCCCAATCTCCATGACTCAGGTTCCAGCAGCGGTATAACCTTATCCCGGAGCCATGCAAATGGATACCTCCTTATATGACGCACTTTAGGTCTTACATTTGCCTCTTACGGAATTTTATTCACGAACTAGGGTGTACGCCATAAAGGTTCGTCCCGTTCTTATATTTCTCTTGCAAGTATTGCAACTCTGATGAAATTTATTTTATTTGATCTTCTCTTTATTTGCATTTCAACTCTTGTATAATTTTTCAACTTTATCTTTTTTATTCAAACGAAATATTCTTTTGAGACATTTTCTTAAATTTCATCATTTTACCTTTTTACTTACTACTTTCTGCTTCTGCCCTTTTGTTACGTTTTGCTATTTTCTCTCCATCTGCGAGACGCTCGCCATCTATTTTTTGCAGCTCATGTTGATTTTACAATTTTCCTTCCTCTCGCCGCTCTATTGTATCAACCATCAACTTATCACCTATTTGTTTTTGCTTGATGTTTTGTTTCCAGTTTCTGCTCTTTGCTGCCCTTTCCTCGCAAGATTTCATATCAATTTCATAGCATTTCTTCCCATCAACCCAGTCTCCCTTTATTACTGCAACACCATTAGGATGAGGAAATTTAATACATTGGTGGAAAGTTTACGCCACTCCTAATATCCCATGTAGCCAAGGTCGGACAATCAGGGCATTATAAGGTGATTCAATATCCACAACACAGAATAGCATCTTAGAAGATATCCCCTTTAATGGAATTCGCATTGTAATTTCCCCTTTGGTCTTGTTGGAAGTACCGTTAAAACCATAGATCTTATATGTTGATGGTATCAAATCCTCGTCTCTCCCTCCCATGGTATTATAGGCATGATAAAACAAGATATCCACTGAACTTCCAGTGTCAATTAGAACCCTGTTAATTGCCCAAGAATCTTCAACTCTATCATCATCATTTTCTTCATCTTCTTCTTCTATTTGTTTTGGATTTATTTCTAATCATACCACCAGTGGGTTGTCATGTATCTCGCTAGGCTCTGGTACCTCTTGTGCAGTGAAAGAAATAGTTTGCTTTTTCCATTCCTCTAATGGCGAGACTCTCGCAATATTCATTATCTCTCTTCCATCTGCGTCTCTCGTGAAGACTCTGCTCAGAATGTTGTCGTGGAAATCCTCAATAGTCTTGTATGAATGTATGATGGAATTACAGAACAAATTCTTCGCCTTGGCTCCAATCTCTATCACAAATGTTTCTGCTCCTTTTACAGTATCCACTCTGCGAATATCTGGTGTTGGTGGTAACTGTTGAGATTGCGGATGTCCTATTAGAAAATGATTTAACTTTCCCTAATCAATCATTCTCAAAATTATTCTTTTTACATTCCTGCAATTATTTATTGAGTGACCATGAAAATGATGGTAAGGACAAAATTATTGATTTCGATTATTTTGATGTGGCTCTTTTCCCATATTCCAGGGTGATGGTATATTTTCCATCAAAATGATAGCCTCTCAATTTTTTTCTATGCTAGCATTCAGAGGTGGCATATTAATTTCTTCCCATATTATTCTTTGAATCCCTTGCCCTCTAAAATTATTTTGCCTTTGACCGCCATAAGTCTCTTGCGGCTGATCAAGTCTTTGAATTTTATTATTTCTACCGCGATTGTAATAACTCCTTTCCCTTTCATATTCCTCTTGATATCGACTTCCCATGGCTACTAACTTCTGCTGGTTTTCAATAACCACTTTCTCTTGTTGTGACTGCGAGGTGCTCTCCAAATTATTAATAATTTTAGGAAGTAAACTTCCGTTTGTCGCTATTGAGCTGGTGTTTTCGACTGGATATGATTCCATATTATTTTGTTTCTCCTCCAAAGCAATGTATTCTTCTTGTAGTTCTCGCAGCTCAATCATTGTAATGGTATTTTTGACTCTGAAAACTTGAACATATAGTAGATTGGTGGCGAACATAGCATTAATGAAAGATAAAATGAGGTATCTCTCATCCACTCTACCAGCCATTTCACTGCACATTCTCGCCAATCCTTTGTTTTAACCCAAATACATCTTCAATTCCAGGACGCGCAGAATTGTTACTTATGTATGCCCCCAAAAATGTGGTTTGTAGATGAGTGAAAGAAGTTATAGTATTCTTGGGTAAACCTTCAAACCACTTTAGCGCCTCGCCAGTTTAGCTTGATGCAAAGTATTTGCATAACACAACATCATGGTTCTCCTATTGTATCATACACCTAACATAGGCTTTGATATATTGAATGGCACATGTAGTTCCATCAAAAATACTGGTTAACGCTGGTAAATTGAATTTTGGGGGTATTCCTCCTAATTGTATTGCTTGAGTGAATGGAGTTTTTTTTGCTTCTTCAATCGCCTCATCAAGATGTCTTCTGCCTCCTTCTCTTCTATCATTTAACATTCCCCTCATTTCTGTTAATTCTCTTAAAAATTGTTCATTCCCAACTGAATTTTTCTCCATTGGTCTTTTCAGTGCAGATTCTCTTCTCCTGCACTCTTGCCCATCTTGTGTTGCGAGATTTTGATTTCCATCTCCATTATTTTCTACTTGTCTTTCTCCGTTATCTTCTCTTACATTTATTTCGCGAATACGCACACCGTTATATCTCTCATTTTCTCTTCTGCGATTTTCTTCTGCTCTCCTTTGCAACCTATCGTATTCTTCATTAATATTACCATTATTGCGGTTCTTTTCACGTCTCCTTTATCTGTTGTCATGATTATACTGGCGAATTGCCTCTTGGAATTCTTGCTCTTCTACCTCTGCTCTCAATCTTTCCCTTTCACAAGCTAAGCGTGCTTGTTCAGCATAATGTCTCTCAATTTCTCTTTCAATTATCTGCCGATTTCTTAGAGTTTCTCTTCCATGTAATATCCTCCTTCCTTCCTCTTGATCTTCTTCACCATCTTGGTTATTTTGTGCCTGACGATGTTCATTTTCTTGCCTTCTGTTGTTTGGTTGAATTTCATCTTGTGGTATGTAACGATCTTCCCTTATTTCTCTCCTTTCGCGATGTCCTCCATTTGGATCATGATTTTCCTCTTCAATATTTGTTATAGGTGATATTCTTCTTATCTCACTTCTAATTGTTCTCGAACTTGATCTCGTTGTGCTTCTTGATCTTACATTTTGTAACCTCATGTTTTCCATTCTCAATTCATGGTTTTGCCTTGCCAAGTTTGCACGTTCTTCCGCCTCTAATCTCCTTTCTTCTTGTATTCTTTGCCTTAAAACCTCTACTGTTTCATTTTCATCATCTCCATATATTAATCTCCATTTACTTCTTGATTTCTTCACTCTCGTCTTTCATCTCTTAATTGTCAATTTTCTGTTTCTTCTATTGAATCTGATCGCCAAGTATGCACGCTTACTCTATCATAATCCACAGCTCTATCTTGCATTGGTATTTGATGATTTGGCTATCGAACCTGATTTTCTCCATCATCCCTTGTTCTTACCCTTGAAGATTCTCCTATTTCATCTGTTTTCCACATGTAAGTCTTTTACTCCTCCTTACGGTTGTTGGTGGTTCTGATGTATTTCTTCTTCTTCTAGCCATTAATCTTAGTGAACTATTGGATATTGCGTAAGATCTTTCACTAATTATTCCAAATTCCTTCCAATCACAATGTTAATTTTTATCTTTTTCTTCAGATAATCATCAATTCATCCCTGTTTCGGGCGTCAAAATGTAGTTACAGGAAAACCTACACTACACCCTTGATAAGAATTTACAGTAATTAACACATATTTGAAGATTAAAAACAACACTTTCTTATTTGATTCTCAGAAGTGTTTACAAGAAATGGAAGAAATCAAGAATACAACTGTTCTCTTGAATTTTCTCTCTCTTCAAGACTTTCTCAACACTCAAAAAATACATCATCCCCCTTTCTGAATCTACTGGGTCTCTTTATATAGGGTCATTACATAGTGGATGATAACTAAGTTGTCCTTTAATTTCGAATCTGACTTGCGATATTATCGCAGTAGTTATAATGTCAATTCTCGCAAGCGTTGTAACCATCGCAGAGCAATCATGCTCTTCTCGTGTTTCTTCATTCGTCAGCTATTACGTCACTCTTTAAATTATCTTGTGATACTCGCAAAGTGTTGTTGAAGAACTCGCGGTGATGTTCGCAGGAGTGTTGTTAATCTCGCAAGAGTAATATCCTGGCGATATTTTGGTCCTACACAGGGTACCTTTATCAATAGTCATGGATTTTCTAGTGAATAACAAGAATTTGCAACAAAAAATTGGCGGAAGGAAATTACTTGTTGTAAGGATCTATATATTGAAATCACGGCTTAATCATCAAGATCTCAGCCTCGTAGGTCCAGGGCAGAAGAATAAAAAAAAATAAAAAAAAAAGATCATCAATAAACTACTTATTATTAAGAATGGATCGCTTAAGGAGGAATGTATGGCCGGCTATATTAAGCGACATGTGTCAATATCTAGTTTTTATCTTGAGTAAGGAATTATATCATCATGTTTCCACATCGAATCTTGTAACTTCCACATAAGAAAATTTTTTTGCAGGGCTGGTCAACGTTTGGACTCAACCGGTGATTGTAAAGAAGAAAATTTAGTCACCACCGATTTCTGGTGAGGTCACAAAAACAATTGCTCAGACTAATATAAATAGTTTTATCGTATATATTAGTACCTACCGATTTCTAAAGAGTTATTAGTGCCAAAGACACCACAAAACAGGTCGAAAAGAACAATGGAATGGGAAAGAAATAAAGAAAACCCCCACAAAACAGGTCGAAGGGAATGCGAATTTACATAATTTGTCACAAAGTAGACGTTGTAATAAGAATCAACATCCTCAGGAAAACTGAAAACCCTGATATCCTTGTTTCAGAATACACAATCCACCATGTTTTGTTAAAAGTCTACATCATGCTATACTAGGACTTAGGATGCTGATAAATAATTTCCTACATTTGGTGCCCCAAATTTCCTTTAGCGTATCCAATCCTTTACACTCTTTCATTAATAACCAAGATTCTACATGTGGCCAAAAATATGTATGCTAGGGCACAAAGAAAACCAAGTTCATATTTAAAAAAAAAAAATAATAATTAGAAAACCAAGGTTTCAGTTAGAAAAAACCTTAAGAACTAGCATAGTTATGAGGCTACCTCCCGGCCGCCGCTGCTATAGTTCTATATTCTCCTCAAGAAATTTATTATCACCCCAAAACTGTAAGAAGTATCTTTCTGTTGTTCTTGCAATCAGGTTTGCTAATCACTGTCGAAAAAGAAGACCATGAAAAAGATCAATTTTATTCTTCACTTCATGCATGTGACCCCCATTAACACTCTCTACCCTTGATAATAAATCGTTTGGATAATTTAGTTCTCTACCAATCCAAGTCATATCAAAGTTATCTCCTTCCCATTTTCTTTCACATAATTCAACAATGTGTTTAATTGTATCTCCTTTATTTAACTTCCTTTTCACATCTTGATAATCATTATTTCCAATTTCTTCGATTTTGCTACATTTCTTTACACATCAATTGATTATCACATCTTATAAGAATCTTTGAAATTTTCAGTTCTTATGCATGTTGCATTTCCAGGTTCAATGCTTCAACTTCATGGAATCAATTTCTTTCAAAAACGACATCTTTCCAAGCATATAGCAATAATCCTTCCATTTGGTTGAAGAACACACCACCATAACCTCATTTTCTACCTTCTCTACATTGCTCGCAAATAGCTGAGCAACATGGACTGATCTAGTTTTCTTGCTTCCAAAAAAATATAAATTTTGGGATACGTTGTATAATTGGGAGGTAGAACACAAAATTCTATCAACTCAGGATCCACAATCGGAACAAAAGTGTCCCATATAGGATCTAGGCACACCATCTTTGTACATAAACAATATACAAATAAAATCTAGTAAGATTAACAAGTCAAACATCACCATTTTACATTTTATACCTAACTCTTCATTCAAGCAAGCAAAAATATTATCTCATTTCTTCAACCAGAGGAGAAATATATTGAAGAAGGTACTCATGGTGGTCATTGTCAATCATCTAACAATGGGTCCAGGGATTCACATCGAGACGGTCGTTACTAATTATCCAAGGGTTTGGGTTGAAACTCGAGAAGATGAACATTGTTTCATTTCATCTTACATCAGTTCATTTTTTATATTACATATGCATTAGCTTCATTATCAACTTGTTAGGATTTTAATTAATTTATGTTGAGATTTTTCGTTTTAGCGTTTTCTTAAATGAAAACCAAGTTATGATATTTGGTATTTTTCTTTGGGTCAATTTTATCTAATCAATGAAATTTGTTAAAATTTATTTACGCTAGTGATAAAAAATAAATAATTATCAACAGAAGAAATATTTTTATTTACACATAAATATATTTTTTCGACGGCTAAGAAAAAATGGAATATCTTTGATGAAATTTTTTGACTAAAAACCAAACTGATGTTATTTACTATGAAATCGAGGTGATTTTACCTTCCATAATTTTAGAGAAATAGTAAATTATTATAATATATCGAAAAGCGATCGAAAGAGATGAAAAACTTTCATGACTCAGAAATTTAAATACATTACTGTCTATTTGAGTAATTAGCATAATATATTATTAATTATATTTTTAACTCTAAAATGATTATTTTCTCTGTAATACTAGTAAGCTTGTTTTCGTCTGTTCGAGAGACATCCCTATAAAAAAATATATGAAGAACCTATAAATTTGATTCTTTAATTTATGTATTCGAAAACTAAATCTTGTTTCCTGGCTTTAACTAATTTATGGATCAACTAACCTTTCATAAATCTGAAAAAAGCCACCAATCTGGTTTCTGTATGGAAATAAAAATAACTTTCTAATCAATGGTACACTAAAAAATTTCCAAAATGGTTTTAGAGTAATCTTTACATGCTTGATATGAAGCTTCATCTCATTTAATGATTCATCTTTGAGCACGCGTCATGTAAAAAGTGTGAATGTTACATTATTACACCCTTCAAAGAATTTCTTCCCCGAAATTCAAAACAAAAATTATCGTGAACAAGCATTGTCGATTTGGATTTCTTGAGCGTATGTGTCGTATCATGATGCTCAAAAATCGTACAAGGTTTCTTCAATTTGTCGTAAATGAAAATTAGGACCTTTGGAGAACACATCCCATACGGCATACCCAAGAATTTTAAGAGAGTCCACAACGTTATCAAGAATATCGATTTGAATTCCCTAGGCATACATCCATACTACATATATACTCAGGATTACCAAAAGGATATATCAACGAAGAATATTAAGTGCACGTGTTATACCATAATACTCAAGGATGCCCAAAGTTCAAAGTTTTCCGCTAATGTAGTGGAAGTTAGAAGACCTGAAAATGCACATCGTTCTAAACATATAAGGTTGAAAAGGAGAGGGTACCAAGTACAACACCAAAATTTTCATTCATGAACCTATGAGACAAACTTGTTACAGTCAGTAGTATAGATCAACAGTTGAGATCCTATACCTGAATTCTAAAGAAAGTTCTTTTTACAATCTATAACTTCGGTTACAAAACAGTATACAAGATTGTTTAACAAGGTAAACCTAGTATGTACACGAACTATGCACAAATCAAAACAGAAGGAAACTACAACAGTAAGAAAATATAGAACCGTTTTTCATAATCCAACCCAGATACACATGAATATACATGAACACAAAGTGATGAACTCTCTTTGACACCAAAGCTCAATGCACTAAGCTTAAGAAAGCTTACTACCTCAAGCCACCCTCAAACTCTATGGAACATAACAAAATCCTAGTAGAGAGAGTTAACGATATGATAACATGAGTTTAAAGAATGCCCAAATACGATAACAATAAGATACCAAATCGAATAAACCATAAACAATGTGTTAAGTTGTTGAGCACATCCAAATCGAAGTATCAAAGGCCTTACAAAGCCAATACACAATCGAAATCATATAAAACCAGTGAGTTTGCAACAATCTATTGTGAGGGTCCGAATAACCAATTGTCGTAGTTTATCAGAAAACTACCTTATCGTCCCGGATGATCTTCCATAGGTTACCATTAATATGGATTGCCACTTGTTGGCCCGAAAAAATCATTAGTAGTGTTTGTAATCAAGAGGATGCTCAACACAATTCATAAATAATTCACAAACATCGTTAAATACGAGTATCGAACAAACCATTAACAAATATACCATTGAAGCAACTTACCTTAGCTTTTCCTAACCAAAATCATAAATACAGGTAAGTATTAAAACATAAAGGTGGGCAAAACTCTGAATCGTCAACTGCATTAAATCAATAAGTTTGTGTGGAAAATACGTTTTAAACCACTTACACTCATAAATTTCCATGAGCTTTAATACAAGTTAAAATTAAACAAACTTTATAAATTTAGAAATTATATAAAGCCTTTATTCATGTAAAATTACCAACAAAAATAATAAATTCATTAGCTCAAATAACCAAAGATCTATAATACAAAACAGAATGGGTTTTTGAGCTTGGATGGTCGGATAACATTTTGAGAGACAAACGTTGCATCCGACCATCCTGGTCTCATCCCAGCGAAAGACATCTGACGGTCATCGTTTCTGTAACCCCTCCCATTATGTATCAAAATTTATTAATCTTTAATTATTGCATCACCTCTTAACTCAAGATATTCAAAGAAACATTAAATGAAATCATAATATATCATACATGCATTAATTGGATTTAGTGGTGGCGTGATGAATCTAATGGAAAATGAGATTTATTTTTATTTTTTTATTCATAACTCATAAGTGAGCATACACACTATTACTTAAATGATTTTTTGTTCGTTTTTGGATAATGTATATGAATAATTTTTTTACAATTTATTTATAGACATTATTTTTGTTTAAAACAAAATAGAAAACTATCTTGCAAATGAACACGATTTAATTTAAATTCTGGAAAAAAAAGAAAAATTCCACCAATCAGATATCATATTAAAGCAGTGTCGTTACGACACGAGCTATATCTATATATTTATTGAACTCTACTGTTAACCTTATGTCGTGCCGTTATGGCGCGAGTTATTTCTAGTGCAAGTACAAAGCAACAACATGATTTTTCAAAAGTTTCAGCTCACATTGTATGTTTTCAAAGAACTGTGCAGAACTTGTTACAAAATAAAAACAAGTGTTTCTCGGATCATTTTAAAGAAGAAAACATATGAAAACAAGTTTCAGCTTGTTGCCAGGCTACCCACCAACTTTTTGTAATCTGACCTTCAAAGGCTTTTTATATATTTTAAAGAAGAAAACATAAAATTTAATATAAAAATAATATGGAAAATCAGTGAGTTTTATATCTTTTTTAAAGTGTTTCAGAAAAACAGGACAAAATTCATTACACAATGAAATTCAGAAGTTTTGATTTCGTTAGAAAGCTGAGAAATCCCTCTTTAATTTAAAAATAGTAAAAGAATGCATTGAGGTACATATCCATATGAAAACATCTCGACAAAACAGGACATTGGCACCCTTTTTCAGGAATTCAAATTTCTTTTCACAAACACATGATGTGCTATCTCAAAAACTCTGTTGAAGACTTGATTTTCACAAAAATCAGGACTTGAATAAATACCCAATATTCCATTTACCAAAAATGAATGAATAACAAATTCATATAGGAGTTAAATTATTCATGAAGTAAGAATAAAATTAGCGTATTTTGAATTGAAATACATGCAAGAAATCATTACCCAATGAATATTGAAAAAACCCATGTATATAATTACATGTAAAACAGTTTAAACATGAAAATTAAGATAAACCTTTAGTTTTTATGAACCCTAAAATCAGATTGAAGAAGAACAATCACAAATACGTTTTAAACATCTCAAATTCATCATATAAAGTATCATAAGATTATGAATAAATAGAAATCATGAAAAACAATTCAAAAACAGTAATCAAGTTGAACTTTTACCATACCTTTTGTGCAATTGAAGCTTCCAAATCAACCAAATTAAATTAATCTATCAAACGATGTAACTAATCTTAAAATTTTCAAGTTTTAATAAAAATATTTTGTTGGAGGAATAAGAATTAAAGAGTGAAAAGAATGAATTTGTCGGAACTTACACTTGGGCACATACCTCGGGATGGTGTCGTTTTGCCAAAATTTCAAGTGTGAAAACTATATTAACGTATGTACATGTTAAGGGCAGGCTCATGTAAAGAGAAATATAGCTTTCTCAATCAAAATCCAAGTGTTTCTCAACCAAAACACAACGACAATTAGGTTTCACGCTCCACATTGCGCTACTTCTAATCTTCCAATCCAAATGGATTAGGCTTGCACCCTAATACTTTAAGAAAAATACTTGGATATTACATTACCTCTCTTCAGTAATACTTGGGTATTATGATAGGTGTCTAAAACACCGTATTATTTATCTATTGTTTATGCTTTCTCTGCTAGTTTTCTTGTAAATTATGTATCTTATGTTTTGTTTTTGAGTATTTAGGTACTTTGGAGTCATTTGGATCAAAAGAAGAGGAAACACGGAAAAAGCGTTGGAGGCGGATTGTGTCTCATTATTTGCTTTTATTTCTTCATCTCTGTCTGAAAAGTATGTCGGCTTTAGTGATGCAAATTCTGTCTGAAAAGCACGACAACTTTAGTGATGACTCTCATTGAAGAGTATAAGTGAATATGAGAAATAAGGGACGGTTGATGTTAATGGAAGGACTCGGAGAAAGCGTTCAATTGGAGCATAAAGGGGCGAAGATGTCATTTCCTAGGCGAACACTATCAGGAGAGTCGAGCCATGGTTGAGGGTCGACCAATTCTACGGGAGCACTAAAAACCGCTGATGTTAAGGGGTTGCTAGTTGTTATGGGGTACCCATTGGGGTGTCCCTTAGCCTATGTATTGGGGTGTCTAAATCCACCCAATCATTCCTATAACCCTAAATTGAGAAGGATATTCTCAATCATTTTCATTACTGAAATTGATGAGATTGAGAAATAAAATAATGCACAAAGAACACAAAATCGGGAGTTGAGAGCAGTATCTGCTGTTGTTACCAGATCGAGATGAAGATTCAAGGAACTGAAGAATGGAGCAAAGGAAAGATTGGGTTTGTGTTGGATTTGAAGAAATCAGAGGTTAGGGTTCTGTGGATGAATTAGAGATGGAGCTGGGTTTGAGCTCGATCCGATTGATTGATGAGAACTGTTGGTGTTGTTCAATGGGTCTGAGATGATTGAAGAATGGGTACCGCTTTTTGAGATTGAATGGGTTTGTGAGATAGTGTTGGCTGGGTTGCTGTGATTTCAGTGAAAGATTAATGTTGAGATGCTGGTGCTGTAAATGAGAACAAATCAGCTAAGAAAGTGAAGATTTGTTGTTGTTCGATATAGAATAACAAGGGGTTTGTAGGAAGTGATGTTGAATAGGGATTGCAGTCAAGAAGAAAGGAAGAGCTGGTGCAGTCACAGCTGAAAACTAATGAGGAATGACAAGGACTGGAATTGCAGACTCTGGTGGAATTATGGAGCTGCAGATGGTTGTGATGTGTGTTGTTGGCTGGAGGTTATGCACATGAGTCAGGTGGATCTCTACAAAATATGTGCAGCTGGGTTAAATCTGTTGATGCTGAGCAGAGAGCTGGAGCATTGGTTATGAGTTGGAAGAGATGCAGTTGAACTGCAGTTTGAAGCAAATGGAGCTCAGTTCAAGGAAAGAGGTGCAAAGGAAGTTCGAGTGATGTTGTGTTGGCCATGTGGAATTGAGGTATTGGTGATCTTACAGTCAATAGGAGATGATATACAAGGTGGTAATGGTCTTGAATCACCAGGAAAGAGGAGAAAGAAAGAACTGAATTGGGGAGCTACAGCTGCTGTTAATGGAATCTGCAGTTGGGGTTGAAGTGATGCTGGGTGAAATTATCTTGCAGATCAAGCTGGCAGTTGGAGTTGATACTGAAGTTTGTTACTGGTTAGAATGGAGAAGTAGGTGAAGATAGTGCTGTGAGATTGTATTGGCTTGATTCTGATATTATGTAAGAAGCTGCAATGGAAGCTAGAACTGGTGCTCAAAGATGAGGGAGTTAGTGGTATTGGAGATGGTTGAACTCAAATGTTAGAATACAGCTCAAGATGAGGTTACAGGGAAGAGAATATGGATGGCAGTGAGTTGGAGTTTGCATTTTGGCAGTTGCACTAAACAGCCATCATGGCTGGGTGGCAAAGAAGCATGGCCATCTTGGCCGTGAACAGTTCTGGCCTGTGCAGTGGCCTAGTCATCCCAGTTATCTATGACAACTTTCTGACTTGAGTTGACTCGTCTTAACCCGGCAGTGACTCAGGGGACTTTCTGAGTTGACCTAATTTAGCTCGTTGACCGTTTCAGGTGGCCGGCGGCGACTTTCCGGTGCCGGATTCCGGTCAATTTCCGGCCAAAAACCCAGTTTTCCGGCGAGCACTTTTGGGACAGATTTTCTACACGGTTTTGTCTCACACGTGGGCTTGGTGGATTTCCAACTAATGGACTTTGAAGACAAAACCTATTTTTGGAAGGAGAAAAAGCTATAAAAAGGAAGTTTTCTACAAAATTTGGGATACAACGTTTTATTCTATTCTTGGAGATTTTGTAGAGAACTACTTCTAGGGTTTGCTTTCTTTTATGTTTCATCTATTTTGTTTGAATATTATGATGATGAACTCCATGAATATGAGTAGATAAATACAATAATTGGTTATGGGATAAAAAGTTGATTTCTTCAAGCATGTTATTTGATTCTATGAATTAGTTTTGTCTCAATTTTATCGTTTATGATTCATTGTTTTATTATCATATGATTTGAATGCTAGTTTGGTTGAGTCCGGAATCAATTGGATTTGTTTTCAGCTCTATAGTTATATTAGGGTTTTCAATACGTAAAATTTGTTATCTCTGATTTTTAGTAGCATCTTGTGGTTAATACTTGTAGTGATACATCTTTTTAATCGCATATGAATCATAACCTTTGTTAAAACGAATTAGTTCTTTTACACGTTTGTTTGCATCGATTAGTCTTATTTCATAGAACTTATTTCTCTTAGGGAGTTAAATCTAATTGTGCTTTTACACTTTAGGTTGCTTTTTAAGAAGATTTCATGATAGCATCTTTTAATGTTGTTTGTGATAAAATCAGGAAATAAATGGGATACTCTTGCGATCAAGATATCCTAGGACTTTTGATAATTGAGAGATTAAATACCAATTCTAATCATAGATGAAAAATACATGTTTGTGAATGATACTATCCCTTAACCAATATCCTCTTCTTATTGATTATTCCAACTATTTACTTTGCTTTATTTAGTATTATTACTTAGATAAAAACAAAAACACACCTTGGGTTATTTACTTAAGACCATTATTAATGTGGATAAGGGAACGCTAACTATGGAGTTTGATGGAGAAGTAATACGTTTCAGCATTTTCGAGACGATGCGATATCCTAGTGATGTCCACTCTTGCTTCTCCGTTGATGTTATGGATATATTGGCACAACAAATGTTTGAATTGAATGGTGAAGATGCTTTGAACACCGTTCTAACTACATCCATTGATAATGGTGTAGAGTGTGGTATTGAGGTTAAAGAAGCCCTTGGTGATCTCAACTCACTACAAGGATGCCTGGAAACTCATAATATCTCTTTTATTTCTTTACCATGCAGTGATGAAAAACTTTTACCTTCAATTGTTAAATCTCCAAAGTTAGAATTGAAACCTCTTCCTAGTCACCTAAAGTACTTGTACTTGGGTGACAATGAAGAGTTACCTGTGATTGTTTCTAATGAGCTTAGTGAATTACAGGAGCAAAAACTTCTAAGGGTGCTAAGGAAGCACAAGACGGCCATAGGATGGACAATTGTCGATATCAAGGGTATAAGCCCTGCCGTTTGTATGCACAAGATACGTTTGGAGGACGATGCAAAGCCTACAAGGGAAGCGCAGCGTCGTTTGAACCCCCCTATGATGGAAGTTGTGAAAAAGGAGATACTCAAGATTTTGGAAGTGGGTGTTATCTACCCCATATCCGATAGCAAGTGGGTGAGCCCGGTACAAGTTGTACCAAAGAAATCAGGTGAGACCGTGGTGGAGAATGATGAGAATGAACTTGTCCCAACTCGTGTGCAAACCGGTTAGAGGGTTTGTATTGATTATAGGAAATTGAATGCCACTACTAGAAAAGATCACTTTCCATTGCCTTTTATTGATCAAATGCTTGAACGTTTAGCTAGACACTCTTATTATTGCTTTCTTGATGTCTATTCAGGTTATAATCAGATTGTGATAGCGCCGGAGGATCAAGAGAAAACCACTTTCACTTGTCCTTTTGGTACTTTTGCTTATAGAAGGATGCCTTTTGTCTTGTGCAATGCTCCAGTTACTTTTCAAATGTGTATGGTAAGTATATTTTCAGAATATGTTGAAAACATAATCGAAGTGTTCATGGACGACTTTAGCGTCTTTGGTGATTCATTTGACCTTTGTTTGAACAATTTGTCACTAATCCTTGAACGATGTGTTGAAACAAATCTTGTGCTTAATTGGGAGAAGTGCCATTTCATGGTAACTCATGGCATAGTTTTAGGCCATATAGTATCTTCTAAAGGCTTGGAAGTTGATAAATCTAAGATAGATCTTATTCGTGCTCTAACCCCTCCCACTACGGTGAGGGAGATACGCTCTTTTCTTGGTCATGCAGGTTTTTATCGTAGATTCATCAAGGATTTTTCCAAGATAGCATCACCACTTTGTACCTTATTGCAAAAATATGTGGTTTTTAACTTTGACGAAAAGTGTGTGGCGGCATTCAATTGTTTGAAAGAACTTTTTATTTCAGCCCCTATCATTAAACCACCGGATTGGAGCAAGCCTTTTGAGCTCATGTGTGATGCAAGTGATTATGCGGTTGGTGCGGTACTTGGGCAGCATGTGGGGAAGATACCTCATGCTATTTATTATGCTTCTAGAACGTTAAATGAGGCCCAAAAAAACTACACAACCACTGAAAAAGAGTTATTAGCTATTGTTTTTGTTTTGGAAAAGTTTCGCTCTTATCTAATTGGTATAAAAGTTGTTGTCTTTTCAGATCATGCAGCACTAAGGTACTTGCTTACAAAGAAAGAGGCGAAACCGAGGCTCATACGATGGATTTTACTCTTGCAAGAGTTTGATATTGAAATCAAAGACAAGAAAGGAATTGAGAACACCGTTGCGGATCATTTGAGCCGTCTTGCTGTGGACAAGGAAGCTATCCCGTTGCGTGAAAGTTTCCGGATGAGCAACTATTCTCAATTGCGTTTGCGGAACCATGGTATGCGGATATTGTGAATTACTTGGTGTCTAAACAAATCCCAAAGAACTTGTCTCGTGCTGAGAGGGACAAACTTAAGAGGTTAGGAAACCAATATATATGGGATGATCCATACTTGTGGAAACATGGCAGCGACCAAGTCATACGAAGGTGCGTTCCCGAATCTGAATTTAACTCTATCTTGTCTTTTTGTCACTCCTATGCTTGCGGAGGACATTTTGGGAGTAAAAGAACAGCTCACAAGGTACTTAAAAGCGGTTTTTATTGGCCAACCTTATTTAAGGATGCACACATATTTTGCACAACTTGTGATAGGTGCCAAAGAACAGGCAATCTAGGTGCCCGAAATCTAATGCCACAAACTTTTATTCAATTTATTGAAGTTTTTGATGTATGGGGTATTGATTTTATGGGTCCTTTTGTCAACTCTCATGGGAATTTTTATATCTTACTTGTTGTTGATTATGTATCGAAATGGGTGGAAGCTAAGGCCACCCCAACTAATGATTCTAAAGTGGTTTCAGATTTTGTGCAAGCTAACATTTTTGCAAGGTTTGGAATTCCAAGAGCCATAATTAGCGATGGGGGTTCTCACTTCAAAAACATGTTCTTACAAGGATTGTTGAAGAAGTACAATGTGTCGCACAAGATTGCAACACCTTATCATCCCCAAACCAATGGACAAGCCGAGGTGTCGAACCGAGAGGTGAAATCCATTCTAGAGAAGACGGTGAATCCAACGAGGAAGGATTGGAGCATAAGACTTAATGATGCTTTGTGGGCTTATAGAACCGCATACAAGACACTAGTGGAAAACATGATTTTTAAGTCTGTTTGTGTTTTATAAAAATGTCTTCCATGAGAATTCTTTATCATTAGTGCTTCCCGAAGCAGATGTTTTAGTGAGAAATCAAAACTGAGTCCCTCTAATAGACGTTTTATTAAAGGGTAATTTAATAAATAAAACGAGCTTCTAGAAGGAGTACAATTAAGACTTCCGTAGAAACTAGTTTCCTTGGTCCTATTTTTCCTCGCCTTGCGCACACCACACCCATATCTCTCTCTGTTATTTCTTTTATCTTTAAAAAACCCTGAGAAACTTATCTTTTGTTCTCATCTCTCACTATGTTGTTTCTCAGACAACAAATTTCACAAAACGATCTCCAAAGAACAAAAATCTTTCAATCTCAACTCTCCATCCGTGATCTCAGAAGAGAAAGACAAACGCTAGAAGGCTAGAACCCATTGAATCAAATCAATCTACTCACCTAATAGATCTGAAATCAGGGGCTTTTTCTTTTTTGAAGGTTAAATAGTATACGAATTCCCCAATATCTTTAGTCGTTTCTGATATTTGGCTTATGATTGTCACCATCTAATTTTGAATTTTTGGGTTTTGTATCGAAGAACATATTTTAATTTTTCAGATGGTGAAGATGATGTTGATGCTATTATTTCTGTAAGGTATACAATCATTCTTACTTTCTCTGATTTTAATTTCTCGAATTAGTGTGTCTTTAATTAATTTTTTTTTCCTATTCAGAGTTTAGATGTGTGGATCTGGTATTTTTGATTGATTTGAAGTGTTCATTTTGTTAGTAGTCACTCGATTTTTGTATGGGTTTTCTATTTTACTCCTCTAAGTGATGGGTTTAAAGTTTTGTTGATTTCCTTCCATTTTCTTTGTATGATATTGTGTTAGTGTTTTATTTTGGACTTTGATTATCCGGCAGTCGTGTTGGTTAGAACGAATAAAAGACATAAATTTTCATTGATTTTGATTGTGTATGTGTATGTGTATGTGCTTGTAATTGTTGTGTCTCTATGTGATTCGTGTTTGCAGGGGACAATTAGCTATAAAAGGGGCTGGAAACATTTAGCAAAGGACATATTTTGACCAAGACAATCCTGCACTCTACTTGCTTGATAAAAATTCAGAGAGGATATTTTTAAATTAACCTTACCTCTCTTGGTACATTAACCACTTGGAATTCTAACTCTGCAGCTAAAGCATTGGAACTATTCCTGCAAGATCTCTGTGACAGGACATATGACGTTACCCTTTGTAGAGGAGCAAAGACCATGATGTGTTCCTCAAGGTGTTTTCTTACCACTTTTTTTTACTTAACTAGTAAGAGTTCTTTCTATTTGTCACTGCTGACAAACCATATATATACTTGTGGATTGTTGCTTTTTATTAGGTGGTTCCTGGGTTGGGGGTATTGTTCATGTACTCTGGATTGTTGGTACTGTTAGTGGCAATGATGGTGAGTCCACTTTAGATATCTTGCAGGGTTAACCTAGATTTATATACTAATGCATATACTAATGAACCCTGAACATAAGGTACCATGATATTTTTGTAGGTAAGCATGAACTTCACTTGCTTTACTTTTACCAGTTGTGCTCCGCTGTTTCTCTACTTGCATAGCTAAAGTTTACTACTTCTTTGATTGTAGGTCAACAATTCTTGATATCAAAACTGGTGGAATCACAGATAACAAGTATGCATTCGGGATCTTAGTGTTTATACTTCTAATAAAGTGTGCAGACCTATCTCCCAATATTAGCGCATTCGAAAAATTATAGTTCTTAATATATAGAGCGCTCACTAGCTTTGGTGTGATTCTGATGATGACTGGGATTAGGTATTTCAATCTCACAAGACCATGTATTATTGATTTGAAACTTATTTGTGTCTTGAAATCTTCTGATTCACTATTTTTAACTTCAACCTCTCTTTTATTTGCATCTATAACATCAACTAGTTGGCATTTAATGGTTACATTTTGCACACTTCATGTGGCACGGAGATTCAATGTTTTTAAGACCAAGGCAATTGATACCGAAACTGTAATGCTATTTGGTACTTTAAATGGCGTGTCTACTGGACTTCTCGATTTATGTCTTAGGTTCAATTCCATTGGATTCTACTAGGTTAACTACTTTGATTTTATCTTATGATCCTTTTTAAGAGAATTTAGGACCTGATTACTTTAGTTTGTTTTTAGTTGTGAGAGTTTAATCCAGATGGAATTATTTTTTCATAGTAGATGGCGAAACTTGCATTTATACCCTTTACAGTACTGTTGGAGACCACGTTCCTTAACAAGGTGAGCTTGTCTATTGTTCAATTTTGTATAAGCAATTGCATTTGTTTTGTTAATGTATTACTTAAACTCTGTCTTATCCATGCACTATCAAATTTTATACTATGTAACCCCCATGTGCAGTTAACCGGAGATGTTTGACTAAGTTTATGGGTAACAAGGTACATATTGGCTCCATTATTTTCTTATGTTTGTCTTAAGAACTTGCACTTCTTATTTCTCCATATAAAGGATCTTCAAGGAGTTGAAACCTCGGAATGGTTAGTGGACATTTGACTTGTACAAACTTCTAGTTCAAATTGTTTATGAATCAAGTTATTGTTCAGAATACTTAAAAAGTATCTCTTGTTAGCATACCCTAGAAGTAGCATCTCTTGTAGCATATACACAATCCTTTTATGTGTAGGTCAATCTATGTATGGCGAATGAATTGCACATTGTTTTCTAATATTATCTCTGAATAGTCTATTTTTGTAATGTTTAAATTAGTTGTAAACTAATGCACAAGCTTATTTTTGCTGCAGATATGTGATTCTGAGTTGTGCGGCTCAGTTCGTCATCGGATAGTTTATCATTTTTTCAGTTTGTACTTATGTTTAAGAGACTTATCACTTGTATTGGTGTTGATTCAGGTTTAGGTTACAATTTTTGGTAATTCTGAATCTATATGATCAGTGTGTTGTACTTATAATGAATTCTAACATTTATTGAATGGGAATGCTTTCAACTTAAGAATGCAGTTTGTATTTGAATGTAATTTGAACTTTAGTTTCTTGTTTGTAGTTATTTTATTTGATTCAGCTGGGTTTGAACTTTAGTTTCTTGTTTGTAGTTATTTTATTTGATTCAGCTGGGTCAGTTTCGGAATCCAGCTGAATCAATTTCATATTTTTTTTATAAAATATGATCCAGTAAAAGGACTGTGTTTATCAGAATAATTATTAATACTATCGAAGGAAGACGTAATCTGAAAACTTAGAGTGCTACCAGGACCAGACGTTTTAAGAATTAAGACTACAATATTAGGGCTCCCATAACCAGTCCTTTTTAACAATTTTAAGTGTCTTTTTGGCAGACTTGTTTTTTGTATTTTCCACTAGTGAGACACCTATTGGGATGTCTCCCTTTAGGCTTGTGTATGGTAAACCTTGTCACTTACCCGTGGAGATTGAACATAAGGCGTTTTGGGCTATTAAGCAATGCAATATGGAGCTAGATGGGGCTGGAAAGCAAAGTAAGTTACAACTCCAAGAGCTAGAGGAGCTTCGCAATGATGCATTTGAAAGATCTCGCATTTACAAGGAGGAAACTAAGGCATTTCATGATTCTATGATTTCTAGAAAACAATTTTGTGTTGGGCAGAAAGTGCTTTTGTTTAATTCTCGCTTACAATTATTTCCGGGTAAATTAAGGTCACGTTGGATCAGACCTTTTATTGTTACTAATGTGTTTTCTCATGGTGCTTTAGAAATTCGTAGCATAGCTACAGGAAAGGAGTTTAAAGTGAATGGACACCGGCTGAAACCATATTATGATAACTTTACTTCCGAAGTTGTGGAAGGTGTGAACTTTGTGGATGTACTCCCTCTGGAGGAGTCTTAGTGAACAAGGAGAACGTCAATATGATGACTTTAAACCAAGCGCTAAGTGGGAGGCAACCCACCGGTTTTGTATCTTTACCTTTATCTTTTTATTCTTTATGAATTTTATCTTTATTTTTCTTGTTTTTGAATATCATTTGCGGAATTTCCCACCTTGAACTTTCTTTGGACGATTCAATTTTACATTGAGGACAATGTAAAGTTTAAGTGTGGGGGAGCATTTATATGTTTGTATAGTTTGTTTTAGTGTGTTTTATGCATTTATAAAAAAAAATCATAAAAATAGAAAAACCAAGAAAAATTTGTGCTTTTTGAACTCCGAAATCTAGAAACTTGTGCCTTTAGGATGACACCATTAGTGGATGGAACCATTTTGAATGCAGGAGTTGAGGAACCAATTAACTAAAAGGGGATGAACATAGCTCAGAAATCACAATTAACATGATAGTTGTTACCATAACTCGGAATATCACCATATCGCATTCTATTTTTATTTTTCCATATTTATCTATTGTTCTCTAAGTGCTTTGGTGGGTCACTAAAAATCGACGTGTTATTGCTGCTGGGATGAAATAGAGTGATTGAGTTACTATAAAAAAAAAATAAAAAAAAAAAGACCGACCAATTAGACCAAACGGAATAAAATGACACTTGGGAATAGCAGTATGTGTGAAACGTAGTCCCTGTATCCGTCGCCTAAACAAGCGTGGAATGCAGGATCCAAGGCAACTATCATGTACTTTCTGACAAGAATCATGCGCTTGGATCCAGTTTGATCCAATCATGTTGTCTAAAAAAAAAATTTAAAAAAAAAAAAAAAAAAAGTGAAAAGTAAAAACAAAAGTATTATTTTGGTTGAATAAAGTCACTCCTGGTTCCCTTGTATATGCTAGTGAGTTGATGTAGAATTAAAACCAGTAGCTCAATCTAATAGGTGTAGGTTCATCTTGGCAGTGACCTTAAGACAGATATGGGAAACATCGATCACTTGTGAACATTCGCCAACATCTACATCTATATCCATCTTCTTAATCTTTCATTGTGATTGTGGTTTGTTAGTTTCCGAGTATTGTGGCTTGTTCGACTATCTAATTAAAGCTTTACTAATATATGAATTAAATTTGTGCAAGGTACCTCCTCCTGTAGTCATTTTGGATTCGTTCATTGATTTGTCACAAATAGACGGAGTTGGAAATATAGGTTTTGTAGGCGGACCTCTTGTAAACCTTCACGAGACTAAAACTCGTCCACTAGGGACACCTAGGGGTTCAAAGGCTTGTTATTTATGCTTAAAGTGACCGTAGCCTCGACGAGACGGAGTTGTATGTATGATTCTTTATAATTGTTTTGTTTGATTTGCTCGAGGACTAGAAAAGTCTAAGTGTGGGGGAATTTGATAGGTGTCTAAAACACCGTATTATTTATCTATTGTTTATGCTTTATCTGCTAGTTTTATTTTAAATTATGTATCTTATGTTTTGTTTTTGAGTATTTAGGTACTTTGGAGTCATTTGGATCAAAAGAAGAGGAAACACGGCAAAAGCGTTGGAGGCGGATTGTGTCTCGTTATTTGCTTTTATTTCTTCATCTCTGTCTGAAAAGTATGTCGGCTTTAGTGATGCAAATTATGTCTGAAAAGCACGACAACTTTAGTGATGACTCTCATTGAAGAGTATAAGTGAATATGAGAAATAAGGGACGGTTGCTGTTAATGGAAGGACTCGGAGAAAGGGTTCAATTGGAGCATAAAGGGGCGAAGCTATCATTTCCTAGGCGAACACTATCCTGAGAGTCGAGCCATGGTTGAGGGTCGACCAATTCTACGGGAGCACTAAAGACCGCTGATGTTAAGGGGTGGCTAGCTGTTATAGGGTACCCATTGGGGTGTCCCTTAGCCTATGTATTGGGGTGTCTAAATCCACCCAATCATTCCTACAACCCTAAATTGAGAAGGATATTCTCAATCATTTTCATTACTGAAATTGATGAGATTGAGAAATAAAATAATGGCTGCACATCAACACAAAATTGGGAGTTGAGAGCAGTATCTGCTGTTGTTACCAGATCGAGATGAAGATTCAAGGAACTGAAGAATGGAGCAAAGGAAAGATTGGGTTTGTGTTGGATTTGAAGAAATCAGAGGTTAGGGTTCTGTGGATGAATTAGAGATGGAGCTGGGTTTGAGCTCGATCCGATTGATTGATGAGAACTGTTGGTGTTGTTTAAGGGGTCTGAGATGATTGAAGAATGGGTACCGCTTTCTGAGATTGAATGGGTTTGTGAGATAGTGTTGGCTGGGTTGCTGTGATTTCAGTGAAAGATTAATGTTGAGATGCTGGTGCTGTAAATGAGAACAAATCAGCTGAGAAAGTGAAGATTTGTTGTTGTTCGATGTAGAAGAACAAGGGTTTTGTAGGAAGTGATGTTGAATAGGGATTGCAGTCAAGAAGAAAGGAAGAGCTGGTGCAGTCACAGCTGAAAACTAATGAGGAATGACAAGGACTGGAATTGCAGACTCTGGTGGAATTATGGATCTGCAGATGGTTGTGCTGTGTGTTGTTGGCTGGAGGTTATGTACATGATTCAGGTGGAGCTCTACAAAATATGTGCAGCTGGGTTAAATCTGTTGATGTTGAGCAGAGAGCTGGAGCATTGGTTATGAGTTGGAAGAGCTGCAGTTGAACTGCAGTTTGAAGCAAATGGAGCTCAGTTCAAGGAAGGAGGTGCAAAGGAAGTTCGAGTGATGTTGTGTTGGCCATGTGGAATTTAGGTATTGGTGATCTTACAGTCAATGAGAGATGATATACAAGGTGGTAATGGTCTTGAAGCACCAGGAAAGAGGAGCAATAAAGCACTGATTTGGGGAGCTACAAACCGTTAATGGAATCAAGATTTGGGTTGAAGTGATGCTGGGTGAAATTGTCTTGCAGATCAAGCTGGCAGTTGGAGTTGATACTGAAGTTTGTTACTGGTTAGAATGGAGCAGTAGGTGAAGATAGTGCTGTGAGATTGTATTGGCTTGATTCTGATATTATGTAAGAAGCTGCAATGGAAGCTAGAACTGGTGCTCAAAGATGAGGGAGTTGGTGGTATTGGAGATGGTTGAACTCAAATGTTAGAATACAGCTCAAGCTGAGGTTATAGGGAAGAGAAGATGGATGGAAGTGAGTTGGAGTTTGCATTTTGGCAGTTGCACTGAACAGCCATCATGGCTGGGTGGCAAAGAAGCATGGCCATCTTGGCCGTGAACAGTTCTGGCCTGTGCAGTGGCCTAGTCATCCCAGTTATCTATGACAACTTTATGACTTGAGTTGACTCAGCTTCTGACTTGTCTTAACCCGGCAGTGACTCAGGGACTTTCTGAGTTGACCCAATTTAGCTCGTTGACCGTTTCAGGTGGCCGGCGGCGACTTTCCGACAAAAACCCAGTTTTCCGGCGAGCATTTTTGGGACAGATTTTCTACATGGTTTTCTCTCACACGTGGGCTTGGTGGATTTCCAACTAATGGACTTTGAAGACAAAACCTATTTTTGGAAGGAGAAAAAGCTATAAAAAGGAAGTTTTCTACAAAATTTGGGATACAATGTTTTATTCTATTCTTGGAGCTTTTGCAGAGAACTACTTCTAGGGTTTGCTTTATTTTATGTTTCATCTATTTTCTTTGAATATTATGATGATGAACTCCATGAATATGAGTAGCTAAATACAATAATTGGTTATGGGATAAAAAGTTGATTTCTTCAAGCATGTTATTTGATTCTATGAATTAGTTTTGTCTCAATTTTATCGTTTATGATTCATTGTTTTATTATCATATGATTTGAATGCTAGTTTGGTTGAGTCCGGAATCAATTGGATTTGTTTTCATCTCTATAGCTATATTAGGGTTTTCAATACGTAAAAGTTGTTATCTCTGATTTTTAGTAGCATCTTGTGGTTAATACTTGTAGTGATACATCTTTTTAATCGCATATGAATCATAACCTTTGTTAAAACGAATTAGTGCTTTTACACGTTTGTTTGCATCGATTAGTCTTATTTCATAGAACTTATTGCTCTTAGGGAGTTAAATCTAATTGTGCTTTTACACTTTAGGTTGCTTTTTAAGAAGAATTCATGATAGCATCTTTTAATGTTGTTTGTGATAAAATCAGGAAATAAACGGGATACTCTTGCGATCAAGATATCCTAGGACTTTTGATAATTGAGAGATTAAATACCAATTCTAATCATAGATGAAAAATACATGTTTGTGAATGATACTATCCCTTAACCAATATCTTCTCCTTATTGATTATTCCAACTATTTACTTTTCTTTATTTAGTATTATTACTTAGATAAAAACAAAAACACACCTTGGGTTATTTGGTTACTTAAGAATCTGAAAATTGCATAACAACAATCGCCTCTCTGTGGATACGAACTCTTTCTTATCGAATACTATATTCATAATTAGTAAAGTGAGGAAGTGAATTATTTTTGACGCATACGACACGCATCAAATTTGGCGCCGTTGCCGGGGAGGCATTCGGCTTGTTATATAGTTTTTAGTTTCTTTTTATTATTTCTGCTTGCATACTTGTGTTTCGTTTCTTGTCTTGTTTCTCACTTGTTTGCGAGAATTGTTTTTCAGGTACCTAATCTCTGGCTTCTAAAGATTGGAATTATCCAAGGTGCGGGATAGCTACTCGAAAGGGAACAATACTCCAACCAAGGCAAGGCACAACGGAAGAACACAACTTGTAAGTAGAACACGAAGCTGTTCGGCAAGAAGGAGAGGAAGTAGAACACGATATTCCTTTTGAAAAAGAAGGAGAAGGAGAAGAAGCAATGGGTGACCCTGCAAATCGTTCACTTAAAGACTTAGCTTCTCACAAGCTGGATATACAACATGGTTGCATTCAAACCGACTCCACTTTTGAAATCAAGCCGGGACTTCTTAGAGAATTACCAAAGTTCCATGGCTTGGTGAATGAAGATCCAAACAAGCATCTTATGGATTTCTACACCATTGTCATGGCTATGCTCCCAGCAAATATGGAGGCGGATGGTGCTATGTTGAAGGTTTTTCGATTCTCATTGGAAGGTAATGCTAAGGATTGGTTATACTACTTGCCTTCCGGGAGTGTTACAACTTGGAATGGGCTCAAGAAACTCTTTCTAGAGAGATATTTTCCTGCATCTAAGGCTACTCAAATTCGAAAGGAGATTTGCGGAATGAAGCAAAATGTCGGAGAATCGTTATATGATTGTTGGGAACGATACAAGAGGTTGGTGGCAAGCTGTCCTCATCACCAATTTAGTGACGCCATGATCATCCAATACTTCTATGAAGGACTCCAATCAAGTGATAGGAATCTTATCGACGCAGCGGGTGGTGGTGTACTAGTGAGCAAGACGGTGGCACAAGCTAGAGAGTTGATTGAAAACATGGCAGCAAACTCTCAACAATTCTTGAGTCGTGGTTCGGATGTGCTTCTTCGGCGAGTCAATAAAGTGAATGAGGTGGAGGAGCTTCGTCAACAAATGGGAAACATCACAGCAATGCTACAACAAGTTTCAACCACAGTGATACCAAGTTCTCATGGGTATGAAGACGTCAATGAGCAAGATAATGCGGTTTTTCCAAATCATCCAAGACGGTATGATCCTTATTCCAATACTTACAATCCGGGATGGAGATATCACCCCAATTTTAGCTATGTGAACAAGCAAGGAGCGGTTCAACAACCTACTTTCAACAATTCGGGTGGATTTCAACCTCAACAACAGCAATTCCATCCGCGTCAACAATTTCAGCAACCAAAACAATCAATGCAAAATCAAGGTTCCGATATCGATGCAAAGCTTCAAACAATGATGCAAGGCATTTATTCTATGTTTAAAGATAGCCAACAAGAAACCAAGAGTGCGATCAGGGAATTGCAGACACAAATGGGTTCCATGGCTACTGAGTTAAACCAATTGAAGGCACAAAATAGTGGGAAACTCCCTTCTCAACATATTAACCCAAAAGAGGGTGTCAATGCGATTACGTTGAGAAGTGGTACACAACTTGTGCAACCCGAAGTTGCTGATTCGGGTGACGTGGAAACACCAAAGGAACCTGTTTTGGAGGAGAAGAATGAGGACTCTCCCCAAACTTCTGAGGTACCTATTCCTAACTCTAAAACTCATATTCCTACTTATGTTCCTCCTTTACCTTTTCCTCGCAGATTTGCAAATTCTAAGAAGGAGGCGCTAGAAAAGGAGATTTTAGATGTTCTTAAGAAGATTCATGTGAACATACCACTCATTGATGCTATAAAGCAAGTTCCAAAGTATGCAAAAGTGTTGAAGGACTTGTGTACCAATAAGCAAAGGCTCAAAGGTAATGAAGTGCTTAGTGTGGGGGAGAATGCTTCGGCAATCTTACAACACAAACTCCCACTGAAATGCAAAGACCCGGGTAGCTTTGATATTCCCGTAAAAATTGGTAACACTACATTTGACAAAGCAATGTTAGACTTAGGTGCATCCGTTAATGTTATGCCTGCATCTATGTATAAGTCACTTGATTTAGGTCCTCTCAAAAAGGCTGAAATTGTGTTGCAATTAGTCGATCTCTCTAATGTCTACCCAATGGGTATTGTTGAGGATGTTCTTGTGCAGGTTAATTAACTAGTATTTCCAGCAGATTTTTGTGTCTTAGAGATGGATGAAGGTTCACCGGACTCGTCTCTTCCATTGCTACTTGGGCGTCCCTTCATGAAAACGTCAAAGACCAATATTAATGTGGATAAGGGAACGCTAACTATGGAGTTTGATAGAGAAGTAATACGTTTCAGCATTTTCGAGACGATGCGATATCCTAGTGATGTCCACTCTTGCTTCTTCGTTGATGATATGGATACATTGGCACAACAAATGTTTGAATTGAATGGTGAAGATGCTTTGAAAACCGTTCTAACTACATCCATTGATAATGGTGTAGAGTGTGGTATTGAGGTTAAAGAAGCCCTTGGTGATCTCAACTCACTACAAGGATGCCTGGAAACTCATAATATCTCTTTTATTTCTTTACCATGCAGTGATGAAAAACTTTTACCTTCAATTGTTAAATCTCCAAAGTTAGAATTGAAACCTCTTCCTAGTCACCTAAAGTACTTGTACTTGGGTGAAAATGAAGAGTTACCTGTGATTGTTTCTAATGAGCTTAGTGAATTACAGGAGCAAAAACTTCTAAGGGTGATAAGGAAGCACAAGACGGACATAGGATGGACAATTGCCGATATCAAGGGTATAAGCCCTGCCGTTTGTATGCACAAGATACGTTTGGAGGACGATGCAAAGCCTACAAGGGAAGCGAATCGTCGTTTGAACCCCCCTATGATGGAAGTTGTGAAAAAGGAGATACTCAAGATTTTGGAAGTGGGTGTTATCTACCCCATATCCGATAGCAAGTGGGTGAGCCCGGTACAAGTTGTACCAAAGAAATCAGGTGTGACCGTGGTGGAGAATGATGAGAATGAACTTGTCCCAACTCGTGTGCAAACCGGTTGGAGGGTTTGTATTGATTATAGGAAATTGAATGCCACTACAAGAAAAGATCACTTTCCATTGCCTTTTATTGATCAAATGCTTGAACATTTAGCTGGACACTCTTATTATTGCTTTCTTGATGTCTATTCAGGTTATAATCAGATTGTGATATAGTACCGGAGGATCAAGAGAAAACCACTTTCACTTGTCCTTTTGGTACTTTTGCTTATAGAAGGATGCCTTTTGGCTTGTGCAATGCTCCAGCTACTTTTCAAAGGTGTATGGTAAGTATATTTTCAGAATATGTTGAAAACATAATTGAAGTGTTCATGGACGACTTTAGCGTCTTTGGTGATTCATTTGACCTTTGTTTGAACAATTTGTCACTAATCCTTGAACGATGTGTTGAAACAAATCTTGTGCTTAATTGGGAGAAGTGCCATTTCATGGTAACTCATGGCATAGTTTTAGGCCATATAGTATCTTATAAAGGCTTGGAAGTTGATAAATCTAAGATAGATCTTATTCGTGCTCTAACCCCTCCCAATACGGTGAGGGAGATACGCTCTTTTCTTGGTCATGCAAGTTTTTATCGTAGATTCATCAAGGATTTTTCCAAGATAGCATCACCACTTTGTACCTTATTGCAAAAAAGATGTGGTTTTTAACTTTGACGAAAAGTGTGTGGCGGCATTCAATTGTTTGAAAGAACTTTTGATTTCAGCCCCTATCATTAAACCACCGGATTGGAGCAAGCCTTTTGAGCTCATGTGTGATGCAAGTGATTATGCTAACAGCAGATTGGGCAAGCGTGTGGGGAAGATACCTCATGCTATTTATTATGCTTCTATAACGTTAAATGAGGCCCAACAAAACTACACAACCACTGAAAAAGAGTTATTAGCTATTGTTTTTTCTTTGGAAAAGTTTCGCTCTTATCTAATTGGTACAAAACTTGTTGTCTTTTCAGATCATGCAGCACTTAGGTACTTGCTTACAAAGAAAGAGGCGAAACCGAGGCTCATACGATGGATTTTACTCTTGCAAGAGTTTGATATTGAAATCAAAGACAAGAAAGGAATTGAGAACACCGTTGCGGATCATTTGAGCCGTCTTGCTGTGGACAAGGAATCTATCCCATTGCGTGAAAGTTTCCCGGATGAGCAACTATTCTCAATTGCGTTTGCGGAACCATGGTATGCGGATATTGTGAATTACTTGGTATCTAAAAAAATCCCAAAGAACTTGTCTCGTGCTGAGAGGGACAAACTTAAGAGGTTAGGAAACCAATATATATGGGATGATCCATACTTGTGAAACATGGAAGCGACCAAGTCATACGAAGGTACGTTCCCGAATCTGAATTTAACTTTATCTTGTCTTTTTGTCACTCCTATGCTTGTGGAGGACATTTTGGGAGTAAAAGAACAGCTCACAAGGTACTTAAAAGCGGTTTTTATTGGCCAACCTTATTTAAGGATGCACACATATTTTGCACAACTTGTGATAGGTTCCAAAGAACAGGCAATCTAGGTGCCCAAAATCAAATGCCACAAACTTTTATTCAATTTATTGAAGTTTTTGATGTATGGGGTATTGATTTTATGGGTCCTTTTGTCAACTCTCATGGGAATTTTTATATCTTACTTGTTGTTGATTATGTCTCGAAATGGGTGGAAGCTAAGGCCACCCCAACTAATGATTCTAAAGTGGTTTCAGATTTTGTGCAAGCTAACATTTTTGCAAGGTTTGGAATTCCAAGAGCCATAATTAGCGATGGGGGTTCTCACTTCAAAAACAAGTTCTTACAAGGATTGTTGAAGAAGTATAATGTGTCGCACAAGATTGCAACACCTTATCATCCCCAAACCAATGGACAAGCCGAGGTGTCGAACCGAGAGGTGAAATCCATTCTAGAGAAGACGGTGAATCCAACGAGGAAGGATTGGAGCATGTGACTTAATGATGCTTTGTGGGCTTATAGAACCGCATACAAGACACCTATTGGGATGTCTCCCTTTAGGCTTGTGTATGGTAAACCTTGTCACTTACCCGTGGAGATTGAACATAAGGCGTTTTGGGCTATTAAGCAATGCAATATGGATCTAGATGGGGCTGGAAAGCAAAGGAAGTTACAACTCCAAGAGCTAGAGGAGCTTCGCAATGATGCATTTGAAAGCTCTCGCATTTACAAGGAGAAAACTAAGGCATTTCATGATTCTGTGATTTCTAGAAAACAATTTTGTGTTGGGCAGAAAGTGCTTTTGTTTAATTCTCGCTTGCAATTATTTCCGGGTAAATTAAGGTCACGTTGGATCAGACCTTTTATTGTTACTAATGTGTTTTCTCATGGTGCTGTAGAAATTCGTAGCATAGCTACAGGAAAGGAGTTTAAAGTGAATGGACACCAGCTGAAACCATATTATGAGAACTTTACTTCCGAAGTTGTGGAAGGTGTGAACTTTGTGGATGCACTCCCTCTGGAGGAGTCTTAGTGAACAAGGAGAACGTCGGGCTGATGACTTTAAACCAAGCGCTAAGTGGGAGGCAACCCATCGGTTTTGTATCTTTACCTTTATCTTTTTATTCTTTATGCATTTTATCTTTATTTTTCTTGTTTTTGCATATCATTTGCGGAATTTCCCACCTTGAATTTTCTTTGGACGATTCAATTTTACATTGAGGACAATGTAAAGTTTAAGTGTGGGGGAGCATTTATATGTTTGTATAGTTTGTTTTAGTGTGTTTTATGCATTTATAAAAAAAAATCATAAAAATAGAAAAACCAAGAAAATATTTGTGCTTTTTGAACTCCGAAATCTAGAAACTTGTGCCTTTAGGATGACACCATTAGTGGATGGAACCATTTTGAATGCAGGAGTTGAGGAACCAATTAACTAAAAGGGGACGAACATAGCTCAGAAATCACAATTAACATGATAGTTGTTACCATATCTCGGAATATCACCATATCGCATTCTATTTTTATTTTTCCATATTTAACTATTGTTCTCTAAGTGCTTTGGTGGGTCACTAAAAATCGACGTGTTATTGCTGCTAGGATGAAATAGAGTGATTGAGTTACTAGAAAAAAAAAAAAAAAAAAAAAAAAGAAAGAAAGAAAGAAAAATAAAAAAGACCGACCAATTAGACCAAACGGAATAAAATGACACTTGGGAATAGCAGTATGTGTGAAACGTAGTCCCTGTCTCCGTCGCCTAAACAAGCGTGGAATGCAGGATCCAAGGCAACTATCATGTACTTGCTGAAAAGAATCATGCGCTTGGATCCAGTTTGATCCAATCATGTTGTCTAAAAAAAAAATTTAAAAAAAAAAGTGAAAAGAAAAAACAAAACAAAAGTATTATTTTGGTTGAATAAAGTCACTCCTGGTTCCCTTGTATATGCTAGTGAGTTGATGTAGAATTCAAACCAGTAGCTCAATCCAATAGGCGTAGGTTCATCTTGGCAGTGACCTTAAGACAAATATGGGAAACATCGATCACTTGTGAACATTCGCCAACATCTACATCTATATCCATCTTCTTAATCTTTCATTGTGATTGTGGTTTGTTAGTTTCCGAGTATTGTGGCTTGTTCGACTATCTAATTAAAGCTTTACTAATATATGAATTGAATTTGTGCAAGGTACCTCCTCCTGTAGTCATTTTGGATTCGTTCATTGATTTGTCACAAATAGACGGAGTTGGAAATATAGGTTTTGTAGGAAGACCTCTTGTAAACCTTCACGAGACTAAAACTCATCCACTAGGGACACCTAGGGGTTCAAAGCCTTGTTATTTATGCTTAAAGTGACCGTAGCCTCGACGAGACGGAGTTGTATGTATGATTCTTTATAATTGTTTTGTTTGATTTGCTCGAGGACTAGCAAAGTCTAAGTGTGGGGGAATTTGATAGGTGTCTAAAACATCGTATTATTTATCTATTGTTTATGCTTTCTCTGCTAGTTTTCTTGTAAATTATGTATCTTATGTTTTTTTTTGAGTATTTAGGTACTTTGGAGTCATTTGGATCAAAAGAAGAGGAAACACGGCAAAAGCGTTGGAGGCGGATTGTGTCTCATTATTTGCTTTTATTTCTTCATCTCTGTCTGAAAATTATGTCGGCTTTAGTGATGCAAATTCTGTCTGAAAAGCACGACAACTTTAGTGATGACTCTCATTGAAGAGTATAAGTGAATATGAGAAATAAGGGACGGTTGCTGTTAATGGAAGGACTCGGAGAAAGCGTTCAATTGGAGCATAAAGGGGCGAAGCTGTCATTTCCTAGGTGAACACTATCCGGAGAGTCGAGCCATGGTTGAGGGTCGACCAATTCTACGGGAGCACTAAAGACCGCTGATGTTAAGGGGTGGCTAGCTGTTATAGGGTACCCATTGGGGTGTCCCTTAGACTATGTATTGGGGTGTCTAAATCCACCCAATCATTCATACAACCCTAAATTGAGAAGGATATTCTCAATCATTTTCATTACTGAAATTGATGAGATTGAGAAATAAAATAATGGCTGCACAGCAACACAAAATCGGGAGTTTTGAGCAGTATCTGCTGTTGTTACCAGATCGAGATGAAGATTCAAGGAACTGAAGAATGGAGCAAAGGCAAGATTGGGTTTTTGTTGGATTTGAAGAAATCAGAGGTTAGGGTTCTGTGGATGAATTAGAGATGGAGCTGGGTTTGAGCTCGATCCGATTGATTGATGAGAACTGTTGGTGTTGTTTAAGGGGTCTGAGATGATTGAAGATTGGGTACTGCGAGTTTCTAAGATTGAATGGGTTTGTGAGATAGTGTTGGATGGGTTGCTGTGATTTCAGTGAAAGATTAATGTTGAGATGCTGGTGCTGTAAATGAGAACAAATCAGCTGAGAAAGTGAAGATTAATGTTGAGATGCCGGTGCCGGATTCCGTTCAATTTCCAGCCAAAACCCCAGTTTTCCGGTGAGCATTTTTGGGACAGATTTTCTACACGGGTTTCTCTCACACGTGGGCTTAGTGGATTTCCAACTAATGGACTTTGAAGACAAAACCTATTTTTGGAAGGAGAAAAAGCTATAAAAATGAAGTTTTCTACAAAATTTGGGATACAACGTTTTATTCTATTCTTGGAGCTTTTGCAGAGAACTACTTCTAGGGTTTGCTTTCTTTTATGTTTCATCTATTTTATTTGAATATTATGATGATGAACTCCATGAATATGAGTAGGTAAATACAATAATTGGTTATGGGATAAAAAGTTGATTTCTTCAAGCATGTTATTTGATTCTATGAATTAGTTTTGTCTCAATTTTATCGTTTATGATTCATTGTTTTATTATCATATGATTTGAATGCTAGTTTGGTTGAGTCCGGAATCAATTGGATTTGTTTTCATCTCTATAGCTATATTAGGGTTTTCAATACGTAAAAGTTGTTATCTCTGATTTTTAATAGCATCTTGTGGTTAATACTTGTAGTGATACATCTTTTTAATCACATATGAATCATAACCTTTGTTAAAACGAATTAGTGCTTTTACACGTTTGTTTGCATCGATTAGTCTTATTTCATAGAACTTATTGCTCTTAGGGAGTTAAATCTAATTGTGCTTTTACACTTTAGGTTGCTTTTTAAGAAGATTTCATGATAGCATATTTTAATGTTGTTTGTGATAAAATCAGGAAATAAACGGGATACTCTTGCGATCAAGATATCCTAGGACTTTTGATAATTGAGAGATTAAATACTAATTCTAATCATAGATGAAAAATACATGTTTGTGAATGATACTATCCCTTAACCAATATCTTCTCCTTATTGATTATTCCAACTATTTACTTTGCTTTATTTAGTATTATTACTTAGATAAAAACAAAAACACACCTTGGGTTATTTGGTTACTTAAGAATCTGAAAATTGCATAACAACAATCGCCTCTCTGTGGATACGAACTCTTTCTTATCGAATACTATATTCATAATTAGTAAAGTGAGGAAGTGAATTATTTTTGATGCATACGACACACATCATATTACATTACCTCTCTTCATGAACTAACTACAATGATAATAAGACTTGTTTCTCACCAATAAAATTATCTGACTTAGCGGCAACATCTATTTCCTTGCTTACTCATTCTTTTGAGTACCGAACAATGCGAAAGTTGAATTAAAACTAGGGTTGATATTCATAGGATTGTGATATAGGGAAAAGTTTAATAAAAAAAGGGGTTTGAAAGCAGTAGGTGTATGTAAAGTTGCTATTTCTTTTAGATAATTCAGAAGTATTTTGGAAATTGGAATCAGATTTCGAAAAAAATAAAATTTTGTTGTTTTCAAAAATAAAAAAAGAAAAATTGCTCCACAAAAAGAGCTTATATTTTATATGATTTCTAAAATTTACAAGATACAATTTGGTTTCATATCTGACTTCGACAAGTTAATTCTCAAGTTGTATTCAAACACCCTCTTGGTATGATAACCAAGCGGAACTGGACCGTTAACACCCCAACCGAAGGATTACATTGCTAAAGAAGCTCGGATAAAGCATCTTAGGCACATGTCTTCCAATATTCAACAAAGAGACTTAAAATCTAGTGTTATTTCCAATATTTGTTTTTGTCAAAAATGAGATTATAAATCTCTTGTACTATGTTATTTGATTAATACAATTTGCCTTTCCATCAAAAAAAAAAATCGTCGGTTCCAAGCCCAAGGGTTTGGCTGGACACCGGGGCTTGCAAGTATGTTAGAGGTGTCTAAATATAAAAACTTTTCTAATACGAAAGGGGTATCTAGATTTTTTGTCCGTCACTTCATCCCGTTAAACAGAAAAGCAAAAGACGAAAGAAGAAAAACACGACGAGATGGATCCAAAATTTAAAGAGGTTTCCCAATCTTTTGAGAGATTCAAAGCTGCGTTAGTGAGGAATGATTTAAAAACCTGTAACAATCTTCTCTCCCAGCTCAAGGTAACAATATCTTCACTCACTCGATCTCCCAAATACCAAACCCTAGTATTTTTATTGTTTTTTTTTTCTTCCGTAGATCTAAGATATTGTGTTTTGTTTGTAGGTAATGTTGACAGGATTTCGAAGTCTTCCACCATTACTAGAAGAAACACCAAATTCAGTTCAAGAATTGACTATAGCAATATGTATCTAATATTTGATTGAGGATGAATTCTAAGTTCTAAACACGACTTGACTTAATATATAAATTTATTTTGATTTCTTTGTATGATTATCGTTTGCTTCTACTATGGTGGATGTTTATTATTGATTGATTGATTGTTTTAGGAGGCCTACTAAACTGATCTATTGATTTCTCTATTTCTAGTAATGTATTAAGATATATGTAATTGTTGAATAAACCCTACACAAGTAGAAAATATGAGACCTTGCAGAGGGATTCTATGGAGCAATCGCATGTAAAAACAACATCACTAAACAAACCGAGCTTATGTGTTTGATGCTAGAATCATCCTAATTTACAAAACCTAAAGCATTTGATTAGGTTACACCTTAAGAGCTTCTTCATGGTGGACTAAACAGATATAATCTGGTAGTCGAGCATTTGCATATTCAGTGTTATTAGGAATTTAGGGGATATCGGAGCTCATTAATATTCTGCGGTTGGTGATATGATTATTTAGTAACGAAGAAGGATTCCTCGATCATATCTCCCAATCTTGATTACATATTTATTTATTTATTGCTTTGTTATTTACTTTGCTTTATAACCTAAAACAAAACCCCAATTTGTGACACTTGACAACTTAAAACTCCGTGCTCCTCGTGGGAATGATCCTTGCTTCCATCATAATACTAGTTAATTGTGTGGGATTTACTAGTTACTTGTGTGGAAATAAGTTATATAATTTGCTGCACTCACAATACGCATCAAATTCAAACAAAAAATATTGTTGAAAAGCTTCGTCGGTTTGGATTTCCTGAGCGTATGTGCCATATCATAATGCTAGGAAGTTGCATAAGGTGTCTTCAATTTGTCATGAGAATCAATTATGACATTCTGACCATACGTCCCATACTATGAATCCTATGAGAGTCAACAATGCTATCGAGAATATCTATTTGGATCCCCTAAGCATAAAGTCTTTAATCTTCAAAGTAACACAAACAAAGTAAAGTATGTTAACGTTGATTGACCAAAAGTTATATCTTCAGATCTTGAATCACTTTGCATGTAATAATCAATCCTCAAACAAACTTGAGTACCTTTATATCAAAGGAGAAGGACTATGAAACAATTTTTTTTTAATCTATCAAGGATAACTAAACCGTTACTTCTTAATCAAATCAATAGTCGAAAACTAAAAGACGATACAGTTTAGTTTCCCACCAACGTTATTAGAAGCTTCTTGATCCGAAAGAAGAATTTAAACAAAAGCAGTGCAAGTTGTTTCACCTGTACCCAAAAAAGATTTTTACGAAATTGTACCCATAATCTTTTTTTTTTCTTCTATTTATTATTTTCCTAAAGCTGAATATTGTATCCCTCAGGCATTTGATGAGGATGTTTCTGAATTAGATTCCTTGCACGAGAAATTATAAAATGGTATCATATTGATCATGCAATTTCTCCATGACAGTTTGTGCCTATGGACTTTAGATATCAGAAAATATGCTAACAATAAGGAAGATTCGAAATATTACGAGTCAAGGGACCAGAATAACACCGATAGGTTTGAAAGAAGAAATATTTTAACGAGGGTGTAAATTTAAAATTATAGATGATGAAGAGTTTAAGAAATCACGTGATAGGCCGTTAATATTAAATATATAATCCAATAATAATTAATTAAATATAAAATATAAATTACGGAGTACGGGCCATCAAGATTCAACGTCAAGTAAACTTTTCAAGCGGGACTTGAACACAACTCTAGGCGAAGTTGGAAACTATGACAAAGTAAAAAGTACTCAAACTGTCAAAAAACAATTATGGTCAAATTGGAACCTCAAATGATTCCCAACATTAATATTGATCAAGTTATTGCTAGTTGTCAGTCAGTACAACAATGGATCATATCATGGTTTCAAGATGTACAAAATGTGGGAAATTCATATCGTCAGAGCTGGAGAGAGTTATTAATGATTAGTAGCTGGATTATATGGAAAGAGAGATGTGATTGTGTCTTACTGGAAAAATCTCTCAATCCTCTTCTCACTTCTTCTAGAATTCAGTATCAATTACTAAGTTTTAGGAATTCTGTGCAGGATAGAAGAACAAATTATAATACTTTAGTCTCAGCCACTACTCCTCGTGAAAAACATGCATATGATCATCTGCATAACTTCCTTTCAGAATGCACAGGTTCCTTTAAATTATTTGTTGATGCATCTTTATATTAAGATACTAATGATTGTGGTACTGGAATTGTCTTACATAATATTGCAGGCGAATGTACAGGGTTCAAAGGAACCTATGCTGCTGGAATAGTCGATGTTGAAGCTGGAGAATACATGGCGATTCTTGAAGGTTTAAAATGGGCCAAAGATATGGAGTTGGACAACATTCAATTGGTTGCTGATGCTGAAGTGGTGGTTAATTCAATTAATAATTACTCATCGTCGCTAAGATGGGAAAACAGAAAGTTATTGAAAGACATTAAAGCTTTATTAGAATCGTTTTCAGTTTCTAAGATCAGTTATATAAGGAGAGATGGCAATCAGATAGTTGACTCCATTTCTAAGAAAGTCAGGAAAGATAGATTAGTCGTTGAGGAGTTTAGCCTTGACACCTTACATATTGATACTTTGTTATCCAGGATTTTGGATCCTGACATTCCTTAAGTAATAAAATTCCAAGGTATCTAAAAAAAAAAAAAAATTAGCCGTTTTGGAGAGACCGCACCCAAAACCACTCCAAAACCGTCATGTGGGAGGGATGAACAGGGCCCGCTCTCAGAGAATCAGCATTTATATGTGAGTTGGGCCGCCTGTGTCTCAACGGTTTTTGGGAGGGTTTAGAATTTCTGCACCGTTTAATAGGGCAGTCCGTTCGGTTTCGGGTTCGGTTTATCTCATGTATAAATAAGGGGGAATCCATATTTTTTGGTCCGTCACTTAATCCCCATAAACAGAAAAGCAAAAGAAAACGAAAGAAGAAGAAGAAAGATGGATCCCAAACTTACAGAAGTTGCACAGTTGTTCGAGAGATTCAAAGCTGCGTTAGTGAGGAATGATTTGGAAACTTGCAGCAATCTTCTTTCTCAGCTCAAGGTAATAAATATCGTCACTCACTCGATCTCCCAAATCACAAACCCTAGATTGTTTCTGATTTTTTTTTCCCCGTAGATCTAAGACCTAGTGTTTTGTTTGTAGGTAATGTTGACAGGATTCAGAAGTCTTCCACCATTGCTAGAAGAAACACCAAATTCAGTTCAGGAATTGACTATAGCAAGTAAGTAGTAGTAAGCTTGATTTTATTGGAGTTAACTCACCCGATTCACTGTTCTTATATTTTTAGGGTTTTTTATTTTAATTCAATGATTTCTACAGGGGATATATATGAGCATGCTGTTGTTCTAAGTGTGAAAGCAGAAGATCAAGATGCATTTGAGAGAGATTTCTTTCAGTTGAAGCCTTATTATGTTGATACAGCGTAAGTGTATTTATCTTTCTATTGATTATGAACACAAAATAGATAAAACACTAGATCAAGCTTTTCAGTTTATGAAAATTCGAATTGGGGTTTTTGAGTTTATCTCTGTAGCTTTTGGTTTTAGCTCTTTGAAGCCCTGTGAGCTAATAGGATTGAAATTAGTTCAGGAAAATTCAGATGGG
Organism: Papaver bracteatum; assembly: GCA_023529315.1. Lineage (NCBI taxonomy): Eukaryota > Viridiplantae > Streptophyta > Magnoliopsida > Ranunculales > Papaveraceae > Papaver > Papaver bracteatum. Next base: position 395,952 of record JAJJWX010004214.1, read on the forward strand.
GATTTTTGAGTTTATCCATAGCTTTGATTTTAGCTCTTTGTAGCTATATGAGTTGATTGGTTTTGAATTGGTATCCTTAGTTTGCTATTTCTTGAAGAATGAGGCATGTTTGAGACTTCGAGTTTATCTCTGTAGCTTTGGTTTTAGCTCTCTGAAGCCATATGAGCTGATAATGATATGATTGGAATTAGTTTCCGAAAACTCAGAATGGGGATTTATGAGGTTATCCATAGCTTTGATTTTGGCTCTTTGTAGCCATATGAGCTGATAGGATTTGAACTGGCATCCTTAATCTTCTATTTCTTGAAGAATGAGACTTGTTTGAGACTTTGAGTTCACACTTTTGCAAATTCGTTTTATTGTTTGAACAGTGGACGGCTCCCACCATCAGCACAGGAGTATCCTATCTTGGGGCTTAACCTTCTAAGGCTCCTCGTCCAGAATAGGATTGCGGAGTTTCATACTGAGTTAGAGATTCTTTCTGCTGGTGCTATGGAGAATCTTTGCATCAAGCATGCTGTGGAATTGGAGCAATCTTTCATGGAAGGGGCTTATAACCGTGTTCTGAGCGCTAGGCAAACTGTTCCGCATGAGACCTATGTGTACTTCATGGATCTTCTAGCAAAGACAGTCAGGTAATTCTATTGTTTCCTTTGAATATTGCGAAGGTTTAAAGAGTTTATTTATTTATTTCATTTTTTAAGTATAAAGTAACTTTAATTAATAGTATTAGTGTAACTGAGGTGCAGTTACTGATTGAGTACCATTATTTGTGTCTGCCAAAAGCAAGTAGTTCTACAACTCCTATCCTTCCAGATGTGCCAGCATTTTGCTCCCTATTATGATTATGGGGAAAGCTAAAATGGTTTTAGGGAAAGCTGACTTTTGTCAAGTAGACTTGGCCTATAGCTAACAATTGTGGGGATAACCACTTATTATCATTGCCTTGATTTGACCCTTTCCTGTATTTTCTCCATTTGTAGAGATGAAATAGCTGGATGTAGCGAGAAGGCATATGACTATCTGTCACTTGCCGATGCCAAACAGATGTTGATGCTGTCTTCCGACAAAGAGTTGTCTGCATACGTCACAGAGGTGTGTAACATTTTTAATAATATATGATAATTAAATGATTGCACTTACTTCTCCTTATTTTGTCGAGATGAAAACTTGAAATGATAAATTGAAGTTTGAGTTTTAACCAACTTGATTTCATAACTTACATACAACAAGCATGTTTGCTAGTTTGCTCATGTTTTAGTTTGGTCACATGTCGCACCCTCTTTATGCCCTTAAACTATATATATTTACTTCATACTTAAATATGATAGCTCATTTTCTGTGGCATTGTAAAAGAGCTGTGCTCCGCTAAGTGCTTATAATAGCTCATTTTTGGTAGTATTGTAAAAGAAGTGTGCTCCGTGCTTAGAACTTTTCTATTATCTTATCTTATACTATAATAATGTAAAGCTTCCTTTTTGGTGTAACCATTGTACTACAAAACTACCCCTCCACGTTTTTATCTTTTGCCTAGGTTATTAGAATGAAACAGGGGTGATATAGCAATGTCCATTGATGCACTTTCATATTCCGTGAACGAGATTTTTGGAAACAAAAAAGGATCTCTTTTAAAGAGAGATCCAACAAAGACCCCAAATCTTATGATTTTGATTTCATTAATTTCAAAACACCAACATCGGTTACAACTCTCAATTCAAAACACTCATACCTTAACTCTGGATTTTGATTTTTGTTTGTCTTCTTCTAATTGGTTCATTTTTAGTTCTGGATTTTGATTCTAAGTTTCTAACTTCTCAAAAAATAGGAGTAGGAGCAGAAAAATCTTAGTTCACCAGGACCCAATTGGAAATCAGAGTCAATAGAGCCCCCTTTGTCAACTGAGAAATAGACTTACGTTAGGGTGATACAAATGAGTGAACTTGAGCAAGCTAGGAAGAGAAATTGAGAATAAATTGAAAGAACTTAAAATGATCCGGCCTTTCATGTCTAGCAACGGTCCATCTTGATGTTATCACACTCTCTTACACATGCAATATTATTGAGCATGAGACGGTAAAAACACAAGTACATAAGACTTAACAATTTGTATACAAAGTGAGTAGTGTCATGCAACGATTTTAGATGGTCGAATCATTTTCATTCATGTTGTAAGTGAATTGCGCATGCGATATCACTAGTCTCCTGTTAGTACGAAGCTTTACTTAATGATAGTTTGAACTGCAATCCTTGCAGGAGCGTCCCAACTGGGAAATCAAGAACGGTGTTGTGTATTTTCAGAAGGCTAAAGAATCAGCACCTTGCAAGGAGATTCCTTCCCTGCCACTCATCAATCAAACCCTCAGTTACGCAAGAGAATTGGAGAGAATCATTTGAAAACATACTTGCATAATGGAATTGTATTCTGCTACTGAAAACAAATCAGACCTCCTGTGTCATTCTTATCATCTTTTCAATAGGTCTTGTACAACTCTTTATGGTCAATCTTTATTAACAACAACGATTTGATTACCTTTCTTTAAGGCAAAGTTAACAGATGCACCTTGATATGCTGATTGACCACTTCAATTTTCAGTAGTAATTTTTGTTTCAGAGTTGGTAGAATGTTCGTGCTTCTAATTTTATATTGTAGTAGGAAGTAATCATCAATGTGAGAATGTGTGGTGTCTTTTAAGTTCCAAATCTCATATAAGGGCAGTTCCTATGGTAATGGTTAAATAATTTTTTTTGTTGATCCACGTGGTTGGCATAACATGATTTTCTAATGTGGGAAAAGAAGTTAGCGAGCAACCATTACACTCGCGTTGTTGAATCACCCGCGAAGTACATCTTACTTTTAAACAAGTACACTGTACACGGGTAAACATTATTCTAGTGGATATAATATTAACTTTTATATATTATTTAATTTTATAATTTCTTAATTTTGTAGGCGTTGCTATCCAAAAAGGGGTTGGTGACTAACTTGTTGCTAAGTTGACAACCACCAGCTTTGTTTGATCCGAAAGAATTAATTAATTAATTCTTTACTGAGAAATAAATTAACATTAAAGTGAATTAATTAAGAACATTTCTTAAATCAATGATTTTTGTCTCCCATTTTAAATATTTAAATATATTTTTCATATACCAGTGATTAGTGTTCCCCACTTACACATATTATAACACATTATATATGGCTCGGATCGCCCGTCCCCTTCTCTTGTATCCTCATGTCCCACCAATCATAGTGTGACACCTGTCCCAAACATTCTCACCAAATTTACTCTATTATCTTATAATTTATTTTATTTTTGCATCTTTTGATTGTTTTGATTAATAAAAGATATCTCTAATATTTTGATCATAATTTAATTTTGCATCTTTTGATTGATTTTGATTAATAAAGGATATATCTAAACAGAACCATCTTAAAAATAATAATACTGACTATCGTGGTTCCTCAATGATTTTTTTTCTCTCTTCCTTTCTTCCATCACTTTGAACTTTAAACGATAGTGTTCCTTCTTAGTTATTGGCATTAATCTTCTGCTCTGTCCGACTCCAGTTTTGCAGATCTTCGGTGCTTTCTTCCCATATTAGATACTAGAAATAACCCGTGCCGTAACGGCACGGCATGAGACAGAATAATTTTTGGTTAGAATGGTTTAAATAATTACCACACACTATGAGGATTAATTCGTCCCATGAGAACTTGTACACATGAAATCTTAATCCAAATAATTATAACTTCGGTTACATTTAAATAATAGTTTAATAATTTCTCACGATATTATTTAGACTTAAGATAATAGTTTTTAATAACAATTCCTCGTTGAACATTTTTTGAACGACGAAATCTGGATTTCTCACATTTTGATTGATCATTAAATCCAAAGCATTGACTTAGTTGGTCGCCATGAAATCGACATCTTGCCATTTTCTGGCAACACGAAACTTGAGTACTGTAGGATTATTTGCATCGCAATTATGTAAAAAATGATTAGAAGGCATCTTAATATTTTATTCTTTAAAAAAAAAATAGTTTAATTCCGACCGAAATAACAATATACTCAAATTTTCATCAATCATTAGTAAATCCAAAGTAGTGACTTCGTTGGTCTCCATGAAATCGATCTCATCCCATTTTCATGCAACACGAAACCTGAGTACTGCAGGTTTGTTTTCACCGCAATCATGCATTCTCGAAAAGAAAGCAAATATTTTTTGGGTAACGGTTTTTGTGGGGCTGCGGCTAATTATGTTTGATACTCTTAAGTAAAAAATTTCACCCAAAAAATAAGTTGGAATGAGTGAATGTGTGTGGTTGAAGAAATACACTCCTTTATATACACACTGTTCATTGGTAATTGTAATTAGGGACACATTCAATTTTTTGGAAGTTTTTTCTTTTGGAATGGGTTATTACGTGCTAGTCATGAAGGAGCAATCGTTTGCATGCATACCTTGGAGCATGGGTAGTTTTAACTAATTTATGGGTAAGCAACTCTCTTAATTGTGGAAGGATAATGGGGGAGTAAATAGAGGATCCAAAGCAATTCAAAAAATTGGAATTAAAAGAGGAGGAGATTTGTTTTTGGTCTAATAAAAAACGTTTCTTTTTTGAGATTCTTTCACCTTTATTTGTGTTGTGGATCACCAAAAAGGAAAAAGCTTATTGATTCCATCAGAAGACATTAAAATTCACATTTATGAGCCATCAAAATTCACATTTAAAAGCTTATAAGTTTCCAGAAAAACGCTTATAAGACATTTAAACGCTAATAATCATCAAAAGCTTATAAGACATTAAACGTTTCCAGAAAAATGCATGCCCCATCAAAATTTACATTTATGAGTTTGGAGATTCATTCATCTGTATATGCTAACAGTTTGGAGATTCACATTATGGCATGGAAGCATATAAGTTTTTTTTTTCTTTCTTGGAATCAATTGATATTCTGACAGTTCATTTCACCATTTTGTTTTTATAGTGTTATGTCTATATTTCAATTGCTTAGAAGAGGCTAACCATGATTAATTGATTTTTTTTTTTTTTTTTTTAGAGTTTAGCTCTTTTTTTTTCTTTTTCTGTTGTTTAATTTTTCAATTGCTTGATCATGATTTTTTGCTTTTTTGAGTTTATCTTCTTTTTGTTTCTGTCGTAGATTTTGATCAAATTATTAATGGCATTAAAATCAGATGCAAAGATAGCCGTGATCATGATCAAGAATATATGGTTCATCTGTCGATTGGTTAAACGTTTCATTCGAAAATAAATTTATTACGGATGCTAGAAAATAATTCTAAAGTTCTTTGTGCTTTCGGTTTTACATCGTAAATCTTTTTTTTTTTTTTTTTTTTTTTTTTTTTTTTTTTGCAGGATGATGAAAATAAGCTTATTCGATTGCTAAAATTAAAATGGGTTATTTAACGTTTGGTACCCAGCAAATGTCCAACACCTAGCTTTGGTACCCAATATTTCAAATATTAAGGGTTGGTACCTAGACTTGTTAATGACTGTCAAGTCAAACCGTTGACTTAACAAATCAACTATTATTTTAAAACCCAAAAATACCCACTAATCCGACGGTCCTAAAGACTAAACCAACATCATCCTTAGCTTTTATTATCAACCCAGTAAGTCTTCGTCGGCACCAGATTAAATTAGAGATACAGTAGTGAAGGTTGCTGAGTAGAATTGGGGATTCAAGTAATTTCTGCTCGAATTGGTTAGTTAGTCGTCTTTTAGGATTTCATTTGGATCCATACATTATTACAGTTTTACATCATTCAATTTGGTGATTAGCCTCTTTGTGTTCTTCATCCTACAATAATTCTTCACTGCAACAATAGATTTTCATCAGAAATTCCCCGAGATAATTGTCCTTTCATTTGTTTGTTCGAATTATGGTCTGTTAACGGTGATTGGTGGTTTGAATGAATAAATTGGGGTAGAATCGTGCATGTGAAATGGTGGTATTGCTCATGTAATGAATTTTTTGCGTGATGTTAATGTTCTGGAAGTTGTTGATTTTTTTTAGCTATGGATGGAGTAGATTTATGATGCAGTGCAGAGTTTCGATGGGATTAGAAGTTGGGTGGTGCTGGATTTGAGTTAACGATAGATTTATAAGTTTGTACAAGACAAATTGGTTGGATAATGAAAGGGAGATATGGGGAGTATTGTACAACAAGTGTTGGCCGGAAAACAAGAATTCACAAGCAGTGTTTCCTGTTGATTTATTATGCGTGAATGGTTACAATGAATTTAATGATTGCAGGGAAGGAAACCATACGAAATAAATTAGAAATCTACAAAATATTTCATCTCCTCATAACTAGAAATATGCACAGCAGATGCTCGACAAAACGCCTGAACAAATAGTTTTTTCCCACCAAGTTTGCAATGGGTTTTTTTGGATTTCATATCGAGAGAAAGTTGTTGCTGTTGACATGGGAAAATATGAGCTAATGCGCGCTGTTGTTGGCTGTAGATAGTGGTGAATGGATTTGAGTCTATGGCGAGTTGAGAGGGAATTGGAGGTGACGTGGGGATGGTTTGAGATGAGAATGACATTGCTAATAGTTCTGTTAGTTGATGTTGTGATGGTTGTGTGGGCATTCTGATGAGTAAAAGCTGACTAGAAGATTGAGTTAGTAAAGGATTTGGGGTAGTGGTTTGAGACCGAGCAACAAGAGTAAGGAAGAAGATGGTTTTTGTGAAGGGTAAGGTCGTCAAAACCAATTTTATGTTTTAATGGAAATTAGAGTAAATAAAAATAATTTGGTCAAAATGGAGTATTTAATGGTAGTTGACGGTCAAGGTACCAACCCTTAATATTTGATATATTGGGTACCAAAGCTAGGTGTTGGACATTTGATGGGTACCAAACGTTAAATATCCCAATTAAAATTAGACCCACGGCGTAAGGTTAAATCTTCCGTGAACCATTTTTTGGATATATATATATATATATTCGTTACTCATTGTTCCATTTGTACAATGAGTATAATGAAAATTATTAGTTGTATTTTTTTTATTCTTCCCTTCAATGAGTACATTGAAAATTATTTTTATTATTTTCTTAAAAAATAATTGTTTGCATATTGCAGGTTTTTAAAAGATGGCTAATTTGATATTTTTGTTTAAAGATATGGGACGAAGATTTTTTTTTTTTTTTTTTAATGGTTGAAACATGGTTGTAACATTTTTTTTTTCAATTTATTTTCTTAATGACGCATTTTTTTTTCTTCAGTTTATTAAGAAGGTTATTAATATCTCCATAATGGAAGTAGGTTACAAACACCACAGCCGCTAGATGTCTTTGGATGGGATGAGGCTGGGATGGTCGGATCACTTGTTTGTCTCTCAAAATGTTATCCGTACGTCCAAAGCTCAAAAACCCATTCTGTTTTGTATTATAGATTTTTTCAACATGCTACAAACTTTCTTAATTGAACAGAGATTGGAGTCTAACTCCTTGATTTTAAATTTATAAGTAATTATATACAGAATCGTAATTGCATATTATTATCGCAGATTTATAGTCCTTAGCCAAATTATTGTATTAGTACTACTTTTTTGGGAGTCTGACTAAACTCTATCAAATTAGATATGTTTTTTTTAAACCTTAAGAATCTCTGCAACTTTTTGATAATCAACGAAAAAGAAAAAAATCTTCAAAGCTCTTTGGTACGTTTCTTCACATTAATCAATCATCAAACTAGTATCAGAATCTCAAAAGTCTGGAAGAAGATAAACAAGTACTAATACTTAACGCCACTACTTTAACGGCGTTGACTAGATAGATATATGCATGCCACGTGTTGTATTACAATTGGTGGGACATGAGGGGATACATAAGAAGGGGACAGACGATCCGGAGCCCATTATATATCTTCCACCCGTATTAAAATATTAAATGAAGTAATGAGCATTTCAGAATTGTGCGCCAGCGTTTCTTGGATAGACGCGCAGATGAAGTTGACACGCCCGCGTTGGTACCAAGATCGTCCGGCTTTCATCAAGCGCGCTATATGTTCCAACTCAATGAACAAATGTACAAATTTTTTGGGTTGAACATCTATTTTTCATGTTTATTGAGTCCATAGTGGGAGTAAAATGAACAAACTTTGAGTTTGTTCATTCCATAGGAACTGCTCTAAGCATAGTACGAAGACTTCAGCAACACAGACTTGTCAATCGACAAATGAGAAGAATAACTTATTAGCGCAACATAATGACCCAAAAAGGCCCTCTCTATATCATTGTTACTTCTTGACTTCTTCAGTTGCAAATAATCAACCAACCATCTGTGTTGTACGAATAATGTGCATAGAGGCGAGATAAAGCATGTTGTCTTGTCGATTTCCTTAATGTCAACCATCTTTCCATCATCTATATTTGCATAGACAAAATATCTGCCTGCATCTGGCCATAAATCCTTTTTAATCATGTCTGCAACCTCATCATAAGGCTTCATTACAACACATCCAAGATCAGTGAACTAGGTAAAGAAGCTTGTGCCAGTGTCAGTAAATCCTCGTCTATTTTGACTTGTTATGTCCATGCCATCTTTCCGGTGGATATCACTGGCACAAATGTTCACTTTAGCATCAGTGCTTCTGCGTACCATTTAAAGAAGCTAGGCATGTCAGTACGCGACTGCATGTCCTCGTTTGTCTTCCACTTGATTGCAGTGCCCCTTTTGCTATAGATTCCTTCGCGGGTGAATTTGGATGTCTTTTCGAGAGTTAAATTGTCGAAGTGCGGATATATATCCATGATTTCGCACCTCCATAATATGATACATGCACATACTTCAGATACTTCAATATTATCTCTTCTTCTTTTTCATTCATGCATCTCAAAAACCTGTAGGCAGCAGATAACGCAGTTGACCGTAAACGAGGAAGTGCTTCGACAATTTCACTTCTCTCTTGAAATAGAGATTCCTGTGTTGAAGTGATGCATGGGAGACGGAGACATCCCTGATTCTCATCCCATCGCAGTGTCTCCCGACAATTCTCCTTTAGTTTGAACTTGCATTCATACTCGTCTTGGTTAACCTTATCAACCTCGTCTAGTAATTCTATTATCAGGTTCAAGAATTCAAGAGAATCATCTAATGATAGTCATGTGGTTTTAGCCGGGACCTTGGGTTTCTCATCTTCTTCTACTGAAATCAAGAAAAGCTCTCTCTCCTCTAAAGAGACGACGATAGGTTTATTCGGATTTCATTGACGGTTCTTTATTATTACGTAGAAAAACAAACTCAAGAAAGAAACCTGTTTTGAGGCATACTAATTCATTAGGGTGGGTTTATAAGGATATCTAAAAGGTAGTGGCCAATATATATTCTTGAATGATTTAAATTACTAAAGTATCTTTACCTTAAAAATTTAAAATAAAAAATCAAAATAACTTTTAAACTTAACATCTTGGACTCTAATTCAATCAAATAAGTAAGGACTCTAATTCAATCAAACAAGTAATCAAGCAAAAGAAGAACAAATCGAAGTGAGCGACGTTGAAGTGAGAAATCCAATTTCCGATTGCTCTCAAAATGTATATAAGAAGTTATTTGTTACGAACTCATCTTTTTTTTTATTAGTTTAATTTGTTTGATCGATAGAATATGATTTCAAAGATGAAATTAGGGTTTACATAGGTAGGTTCGGCCCAAAAAATCGCCAAATTATCAGACGAACCTAGCCTTTTTCAAGGATACTCTGTCGACATCGATGGCTGTCAAGGATATTGTGTCAACATCATGTACAGCTGCAAATAATTCAGGATATGAAAACAATATTGCAGGATCATTATGGAAGATTTTCTTGTTTCCCATTTTGTGTATATTTTGTATTTATGATTGTGTATTATCAATTACTATGTAACCAGTGTAATATGAATTGAGAAGAAGTTTTCTCTCTCAGTCATCCAAGGGAGAACAATCACGTCTATTTCTTTACCTTGTTATGGTATCGAGATAGCTTAGGGTTATCAATTTTTGGATCACATCTGTTTTTTCCTGCTAGTGTAAATTTTTTTCTTTCTTTTTCAATCCAGACAAATGGCTTCATCCTCCTTCAACTTCAATCATTTTTTAACCCTCAAGTTGGATGATACCAATCACCTGCTATGGAAGTCTCAGATGATGGCCTTTGTTCATGGTCATGACTACACGAGTTTTCTAGATGGAACCCATCCCTGCCCACCTGCAACTATTACAACACCAGAATCAGAATCAACGGAGACCATCCAAACCCCAAACCCAAATTTCTTAGCCTGGAAAAAAAATGATCAATTGTTACTCAGTGGTATCCTATATTCCTGTCACAGAGTATGCACACTTAGATGATTGGATTGACGACCTTTAGAGAGGCGTGGTAAATACTGGAAAGGATTGTTGCTTCAAACTCCCAGGCTTGTATAATGCAGCTCTAGTTGCAGTTGGTGAACACCAAGAAGGGAGACTTGAATATCTTACAAAAATAAAATTTTATGCTGATAGTTTATCTGCTATTTCTCAGCCAATATCTGATTCAGAACTTTTCTTGTATGTTCTCAATGGACTTGGCCCTGAATACAGTCCATTTGTTACGGCTATGACTACACGCGTTCAACCTATTTTATTTGCTGATCTACAAGGATACTTGCTAAGCCATGCTATTCGTTTAGCAGATCAACATGTTGCTGAACTTCCTTCTCTTGTTGTTAACAATACTCAGAGGAAACCATTTTTCGCTGCTCATGCTCAGATTCGCAACCAACTACCAACACCTAATCGTGCAGGAAGTAATAATTCTCGTGGTCGTGGACGCAGCCGTGGTGGTAGCTATAATCATGATGGGTATTGTCCTCAAACTTCACCTCCTCTTATCTGTCAGATCTGTAATAGATATGGGCATGCTGCTCTTAATTGCTACAATTGGTTCAATGAAGGTGGAATCCATTCTGACTCATCCACTGCAAATATTACAACTCATGTCCCTGGCTACAATTATGTGGATCCGTCATGGTATCCAGATTCAGGAGCAACCCATCATGTCACTCATGACCTGGGAAACATCCAAAACCGTGCTGAATACAACGAAAATGACGTTGTTACTATTGGGAATGGTACATGTTTGCCAATAACTCATATAGGGTCTCCTTCTTTTGATGTACATTATCATTCTTTCAGACTAAGAAATATACTTTATGTTCCTACAGTAAAGAAAAATTTATTATCTGTGCAATAATTTACCAGAGACAATGATGCGAAGACAACACAAGAAGTATGGCATCATCGGTTGGGACATCCAAGCTATAGAATCGTTCAATTTATCTTAAATAAAAATAAGTTACACGTGAGTAACAATAGAAATTCTAATTTCTGTGAAGCTTGTCAATTGAGTCAGAGTCATCAACAAACACTGAGAATGACTCACTCAATATCTCAAGCTCCTCTAGATTTAATATTTACAGATGTTTGGGGTCCTTCACCTACTATATCAACGTCTGGTTCAAAGTATTATGTCTTATTTATGGATGATTTTTCTAAGTACTCTTGGATTTACTCTATCACTTTTAAATCAGATGTCTTTCAAATTTTGAGAAGTTTAAAGCAATGGTAGAAAACATGTTTTATACTACTATCCAGGTAGTTCAGTCAGATTGGGGAGGTGAATTACAAAAATTAGAATCATATTTTTATCGTTTTGGGATTGAACACCGATTTTCATGTCCTCATACACACGAACAGAATGGTGCAGTTGAGCGAAAACATCGACATGTGGTTGATACAGGACTTACACTAATGTCTCATGCCAAATTTCCTACTCATTTTTGGGATCATGCTTTTGAGGCTGCAATTTATCTAATAAACAGATTACCCACGTCTACACTATGTAATCATCACTGTTTGAAGTCTTATTTATAAAAACACAAGATTATCAGTTCTTAAAAATGTTTGGTTGTGCCTGCTATATCCATACTTACGCCCATACAACAAACACAAGATCAATTATCGATCAATTAAGTGTATCTTCTTGGGTTATAACTCACGACATCATGGTTGTAAGTGTTATGAACCAACTCAAATGCGTATATTTATTTCTCGATATGTTGTGTTTGATGAGTCTCTTTTCCCATTTGTAGGAACATCATATTCTCCACCTACAACAGTACTCTCAGTAACACCTATACATCTCTCATCGTTCGTTGTACCTGCTATACCTACTGCTTTTACACAACGAAATTTTGTAGCATCAACACCGGTAAATATGCCACTATCTTCATCTTCACAACCTCCTCAAACTTCAACATTAGATGATGGTTATACATCACCAGTAGTGCCACCAAAAACTTCTGGTACTTCTCAACTGGAAGTTGTTGATATACACGTGCCTTCCCCTACTACTACTTCTATACCCACTCAATAGGTCACCGCACAAGGGATGCATACTCGTTCCAAATCTGGGATCTTCAAGAAGAAAGTGTTTCCTGCGAGTCGTTATCCATTACTCCTTGCAACTGAAGTACAATACAAGGACAATGAGGTTGTTACTCCATGCGCTTCTTAAGCCTCTAAATACCCACAGTGGAGAGATGCCATGATTGATGAAATTAATGTTCTACTTCAACAAGGTACATGGATTTTGGTTCCTCGACTTCCATCTATGAACGTACTTGGTAATAAGTGGATCTTTACACTAAAGCACAATGTTGATGGCACGATAACTCGTTACAAATCTAGGATAGTTGCGAAGGGGTTTAACTAGAAATATGGTGTAGATTACACAACTACGTTTAGCCATGTGGTTAAATTTGCAATATTGAGAACAATAATAACCCTTGTTGTATCTAACAAATGGGTTATTCGACAACTTGATATCAACAATGCATTTCTTAATGGAGTTCTCGATGATGAAGTTTATATGATACAACCACAGGGTTTTGTTGATTCTTCTCATCATACACATGTATGTGAACTAAGGAAGTCCATCTATGGTTTAACACAATCTTCGCGGGGATGGTACACTCGGCTAAATACATTTTTTCTTACCATTGATTTTCAAGTGTCCAAAACTGATCCTTCTTTGTTTCATACATAAAGAAGGTAATGATTTTGTTTATCTGCTGGTTTATGTAGATGATTTACTGGTCACGGGTAGTAATTCAGTAATCATTTCTAATTTAATCTCATTGATTGGTGGAGAGATTTCCCTCTAAGATTTGGGTGTTTTCAACTATTTTCTGGGAATCAAATCAACACCAAACTCGAAGGGCTTAGTTCTATCACAGGAAAAGTATATTGTGGACCTACTTATGTGAACAAATATACAAGACGCCAAGCTAATTTCTTCACCAATTGTTGTAAACACCCGTCTCACAAAACACTCAGGGGAACCTTTTTGTATCGTAGCACAGTGGGAGCACTTCAATACTTGACGTTATACACGTCCGAATATTTCATTTGTAGTAAATAAAGCATGTCAGTTCATGCATAGTCCGTCTACAGAGACCTCCAATGCTATCAATCTTTGCAAATGCAGACTGGGGAGGCTCTTTGGGTGATCGTAAATCAACCGGTGGTTATGTTATCTACTAAGAAAACAATCTTATATCATAGAGCTCAAAGAAATATCCCATAATCTCTCGATCCAGTACAGAGTTTGAATACCGAGCCATTACAAATGCAACAGTTGAAGTGGTTTGGCTCAGATCTTTATTTCTTGTGCTAAGCATTCCTCTTGCTTCTCCTCCTACTTTATGGTACGACAATATAGGTGATACATACTTGACTGCCAATCCAGTGCTTCACACTCGCTGTCGTCATGTTGAGATTGATTTTTATTTTTTTAAGAGATATGGTTTCTAAGAAAGAACTCATTATACAGATCATATTGTCACAAGATCAGATTGCAAACATTCTCACTAAGGGTATTTCTACTCTCCCTTTTACCCTATTACGAGATAAGCTCAATGTTGTTGACACAAACATTCGCTTGAGGGGGGCGTGTCAAGGATATTATGGAGACATCAATGACTGTCAAGGATATTGTGTCGACATCATGTATAACTGCAAATAATTCAGGATAAGAAACAATATTACAGGATCATTATGGAAGATTCTTATATCCCGTTTGTGTATATTATGTATTTATGATTGTGTATACTCAATTACTATATAACCCGTGTAATATAAATTGAGAATAAGTTTTCTCTCCCAGTCATCTAAGGGAGAACAATCACGTCAGTTTCTTTACCTTGTTAGCCTTATTCTTCATTTTTAATTTCTCAGAAGATCAGTTCGGCTGAACTTGGAATATCAATTTGAGCCAAACCTAGTATATGATTTAGGGAACATTATTTTTGGCTGATGCGACTTTACTAGATTTTGAGCAGAACTTTTGAATAGGTTCATAAACTCAATGATGTTCAGCTGATGCGACTTTGCTAGAATCTATGCCGAATTGTTCATCTATTTTATCACACCATTTATCAGCCAAACCTCCCTGGTTAGCCGAACTTGCATGTGAAAATTCAGGTTTTTAAGAAATTCAACCTATAAAAAGGACATTAAACATACCCAAGTGTTATATTTTGTTTACGAGATGAAGATTCTCTTTTGACATTTGAATCCCTATCTTGAATTGTAATAATCTCAAAAACCTTTTTTTTTCACTTCTTCTTCCTCTCTCAAAATCCCCAATTTTCTCGCACAAAATCAAAAAATTCAACTATTAGATGATTGCTACAGCAGTGGGTGGCCGACAATAGAATCCAGACGTTGCAACAACGATGGCAGATCCCAAAGTCCTCTAGACTTTTGAACAAATTCGGTACATTAGGACTTATAATGCAAGTATGCAACATTGTACATTAGGCATCATGGTGTCACAATTTTTCCCATGTTAGTGCCCTGCTCGCGAGATATATTTTGGAAATGAAAAATATTAATATGGCGCGGCGGTGATGAGTGCATTGCTCAGGGCTTTTTAAACAAAGTCACCAATTTACAACTGCAAATAATTCAGGATAGGAAACAATATTACAAGATCATTATGAAAGATTTTCTTATTTCCCATTTTTTGTATATTCTGTATTTATGATTGTGTATTCTCAATTACTATATAACCCGTGTAATATAAATTGAGAAGAAGTTTTCTCTCCCAGTCATCCAAGGGAGAACAATCACGTCTGTTTTCTTTACCTTGTTAGCCTTGTTCTTCGTTTTTAATTTTTCAGAAGATCAGTTCGGATAATCTTGTAAAATCAATTTGAGCCGAACCTAGTATATGATAGGGAACATTATTTTCGGTTAATGCGTCTTTACTAGATTTTGAGCCGAACTTTTGAATTTGTTCAGAAACTCAATGATGTTCAGCTGATGCGACTTTGCTAGAATCTATGCCGAACTGTTCATCTATTTTATCATACCAGTTATCAGCCGAACCTCCCTTTGGTTCGCCGAACTTGCATGTGAAAGTTCAGGTTTTTGAGGAATTAAACCTATAAAAAGGACATTAAACATACCCAAGTGTTATATTTTGTTTACGAGATGAAGATTCTCTTTTGACATTTGGATCCCTATCTTGAATTGCAATAATCTCAAAAACCTAATTTTTTTTCACTTCTTCTTCCTCTCTCAAAATCCCCAACTCTCTCACACAAAAATCAAAAAAATTCAACTAATATAATACATTCAGATCACAAATTATTCATTATCACTGAATCTAATCATAATCATTAAAACTAATTAAGTAAGGGTAATAATGCCATTATATAAAAAGGATGATTAAGTAGTGGTGGTTTTTTTTTCTAGTAACCTGTTTTGACATTATTTAGTATGCCTCACAAAAAATAAAAAATCAGTATGCCTCAAAACATGTTTCCAAGAAAATACTTAGATAGATATCTCAAGCCGAAAAAAACAAGCCGAAACCAAGTCTCAAGTTACTTGAAGCCCAAGCCCAGACAAACGAGCGGCTCGCTTGAATTAGGTCTGATCCGCGTTTTTCATTCATTCTTCATTCATTGAGGTGAGCAGTAAAGCAGCAGCAGCAGCAAGAAGAAGAAATTAGGGTTTTTAGGGTTTACCCTTTTCTACTCAATTCACATCTCATTTTTCTCTTCATAAGCTTTTGTAAAATCGGTAATTGCAGCAGCAGCAGTCTATGGTTTGTATTGGTTCAAAAGCTCTTCAATCAGGAAGATACAAAATTCAAAACAATCACAATCTTATAGAAGAAGAGTATCCTCAAATGCCTGGGGACAGAATGAATCGTATCAGTGATAATCAATCTGGAGGTAGAAGGAGTAATAATAATCCTAAGGGAAGCAAAAACAGAAGACCTGGTAAAGAACAACATCACGGCGGCGGCGGTGGTGGTGATAAGTATTCATCATATCAACAATCATCATCCGTTCTGAGGAAACAAGTGGACCCAGAGACGGCAAAGTACTTTTCGGAAATTGCTAATTTATTTGAAGGAGCTGAGATTGAGGAGCGGAATGTTATATGTGGAAATGCATTAGAGGAAACAAGAGGGAAAGAATTAGAACTTGCTACTGATTATATTATTAGTCATAATTTACAAGCATTACTGGAAGGTGCTGATTTGGATCAATTATGTGGTTTCTTACAAAATGCTGCTAAAGTGTTTCCGTTGATTGCAATGGATAGGTCAGGTTCACATGTAGCTGAGACGGCGTTGAAAGCTTTAGCTGTGCATCTTCAGGATAATGATATGTATGCCATTGTTGAAGAGACTTTAACCAAGATATGTCAGGTATATGCATTTCACCAACTGCGTGTCGAACTTTTACTTAAGCGATAACAAGAAACTTAATCAGATGCTCATTAGTTTAATGTTGCATTCTTATTCTGCTTGACTGTTTAATGGGACTTCCACATTGTATGTAAATTTGCGTTTTGGATGACCATTTACTTGGATACCTAATCAGTAGCCATCAGTGAACATATATGCTTATTAGTTAAACATTTCAACTACTGTTTCTTTCATGTTTAATTGTGTCTGGGGTGCGTGGTTTATCCCTGGACCGATATTATGAGGAGGTTCAAAGCCAGTTTAAGGCTATTTTAAACTGTCCCGCTGGAAACCTACAACTTTACTTGCTTTGGCAGAGTCTGTCACGGATATACTTATATAAATACCATCTTTCTTGTGTACTTAAGCGATAGCACAAAACTTTGTCGCCATCAATAAATAGATGTTTATTAGTAAAACATATGAACTACTGTTACTTGCATGTGCATTTGCCTCTGGGATTTGACCGTATTTCTTGTACCTAATACTTCTTATCTGCAACTGCTTGCATTTGACCTTGGCTTTACTTGTTTGTTTTCATTTGCCAGGTGATTGTGGTAAAACCTGTTGATGTGATGTGTGACCGTTATGGATCACATGTTCTTAGGAGTCTTCTTTGTCTCTGTAAAGGAGTTCCATTGGACTCTTCGAAAGAATTTCATGTAACGAAGTCATCTACTGTTCTAGCAGAGAGGTTTAATACCAAGGAAACACAGGATGTTGGAAATAGCACACAGCATCAGCGAGGATTCCCTGATTTACTTAAATTTCTGGTCACACGGATGATAGAATGTGCAAAAAAAGATATTGCAACTCTCCGAGCTGATCAGTGTAGCAGTTTAGTGATGCAGGTATTTGTTACACTGTCATGTGCTCCTGATGTTCTTTGAATTTGGTTTTCCTATGAGAAGTACAAGTTTATCTTTTATATGTGGTTTTTCGTTTTGAGTTGGTGGATGTGGTTCTTATCTAATGTACAAGACTTGTTCTTGGTGTTGCACATACTTTAATACTAGATTGTGCAACCAATATTTACTGAATAGGTTTCTTTGATTGGACTATAGAAACTTGGTTCTAACTGTCTTCTCCAGCGGCTTGTTTAGAAATCTTAGATTTGAAAACTCTGTCTTCGATGGAAGGGTGCTAATCTAGGATCGCTTTGTTGTTTGGTTTCGGCACCCAATTCTTGTGTTGGTTTAAGTCGCCATTCTTCATTATAACTGATTTAGTGCATTATCCTCCAAAACTAGTTTGAGCGTGTGAATATCCTTTAGTGTGGGTTGAATGGAGGATAGTATTGTGGTGCCCAATGGCCAGAACATTAGTTGAAATGAAATATAGTTGAACAGTGCCCTCTTGCTCTTTATGTTGTGTGCTTTCCCCCTCAGAGGTGCTAATATTACAGTGGTACCCTATCTGATATATTATTCTGGTTACGGTTCTTCCTGCAGACTGCTTTGAAGTTATTAGTGGGAGAAGATAAAGAGTTGATGAACATAATTCCTATCATTCTTGCCTGTCATGGAGAAAATACAGGAGAAGAAGGAAACCTGATACAAAATGTTGCTGTGCGGAAAACGCTGGATTTGTTGAATGACAATGCTTTTAGTCATTTAATGGAGGTCGGTTATCTGTTTCTTTGAGTGCACAAACATGTATATTTTTATGTACTCTATGATTCCCCTCTCTCTATGGTTCAAGATGTCAGATAGTTGAAAATTCAGTTCAACTATTCCTGTTATGAAAGAGCTGATCACATTGTTCATACTCAAAATTCTAAACTCTCAAAAAAGATAACCAAAAGAGTAAAACAATGACATTTTTTTTCTGAGCAAATTTCTTATATAATTTTTGCAGGTCATTTTGGAAGTGGCACCGGAGACCTTGTACAATGAAATTCTCGCAAAAATTTTCAGCAATAGGTTATTCGAGGTCTCTTCAACTCACTTGGGAAGTTTTGTGATCCAGTCGTTAGTTTCTTCTGCAAAAACTCAAGATCAAGTAAGTACGTATTATTACATTTAGTCATCTGAAGCAGTCCTCTTTTGCTTATGTGGTCCAATGTTTAGCCCATGGCTAATGAATTTGGATCTACTTGTTTACTAATCAATTTGGTTCATTTATCATTTTGCTTCTCTAGATGGACTTAATTTGGAAAGAGCTGGGTGGAAAATTTAGAGAACTTCTTGAACTTGGGAGGTCAGGAGTGGTTGCGTCCATCATAGCTGCAAGTCAAAAGCTTCACACCAATGAAAGGAAGGTTTGTATTTTACACTTTCTCTTTGTTTTCATTGGCATGCTGAACTTCTTAATTGTAGAATGAAGAGTGCAAAGCAGATCATGTGTACATATAAGTTCCGAAACCCCGTGCAAGGCGTAGAGATTTTCCATTAGAATTAGATAAACTGTTGACATAGAAGCTCCAACTATTCATTTCCACACTTCAGCTTTTGGTTGGCTATATTAGAACTGGTTATGTATTGTAAGTAACATAACGTTTTCAGGGATAAATGTTGATTTGTTAAACTGATACCAAAGTTTCTCATTATATACATCTTTCAACTAAATCATCACTGTTTCCATTGATGGCATTGCTGTGGGCCTGTGGTGTCACATGTCAACTACAGCAGATTTTTCATCAGTCTTTGCTGCTATTATTTACTAGCAAAGATTCATAGGGGTTCACCCTATGTCGTTCACGATTTTCCAGTCTGTTGTTAGTGACCTTATTATACTTAACGTGTTGTTCAGTGTTCCGAGGCGCTTGCTGCTGCAGTATGTTCTACTTCTGAATCTAGTAACTGCATTGTTCCTCGGCTATTATTCCTGGAAAGCTACTTTAGCAGTGAAGATATATCCAACTGGAAGTGGGGCAAGGATGACAAGATGAATGTCTTGGGTTGTCTAATGCTACAAACAGTCTTCAAATTTCCGAGTGTATGTTATATATTCTTCTCCCTCTCTTCCTGCGTGTTGTTATCTAGTTATTTATTTTACTTCTTTCTGGTGCCTCATTCATCCTTTAGCCATCATCTGGCGGAGGACCATGCAACATGATCCATGCATTTTACCCAAAAACGATAGTGTAAATTGATGTGATTTTCCCTTAGTCACCAGGAACGGGAACGAGAGAGAGTACCGAAACGAAAATACGTAACATCCTCAAAAATGAGGAACGAGAAACGTGTCGGGAACGTAAAATATAAATTAAATTTCATAGATATATTAATGATAATTTTACTACCATCATTAACAACTTTTGCTACATACTTCCAAAGAGTAGTAGCTGATGGTTCATCAACATGGTTATCATCTCCGTCATCTATGTTTATAGGTAAATCATAACCACTCATTGTAATATGACAGATAGAAGGCACTGGGTATAAAGGTTAGAAGGAGGAGAAAGAGTTATTTATATATTTATTTATCTGTTGCTAGAAGAAATACATCTAAAAAAGGAACAAAATAAATCTAGAAAATCTTCTTGCTATATTTTTTTCAAAAATAGATCATTTTTTCTTCTTTGATATATCCACGATATCTTTTTTATTTGTTAAATTTATAGCAAGGTTCCTCCCTTGCTAGGAATACGTTTCTCCCTACTAGGAACGAGTTCCCAACGCGTTCCTCACTGAGGTACGCAAAAACGCGCTTTTCACTGAAAAATGCTCATACCCTAGGAGTTCCTGGTGACTAAGGATTTTCCATTTGACCTGTTATACTTTCATTGGTGGCATCATTGCAAATGATGGTAGATGAACCTTTGTTTAATCTTGCGGCATTGTCTTATTCTCGATGTTAACAGGGATTTATTCAGCAATATGTGACGAGCATTTTATCCATGGAAACAAATCATGTTCTGGAAGCAGCAAAGGATGCAGGAGGAGGACGTGTTATTGACTGTTTTCTATCTTCGAATGTTTCTGCGAAACAGACACGCAGATTTATATACAACAAGTAAGTTGCTAAGATTCATAGCCTTTATCTTCCCTCGTACTGCTTAGTCATGATGTAGGATTCCTTAGTAAGGTACCCTGCTTGCATGTTTATCCTATACCTAGGACGTACAGTGAAGATAACAAAACTAAACCAGTGGCCTCTGCTCTATCATCCCTTGGATATATCAGAGACGGAAAGCATCGGTTTGGCCCTCCATGTTTCCAGAGAGTTGACTGTCGAAAATAATGCTTGAACAAATTAATCGGTTCAAGTAGCAATTAGACTCAGCTGGAGTAAATTAGCAATTCTTTTTTTATGTTGCAACAACATCTTTCTTTCTTTTTCAACTTAAGCCTACAAGTCAAACATTTCACACATGAGATTTTCAAACGCCTAGTTTGTGTCTTAGACACACATTTTACACATGGATTTTCAAACTCCTAATTTGTGTTTTTTACTTTATCAATAGACTGCGGGAACATTTTGGAGAGCTTGCAATGCGCCCGTCAGGCTCTTTTATAGTTGAGAAGTGTTTTGCAGCCAGCAATCTTTCATTAAGAGAGATTATAGCATCTGAGCTGTTAGCTGTGAGACCGGAACTGTCAAAAACGAAGCAAGGTCCGCATCTGTTGAGGAAGTTAGATATTGATGGGTAAGCGATCCCGTCCTCTTATATCTCAGTTTCATGCAATCATAGTTTTGTTCTCCTTGCATCACGATCTCCTTTTTTTTCATCTTCCTTTTGTATTTGTTACATGCAGATATGCAACACAGCCTGATCAGTGGAAGTCAAGACAAGAATCGAAACAAACAGCTTATAGAGAGTTTTATGATGCTTTTGGTTCTACTAAGAAAACGAAAAAGTCCAGCGAAAGCTTTGTTGGTGAATCTTCCTCTAGATTATCACCCCCAAGGAGTGTAAAGAAGATGAGGGTAGAGGTCGACCAATTCTTGGCTTCCGCTGGTACTTCACAGCCCTCTGGCTCCTCCAACTTTCCAGGTCTTGAAGCTTCAATGGCTAAATTGGGTTTCGCTGGGTTCAAACGACATCACTCTAGAGGAGAAGAACGAGGAGGCGGTAAGAAATTTAGAAAAGTCTCAGTAGATGGGAATTCTATGAAAAGGGAAAGTAAAGAGTGGAATAGAAATAAGAAAAGGAAAGGTGACGAGGACTTGAGAGCATAGGTCTATCGTCTTAGTTTTTTCTTTCCGTTTAAAGAAAGAAGCAAATTTTGTTTTGTTTTACTGTGTAACGAGAGTGCCGTAGATTTTAGTTTTAAGTTATTGTGAGAACGTCGTTTCTCTGGAAACCTTCATTCCTATGTAAGCTGATACTAGTAAAAAACTGTGAAGGTACGTATTGCAGTTGCTGCTGCGTTAGTAAGTCATGGCACAACACAATCCTCAATGATTCAAAGGTTTTCTTCGATTCACAATGTTCAAAACAAAAATGAAGTATTTCTAGTCTTGAATCTCCTCAATGTATCCAGATGCGGCATTGGTACGACTTACTTTTTCAGTTTATTAGGACCAGAAAAGCCGATATCTATCAGGTCACAATATCCAAAATATACTTGAACTAGTAGGTTTCTGCAATGGTTTTGCTTGTATGAGGACAGTCGGCCAACCTACTAATACTCGTCGTTCGATAATCATCATTCACCCGAACCGCGGTGAACAATTTGCAACAAAAATACCTCAAGGTGGAGTGCTCCCGCTACAATCCTAGTATCTTTCAAACTAAAATGACCGAAAACCTAGTGCGTCGTATCGGTGATGATGCTGTTAATATTCATTGCCCGTCCATGGATTAACAGCTGCATGCTCAAGTGGAGAACATGGTTTCTCTGAAAACCTTCATTCCTAGAGAAGCTAAAACTATTGAATACGATTCTGCCGATGAGCTGGTCCACCTTCTCAAGAACAATGCAGATGCAGGATGGCTGTGTACGGGAAGAATAAGGCACAATTTTTCTGCTTTTTTTTAGTTTGTAGCCGTAGGAAATGAGAAGAATAACAAGATCAGCTTTTCTATTGCATGAAAGATGCAGCAAGTAGAACAATGAGAAGAATTATAAAGCAAGAGAGAAGACAAATCGTAGATTAAAAATACATTGCATCACATTACAAGTGCGAATAGAAGCCGATTAAGCTGTCATCGTTTTTTACTAATATCACAAACTTTGTATCTATATATGGCATGACATTGGTCTTCAATATTCATTCAATTCCAGTGCAGTTTGCGGTGACCTCTTTCTAGAACCATATGCCGATGTCAATAACCATCATCAACCTTGGGGACCCATTTGAATGCCGCAAGGAATTCAGGTATATCAAAATTCCCATTTTAATAGGTGGGCTTCGATTTAAGGTATGGGATGATCAAAAAGGTTACTTGCCATGACTGACCTCTTTGCACGAGAAGCTGACTTTAGGTACCTACACAGCAGACTCAAGATAAGGAAACAAGTGGTCATCATGCCCACGAAAACAATACGTATTACAGATCACATTACCTAGTACTGCCTACAAAAGCATATGTCAACAGTTACAGGGACCATACCTTTTTATCTCCATATAGCACTTTCTCAAGCTGAATAGAATAAGAAAGGCACTGCAAGCAGACAAAGAGTAGAAGATTTGGTAAAGCTTCTACTTGCTACAATGGATAATTGACTTGAACAGTAACTACAAAATTTGAAGTCTTTTTCATTTCCTATCAATTGACCTAAATTCATATCAATAAAACTAACAGTTAATCGTCCAAGAAAGGCCTCCTATTGCATTGTCGCTTCTGTTTTCTTTCTCATCAGTTTTAATAAATTACGAGAAATATTCTTTAGTGCTCTTGCAGCAGTCGGCCTTGACAGCGCTTGGCAATCTATTATGACATTCTAATGCACTTGGCACTAAAGCAACATATGTAAATAGCACTGATTCCCCCTCGATGGTATTCACAAGTTCAAGAAAGAGAGATTATACAACTTACCAATTAAAAAAATTGTTAGCATGACCAAGAGCGTGACTCGAATAGGAGATCTAAACTTCATGTGTCGTGGGCTCTGTGACTGCCTCCGGCAACCACCAAATCTCGAAACAAGCTGAAATAACAGAAATTTGTTAGCATATTCCCTTTCATAGAGACAAATAGAAATCATTTAGTTTGCAGCCTGAGAACAATTGTTTAGAACACAGTGATTCATCTTGAAAATTTAGTAGCTTCTAGCATCCTAAAAAGTGCTTGATATTAAGTTTTTCAGACTTTAACGCAATTGTAAAAATAAATGCAGCAAATGATCAGACTTGGCTGTCATCCAGAATTGCAAACTCAATGTAAGATTACCCAAGCAGGTGCAAAGTTCAGGGATTATTTGTATATATTTGATACTAGGTTCTATCACTAAACGATATTCCAACATAACTTGGAACTTGGAAGATATGAGTTAAGCTTCTTACCTGAGTTAAGAGGCGTACTCCTCTAATGTCCCGCGAACTTGATATCCCTACATTTGTTTGTGGAAGCTCCTCACCCCTTTGCCTCCAAAAACTACTCTTCGATACCTTTCCTTTGTTTGTTGATTCATCTTCAGATACTAACTTCTTCCTCTTGTCATCCTCATCAGCAATCACAATCTTCCAATCACCAAAATTTGGCGAACTCCACATCCTCGTTTGACCAGCTGATCTTTCCACTTGACAATTTACATCATCCATTGCCCCAGAAATTTCTTTTGTCTCCAGTTCTACAACATATTTAGCATCCTTATTGATAGTTAAAACTTCTTTAAACCCCTTCCCCTTACACTCCATAATCTCTTTCTCACTCGCAACACCACCAGCACCACCACAAAGGTGCACGTCTTTTACCGACCCCGACTCAACAGATTCATCAGTTCCACTCTGAGATGTTCCAGGAGATGACCCAGAGAGAAATGCAGCTAAATCATCTCTTTCTTCTTCATCCAAATTCACCCACCGAAGAGGTTCATTTCCTTCCTCAGTTAACGCTGCCCTCAACGCAGTTTCAACACGAGCTATCTGCCCTTCTATCACACTAATGAATTGCTTATGCCTAGTCGTTCTATTATCCCCAACTCGATGACTTAACCGAACCGCTCTCTCGAATTCATCCAACTGTTACATCATAAAACAACAATCTAAAATCAACAAATCATTACAACAACATTGCATCGAGTGAGTTGAGAGTTGCACAGACTGACCTGCCATTTAGCAGTTCCTAGTGCAGTTTGAACCTCCCTTCGCAATTCATCGGAATAATCATCTGATTCTAACCCTTCTTTTGTCTCCCTTACCCATGTCCTGTAAACTGATTCCATTCTGCAGAAAAAAAACCCATTACACCATTTATCAAAAAGAATCAAAATTTAACCCTTTTAATTGAAACCCATTGTTAGAAATTAAAAACAAAACCTACCCTAACAATTCAAATTAAAAATTAGGAAGAAAAATTAAAATAAACCTAAAAATTTGGGATAGAAAAGAGAAGGTGAGAGACATACATATCAGCAGAATTCTGGACTTCTTCAGCAGCAGAAAAGAAGACATCTTTTTGCCATAGATCGAAACTGTTATCAACAACCATCATTCTTCTTCTTCTTACTTTACCAAATAATGAAAAATATCAATAAGATTAATATGATTTTGATGATAAAGATGAATCCTTTTTTAGGATTAATGAAATGGAGAATGAAGTTAGAGAGAAGAAATCATCAAAAGAAGAAGAAGAAGAGACGTTGAAGGAATTTCTGTCTTCTCTTCTCCTCTTTGTTGTCTCTTCTCTTCTTTCTGTATTGCTTGGTGTTGCAGCTGCCTTTCTTTGTTTATTGTCTTTCTTCGTTTTCTTGGACCGCCCAACTACTTTTTAGTGGGCCCGCCCGAACCCCATGAACTTACGAGTATTATTCTTCTTTTTCTCATTTTTTTTATTATTATAAAGTATTTAATTTCGCCGCAAAAACAAAATTTAATTCAAATTATCAAAATAATAATAATTTTTTTTTTTTTTTTTTGATCATCAGAGAGATTCAAGGTTCCTTGTTTCATGGGTGTCGCCCATCAGCCAAATTTGTCTATCATTCCCGATGAAGTTGAACTTTGTATAGTCTGTTTAAAATCTCAAAGTATTATCCGTATTAATACGGATTAACATATTATCAAAACCGATGTACCGACTTACTAAATTATCAAACAGTAGAGTCGTTTTTTTATAAAAAAAATTAGAATGCATTTTGTTATTATTAGAATATGTAAAAGAATTGATAAAAAAAAATCTCCTCTAATCAATACCAAAGGGAATATCTTGTTTGTTGGGCTGGTACTTTTATTCTCGGTTTAGGTTAAACATCTTATCTTAATCCATCATTTAATAATTACCACTTACTACTATCATAGTATCATGTATTCTTGAAGTGGGCAAACAAACAAAAAGTGTGTTTCTTAAGAGGATTAGGAGAAATGTCACATAAGATTATAACAGAGTAGACTAAGCATAGTGGTTATGGTTTTCCAGTCAATTTACTTATTTTTTGTGTGTATTTTAAATATAGAAAGTGAAGAAGTTCAGATATGGAAGTCAAATGTGGCATCTATCCTAATCTCATCAAAAAAAGGCCAATTATTTCTCTGTGAGTCATTTTGACCACTGAATTTAAATATTTAATAGCGTGTAACATGCTTTCTTATGTCATAATCATCCTACATTCTTTGATCCAAAGTATTTTAGACCACTTTTTTTTTTTTTTTTTATGCAGTGGTGGTGGTGGTGTCGGCATTTATATACTTAGAAATGCCATAATGTGCTAATCTAATGCTAGCTTCACAGCATCTCAAGCCCAGCAGAACATGAAGCCAAAACCGAAGAGATGATCTTCCTTTGTAGCTCATTATACTCCGATGCTAACTTCACATCCCAACTAAGATTTACCCTGTAATCATGAAATTTGATTTTTGAGTCACGGCGGGATTATTATTTTTGATTTATAGAACCAAGTAAAGTACATCGAAAAGTCTGCTTACCGCTCAATACATTCTGCCTCGCCAAGTCCCTTCAGCATGGGGTTGAAAATTGAGTGGAGTGTTTCCAGCATTTCTTTCTCAATTTCAACGTCTTTCTGCAGATTAACAAGACTTGTGCAAATTAGAGCCGGAAGAAATTCAAATACATGTCTGCATTTTATGGAACCAGAAGAGTTTCAAGAACAATATTTTGTTCCTAGACCAGATAAGAGAGATTTACATGGGTATCTGTAGGTAAATTAGCACCACTCAACGCGACACGGAGCTTATTCAACAATGGAGGTGGCAACCCGTAATGGAAGATCTCGTGATTGCTTGAGAGCCATGTTCCCCGCACCATATGAGTAGTCCAATCAGAATTAGAGCAGTCCTCCTCAGCTTCAGGGCCATCAATATCTGCAGAGCAAGTACAAAACGGAAGTGAGACATTAAAAAAATATTTAACTTAAGTAGAGAGGGAAATGAATAGAGACATAAATCAAGAAAATCTTGGTTCAGCTATACTTGATCCCAGCTCATATTCAAATTTGTGCCTACCTAGTTTGCCTTTGTATGATGTAGAACAATAGACGTAGGGAAAATAATTCATGACCCTAGCAAAATCAACCACACCAAACAAAATCAAAAGCTTTAGCAAATGTTGAGCTGATTACCAAGTGGAATGGTATCGTATATGTTATCGCCTTTTGGAAGAAAACCATAGAAAGTTATAAGATGCGCG
This sequence comes from Papaver bracteatum, assembly GCA_023529315.1. NCBI lineage: Eukaryota > Viridiplantae > Streptophyta > Magnoliopsida > Ranunculales > Papaveraceae > Papaver > Papaver bracteatum. The sequence continues at coordinate 423,466 of JAJJWX010004214.1, forward strand.
CAAGAAAGTTTCCCATAACTAAGATAGCACTGTTCACCTTTCCCACAAGGTCTTGATAAAGGGAACTTCAATAAATTTGTTGATGAATCAACTCTACCGTAGTTCAGTATATGTGGACAGAGCTGCAAAGTGCAAACTGAATAAAATCAGAACATCTGCAAGTATTTACAAGCTCAAATATTGCCAACGATATCAAGAATAACCATATACTGCCTGACCAGCTAATGCAAAAATATTAAATATCGAATGATTACCATAAGGACTATGATACAAAACAATTTTAGTAGTTTCCATCAAACTATTAAGCAAAAGTTGAAGGAATCTCTCTATAATTGTGATGCGTGACTTTTAGACTTTAGCTATCCTCCAGAATCTTACTCATGCTCCAGGTAATGTAATAGGAAACATATACAAGTTCCTGCTCCACATTACGGGTGTCAACACACACAACAAGTCTGGAATGGTTCAGGACCTTCAGGTAACTGAACAGTCTGGAATTTTTTAACTGTCAGTCAAGGTTTTTGGTTCTGCCCCCAGTAGAGGGTCCTAACAGTCTTACAAGTTGTAACTCAATTTGTTGGCGGAGTGTTATCTTCTTTAAGACTAAGTCAATCCACTATATAACCAGAATAATAAAGTTAAGTAAGATTGAATACCGAATGATTGAGCAGGCCTGCAATGGGAACGAGGCACGTTCTCAGCTTTCCATCATTGAAAATGACTTTCATGCTATTAGAATACCACAGCTCACATGCCCACAGGAATTTCTCCCATGTGTATAACTCTTCTTGAAATACATCTGGATGGTTGCTGCATAATGCGGGACCGAGCTCATCATATTGCGTGCGCAAGTGCTGCATAAAACAGCAAATTCATTACAATGTGTCCACAGACCTTACATCACTGGTGGAAGAGCTTCCAACTCTATCGAACTCATTTCATAATCACCAAAATGATTAGAATGGTTAAATGGGAAGGACATAATACATACCATTTTGTCAAAACATTCCAAATAACAAGCATATCTAATAATTAAGGTTTTATTGCATGATCAAGTCCCTGTCTGCCCAGTCATGAAAGTTTGCATGCACTACTTTTAGAGAAGAATGGAATCACTTTTACCTCTTTTGATTGGATTATCTCTTCAAACAACAAGGTTCCATCCAGAGAAGTAAGCGCCTCGACACCAAAGCTCAATCCTAGGAAAAAAATGACGCATTAGGAACACAGACAACACTCGGTGAATAGCAAAAGGACTCGATTATCAAGTGTCAACTATCTAGTACGAGAAAGGGACAAACAATGCTCAGCCAGTGCAGAAAAATCATCTGGTAAAATGGTCTATACTGAGACTAAAGGCAGGAAAAACAACAGAAATTTTCATAGGAAGGAAAAGGCTATTCAATAGTGAAGGATCTTCATCTCGATAAAAAGGATATGCACAATTCATACCACAGTCAGAGATCAATTGATAAAACAAAACAAAGTGGTGGGTAAGCCAAAAATCTGGGACCACTAAGGCGTCACCAATTGGATAGAGCCACTGGAGGAAGTCCTTCATGTCCTAAAGATTGCAAGTGTAGGGCTTGTAGGCACACAAGCTTAATGCAACAATTGCTAGAACCATAGTTTTCCTGCAACTTCCTATCATTTTCTTACGGCAAAGTTGCTGAATACCCAAGGTACCTATGCATTATCTCAGAGAAATAACATACCTGTGTTAAATGCTTCTGGCAATGTCTCAAAGTAGAGTTTAAATTTAGAATTGGAGTTGTATCTCTCCTTCATGCTCCACAACAATAACATCGTCTCAGTGGATATTCCATCGACCTGTTTTAGTATATGATACTGCAGCAAAGAGAACATGACTTTGCATATTTAGACTCATGGACACCAACTTTAAGTCAGGAGCTTCTATGTTTACAAAAAATCCAAGTATCATGCCTACCAAAAAAAAAAAAAAAAAGGAGTTCCGTGCAGTTCGTTACATACCATGTCAGATTCATAAACAATGTCCTCAGAGATTATTATAGACACAGGGACTTCCAAAGCACATTCCCCAACTTCCAAATCTTCTACTGCAACAGCTCCTCTTCCAGCTCCTTCAACATCTATGCAAGAAATAAATCATTAAAGAAAACTATAAGAGAGTGATCGATAGTTTCCCTTTCTCTTTCCAATAAAAGAATATTAGAGACTTACACGCAATCTGCAGCTTCGTCTGCACACCATGGTTTCGTCCCCATTCCACCAATTCATCTTCACCCTTACCATCACAATTCACAATTACTGTTTCCTCATTACTCTTATCCCCAAACTCTCTAATCATGTCTATTACCGCATTTCGCAAAACAAGCAAAACATCAATCTTCTTCTCAACAGCATCCTTGAGAGACATATCAATGAGCTTGAGAACTGAATTAAGAGACTCCAACTCATTCCTAGGGCTATAGTATGGCAAAATTGTTTCAACCCCACCAAAATACAGTTCCGGCTGAAAAAACAATAGTGTCACATTGAGTACAAATTGCTTCAACCCCAATTACAATAAATTAGCAATTGAAATTACCTCATCCAGGTGTATAATTCTTGCAACTTCCACCATTGCTTGCAATGCAACCAGTGGGTCTTCTGATGATGAAAAAAGAACTTGTATCTCAGGTCCATAGCCCCTGAGCTGCAACAATTTCTGTCAAAGCAGAGATAATTAAGCTTAACGCATTGATTCTATATACTAAGTAATGCATTTAACAAATTCTAAGAAGTACTAGAGGCATTCCTCCCAATCATATTCATAAAAAATCAATCAAAACCATGAAATTCTCACCTTTTTCTTCTCAAAAAATACATCATCTTTGGGTAGTGTAAGGGCTAATGAGAAGTCACTAAACCCTTCCATGTTTTTTAGTCTGCAAATAAAGAAAAATTTAGAATGTACATAAACTTAAGGGCTTGGGCTCACTTATTCTCCACCGTTAGATCTAGGTTTTGCAAAAACAAATTCCAATCCAAAACTTTAGCTTAGTCATATTTAAAGGTTTAACCTTTTTGTGAGTTTCACTACAGAATCTGAAATTCCAGAGAATGGGGTTGAAGAAGGGAGAAATTCTTCACATCCCAGACAAAATTCCACTAAAACCCAATGAACAACCAACGATTGATGTGTTCGCTTCAGTTATAGAGCCAAAGCTAACCAATACCCTTGTAAAGAAGTTGAGTAAAATTGCACCAATGGAGAATTACAGACATATTAAGAGGGTGTGGAAGAAGAAGAAGAAGTCTGTGGAAGAAGGAGAAGCAGGAGGAGGGGATTTTCAGTTGGTACTGATTTTATGCCTTGCTGGTGAGAATGGTGGGAATGGGTTGCTGCCAGATGATGTAGCTGAGTTGATAACTGCGCACCAGTTGAGTCCTTTTATTGCAAAAGTTCATAAGTATGCCGCAATATCAAGAGAAGAGTGGATTGAACAATGCAAACTTTGGCCAACATCTTTCCATCCACCAACTTATAACATTGAGGGCATTACAGGGTTCAATGAAGAGGATTCAGAATCAGTATTCCATTTTATGAAGATGGCTCTTGAGATGACGGAAGTGGGTGGTCAGGGAGTAGTCAATGCAGCAGTTATAGTAGATCCTTCAATTAAGCAGGTAATTGCTACTGCCAATGATCAAACATGTCAGGCATTCAGTGCATCCCAATTGAGTGCATCCCCAGAGGATGCCAGGAGTGATGAATCATATGCTGGAGTTTCTTGTTTGTATCCATGGAATTGGACTGAGCAAAACTCTGCTGCAGCTGGAAACATAGATTGCTCTTGGCATCCGCTGCGACACGCAGCTCTTGTTGCCATTGATAATGCTTCCTCTAGGGATAAGCGGCTATATCCTGCTGGTTCGGAGGGTTTTGATGATCAATCTACTGATGGAGTGGAATGTACAGCGTCGAAAAGACAGAAAGTGGATTTTGTGAAAGATGGGAAGGTTCTGAAAGCAGCTTGCTCTAATGGTGGTTCTGATGAACAGAGTGAACGGCCTTATTTGTGCACTGGCTATGACATTTTTGTTGCTTGGGAGCCTTGTACAATGTGTGCAATGGCACTTGTCCATCAAAGAATTCGGCGCATATTTTATGCTTTTCCGAATCCTAACTGCGGTGCACTAGGCAGTGTTTACAGACTACAAGGGGAAAAAAGCTTGAATCATCACTATGCTGTTTTTAGAGTTCTATTGCCTGAGGAATAGTCCTCGAAAGCGTGAGACATAGCGAAACTGTAGTCTAAAATGTATTGGCCATGGCCAACAAATTTTGTTCTACGACACAGTACTAAAAAGCCGAAGTTTGTCATGAACACCATTAGATGTTCGGCTTGAAATCTTTGCCATTGCTGTTTGATATCCATTTGTGATGCCACAACAAACTCTTTGTAATTCACACTGATGTTGCGTCTTCTAGGCAGTTGCTTTTTTATATCGCTACAACAAAGTTTACTTACGGTTTATACAGTGCGTGGTAGTCTCTTATAGAGGAGAAACATATTTGTCATCCAGCACTTCCTGCAAATCCCCTTACCCACTGCAAAACACGAACAAATTCAAAGAACATCTTCATGTCGAGTTCTGCAGACACTGCACCATCTGAGCTTCCAGACGCGAAAACACATGGGTTTTGACACACTACAAAGTCGAAACCTCCATATTGATTCGCAAGAGACCCGATTCTGCTACTTGTCATTTTGCCAATGCCTTGGATTTGAACTAGTTGTCCGGTTTGTTTAGTATTCTCCCACCACCTCTTGAGAATCCTTCGATTGATTTCAGAATCTTCAACTGAAACAACGCATTTTAGACGCACCCCAAGACGGTGTAATGCGACTTCCGCCCCTCCAATGCCACTGTAAATAGATAATACATTCAACCCATTTGGATAAATCAGCTTCAAAACTGAGAGATAATACCCAACAATGTCTGTTTGAAAGCTAGACCTGAGGAGTCTAATCCTTTCCATTGGATTATACCGTAGGGAATCAGTGTGATTCGCTGGATAGCCGAGCATCTGCTCAATGTACTCGGGTTCGGTATGATAAAATGCGCCCTCAACTTTTGCCGTTTTCGGAAGAATGTGAAATCGATTTTCCTTGGGAAGGTTATGCACATAACCCTCATTCCTACTTAATGCGGAGAAAGATTCAGCATTCACGAACTCTTGTGCAACACCATATAAAAATCGAGTTACTTTCTCCCAAGTATCGTCAGAGCCGCCCAAGACATTCCCATAGAAAAAATATGGGGGTTTCGCAACGGCTTCAAGAAGACGAGGTGACGGACCATGAGCTATGGGTTTTATATATCTTTTCCTTTTGAGACTTTCCATGAAATCTTTATCCTTTTCATAGGGAACAAAACACTTACTCGAGGCAGCATAATTTTGCGACTTACCTTCTTCCACGGTAGTCCAGCCACCACTCCTAGTCTGCCAACGGCTCATACTTTCGCCATGATGATTTGCAAATGGCCTCCAGGATTTCCCACTCTGGCGCATAATGTCAGAGGTTGATTCTCCCTGCGCATCACCAATTCGCTTTGCAAAGATTGAATCAGCCATCTCCTGAACCGAAATATCATCTCCACCACCAAATTTATCAATAGCATAAGCTATTTCTTCTTCAGTGAACCCCATTTCAAGCAGCAAACCAACTGTCCGATCCGTAGTCGGCGCAAACAAAGACTCGGTAGCTTTTGTAGCGGCATCCTCATTCTTTCCAGCTATTTGCGCTGCAACAATGTAATCCACAAGCTCATTCACTGGTGCATCTTCACCAAGCCTTTCTATAGCAGAATCAACTTCATTTACTGAGAAATTCATTGCCAATAAATAACCTCTTCTATTTTCCTCAGATTTCACCTCCAATTCAGCACCATCCATCTCAAAATCACTGTCATCATCAGTAATAATGGGACTCGATATTCTGTCAGACTTCAAATTTTGGGTAGCTGCAGAAGAAGAATACTGGAAAAGGCTTTCTAATAACACCTCGACGTCATTGTCTCCTCCTCCTCCATGGTTTTCCATTAATACTCTATCAACAAGAGATGGTGAGAAACCCATCTCTATAAATTTATGCCTCTGAGATGATGAGGATGAGCTTGAAGGAGGTGGATTCACCTCAACTGGTCTCCTGGATGTTGTTGCAGCAGTACCGGAGGACGAACCCGCACCGAATTCTTCCTCTGACTTGAACTTAATTTGACATTTTTCTTCATCTGATGATGAACTTTGGCTGTCTGAGAATTCAATCATTTTAGCTCAACATAGGGTATGATGATAATTCTCCTGATACAGTTTGTTTGAGGTGCGGCACTTTAACTGTTTGGAGGAAATTATTATTATTTGCCGGCAGCCATGCATTATGACACATAAGGTCATTTGTCTCATCCAAGTTAGGGGCGCACCACCACGTGCAACATAAGCTCCTCCATGGCTTTTAGTCTCCACGCTAACCAACGCCACTTTATGTTGTTTGTTCTTATTTTGTCTATGGAAACTACAGCATTGGCCAAAATAGTAAATTGGGTACTGTTAGAGCATTGATGAACAGAATTAGAAAAATAAATTCTGATTAGATGTAACATAAATATCACAATAAGGTTTTAAACATAATTGGGTATTGTTAGAGCATCTCTAATGCAATGGGTAAGGTCTTAAAAGAGCATGCTACATACTCCCTCCGTCCCACTTTTAGTTGACCAACTAATAGTGGGACTGAAGTAGTATGATTTAAGATTTTTTATACCACAATTTCATCTTCAATGTAAGTGTTAAGGTCATAAAAAGTGATGATATGCTAAATGGGGGTAAATGAGAAAGTCTAAATTAGACTTTCTTCATGACCTTGGGTCATAGATCCATATCATCATTTTGTCTATAAATTCAAATAAATATGGTTGAATAAAACCATGAGGATTGGATATGAATTTTAGCTAAAAACTTTTACCTTCATCATTTTTTGTCATTTAGCAATAACTCACAAGTAAAAAGGTGTAAATAGGACCTCCACCTAGGATGACCTTGACCCTTTGCATGCATTGGAGATGCTCTTACAGCTGTTTTTATTAGAATTCGTAAAATCATGAATTTTGCTCAGCCACGTAGATGAACAAACGAGTTTTTTCCGGATGGATTGGCAATAGCAGAAGAAACGTGCGGTGTAAACCAAAACCCGTGGCATTTTTTGAGTCGCGGGCGGTTGAATAAGGGTCGACGATGGTTATGCTTTTCAACTATTTTCCGTCACAACACTCCGTAATCTATATCCTAATTTTTTTAACCAAAATTTTCTATTTGTTATTTATAATCTTTGATAAAACTAGTTTACAAAATGAAGAGCATCATAAACATTTCAAGAGGATTTTTTTTTTTGAATGAAATAATATAGTCGTCTGTTTCAAATATCAATTAAGAACAAAATCGTGTTGTATAGTTTGATTCGTCGAATTCAGTTACCGGTCTAGAGTTAATTCCAGGTCATATGTCAGATCGTTAAGACCGATTTGGATATCATAGAATTAGAGGTGGTTACTAAGAGTTAGGTATTGCTTATCTATGGCTACCCCATCCATCCAGAAAGAGAGTGGATAGATCTACCTGGCGTCGGTTTTATTTTGCATATCACGGAAAGTATAATTATGTAACCGTCCAAATATTGCTAAAAAAATATGGTGGCCTACGACGCACACGTTCCATTTCCTAGACTTTGAAATTGGTATGTTTATTACGATTTAAATTTATTTTCATATGCATTTGATGTCAAAAACAAATTAATTATTTTAACAAATTATTGATTAAAACAACACAAATAAAATGGTATCATTGTTGTTATAGAAAAGAAAATATCTATTTGATTTGTATTTCATTTGTAGAATACTAAAGTGGTGTAGTAGCCCCCGTACCATTCGACCAAAATGAATGGTTGCCAAATGAAAATGGAAGACGACTCTTCCATTTTTTTTGTTTTTGCAAACTCCAGACGAGCAGATCATAAAAAGTTGAAAGGAGGTGGAATACAATGTTTAGCATGGAAGGAGTTCCTAAAATTCAAGGAAGGTTAAAATAATGAAGCCGATTAAGATGAAATTGAAAAACTATTCTTGTTACGATTAATGGGACAAACTTTTTTTTCCTAACTCAACCAATGTTTCAAAATTTATCTTGAAGCATCACAAAATCTGCATGAGGCATCATATTATGATTAAAAGACTGCAAATTTTGCAGAAATATACCTTGGCCTCGATACATCATCAATAGGAAATACAAGCTTTAACGATTTCCGGGACATCATAGAGGTAAAATATATGAACTCTGCTTTTTGAATTGAGTACTTTTTTAAATAAAAACATGGCCAAATACAAAATCATTAATTTATTTCCAGTATTGGTGGTATATCTACTTTTGTGCTGGTATTGACAATATCCAAAGAGTTCCAATAATAAACACATATATCAAAAGCAACCGAGAAAAGAAACCTTGGACGACACAGAATGCCTTGCATTTTTGGTCAAAGATATCAACAAATGACAAGGATTTTTTAATTGTTGTCCATATTAATAATATATGGTTTTGTTGAGTTTGTAGATCCAGAGGTGTAATGTATTCTGGATTATTCACCAAGAAGAGTTGTTTTTTTCAGCTCTGTCCAGTATTTGGTGTTTAGGGTAAGACTTCTTTTACAATTACATAATACCAATCCTCCTTGGCTTTCTAATAACACCTCGAAATTATTGTCTCCTTTGTATTTTTCACTCAATACTCTATCAACAAGTGCTGGTGAGAACCCCATCTTTATAAATTTGTGCCTCTGAGATGATGATGAGCCTTAAGGAGGTGGATTATGATAATTCTCCTGATACAGTTAGTTTGTGGTGCTGCACATAAGGTCATGCATTATGACACATAAGGTCATTTGTCTCATCCAAGTTGGTGTCGCACCACCACGTGCAACATAAGCTCCTCCATGGCTTTTAGTCTCCACGCTAACCAATGCCACTTTATGTTGTTTGTTCTTATATTGTGTCTATGGAAACTACATCAAGTTATTGTGAGGTGATTGATATTTCTAGGCTGCTCTTCGAGAGTATAATACCGGATAATCAATTGGTTCATGTTCACCTTGACTTATCATAAGCTGAAACAAAACTTCATATGTACTTCCGTGGGAGACAGATTTATGTATCAGAATAGACTTATCTGCGGTAGACAGATTTGTTTATAAGTCTTCGACTTTGGGTCGTAGCAACTTTTAGTTATGGGTGAGATCATCTAAGGGAATCAAGTGCGCAAAATCCGGCGTGGTTCTAGAGGTGTAAGGAACATGACTGTACCTTAATCGGCGTGAGACTTGGTTAGGGCTCAACTACATTCCAGTCCAAAGTTAACTTGTAGTAGGCTAGTGTCTGTAGCGGATTAATACAGTATGGTGTTCAAATCTGGACTAGGTCCCGAGGTTTTTCTGCATTTGCGGTTTCTTAGTTAGCAAAACTTCTAGTGTCTGTGTTATTTCTTTTCCGTATTATATTTTTATACAATTGAAATATCACAGGTTATGCGTAATTCAATCAATTGGTAAATCCGACCTTTGGTTGTTGGATATAAATTAATTGACACATGGGCATTGGTCTTGGTGCCGTCCAAGTTATTTCTCATATCAATCAGGCTCGCATATTTCTATCTGTTCGATTGTAGATTGTATTGAGAAATTGATATATAACTCTTTGATATCTTTCTTGGTTGAGATCTCTTTATAAGTCGGTTCTCTCGGAATTATATTGGGTGTGGTTGTTATACCCCCTCTATTTCAAGATTATTATACACCTCACAAGTAAAACCTACTCCAATTTCAAAAAATAATCGTTATAGAGGAATCAACTTCTGGAATCACAAAATATGAGACGAAGAACTTTGCGATTTCGATCAATCTTACCTGATCGGAGATAAAATCGATAATCAGTAGAAATATCAGGATACACAAACTATTAAGATAAAGATAGTCGAACCTGGCTTTATGAATCCCTAAGCAAAGTCGTTTTAGTCACTGAACCTAAAAAGGGTTAAAAGACAAGACAACTCTAGTTTATAACTAAGACACACAAGAAGAGTGTCGGGGATTCATTTTTCCAAGTTGCTTGGCGTTCTCCTTCTATAGACTTTCAATATTGAAGGTTGCTTTAGAGTTAAGCTTAAGGTAGCTTTGTAATCAATCAATCGTTTTCCACCGTTGGATAAAATTCGACTTGAGATAAACACAACAAAATATAAACTCTGTTTAGGATGAACCGTAACCAAACCGTGTATAATTACTTGTTCATGAATGGTTAACCACAACTATCCAGAAGAACCATAAGCTTAATCATTTTCGTATAACACTTTAAACTTTAATCTTGAGTCACATCCATAGGTTATAATGGGACCAGATATGCCTTAGAGGTGTTTTAGAGAGTCATTCAAATGTCGATTATCTCATAAAAATAATTCTGATGCATCTGAAAATATTCGTCTGGGTAAGTACATGTAATGGTATGTGTACTTACTTACAGTTTGTGAGTTATTTCTGACACAGTACATATGTGATACTCTGCATTTTCCCTCCACCCGTTTAGTATGCATAACGGATCGGGTTAAACCGGATTCGATAAAAATGTAAAGTTAGAACCAATGGGAACTTTGGTCTCGCTATGTACTTATAATATTTTCTGCGTATTGCTAGTAGAGGTATACATTTTCTCACTCCAGAGTGTTGACGCGCGAATCTTTCTAGACTAACTCCATAAATTCTGATTAGGTAGTAGAGACTTAGGAATTTATATAGTCTTTTTCCACCCTGTCACTCTGCTTAGTACTGGTTGGGTGCAAATAAACTTAGGATATTTGTTACTAAAATGTAAACATGAATGGGAATTGGAAAGGACTCCTGTGTTAGGAAACCAGAAAGCTTAAGAGTCCAAAACATATATGAATTCTATTGATTTATATGTATGATATTAGGATTTGGAGTCAGGGAATGGGAAGAATTCTAAGGGAAAGTTGCTAGGATTGCGATAATTCGAGGTAGGTTTACTACTCATCTTCTTTGAGATTTTCCTTACTCTTTATTCATACCCAATTAAGGTTTGCACTCACTGATTTACTTTTTGTTGTTATTGAATTGCTCCTTACAATTTGAATTAATTTTTTTTTTATCCTGAATTATGGCATGGGTATGATTTGTTTTGAGAAAGAAGTACCTAATTTTAAATGATTGTTCTCGCTGTTTGTTTTGGAACTTAAGGTGTTTGTAAAAATGCTTAATAGGACTTCAATTCCTTGTCCTGAGTTTGTAGAGTGCCTTGTTAACTTAACCCTTTTATATTTCAGTTTAGATGAATAGTTTTATGCCCGTGAATGTTGATTTCAATTATTAAAGTTTGCTGATTTTGAAAATGGAAATGAACTCCATATGCGTAAACATTGCTCTTGTTGACAAATTCTTTTCTTGTCTGTGTCTTTTGATAAAGAAATCAGTTGAGTCTCTTTGTGAATGAACGATACTTGATGTGTATGAAAATGAGATTTTTGTAAGAAAACTGATTGAGTTCATGTCTTCCGTTAGTTGGAACATAGTTCCATCTTGCGCCGGGTAATGATCCCCGATATAGGGAAATGGGTAATGATCCCCATGGGAACGTAGCTTCCCGACCATCGATGGCGGCTGTCCGTGCCGAGAAACGATAGGTGGGTGTATGAACCAAGGTTTTCGTGCCGTGGACTCAATGTACCGAAATCTAAATGAATTGATTTGTCGGATACCTTATTGGTTTGAGAATTTATTTGTTGAATGCGTTGTTGGATTTCAAGTTCTATCATTCCTTAATTATATTTTCCTTACATTTTTCCGAGATTTGTTTTCCGCATATCTTTGAGGATGGGAACGTAAGCTTATTGAGCCGTCATCTCACCCCAATTGACGATTTTACAGATTTTATCGAAGGGCGAAGCAAGTGAGAAGTTGTTACTTTAAGCGTGCATTGCTTTTGTTTCATTTCCATGTAACTTGATGTTTTACTTTGAGAGAATAAATGTGGAATACTTAGACTCATGAAATATTATCCTTGAAGTTTTTGTTATACATTTGAAAAGAATTAATGTTGAATGGTGACTGTCTTTGAAAGATTTATTTAAACTGAAAGTTGATGAAAAACGTAAATCTGACACAGTTTTCTGCCCCTTGTTGTCTGCGAAACTGGCACCAATAGGTAGGGATTTTGGCGACACTTTCTTAACGAAAAACGTTCCTCTATAATTTTATTTAATGAGTTAAAAGGGCTTAGCAATAGGATTTATCGTTTAGGAGATATGTTCCCCTGAAACTAGCTGGTCGGAGATGAAATCTGTAGCTACGCAGTTTTGTGACCTAGTTTGCACATACTTTTGTTTGACCATTTGAACTCGGAATCTGGATTTTTAAAATGCGTTTGGAAGGTGGTTATTTCTTCTTTCTAAGTTGGGGTCAAAATCTTATTTCCGACTTCTAAAAAAGTCTGGAGAGCCTCGACCATCCAGGCTGTTAGGACTGATTTTTCTGCGACATTTCTGCCCAGATTTTTACTGTGTACAATTTTGGCATCCTTTTTATTTGGTTAAGCCTTGTTCTTTCCATCTATTAAAATAATAATAATTCTTTAAAATATGCTTACTAAATCTGTTTACAAACTGAGTGTATAAAACGTAAGCTCTAGAAAATGAATTAGAGTCCTGAGACCCGACCATAGCATCTGGAATTCGGGTTAAATCCATGACCCGAATTTTGGTGTGTTACAACATATATCGGGTATGTGCCCTTAAGACAAAAATAGTTCAAGAACTTTTGGTACCCGTGCTGGTACGTATACCTTCCTGAGTTCACGAGTCAACAGAAAATTTTGGTATCCATACCGAGTATTTGTACCAAAGGTCGTTGATGAACTATAGCTATGCCGGTACATGTATTAAATACTATATTGCGAATCCAGACATATAACAGTTATGCTAGTACGTGTACCAGTATGTGTATTGTCCTGTATCCAGATTTTTAGTAGTTCTATATCTCCATAATAATGAATTTAAAACATTCCCAAATAACACGAATGAAACATATTATTGTTCTAGGCTATTTTCAAATGATTAACTTGAATCATGATTTAGGTCATAAACAATAAATTGTTCTTAACCAAATTCATCAAGTATTGAGCAAATATTCTTAAGCTTAGTCATTCATATTTCGAGAATAATTAACAAGATAAACTTGACTCGAAATTTCTATTATGCAATAATTTAAAGTCCGCTTAGTCATGCGACTTAGTCTCATAGATAGAAAGGTGAATACTTAAGTAATAGGATGGTTCAGTCTTCACATACCTTTTGTCGATGAAGTTCTCCAAGTGTAGGGGCAGAATATTGTCACAACAATATTCCTGCGAAATAAACAACTGTTCTGCGATGTATCGATAATAAACGAATTACTCTGCGGCACATCAGTGATATTCTGCGACACATCCGAAGATGACTTAAACAATGACGTAATGACTGAAAACGACAGAAACACGAAGAAAGTGTGACATGTTTGCGGTATATCAATAAACCTGCGAAAGATAAAGGCGGTGCCAGCTGCGATTTATCGCAAGAACTCAGATCCGAAATTAAAGGGAATCTTAGATGTAAATGAGCTGTCATGAGATGTAATCCACTATGTAAATACCTATATAAAAGAGGTGAATAGTTCCAGAGAGAGGAGGAATTTTGGAGGGTGAGGAAAGTTTTTAGGAGAGAGAAAAATCTTTGTTAAGTGTTCTGTGTTCTTGATTTCTGTAATTCCTTAAGGTCATATTAATGAAAAAGTGTTCTTAATCTTCAAATTATGTCATAAATATTGATAGATTCTTAAGTAGGGTGTAGTGTGGGAATTCCTGCAACTACATTTGGCGCCCAGAAACAGGGATTGAAGAGTTGAAAATCATAGTAAAAGCTAGGTAAAAGAAAGAAATCATTCAAGAATTGGAAGAATACTTTTGGTGGAAGAGAAGATGATTGAAATCAAAGATAATCAAAAGAAATTGGAATGTGATGTAATAACAAAGATGATGATAGACAAATTCCATGAAGATATTAAAGGAAGGATACACAAATGAGATTTTGAAGGAAAGAAGATCATGACGGTAGATGAAGCATCACCGCTAAAAGATTGGGAAAAACAGAAGATTACATTTACAGCATCAGAAATTCCGAAAGAGAATTTAAGTCGTACATCTCCATTGGTGATCACAGTGTCTGTTGCACCAACAAGAAAAGAGAAATCAGGAAGATCTCTGAGAAGAATGGGGTGTGAATAGGACTCTGGTGGACACGGGAAGTTGTGGATATAATGTTTTACCACACATTCAAGAAAATGGGATACAAAGATGAAGAAATGTTTAGTCCAACATATCATATTCACGGATTTGGAAAATCTTTAACAAAACCTAAAGGTGAAATTGTAGTACGAATTCCACTGGGGGAAATAGAAACGCAGGTCACATTGAGTGTGATAGATATGAAATCGCCTTATAACATGCTGTTGGGGAGACCATGGATACATGCAATCAAGGCTGTATCATCAACTCTACATCAATGTTTAAAATTCCCTATGCCTAGTGGAATTGGCGAAATTAAAGGAGATGCAGATTATGCGGCGTTATGTTTCCAAAATGAAGTAAGGAATTGTGAAAATCAAATTCGGTTTAAAACAAACAGAGAAAAATGAGGAGAGAAGAAAAGAAAGAAGAAGAATTCAATATTTACATGATAAAATCAAAAGAAGGAAAAGGAATATTCAGCGATGTATCGCAAGAAGATGATGAACCAGTGGAGATAATAAAGACACCAACACCAATGGGAGAGAATGAAGCTAGTTATACCGCAGCAGAACCAACAAAAGAAGTTAATGTTGGAAGTGAAGAAGACCCAAAAATGCTGAAAATTGGAACTAAGATGGATGTGGAGGAAGAAGAGCAAACTGTAAATCTTCTGCGAGAATACAAAGATATTTTTGCGTGGAATATGGATGAGATGCCTGGAATAGATCCATCTGTTGCGTTCCATAGATTGGAGATTAACAAAAATATGAGACCAATCAAAGAAAGAATAAGAAAGATTGCAACTACTTATCATGTCAAGATAGAGGAAGAGTTACAAAAGATGCTTGATGCAAGAATTATAAGGCAAGCGAAGTATCCAGAATGGATCGCCAATATGGTAGTAGTTCCCAAGAAAAACAAAGGGATAAGAATTTGCATCGATTTTACTGATTTAAATAAAGCTTGTCCCAAAGATAGTTTTCCCTTACCAGATATCCCGCAGATGGTGGAATCACAACGCAGAAATGATCGAATATCTTCGTTGGATGGATATAAGGGTTATAATCAAATTCCGCTGGCAGAAGAAGATCAAGAACATACTGCATTCTTTGCTCCCAGAGGATTATATTGCTACACAAAGATGCCTTTTGGGTTACGAAATGCAGGGGCAACATACCAAAGAATGGTGGAAAAAGTATTCGCAAAATGGATACATAAAACTTTAGAGGTATATGTGGATGATATGTTGGTAAAAAGTAAAGAAGCTAAAAATCATGTGCAAGATTTGAGGGAAATTTTTGACCAGATGCGGCTTTTTAATATTAAAGTAAATCTGAGAAATGTACTTTCGGAGTATCATCGGGAAATTCTTGGGATATATCGTATCAAAAGAAGGAATACAAGTTGACTGAAAAGGTGCAAGCAGTTCGGGATATGCCAACTCCAGCAACAGTAAAAGATGTGCAAAAATTGAATGGGCTTTTAGCCTCACTAGGAAGATTCATTTCGCGGTCATCAGATAAGTGCAAGCATTTCTTCAACATATTAAAGAAGGTAACAAAATTTAAATGGACAGATGAATGTGAGAAAGCTTTTCAAGGAGTTAAGGAATATTTGATGAATATATCCATATTACAGAAGGCTGAACCAGGAGAAGAATTGCTGATATATCTTGCGACAACTCCACATGCTTTAAGTGCAGTACTTTTGCGAAATGACGCAGGAGTTGAAAAACCTATTTACTACATCAGCAAAACGTTTAATGCTGCGGAGAAAAATTATTCGAAGATTGAAAAATTAATTTTGGCATTAGTTTATGCAGCTTCTAAACTTCGCATATATTTCCAAGCGCATAAAATCAAAGTACTAACAAAAGTACCAATCGAGTCAGTAATGAAAAATTCAAAAAGATCAGGCAGAGTTGAAAGATGGAATGCACAAGTGGGGCACTTTGAGATCCAATATGCAATTTTATCTTCGCCAAAATCTCAAATTGTCGCAGAGTTTCTCGCGGAGTTTCCTTTGGAGGATGATGAAGCTGTAGAAGATATGATGAATATAGAAGAAGAATATGGGGATCCTAGAGATCTTTTAACAGAACCAAATAGATGGGAGATATTAGTGGATGGATCATCTAATGGAGAAGGAAATGGAGTTGGAGTCGTTTTTATTTCACCAAAAGGTGAAAAAATGGCATTCGCATTTCAATTGGAATTCGAATCTACCAATAATGAGACAGAATATGAGGCTGTAGTACATGCCTTAAGATTTGCGATAGAAATGAAGGTAGAGAATGTAAGAATTACCAGTGATTCACAATTGGTTATTCTCCAAATTGAAGGGGAATATGCAACTAATGATTTATCTTTGAGAATATATAAGAAACTTGTAGAAGAATTATCTGCGAAAATACCAAGACTCAAATGGAGGCATATTTCAAGAAGAGATAATAGACTTGCAGATGCTTTTTCGTTCATATCAAGTATGATGGTAGATCCGACTGTGAGAAATATAAAAATACAAACATTAATAGCACCATCAATTGTTAAAGAAAAAGAAGAGGAAGCTGAGGCAATGGTAGTAGAAAATAATGGCGAAGAATCAAGCCGAATTAACGCAGATTGGCGTGCGGAAATTCACGCATATCTAGCAAGGGGGGAGTTACCAAGGAATAGATTGGAGGTACATAAATTAAAAAGTAGAGCAACAAATTATGAGTTAAGAGATGGGGTATTGTATCGAAAATCTTTAAATGGGCCTTCCCTCAGATGTTTGACACTAGAAGAAGGAAAACAAATATTAAAAATGCTACATAGTGGGGATCTTGGTAATCACAAAGGCGGTAGATCTTTAGCATACATAACGAAAATTCAAGGTTATTATTGGCCATATATGCATGAAGATGCAAAGAATTTATCAAGAAGTTGTGAGGAATGTCAGCGATTTTCAAAAAGAATACATGCACCAGGTGAAACGTTAACATCTTCAAAAAATGTTTGGCCATTTGGAAAGTGGGGTTTAGATATTGTGGGACCATTTGTGCCAGGAACATGGCAAAAGAGATACTTAATTGTCGCAACAGATTACTTCACAAAATGGGCGGAAGTTAAGGCAGTACAACATATTCGTGATAAGGACATTTTCACATTTATATTTGAGAATATCATCTGCAGATTTGGAATTCCATCGCAATTAGTGTCAGATAATGGAAAGCAATTTGAAGGAAAAAATATAGAGATGTTACTTAATGCATTCAAGATAAAGTGTGGAAAATCAACTCCTCTATATCCGCAGGCAAATGGTCAAGCTGAAGCAACTAACAAAACAATTGCAGATATTCTCAAAAAGAAATTAGAAGGGCATCATAGAACGTGGTGTCAACAAGTCCATAATGCAGTTTGGGCTTATAATACAACACGAAGAGAAGCAACAAGGGTATCACCTTTTTGTTTAACATATGGGGTTGAGGCAGTATTACCAACAGAAGTCGCTATTCCTACAACTAAAAGAGAAGCTTGGGAAAAAAATCTTAGTGCAAGTATGATTCTATACAAACTTAATGAGGTAGAAGAGAAGAGGGAAAAGGCATTACAACATATGGAGAACTACCATTGCAGATTAGATCGTGAATATAATAAACGAGTAAAGAAGCGTGAATTCCAAGTTGGAGATCTAGTTCTGCGAGAAACACCAGAATATCAGCGAGAGAATGAAGGAAAATTAGCGAAAAAATGGGATGGGCCATATATAATCAAAGAAATAATTGGAACTGGAGCATATAAACTAATGGATCCCGAAGGAAGAGACATGGGTCAAAGACTTGGCAGACCATGGAATAGACAATATCTAAGAAAATATTATCAGTAAAGATTTGAAAGACTAGAATGAATGGATCACACGCAAGAAGTTGCGAGAGAATAAAAGAGATATTCTACAAGAACAAAGCTGGCTGAATATAAAAATTATTTTCCGCAATAATTTGCGAGATAATTAAAAAATTAAATGCAAATAAGATGGGCACTAATTTCCTAAAAACATATAAAGAACGGGACGAACTTTTATGGCGTACACCCTAGTTCGCGGATTCTATTCCGTAAGAGGCAATGTCCTTAAAGTGCGTCATAAGGGGGGCATCTCTTTACTTTCAATTATCATAAGAACGGGATGAACTTTTATGGCGTACACCTTAGTTCGCGGATTCTATTCCGTAAGAGGCAATGTCCTTAAAGTGCGTTATAAAAGGGGTATCTCTTTGCATGGCTATGGGAAAGGCTATACCGCTGCTGGAACCTAGTCATGGATATTGGGATTATAGAAAATCCATCCAGGAGAGATAACTTGGATTCCCAATTATATAAGGTTATACCCTGGTTGGGCGCCCGAGAGTTTCTCCTAAGGAATGCTACGTATGATCAAGGCGCCGAGGTACACGGTTGAGCTGTGGGTGCCCTGGATGGATGAACCTACCCTGGACATCCATGGCAAGTCTTGGCTTACGATGTGTTTGGCCCGAAGAAAACCCCACTTAGGGTGCAGTCTTGTAACTATAAGACATATAAGGCATAAAGGACAAGGCTGCGAAAACAACTGGTTGTTGGCAGAACCGGATGGGAAAGTGCTAGTTTTGTATGGCCGATGTATAATCCTTGAAGGGGCAACCGGGGGGAGAGATAAGGGCGATACCCTCCATTAGGGAGTTGTGTATCAAAAAAGACGGCAATGTCATGGGACTTTATATTCGCAAGAATGTTTAGGCCCGTCATATTGTCGCGTGACGAGACAACAATGTCATGGGACTTTATATTCGCAAGAATATTTAGGCCCGTCATATTGCCGCATGACTGGGCAAAAAGCCTAAAGAGAAATGTTAAGATGAGGTCAATGGGTTTTTGTGATAAGATCAAAAGATGATATAAATGAAATCAATAATAAGAGGATATAAATTGCAAAGACGTCCTGCGATTTCATCGCAAAGACGACAATGTCATAAATCTTAAAAAGCAAAGAGAGAATTAATCTCTCACAAGATGGCTTAGATTTATCATATTGTCGCAGAAAATAAAATAATGATAAGGCAAGATCAACGGATTATTACGTATAAAGGTAAGAATGTCCTGCGATCTTGTCGCATAAAAGTGGCATAATAAGACCTTTAACTAGGAAGGCGAAATAAGACCACAAGAAAAGTTATATCTGCGAAGCATATAACATTTTTTTCGCAGAAATATTTGCGATAATACTACAAATTGGTAACAAAAGGAAAGCATGGGATTTCTTACAAGGGTAACAAATAAAATACTTCACAAGGAAGATTATGAGGGGCGAATATGGGGATTATAAAATAACATTTCATTATCTCCCTTGAGAAGAATCAAAATAATAAAAAAGAAGGAAGATAATCAAGTTTATGAAGATTGGATTCAAAATTAATAAAAATATATAAATTAGAGCAGGTGATTGAGTTACAAAGAACTTCAATGTTTCGCAAAAAGTGCAGGAAGAAGAAGAATTCGGAAATTACAATGATTCGCAGAATCAGAAACATCTCGCAGGAATATATGATAATTTAAAGAATATTTTTCTCTAATTTCATCATTCTTGTTCACCACTATTATCTTCACCAGTATCATCTTTTTCAGTATGAGTTTCTTCATCACCAGTGATTGTTTCATGAGGAGGATTTTGTTCTTCATGAGGAGGATCTTGTTCTTCTGTTTCATTAAGAGGGTTTCCTTCGTTCTCAGGTGGATTTTGTTCGTCTTCAGAAAAATCTTCTTCATTACTTGAATAATTCAGATCTTCATCTATAGGGTGGGGAACTTCATTATCATATATCTCTAAAGGTTTGATCTTTATAGGAGGTAGAGAATGAGAGCGTAAAACATTATTTATGAAAACCTCAGCGCCTAAATGAGCTTTGCGGAGGCAATTCTTTTCCCGATTTCTGATCTCTATATCTTTAAAGTATTCAAGATAGTCAAATCTTCTCAATGCCCTGTTATGAGAGTTGGAAAGCGCGGTGTTCTTTTTGCGAAGTTTGGCTAATCTCATAGATAGATCCGAAATTTAAGCTTGAAGATTCTTCTCAGATTCTGCGAAAGAAAAATTGCATGTTAGAGAGAATTTTTTGCGAAAAATAAGATGAGAAAATACAATGAAGTAATTAATAGATGAGGCAGTCAAAATGACTACCTTCCTTTTGAGAAGATAAAGTGTGAATTATAGTAAAGAAGCAACTCTTCCATCGGTCCATGGCATCATCAAAACTATCCCCAATCTTACCTTTTAAACGTGATTTTATGCTTTTTTAATAATTGCGAAGATAAACATTTTCTTCCTTCAGTCGAGAATAATCATCTTTGAGATTTTTGACTTTTACACTTAGAGCTAATCTTCCTTTAATAAGCTTCTCTTGTTCAGCGGTAGATGATTCAGTTTTCTTTTTAAGTTCATCTTTCAGTATGCGAAGGGACTGCTCTTGGTCCTTACACAATTTTTGAAGATTGTCTAGTTGCTGCGAATAAGCCTTTGTTGTATCTAAAAAACTACGTTTCTCTTGAGATAAAACTCTGTTTTCATCCGATAAAGATTCCACCCTCAAATTAATTTGATTCAGCGAATATAAAAGTTGGGAGGCTTCATTATTTAGACAATCACGTTCATGAATTAGTTGATCGCGTTCATGAGTTAGTTGGTTGTTCTCATTCTTAAGGTTATTTATCTCGTCAAGTGAATATGTATGAAGAATATTCAAATTATCAAATTGATTCTTCCAAGATTCTTTCCCAGTGCGGGCTTCCTCAGCAATTGTTTCCCACTCAAATATCTTCATTAATTGGTTATGTTTTGAAGCTAAATATACATCAACAAATAAATAAGGGAAAATTGAGTACATAAAAAGCAAGGATTTACAGAGGCAAAAGTAAAGACAAGAAAGTTATACCTTTTAGATCATCATTTCTGCTGCGAAGAATTTCACAGTCTAATTCAGAATTATGAAGCTTATGATCGAGAAATTCACACTCCAAAGTTTTGGCTTGAAGATTCTTCTTCAAATTTTCAACCTCATCTTCTAAAGAAGTTAACGAAGATGAAGAACCGCAAGACCCAAGATGCTTTCTTAGAATCATATAAATATCCTGTCTCGCAGGATCTGAAGAATATTTCATAGCATCGTTCAAAACTTCAGATAATACTTGAAAAGCAGCTTCAACCCCTGTTGCTATTTCTTGGGAATAAGGAAGAGAAGTAGAAGAAGAGGATTTGGCAATAGTAAGAGTGGAAGAAGGAATTTGATTGGTCGCAGTTATAGTTTCATTCACCGCATCATCATCCACCGCAACCTCCTTTATTGCAGCTTTGTTTACCACAGTTTCATTATCTACGACTTCATTTTCCGCAGCCTCGTTAACTGTTGTTTCATTTACGTTGGTTACATTCACCGCAACTTCATTTGTCGCAGATTTATTTCCAACTATCATAGATTCATCTATCGCAGTTTCCAAAATGTCGGGATTATCAGAGATAGGAATGCTAGTATTGATAACTTCATTAGAGGTTGATGAAGAAATAATATGGGTATTGAGATTCACGCAAGGAGAAGAAGAAGATTTATCTTGCGATGGGATAGGTTTTGCAGGTAAAAATTCGAGAATATCCACTTCATCTGAAAGAGTTTTAACTTGACACGAACGCTTAAGAGGTTTGGGAACATTCTCTTCGTTCTGCGAATAATAATGTAGGTAAGAAACAGAGGCAACAATATTGTTATTTCAAAAGAATAAGTGTTTCTTACTACCTTATCATTCTCAGATCTCTTTGTCTTCCCAACGCGTCTTTTCTGAGAACCCTTAGGGTTAGGGTTCTTGATAGTAATTTTGGTTTGAGAAGTGGTGTTACTGAAAAAGATGATAGAATATGGGGATTATGAAGAAAAGAGGGCAATAAAGAAAACATAACAAAAATGATGGAAAATAAGAACATACCTTTGAGTCTCCATTAAAGCAGCAGCAGGGAGAATACCAGGAAAGAAAAAGTTGCAGACAAAAAATATTTTAAAGAAAAAAGAGAAGGTGAAAGAAGAAAGAAATACACTCGAGTGGAATGGTATTTATAGATGAAGGATGGGTAACCGGGTAAAACGGTTAAGATCGACGCGTGTCAATAGTAAAAGCGTAAAGTAGGGAACTTTGTCGGGTAAAAGATAAGGAGTTGCGGCAAATTAAGAAGCTTAATTTCTCATGATCTTTGTCTTCTTCGCAGAAAAGATATGAGAAGAGGCAAGATGTAGGGGCAGAATATTGTCACAACAATATTCCTGCGAAATAAACAACTGTTCTGCGATGTATCGATAATAAACGAATTACTCTGCGGCACATCAGTGATATTATGCGACACATCCTAAGATGACTTAAACAATGACGTAATGACTGAAAACGACAGAAACACGAAGAAAGTGTGACATGTTTGCGGTATATCAATAAAACCTGCGAAAGATAAAGGCGGTGCCAGCTGCGATTTATTGCAAGAACTCAGATCCGAAATTGAAGGGAATCTTAGCTGTAAATGAGCTGTAATCCACTATGTAAATACCTATATAAAGGAGGTGAATAGTTCCAGAGAGAGGAGGAATTTTGGAGGGTGAGGAAAGTTTTTAGGAGAGATAAAAATCTTTGTTAAGTGTTCTGTGTTCTTGATTTCTGTAATTCCTTAAGGTAATATTAATGAAAAAGTGTTCTTAATCTTCAAATTATGTCATAAATATTGATAGATTCTTAAGTAGGGTGTAGTGTGGGAATTCCTGCAACTACACCAAGTATATTTAGTTGGTGTTATCCTTCAAACGTTAGAAAAAAATGATATCTTATACTCAACTACACACTTCTAATCCTAATCCGATACTTGACTAAATGTAGACTAGAAATCAAGGTATAATTTTGATCAACTAAATTTGACAACAAGCTTGAGATAGTAACACTTATGAGTTAAACCGAGCAATTCTCTAACAATCTCCCCCTTTGTAAATTTTAGTGACAAAACTATCAACACATATGGATATGGATTAAAAAAATAAAATCTTTAAAACCCCAGAATCCATTATGCTTGATTTCTGTGGTTCTCCAACTTCTTGAATTCTTCGTTACTTCAAGTTTGCCAATGATTTTGAACATGTACAACTCAACATCGTTTTTATTGACGATCTGTAGCGATAACAACTTTGAAAACATATATTCTCAATAGTTTTTATACGAAAACATAGTATTATTATCTTCCCCAAATTTCAATTGTATCACGACTTCGAAGTAATACTATGGTGATATGTTTCTCCCCCTTAGTCAATACTTACATCTTTTGCATAATAGGTGAAACCTATAGATGTAGATTCACTCCCACTTACATAATGATCTATAAACCATACGTATGTAGTATGAAACTACTAAATAATTCTCCCCTTTTTTGTCAATAAATATTAGCAAAGGTATGAAAACTACGGGATCGTAATGATTCTAACAAAAGATAATTCAAGACTAAAGAAACACATATCAACTTTTTAGATGATATCACAAAGTAAAAATACTTAGTGTCTTCATCTAGGAGATATTAAGATACAAGTATCCCCTACATATTCCACATCCACTATCCCCACAAAGATGTATCAATTAAGCACAAGTTCAAAAGAACTCTCCCCCATTTGATATCATTCCCAAAAGAACAACATGAGTGATCTTACTTTAATAAAAACAAGGATTTTGTTGGACATTAACAAATCACATGGACTTGTATACATAAAATATCGACATAAATTAATCTCAACATCAGTTACAAACAAGGATATAATTTAAACGATATGACTCAACATAAGAGAAAATATTACGGATTTGATCATGCAGCAATTTCACAAAAGTGTGAACATGAAGAGATCAATAATGCGGAAATTCTCAAAAAGTTTGTCCTACATTTAGTCGGTAAATGCATAAAGACTTAATAGATTTAACTTTTGAGCATATATGAGATACAATTTCAGTTAAAAAAACGCAAAGGACACATATATCTCGATAGACTTTGCAATCAAATAAGATGATAATTGAAACTCAAAACTTGATTCTCATTCATTCAGACCCTACCAAAAGCTTATGTGTACATTTTCTAATAAGAGTATTAGAAAATACGGCTCTCTCATTGATTTTGGCCCCACCTAAATACTTTCACGGTTTGGACGAAACCAATCCCACTTCCTCGAGTCCTCCACGTCTCCACCACTTCAACCCAAGTTTTTAACTTACCCACTCTATTTCTATCAGTTACTTTTTCCTTTTTATTCTTCAATCTCCGGTGTTGACAAAGTAGCGAGTCATTCAAACACCATAAACCTGTTCGTTACCTCGCAGTACATGTTTTTATTTTCTCTTCTTTTTCTCCTTCGCAAAACCCTGTATGTGGTTCTCAATTATGAAACCATATTCAACAGTGTTAATGATAAATTTAGATAATTATTTCGTTTATTTTTATTTACCTTTTGTTCCTTTTGATTTTAAATTTTAAATGATCTGTTTGATTATGTATAAACACCTAGGATTAAATTCACTGGAACTAACGATGATATATTGCATTATTAGTTGTTGCCACTTTCAATTTGTTCAATAAATTGTTTAACTGAAAATTACATAATTTTCTCAGGATTTTCATGGGGAATTTAGGCAGTACGCAAATGATTCCAAACTAAGGTAAACAAACAGATCTATGATAAATTTTATTTTCATTTCATTTTCTTAACTTAACACTTTCTAGGTGTTGATTACACTTGAAATTTGTAAATTTAAATGGGTTTTAGGGTGAATGTAATCTTTTGATTGAAAAAAGGGGGTACTACTTTTACTTTGCATTCATTGAGGCTGGTAATTCTAAAAATAACAAAAGGATTCTCAGTATTCTGACGATAAATGACAAAGGGAACATTAGAATCAAAGTTCCTAAAATTTCATTTTAATTGTTTCATCATGTAAGATGATTAGTGATGTGTAGTCATGTAGAAAAATAGTATGTTTCACACTTATTGGTTTAACAACTTTAACTAATGGGAATGATTTTGTTGACAGAACAACCATAAACTTATGGTGGTGGTGTTGCTAAGAGGGAAAATTGAACTACTTCGTGTGTGGTTTAACTCCAAATATTTCTGTTCATACTATCACATACCGAGAGGCAGGGCTACCTGTAGCCGTTAGGAAGTGTGTGCTTTTGGTGAAGGAGAATTTGGACGTGTATATAAGGGTTGTGTTAGAGAATTACTCGGTTGAACCCACCAAGCGTTGGTATGTCAAGTTTGGTTGTCATATTTTAGTGAAGCAAAACTCATTTAAGAGTCGCTTGATTTAAATGTACTAGAGTCAACTTAGTATATGTTAGCTTGAAAGTATTAGGGTGAGACATTACAAGTATTAAGAAGACTTGAAGAAGTGCGGAGCTAAAACGACAACATCATCCTTCCACTTGAGGTTAGTGACATTTGACTTGAACTGTTTCATTCCTTAACGTATCTTTCAAGTCGTGCATATTGAAAACATAAAACTGCAAAGCATGAACACTCTAGATAGACATAGTATTAAGCATGAACAACTTGTATGTGTTCTTGGCAAAACTATTCACATAAGGCTTGACTTTTGTATTGGTATAACTTTTATTAGTAAAACCAATCTTAAGTAATCACCTGGGGTATGATCGGGTTGTGTATGTCTAAACTTATTACTGGGAAGAGGGGAACCGATCCTAGTAAGAGGTTCAGTGCATCACAATTGGGGACCAATCCTTGTATGAGGTGCAACAAGGTTTATGGAAGAAATGGGAACCGATCCTATGAACATGTGCAACAAAGTTTTGGAAAGGGGGAACCGATCCTATGAACATGTGCAACAAAGTTTTGGGAAGGGGGAACCAATCCTATGGACATGTGCATTGCATACAAGTTAGATACCATATATATATGGGGAACCGATCATAGTACCTAGTCATACGTTTCTTTGGTAAGCTAGTGTAACTATGCACAATACTCACATGGGAACCCATGAGATGTGACTGAGTGGAACTTGATCAATCACATAGTTCTTGAAAGTCAGATGAACCAATTATAAACTTGTTTAGAAGTGTGGTAAATCGGTTTCAAGTGAGCAAGCATGGTAAAGACTTGCAAGAGTAGGATGTCAACACTCGTTGAACACGGTGCACTAATGCTTATTCTATTTTGTTCAAAGATATTCCTTAAAGGCTAAGAAGGAAGTAAATCCCAAGATCGAATTTAAATAAGTTAAGAATCTTTTTAATTAAGGGTTTTTAATTATATATGGAAAATAAGAATTAATAATGTGCATTTTCTAATTAGATTTTCCAAGGAGATTTCGATCACTATTTTTGGACAGTGCATTCACATGAATTATGAAAACCGAATCTGGTGGAGTAATGAAAATATCTTCAGAATATTTTCGGTTTTGGAAATTCCTTGGTGTTCAAACTTCCTTGTCTATAAATACTTTAAGTTTGCATTTCTAGCAAACTAATCCTGCGTAACCTAGACTTCCTCTTTTGTCTTTGTTACTGGTGAGGCGCCTATCAAAGATGAGAGTAATCTAATTAGGTGAAATCTTTTACGGCCACTCAGTTTAAAGTCTTCTTTGGGATTGAGAAGCTCTAGCCCAACCCGTTGGTGGGAAACTAGATATTGCGGTTATCTTTAGTTTTCTTATTGATTTGATTGACTAACGGAGGTTGAATCTTGATTATACCTAGTTTGTTTATGCTTGAGAATCTTCTCTTCTAATATAAGATTCACTCAAACTAGTTCAAGGTTTCGACAAGGATCTTTAGACTGTTGTTAGATCTAAAGACGATCTTTTGATAATCCATTGTTAACAGACTCCGTTCTGTGTGTAATTGATCACAAGAGATTCAAGTGATTGTGTGCAGGTGTTTATTGAAGATCTAAGAATATTTGAAGATACTGAAGATTTCTTACTTGGTGTTTTTATAATCTTTAGTGTGCACAATACTTGTTTGGGAAAAAGAGGATCCAATTAATAATAAGTTTATCCTTGTGGTAGATTGAATTGATTAATTGAGGAAGATCGACATCAACACATATCACTTGGTTGAAGAGTGTTGTTGGCTTAATCTTAGTGATTGCCTTTGGGTGATTTAACGTAAGATAGATCTTGGAACCAGGCAAAAGAGTTTATGTTAAGATAAACACGGGAATTTTTGCGCAAATCATATCACTTGGTTGAAGAGAGTTGATACCAAACAGATTTGTTGTTCCTTTATTGTTTGGAATACGATCCAAAGGAATTGGTCCAAGTACGTGACTTGTTTACAGGTTGGAGGCGTAGGAATACTAAGGGAACTAGGTGAACTATAGGTTTAGTTGCTTGGTCTCAACTATACGAAATTGTCTTATTTTGTATAGCGGCTTTATTCTGAGAGTATTCAATTCTGGACTAGGTCCCGGGTTTTTTTTTGCATTTGCGGTTTCCTCGTTAACAAAATCTTGCTGTGTCATTTACTTTATATTTCCGCATTATAATTATTTTATTATAATTAAAGTAAATAACAAAAACATTAATTCCTATTTACTTGATACGTGAATCCTATTGAGTTTGGTTAGGTTCGAACCTTTTTATCAAGTAAACACACTTTGTTGTTGTATTGTCTCGATCTAGTATCCATAGACGATCACACAAAGTGTGAACCGATTTGTTGTATTGTCTTTGACTCAGTCTATAGACAATCACTTTCGGGGAAAGGACTTATAGGAAGGAAAAGTTACAGCTTGAGGTATATTTGGGGTACCCTCGCCTTTTCAATTGGTTTCAGAGCAGGCAAACACAAAAATATGTAACAATCTGTGTTTGATGCGATCCATCCTATAAGATATGAGTCAAAGTAGAGTTAAGCGAGTGCGAAAACTAAGAAAGACTCATTTAACGTATCGCAAGACGATCAAAGTTTTGACTTTAAGAAATGCTTAAAAGGAGCTTCTTCATCAAGTTCTACTTGCTCTTCTGAGAATAAGTCTGAAGGTTTTCTAGAGGAGATTAAGTTAAGCCCTATATTCACAATCAATGATTCAGACTCCGAAAAATCTCTTTTTGGTAACGAGATATCTTTGAGTTCTCTATTGGATATTTCTGATGAAAGATCAAGTGTAAAAACTTCTGAACTAAAGGAATGGAACAAACAATTTCTTATTTGTTCTAATGATCTTCTTTCAACACTTGAAAGAGAACGAGATTTAACTTTAAAGTTTGAAAATCTCGATGAAGAGCATAACTTGCTGAAAGAAGAATATTCACAAAAATTACTTATTTACGAAAAGGTAATTGAAGAAAATCAGGATGCTTTTAAAGCAATTAAAATTGATTGTGAAAGGACGAATCAAAATCACAAGAAGTTTAGGGAAGATATTTCTTAACATATTCAGGGTCTTTAAGAAAAAATTGTTGAATATGATGCAAGGATTAACTCTCAACAAAAAGGTTTTGAAGAGAAAGAAGGCGTATATCTATCACGAGAAAAACACCTTGAGGCTGATCTAGCTAGTGCTCTTGATAAAATTAAGACGCTGGAAGAAGAAATTTTGAACCTTAAAAAGTTCAATGTTAGCTCAAACAATTTAACCTCAATGTTAGAAGCAAGTAGAAATTATCGTGATACACGAGGTTTGGGCTATAAGGGAATAGATGCTTCAAATATTGGCAAGGTGGTAAAATTTGTTAAAGCTACAAATTCTTCTCAATCAGAGGCTTCCACTGATGACAAAGATGCTCATATTTCTTGTAAAGAAGAGAAGTCTGTCAAGAAGGTAACAACATTGAACAAGGATAAGAAGAATAAGAAGAAGAAGTAAACTCATCATGCTCCAACGCAAGAGGATCCACAAAAGGGTAACACTAAAAATCATACTTCGTACATTTATACAAAGCATTGCTATTATTGTGGTAATATAGGACACTTGCAATGGGGATGCAAAGTTCGTAAGATCAAGATGCACTTTCTATTGTATCAAACGAATTGGATAAGTTTTCTCCTCATAATAACTCAGATCAGTATTCTCCTAAGTTTAAGAAAAATAATTATTATAATGATAGTTCAAATTCTGTATATCATTCGTCAAGGTCATTTCATAAAAGACCTAATTAAACAAAGCGAGATGACTTTTTAAATGCAAAAACATGATCTGATGTTCCAAATTGGAAAAAGGGTGTTTCACAAAATATTCAAAAGGACATTGATCCTAGTGGTATGAAGGAGAAAGATGCTCCTGTGAAACCCAACTCTAAATGGGTTCCCAAGTCCTCCTTAGTCAAGAAGGGACCAAAAGTTAGTCACAAAAATGACTCTCAGCTGTTAATTGTTGGTGACAATAATTACAAAAGTCTTTTTGAAAGACTAAAGAAAGACATCATGTCTGAAATCTCTTGTTCTAGTAAAAGTTGTGATAATGCCACTCTTCATCACAAGTCAAAGAAGAAAAATAAGAGATGGAATAAGAGAAAACAAACCAAGCAAGAGGTCAAGAATGATGATTCGGTCTTAGTCACTCGTAAAGAACAAGAAAATGATCAACTCAACACAACCTAGTTGTGTTAGAATGTGCATACTCATCTTGGTGATCAATTTTGAAAGGTGAGGAAGCAAATGAAAAAACTGAGCACATGGTCTCTCGATTATTATATGGCTAATTAACATCATTAGGGAGATTTATTTTCTTCTATGCTCACACCTTCTCTATATATTTTTGAGCTTTTGATAGAAACGGTAATTTTGAGTTGATGATGTTGATATCTACTGATCATATATGTGTATCTCTTGCTTTTGTGGTCAAAACGAGCCAAAAATCACTGAATGCGGACATCGTATGCAAAAGTTATGTCAAAAACATTTTAGTTGTGATTTGTCACAAGTAACACTTGGGGGAACCGATCCTATGGAGAGGTCCCCATACGAAGAAGTGTAAAACTGTTTTTCCTATAACTTCTTCGTCCGAACTCGGAATAACCTCATTCTTTTTGCGTTGTTTTCGCAATTCAATTCCCTACAAGATAGAGGTAATTTAAATACTTGATTCTTTATTGAAAAATGATGGTGTGTTGCATTTGTGTTTTTGGGATGTTTGATTACGGTTTTCATGACCTTAATATTCGATCTCATATGATGTTGTGTACCCTTATGGTTTGGGTGACTTTTTGATTTAGCGATATTAAGTTCTAGCCCAAGTTGGTAGGCTTTATCAAAGGATCATGAGGGATTCTTGTAGACACAAAATGTGAAAAAGTCACAATATGTTGAATCGGTTTTGGTTTAGCATAAAAGCATATGTGTTTCGACGGTTTTCAACTTTTTCTTGCAATTGTTAAAACCAATTTTCAACCTTTCTCTGATAAAGGTTGGTTGTTGTTATTCTTTTGTTTTTGGCATGAGAATGACAACATGATGGTATTTCGATATCAATTCTCCTGGAAGAAGAAAGCGATGGAATCATATTTGGAAAAGTTGGATGCGAAATTGAGGTAACAATCTTGTTAGTTAATTGTTTTCCTGTTTTAAGAAAAGCCTATTTTTATTTGATATATATATATTGCTTTTGCTTAAAAGAAATTGTTGGTACAATTGATGTGTTTATTCCATTATGACTGTATGGATGTGTGTGTTATTCAATTATTTCCGGTTAAGTAAAACTTTTGCTATCTTGATTTGTTTGTGTGATATCAATAGTTTAGACTTACAAAAGTTGGTGCAATTGCGGTGCTTTAATATTATGTTGATTCAATTGCTTCTAGTTAAGTAAAACAATTGTTACTTTACTTTATAGTGTAGTATGAATTGTTTAAGCTTACAAAATTTCGGTGCAATAGTGCAACTATGGTTTGTATGTTATTTCTATTGTATCCGATTGAGGTGAATAATTATGCAAGTTGATTTATTAGTTTGTATGAATTATTTATGGCTTAACGAATGAATATATTGACGGGACGAGTTGTTTAGTCCAATTCGATTCCGGATAAGCTAAGCTAAGTGTTGATGGTGGATTTCTATTTAAAGGCTAAAATTATAAAAAGCCAATTTTTGTAAGCTGACGTCATGCAAAGGATAAATCCTTCAGGTGATGAATATTTCTCGCCATGATAATTCATTGGAGCATGTGCAACCATCCCTGAGAATTATAACCTACCCAGAGCGGAGCATGTAGCAACCATCCCGATTTTCTGTAGGTTTGCATCATTACAATTAATTCCCTACTCAAAGCCTTGTGTTCGACATGCAAACACCCGTAGGCTACCTGACGCGGGTTATATTAGACCCATTGAACGCAGGAAAGACTACCCATGTTAGTCTCACCTACTAAAAACAAACAACGGCATATTACATGTGTCGCAAAACAATCTCAACCATCCACCTTCGCAGGCATAGATGGAGGGTATAGATATAGAATCAGGGGTCCAGAGCATGCCGGCATGATCACCGTAGACCCACCTGCACACATAACCTGTCGGACAAGACCAACTACAGTTGGTTGTCCCAAACCCCTCGGCCAAAGAAGGCATGTCGCGCGGCCAAGGGATTCTATTGATCGTGAGCGTCCAACTTCGCAGGCATAGTTGGATGGCTTAGATCACACTTTAAACACGCCGTAAAGTGATGGTGCACCGTTGGCGGGCCTACTTTCCACCTGCATGGTCGACTCCCTCATAGGCAAGCCGTGGTGCAAGATACGATTGCCCAAACAAGGCTAGTTTAACGCCTTAGCAGGTTGAGAAGATCCAAAACGATCACGACCATCCAACTTCGCAGGCATAGTTGGATGGCTTAGATCGCGCCCAGAGCCATGGAAAAAGTATGTATATTCTCACCGTAAACCAAGGTTTCTGCATGCGTGGCCGGCCTCCCCAAATGAGGCACGCAACTCTCAAATCGGTCGCCCAAAGTGGTCGGTCTTAAACCCTAATGTCGTAGAATCATCTCATACTTCCATCTTCGCAGGCTTGGATGGAAGGCAAAGATGAAGATTTAGAGGGAACCGAGCATGCTAGCATGACCACCGTGGGCCCGACTTCACGCCTAGCTGATCGGCCAAGACCGGCAATGGTCAATCCTCGATACACGTGCCCAAAGGTGGCATGTCACGGCCCCTCCATAAGTTCTAATCTTGACCACTCGTCTTTGCCACCTAAATCGAGTGGCTTATATCAAATCTTTTCGAGACAAGCAGGCATGGGCGTGGACACCATGGTACCACCTCCATGCAGGGCTGGTCGGTTTATCCATTGGAACCCTTTAAGCATGCAAACGTTTGGGCCAAAAGAGGCAGCATGCGCGCCTCCCATCCAACGATCGCAAGAAAGGCTACGAGCCATCTCGTCCGTCCAACTTTGCAAGCTTGGACGAATGACTTAGGGTGCGAATCAACCAGCAAACAAGGTATCACCATGATCACCATCCGTCACTCTTCTTCACAGGGTGACCGACCAAGGCATGGCCTGTCTATACAGCCTCCAAACGGTCACCTGAAGATGGATGCATGCGATGTTATACCAAGTTCACGATTCACCATGCACTATTTTATGTGGGTCCCACGATCCACACACTCGAGACATTATTCACATCACAACTGGGGGATACAAACTGGGGTATTGGTCTGGCGGTTTACAGCGTGCAACACGCCACCACAAGATCCTGTCAGGGAAGCATGGGCGGTTAGCGATGATATGAGAAGTGGGCAAGCAACCGTGTGACACTAACACACAACTCCACTTCATCCATCACTCCACTTCCTCCACTTTCCCACGAGAGACGTGATGAAGGCTTATCGACTTGTATAAATAGGTTCTCCTCCCTATTTTCCAAAAACACATGAAAACCAAGTGTTAATACCATCGTATTCAACACCCAGAGATTGCCTGCAATATTTGCTAGCCTTCTCAACCTTCTGTTAACAAGTCATCAAATAGCCTTCACCTTCATACTCTCAACACTTTCTTTGCTTCCCTCCCTAAGATCAACCTCACATCTTCACTTGTGACCGAAACAAATATGGAACGGCCGTGTCTTCGGTTTAGGCCAGAATTGTACAAATTATCTCTCGAATCAAAGTGCTCATCATGCAGCACATTTGTTGAAGGTTTAAATTCACTTCTCATCCATACACACCCAAAATTACCTAAACCTGCAGAAGTAGTTTTCTCCCACAAATAATTGGCGACCACAGTTGGAGGTTAATCTATCGGTTGTGAAGTCGATATCTTCAATACCATTTCAATTTTCAAGAATGGTGGATCTTAGATCTGGATCAGCAACCAATCCCGAGGGAGGTAGCGCCGACAACACTTCTAGCGCTGATATCCCAATTACTGGTGTCACTATACAACCCGCCAGTACAACCAACGTGTTCCGTGGAGTTGCATATTCTACCATCAGTACCACCAGTACCAGCGGAGCAGGAGCGGACATTCCAGTAGGTGTGACACCTCCTATTACAAGAGCTAGAGCGGATGCAAATCTAGGCATTTCCTCAAGCATGACACCTCCGTACGTCACCAGAACGACTGCTACTCCCCCTTCAGGACGAGGATCTGGAGGACCCAAAGGAGGACAATCTCCTATCACCATGGTGGACTTGATGAAGAGACAAGAAACCCTCGCTAAAGCTCAGGCAGACATGGAAACCACTCAGAAGGAGGTACTCACCTTCCTTAAAACATTAACCGATCGATTACCACAAGAGTCGAGACATCCCCAAGGGCCAAAAAGAAATACGTTCAGCACACCTGGATCAGGTGCCTCAGTTACACAAGCCTACCTGAACGAAGAGTCTTATGATGCTGACCACGCAAGAGAAAGGGACCAGGAGCGTCTCAGGGAAAGGAGCCGATCGTCCAACTTTATTACACGTGAAGATCTGGAGAGACTCCTCCAAAATCGTGGCAAAGAAACTCCGATGTACGCGCATCAACACCAGTCTCCATATCTACAAGACGTGCAGCGGATTCCTCTTCCCATGGATACACCTCCCCTCAATTCACCCTTTACGATGGTACCGGTAATGCTCGTGAACACGTCTCTCGATTTTTAGAATCCTTAGGAGAACACGAATACAATCACGTTCTCCGCCTGAAGGAATTCTCCAAATCGCTTACGGGGAGAGCCTATACGTGGTACAATAACATCGCACCCGACAGCATATCCAATTGGAATGAGATGGTCAGCTCATTTTACAAGAAGTAATTCTTTGTATCTGAGCAAGTTACTTTCTCAGACCTGGGGAGAATCTCCCAACGGAACAACGAACATCCAAATGATTTTGTCAAAAGGTTCAGAACACAAGCGTTGGACTCCCTTGAACCAAATGTCACAGAACGACATCTGGTATAATTATGCATCAACGGAATGATACCCATATATCGCGCCCTGCTGGAAAACTTGGGATTCCAGACGTTCTCAGAGCTCCATGAAGTAGCCAAACGTTCGGCCACTACCTCCCCAGCATTATTGGAAAGAACCAGGATCGTTCGGAGGGACGATTCACAAGATAATTGGGGAAACATGCACCTCATCAACAAACAGTATAATACTGGCCCTTATGTCAGTGTAGTAAGCGAAGGCGGAAAGAGAAAAGCTCCAGCGGCGGCATAACAACTACCCAAGCGTGCGGCTCAAATGCATAAAGCTTCGCCTCGAAAGGGAACAGGCAAAGATCCTGCGCAGAGCACCGAAGACACAGGCTTCCCGTTTCCGATAAATGAAGTAATGGAACTCTTGGAGGCATGGATTCAGGATGATGCTATCAAGATACCTCCTATCAGACGTCTACCAACTGAGAAAGACATGACAGACCCTAAGTACTGCCGTTATCATAGGTTTGTCCACCACCCAACTAAGGATTGCAATAAGTTGAAAGAAATCTTCAGGGAAAAGATAGCAGCAGGAGAGCTTCAATTGGGGAATGAAGGAGTTCACAGAGACCCTCTTCCTGTCCGAAGTTGCATGATCTATGGAGACTCTGTGCGCAATACTGCACAATCCATGATGGAACACCTGTGTGAAATCTTGTACCTTTCCAAGGTACAACGTCAAGATATATTCATGTCCCTCAACCGTATTATGTCAGGCAGGCGCTTGTAACCAGAAAAAGAAGTCGTTCCAGCATCTCAAGCCTCCTTGGAAGATAGCGTCAACAAAGGAAACTGGGGACTTTTGACCGTCGCCCATTTGAAAGATGTCAAGTTCGATAGCACATTAATCGATACAACTTCTGAATTCAACATCGTTACTATCAAGACCCTGCAAGATGCGAAAATCTCAAAGCAGGAGGCTACCCGTGGTCCGACTGTGATCAAGAGCCCAGCAGGAGAGTTTGTGGATGTCTACGGATACATTGACATTGATATAAAGATCGGTAACACTCCAACACAAGCCAGATTCCATATAATTAAGGAACATCCGGACTACGACATGATTCTGGGGCGCCCGTGGGTACACAAGGCGCATTCCTTACCAATCTCAGTACTTGGAAGAATCTATAACAAGCCAGCTCCGATGATTTCCAACAAACCTTGGAGACTCGAAGACTTCCTGTTGCCTCCATACCAACAACTCACAAGCATAACGCAACTCCCTGGTGAAAGCCCTTCGTCCTACGTCAAGAGATTCCGAGCCCAAGTAAGTCTCATTGAACAACCCTCTTTGCAAGTAGTGGATGATTGTCCTGTTGGACCGCGGGGGACTGTTTCACCTGACAGGCGGGCCACCACCAAGAGATGTGAATGGAGTTCTGGCCCCTTTAATCGCTTCACCAAAAGTTTGGAAGCAGTCAAGAACGACACGAGTCAGAAGCAAGCTGTTATACCAAGTCCAAATCCGTTTCAAATCGGAGATATGGTAGCAAAGGTAACCACGTTCCAAGTTGGAAATATGGCAGTAAAAATAACTGCCCAGCCTGATATGCCTGCAAAGGAAGAGGAAGTATTCTTAGTGGCAGATGTTATCTTGGGCGGTTACTGCAAGATCATCAATGCAGACAAACTCGAAGGTGTGGTTGTTCACTCACGATGGCTCAAGCCCTACCTCACTTGAAGACACGACATCACCTCCCTAATCCCCCCGGGGGGATTCCTCCAACAATTTTCCTTTTCACAATATTTGTAATTCCTTCAAAATGATGGCACCGCTTGCCTTCATACTTATCAGGGTTTCAATATTTCTTCAAGTAATCAAGATTTCATTCCTTCTATAATTTCTCATAAAATCACACAAAGTTATGAGTCACCTTCAAACCACCATTACCCAGAAAGAAAACCTTAAATCCTCATACCAAATCTTCATACCGGCCTGGTAATATGGGAGGAATAAAACATGTAAAAAAGGGAGGAGGAAGGTATCCTACATGATCTACTTCAACGGAGTCAGACTCACGTCAAGGGGCATAAGCAGAAAAGATATGTATGTTTTGAAAGCATCATTAAATAAAACTTTGTTTAAGACAAGCAAGCAAAGAGGAAAACTTCAAACTCAGCCGCCACTGAGTATAAAAAAAAAATATAAAAAGAAGAATAACAGGGAAACTCAATTGCTGGTTGCGTCTTCATCACTGTTGGGATCCACATCTTGTGCCACTTTCTCCAGAGACGCCTCAACTTCTTCTTCGGGCACAACATCTACCGCCTCAACATCTTCAGCATGCGTATCTTCTGCACCTTCTACAGAATCCATTGCAACTTTGGAGATCGTGCCAATCACTTTCGGACGTTCAGTATCATCAGTATCAGGGTCAAGGATTATCACACCACCACGTATTGGGTAATCACACTTCCCATCACCCGCAGGACGTTCTTTTTCAACCCTCCGTCTCTTCAACCGAGCCGCAAACCCTTCATCTCTCGAGCTTACTGGTGCTTGTGACGCCTCGCGTTTCCACTTCGCTCGCAACGCTTCTTCATGTCTTTGTTTCTCCTCCATATCGATTTCAACTGAAAGAGCACGGAGCCGCCCCCTGACAATGGTTAAATGCAAGACATATATTCCCTGTACGGCATGGCCGACTTCACGAAATGGCAAATCAATTTTATCCATCACCTCTTCATGCGCGTTAGCTTCTGGTTTATCAACTTCAAACCTTTTTTCTGAATAAGCTACAAAGTGATTATCACCAACACCTTTCATGATATACTGCAAAAAAAGAGGGGAAGATAAGTTGCGGCGGCACATAAAAAATATTCTAATCACAACTATCGCCGATCAATTAAGAAATCAACGTATGGAGCAATACCTGAGATGTTGAAGAAGACGATCTCCTAATGAGAAGAATACAGGAAAACTTCTTTATATGCTTCACGATCCAACAAGATCCCCAGGAGAAAAGAAGTCCACCTTTGCCGCTTTCTGAGGCTGTTGAGTCGGGATTGTGATCAACAATATTTATCGAATGCTAGGCATATGAGAAGTCACACAGAAAGAGGAAGACAAAGGTGGATTGACCCACCAAGATGTACTTCCCCAGCCGAGCTTTACCATTGGAAGGATCAACTCAACCGGCTCCAAGGCATTTAACAGACATGACATACCTCCTCCCACGCAACGATACGATCAACCGAAGCAGGCACAACAAGCCCATGTTCGATCAAACAGGCACATGCCCCCACATGCCTATCAAGCAGGCGCAACAGAGTGATGTTGGTTGAAGCATATACATGGTGGGGTCCACATTCATCTAGGGTTACATGCACAACTTCCCACGTTCAAAGCAAGAATGCTCGCATCGGGTCCCACCAAAGCGGGCTCTCGACAGAGGCAGGCATATCAAGGACAGGACGACTCGTCTCTCCTGGTAACATCAAACTTTATCTCAAAAGTTTTATCTTTATTAGTCACCATCTTATGCCTACCCTTCAATAGTGTAATCATTACATGCTAGGCAGGGGACTTAATGTTGATGGTGGATTTCTATTTAAAGGCTAAAATTGTAAAAAGCCAATTTTTGTAAGCTGACGTCCTGCAGAGGATAAAGCCTTCAGGTGATGAATATTTCTCGCCATGATAATTCATTGGAGCATGTGCAACCATCCTTGAGAATTATAACCTACCCAGAGCGGAGCATGTAGAAACCATCCAGATTTTCTGTAGGTTTGCAGCATTACAATTAATGCCCTACTCAAAGCCTTGTGTTCGACATGCAAACACCCGTAGGCTACCTGAAGCGGGTTATATTAGCCCCGTTGAACGCAGGCAAGACTACCCATGTTAGTCTCACCTGCTAAAAACAAACAGCGGCATATTACATGTGTCGCAAAACTATCTCAACCATCCATCTTCGCAGGCATAGATGGAGGGTATAGATATAGATTCAGGGGGTCCGGAGCATGCCGGCATGATCATCGTCTGCACACATAACCCGTCGGACAAGACCAACTACATTTGGTTGTCCCAAACCGCTCGTCCAAAGAAGGCATGTCGCGCGGCCAAGGGATTCTATTGATCGTGAGCGTCCAACTTCGCAGGCATAGTTGGATGGCTTAGATCACACTTTAAACACGCCGTAAAGTGATGGTGCACTGTTGGCGGGCCCAATTTACACCTGCATGGTCGACTCCCTCATATGAAAGCCGTGTTGCAAGATACGATTGCCCAAACAAAGCTAGTTTGACGCCTTAGCAGGTTGAGATGATCCAAAACGATCACGACCATCCAACTTCGCAGGCATAGTTGGATGGCTTACATCGCGCCCAGAGCCATGGAACAAGTATGTATATTCTCACCGTCAACCAAGGTTTCTGCATGCGTGGCCGGCCTCCCCAAAGGAGGCACACAACTCTCAAATCGGTCGCCCAAAGTGGTCGGTCCGAAACCCTAATGTCGTAGAATCATCTCATACGTCCATCTTCGCAGGCTTGGATGGAAGGAAAAGATGAATATTTGGAGGGAACCGAGCATGCTAGCATGACCACCGTGGGCCTGACTTCACGCCTA
This sequence comes from Papaver bracteatum, assembly GCA_023529315.1. Classification (NCBI taxonomy): domain Eukaryota; kingdom Viridiplantae; phylum Streptophyta; class Magnoliopsida; order Ranunculales; family Papaveraceae; genus Papaver; species Papaver bracteatum. The sequence goes on from JAJJWX010004214.1 coordinate 462,871, forward strand.
GCTGATCGGCCAAGACCGGCAGTGGTCAATCCTCGATACGCGTGCGGTGGCATGTCACGACCCCTCCATAAGTTCTAATCTCGACCACTCGTCTTTGCCACCTAAATCGAGTGGCTTAGATCAAATCTTTGCGAGCCAAGCAGGCATGGGCGTGGACACCATGGTACCACCTCCATGCTGGGCTGGTCGGTTTCTCCATTGGAACCCTCTAAGCATACAAACGTTTGGGCCAAAAGAGGCAGCATGCGCGCCTCCCATCCAACGATCACAAGCAAGGCTACAAGCCATCTCGTCCGTCCAACTTTGCAAGCTTGTACGAATGACTTAGGGTGCGAATCAACCAGCAAACAAGATATCACCATGATCACCATCCGTCACTCTTCTTCACAGGGTGACCGACCAAGGCATGGCCTGTCTATACAACCTCCAAACGGTCACCTGAAGATGGATGCATGCGATGTTATACCAAGTTCACGATTCACCCTGCACTATTTTCTATGGGTCCCACGATCCACACACTCGAGACATTAATCACATCACAACTGGGGGATACAAACTGTGGTATTGGTCTGGTGGTTTACAGCGTGCAGCGTGCAACACGCCATCACAAGATCGTGTCAGGGAAACATGGGCGATTAGCGATGATAGGAGAAGTGGGCAAGCAACCGTGTGACACTAACACACAACTCCACTTCCTACATCACTCCACTTCCTCCACTTTCCCACGAGAGACATGATGAAGGATTATCGACTTGTATAAATAGGTTCTCCTCCCTATTTTCCAACAACACAGAAAAACCAAGTGTTAATACCATCATATTCAACACCCAGAGCTTGCCTGCAATATTTGCTATCCTGCTCAACCTTCTGTTAACAAGTCATCAAATAGCCTTCACCTTCATACTCTCAAAACTTTCTTTGCTTCCCTCCCTAAGATCAACCTCACATCCTTCACCTGTGACCGAAACAAATCTGGAACGGCCGTGTCTTCGGTTTAGGCCAGAATTGTACAGATTATCTCTCGAATCAAAGTGATCATCGTGCATCACATTTGTTGAAGGTTTAAATTCACTTCTCATCCACACACACCCAAACTTACCTAAACCTGCAGAAGTAGTTTTCTCCCACAAACACTAAGTTAATTTTGATCTTAGTTAGACTTATCAAAGTGGAGGTTTTGGTCATTCAAGTCTAGCCAAAATCCTAAACAAGGAAATGCTAGTTAACTAACCTATTATTTGCCTTGTTTGAAATCTAAAGGTCTAAGTTATATGGATAATTAGAACCTGATGAGAAAAATGGAGTTTATCTTTGTTTTGGTCTTATCGAATGAAGCAGTTGTATTTATACAATCGGTTTAGCAAAGGAACTAAGTTGCTTAGTTTATTTTCGGTTTGCTAAAATAGTTGGGAAAATTGCTTCGGGCAATTATTTCCATGATAACATATCAAAACGTAATTACTTGTAGTTTCGGTTTTGATATTGGTTATCAAAAATGGTGTGTAAAACCCTCGTGCTTGACTCAACAGGTTGCAAGTCTATTCTTGAGATTGGTAAGATCATTTTCGTGTTGTACATTGTTTGTTCCTTGCTTTGTCATTTTTGTGACAAAAAGGGGGAGAAATATATGGAGTAAACAAGTGATGCTAAAGTCAATCTATGGTTGATTGGTGTCACTAGGGAAGAGGACGATGGTGCTTGAACGTTTATCTAACGAATGAGTAAAAGCACAGACTAAGGGGGAGTAACATATCATATGAATGGGATAACAAAGATGTGAAGATTGAATATCTACCTAGCTCACCTTTAGGGGGAGTATAAGCTTTGTTATTATAGTGAATATGCTGTATTTTTGAAGATTGAATGAATGCAGGTTATGTGTTGTCGATTCATAATCAAGCGTATGTGTAATGAATTATTGTAATTTGTTTATCCATATGATTGTAAGAGTTTTGTCACTAAAATTGAAAAAGGGGGAGATTGTTAGAGCATTGCTCGGTTGAACCCACCAAGCGTTGGTATGTCAAGTTTGGTTGTCATATTTTAGTGAAGCAAAACTCATTTAAGAGTCACTTGATTTATATGTACTAGAGTCAACTTCGTATAGGTTAGCTTGAAAGTATTAGGATGAGACATTACAAGTATTGCGAAGACTTGAAGATGTGAAGAAGAAGATGGAGCTACAACAAAAACATAATCCTTCCACTCGAGGTTAGTGATATTTGACTTGAACTATTTCATTCCCTAACGTATCTTTCAAGTCATGCATATTGAAAACATAAAACTGCGAAGCATGAACACTCTAGATAGACATAGTATTAAGGAATACAATATGAAGTTTCTTGCTTAACCATTAAACTTTGTATATAAGACATCAACATAATCGTATGAATGCTATTGTGATTATGTATGGGTATGAGGTGAGGATTTCATCCTAGGGAACAATGTTTACATGTGTTCTAAGGAAGTAAGTTCATGATATGTGTTGTGAAACGAAAAGGAAATCGCCAGGCGTTATTGGGGATGTTCTACATTGCATATCTTATGAACGACCAATATGTGTGATATGTATAACCGCTCACAACTTGTTTGTGTTCTTGGTAAAACTGTTCACACGAGGCCTGACTTATGTATTGGTATGACTTTTATTAGTGAAACCAATCTTAAGTAATCACCTGGGGTATGATCGGGTTGTGTATGTCTGAACTTCATACTGGGAAGAGGGGAGCCGATCCTAGTAAGAGGTGCAGTTCATCACAAGGGGAACCGATCCTTGTATGAGGTGCAGCAAGGTTTATGGAAGAAAGGGGAGCCAATCCTATGAACATGTGCAACAAGTTTTTGGAAAGGGGGAACCGATCCTATGAACATGTGCAATAATTTTTTGGGAAGGGGGAACCGATCCTATGAACATGTGCATCGCATACAAGCTAGATACCAAATATATGTGGAGAACCGATCCTAGTACCTAGTCAGACGTATCTTTGGTAATCTAGTGTAACTATGCACAGTACTCACATGGAAACCCATGAGATGTGATTGAGTGGAACTTGATCAATCGCATAGTTCTTGAAAATCAGATGAACCAATTCTAAACTTGTTTAGAAGTGTGGAAAATCGGTTTCAAGTGAGCAATCATGATAAAGACTTGCAAGAGTAAGATGTCGACACTCTTTGAACATGGTGCATTAATGCTTATTGTATTTTGTTCAAAGATATTCCTTAAAGTCTAAGAAGGAAGTAAATCCCAAGATCGAATTTAAATAAGTTAAGAATCTTTTTAACTAATGGTTTTTAATTATATATGGAAAATAAGAATTAGTAATGTGCATTTACTAATTAGATTTTCTAAGGAGATTTCTATCACTATTTTTGGACAGTGCATTCACAGGAATTATGAAAACCGAATCTGATAGAGTAATGAAAATATCTTGAGAATATTTTCGGTTTTGGAAATTCCTTGGTGTCCAAACTTCCTTGTCTATAAATACTTTGAGTTTGCATTTCTAGCAAACTAATCCTGCGTAACCTAGACTTCCTCTTTTGTCTTTGTTACTGGTGAGGCTCCTATCGGAGAGGAGAGTAATCTAATTAGGTGAAATCTCTTACGGCCACTCAGTTTAAAGTCTTCTTTGGGATTGATAAGCTCTAGCATGACCCGTTGGTGGGAAACTAGATATTGCGTTTTATCTTTAGTTGTCTTATTGATTTGATTAACAAACGGAGGTTGAATCTTGATTTCACCTAGTTTGTTTATGCTTGAGAATCTTATCTTCTGATATAAGACTCAGTCAAACTAGTTCAAGGTTTCGACAGGGATCTTTAGACTGTTGTTAGATCTAAAGACGATCTTGTGATAATCCATTGTTAACAGACTCCATCTGTGTGTGATTGATCACAAGAGATTCAAGTGATTGTGTGCAGGTGTTTATTGAAGATCTAAGAATATTTAAAGATAAAAAAGATATTGAAGATTTCTTACTTGGTGTTTTTATAATCTTTGGTGTGCACAATACTTGTTTGGGAAAAAGAGGATCCAATTAATAATCGGTCTATCCTTGTGGTAGATTGAATTGATTAATTGAGGAAGATCGGAATCAACACATATCACTTGGTTGAAGAGTGTTGTTGGCTTAATCTTAATGATTGTCTTTGGGTGATTTAACGTAAGATAGATCTTGGAACCTGGAAAAGGAGTTTATGTTAAGATAAACAAGGGAACCTTTGCGCAACTCATATCACTTGGTTGAAGAGAGTTGATACCAAACAAATTTGTTGTTCCTTTACTGTTTGGAAGACGATCCAAATGAATTGGTTGAAGTACGTGACTTGTTTACAGGTTGGAGGCATAGGAATACTAAGGGAACTAGGTGAACTATAGGTTCAGTTGCTTGGTCTCAACTATACGAAGTTGTCTTATTTTGTATAGCGGCTTAATTCTGAGAGTATTCAATTCTGGACTAGGTCCTGGGGTTTTTCTGCATTTGCAGTTTCCTCGTTAACAAAATCTTGCTATGTCATTTACTTTATATTTCCGAATTATAATTATTTTATTATAATTAAGGTAAATTACACAAACGTTAATTCCTATTTACTTGATACGTGAATAGGTCCGAACCTTTGTATCAAGTAAACACACTTTGTTGTTGTATTGTCTCGATCTAGTATCCATAGTCGATCACACAAAGTGTGAACCGATTTGTTGTATTGTCTCGACTCAGTCTATAGACAATCACTTTCGGGGAAAGAACTTATAGGAAGGAAAGTTATAGCTTGAGGTATATTTAGGGTACCCTCGCCTTTTCAGGTTGTCTTGAAAACACTGATCAGGTTAGTTGTGTTCTTGAAGCTAATGTTAACTTTGTTAAATTACTTTTGTGTTTATGATTTGAGAATGAAGGTTATCTTGGCTGTTAAGAGACGTCAAAAAATAAGTACTCTTGAAAAAAATTAATAGGCAGGGAACAATTATAATGAGTATTTACACAATTTCTTATAATCAATGTAATGAGACACCATCTGATTTTCTGTTGCAGATGGGTCACTCCTCTAGCAAGTTGTTTAAAAGTAAACTTTTCCATCAATATATAGATCTAGATCTGAAGCTAATACCTCTACCATCAATTCTCTAAACGATATCGCATTTAATATCATTAGAAGGATGAAATCAATATTTGGCGAAATACATTCACCAGTTGCATCAAATTCTGCTTTTGGGATGTCTTCGCTTCAAAGTGGAAAAGAAAATTATTTGAAGGAGTTGAAAATAACTTGCAATGTCCTTTTCTACTCATCTTTTACATTACCCACACTCTTCCTTGAACTTGAACTCAGCGTGTAGGACCAGAATATTGCCATGATATTACTCTTGCGAGATTAACAACACTTCAGCGAAAATCATCGCGAGTTCTTCAACAACACTTCACGAGTGTCACAGAATGATTTGAAGAATGACATAATAGCTGACGAATGAAGAAACACGGGAAGAGCGTGATTATCCTGCAATGGTCACGACTCTTGCGAGAATGGACATTATAACTACTGCGATAATATCGCGAGTCAGATCCGAAATTAAAGGACAGATTAGCTGTCATCCACTATGTAACTTTCCTATATAAAGAGACCCAGTAGATTCAGAGAGGGGATGATGTGTTTTTGAATGTTGGGAAAGTCTTGAGGAGAGAGAAAATTCAAGAGAGCGGTTGTATTCTTGATTTCTTCCGTTTCTTGTAAACATTTCTGAGAATCAAATAATAAAGTGTTATTTTTAATCTTCAACTATGTCTTAATTACAGTAAATTCTTATCAAGGGTGTAGTGTAGGATTTTCTGCAACTACATTTTGGGATTAACAACCTTCTCTTTCAGAAATCATGTCTCTAATCAAGGCTGCTTGTTCAGTATGAAGACTAACATCTACACCTAGATTATTTCTGGCATTATCAAGAACTTTCGCAGCCCAAGCAAATTCTTCATCATTGCTAATAAGAAGACAAGAGCGAACTTGGTTCTCTCTCGCAATAAGATCTCTATTTTCGCCGATAAGTCTATCCCTCTAAATTTTAACATCAGTGAGAATTTTATGAAAATCTGCTAGGGCTTGAGCACCATTTTTAGCAATAAGATATTTTTCATCAATAAGATCACTATTCTTACTTCTCAATCTATTAGTTTCTTTTTTCGAATCAAGATAAAGACGCTTAAACTTATTGGTTAAGCTTAAGTTGAATCTGTGCTCAATTTTTAAGAGATGACGTTTGGATTTAAGTTCATCTATGGAAAGAGATCTAATTTGATCATCTGAGAAACTACTTAAAGAGCTATTAAGACGAGCAAGAAGGGTATCCTCATATACAAGTTCAGGGAAAGATCGGAGGAATGTAGCCTCATCATTAAGGTCATAAATATCTGCAAAAATGGTTACTTGAATGAGCCAAAATAAGGCAAAAGAATTAAAAGAAAAGAAGGAAAAATTTATACCATAGAGTTGCTGATTAGTCTTTTCAAGATCAGAAATCTTTTTTTTTATCACTCGAAGCATCAATTTTTAATTTCTTATTCTTCTTGCGAACTCAGTAACCTCAGCTTCTAATTCTCCTTTACTCTTGCGAAGATCAATAGCTTCAGATTCCAACTGTTCCTTTTGCTTGTGAAGATCTACATATTTATACTTTAGATTTTCATTTTGTTGCGAAGGTCAGCACGTATTTTCTCCAAATCTGAGGCAGCAATAAAAGAAGCTCTTCCAGCCTGCGAAGAAATGTAAAAATTGCTAAGACAAATATAGTTTGAAATCTAAGATATAAGGAATAGGCAAAGAAGTGAAAACATATCAGAATACCGAGTGAATTCAAAAGACTGGGAGTCATCGATCTCGAGATTCCCTGGAAAGAATCATTGTCAACCAATAGGGAAGCATTGCAAACCTTTGCGAGAGATTGAGATACTTCATTAACAGCTTCATCTCCATAATCATTTAAAATACCATGCATGACATCGCCAAAAATCTTAGATAATTGGGTCATAGGAGATTCAGGAGAAGAGGAATCCTTCGTAGAAGAGATGTCATTATTATCTTCGTCTTCATCATCATCAGCATCATCGTTACTCGGATTTTCTTCGTTAGACTGAGGAGTTGAAGAAGAAGAGAGTTGGGTTTTTCTTTTATTTAAGGGAGGAGAACCAGATTTCTCTCTGTGAGGAGAAGCAGACTTCTCTTTGAGAGGGGCAGTAGATTTACCCTTGCGATCAACTGTGGATTTCTCTTTAGTTCTCGCAGGTTTCACATGCTCTCTTTCTTCAATTTCCTGCGAACACAGATAAAGATAATAAATAAAGGCAACAATATATTGTAAAAAGTTATAAATAAATATTTCTTACTTCATCTATGAGATATTTGAAAGCTAAGTAAGTAGCAGGTTTCCCTAGCCTATCGTAGCTAGCTTTCAACCTTTCAATCTGTAAAAAGGAAATAGTCAGCGAGAACCTAAAGACGTGAAGAAAATAATAATGGTAATTTATTATGCAAAAAATTAAGAAAAGATACTTATTTATTTATTGTTAGTACAGAAGCTATTTCCAATGATTCTCATCTTGCATGTATTTAGATTTATTTATTTAAATTCTAAGTTTTCAGAAGATGAACTTGAAGTATTTAATCTTTATTGGTTATATGTACTAGATAGTAACCCGTGTTGTGCACCGGGTTTGGAGGCCTATTTTCATCCCCGGATTCCACTAACGAAAGCTACTTGTAACATTATGATATTCGTAGAAGTAGGAAACTAAATGTTTCAAGAAAAATGCATCAAATTATGCAAGTGTCAACTGCCTTTAGTTTAAGAAAAATTAAAGGTGTGCACCACTGAAGTTTAATACAATCACTCGCCTAAACTTATGCGCGATAATCTGTCATCAACAGACCTTGAGAGTTGTTCAATAGCTTTTGGTAACTCAATCAAACACACTTAGAAGTAGACTAAATTGGGTAACTGCAAGATGATACACTCTCACTTTCATGCACACATAAATATCCCATATAGACAATGTATTTTGCTGTGTAAAACCATACTACTGTCCAGCCAACTGTGCAGCCTGAGTGGAACAACTTGATTAACCTCCACTATTATCTTAATTGATGTAAGAACTGTCCACAATTGGTCGCATCTTTTTCCTTCTGAAACTTGAGATAGAAATGTTCCTACAAAGCCTTGTCACCAACTTGATTTGGCATCAGCTTGCGACGCAAAAATCACATCCCTTTAATGTCGTGTACGTTACAGGAAAAACAACTTGTGCAAATGATTTATCACTACTTGCAGTGACATCCCTGTAGACTTGAAGAAAAATTTTAGACCTCAAACCATTAATTACGAAGCCCAATATCATGTAGAATAGCACCAAGAACCTTTCTAGATATCCACTGTCTGCGACCCATGGTTTTCATTATATCAAAATCATGCATCATTACAGCTGCTGCGAAGTTTCTTTGTACGCTATGTAGTTGCAGGAAATCCTACACTACACCCTTGATAAGAATTTACTGTAATTAAGACATGGTTGAAGATTAAAAACAACACTTTATTATTTGATTCTCAAAAATGTTTACAAGAAACGGAAGAAATCAAGAATACAACCGCTCTCTTGAATTTTCTCTCTCCTCAAGACTTTCCCAACATTCAAAAACACATCATCCCCTCTCTGAATCTACTGGGTCTCTTTATATATGATAGTTACATAGTGGATGACAGCTAATCTGTCCTTTAATTTCGGATCTGACTCGCGATATTATCACAGTAGTTATAATGTCCATTCTCGCAAGCATCGTGACCATCACAGGATAATCACGCTCTTCCCGTGTTTCTTCATTCGTCAGCTATTACGTCATTCTTCAAATCATTCCGTGACACTCGTGAAGTGTTGTTGAAGAACTCGCGATGATGTTCGCAGAAGTGTTGTTAATCTTGCAAGAGTAATATCATGGCGATATTATGGTCCTACATCTTGCCTCTTCTCATGTCTTTTCGGCGAAGGAGGAAAGATCATGAGAATTGAATCTTTTATAATACCGCAGTTGTTTATCTTTTTAAACTCTTCTGCTTTGACACGTTTCTGTATTCTTCGCCAGCTGTTTTTACGTACTTTTTCTTCCATTCAATTTTTGACACGTCCTTTTCTACCGTTGCGATCTGACCGTTCACGTCCTTTCTTTGCATTAATTGCATTTCTTCTCGAGAACTTTCTTCTTCTATAAATACTTCTTTCACTCTTTTCTTTCCCTCTTTTTACTTTCTTATTTCTATCTCTCTTCAATTTCTCTGCAATTTTGATGTTCTTCCGTAGATTCCGCATCTGTTGCTGTTGCATCTTTTCCTTCAATCTTCTATCCTTTTCTTCATTCCCATACTTACTTTATTAAAAATGTCTCCCGCTGGTCGTAAATATATGATCGCCTTTGAGGAAATGCAGAAGAAGTTTAAGGATCAAGGTTTTTCTTTATCCACCTTCCCTGATCAAAACTCCAAAGCCGAACTTTCCGTTAAACTATTTTATGATCATCCAAGTTCTCACGAGAAGATTATAGTCTCGCTAAGTCAACTTGAAGCCGGTCTTCCTATTCCTCTTTACAATCCTGAACTTCCTTTGTTCTATGAGATACTTTCTCATCCAAAATTCTCGCGAGCCATATATCAACTGGGTGGGGATTTCACCCGTCTGCTAGTGGAGTATGCTACTTTTTGGTTTCGATAAAGAATCTCGCTACCCTGATACTGCGAAGAATCCTAAATTCAAGGATGTTCCAATTATTCCCGCAATGTATACTGTAGATAATTTCTTCATAAACTATGACATAATCCCCATGAAGAGGGATAACACCTGCTGGGGTGTCCGCTTGCAAAATAAAGATGATATTTCGAAAGATAAAATTCTTATATTGGACATCGACTGGAATACTAGTACTAATCAAGGTCCGCGTCATTCTAGCGATGACAAATGGTATATCTTCCCTCTAATTTTGTAGGGTTCATATATCTCTGGTACCCATGCTTTACCTGCGAATTGGAAAAACTCAAACAATTACAAAATTTGTGTTTACAAAAGGAAAATACAAAAATTGACTACACTAACACAATCTGTAATACTTCTTCCTTTATGCATTATTATTTCCCCTTGATCAAGCCTTGCTCCCTGCTGTGCTAGTTCGACTGCTGAAAAATTGATTTCTTTGTAGCAATGCTCATTCTTGATTTCATTCAACTGATTTTTTGCTTTCAACCATCTTGAAAGCAGAGACCATGGCACTGTTCCTTTGTTGAAATCCTCAATGACTACTTTTGAGTCAGACCTGATGATGATTCTATTACAGTTTAACTTTGTTGCCCATTCTATGGCCCACACAATTACCAATGCATCAGCTAAGTATTTTGTAGCCACTCCAATACCACCTGAGACAGAGCCAATGACCTGATAGATATGATCCCTTACCATTATACCAAATCCTACCTTACCTGGATTGCCAGTTGCAGTACCCTTGCAACAAAAAGAACATAGTTTATATCTGGCTTGGACCACTGAAATTCCATAATAGTCTTGAATTTGATGTCTCTCTGGCCTAAGTTGAAGAATTGAAGCACAACAGAATCATAATTTTGCCCCCATCTTGTACCAGTCATTCTGTAGCCTCCATAATATACCAGATTCATGATTCTTTTTTTGAACCCCTCCAAAGTTGGTTGAACATTCTCATGAAACATTTTTTTTTTGGAAACCATAGTTCACTCATTGTAGCACGTGCTGATGTGAGCCAAATTTCTTTAACTTGACTTTTTTGTTTTGCAGATTTTAGTATATCAGTAAAGGAAGTTGGTGGATGGAAATTGAAAATGTTTACTAACCAGTACCATATACTTTTGCTGAATTTGTAGAACCAAAGAAGATGATTCATACTGTCTTGATCCTGCCTGCAAATGCAACACATAGAAGCTAATGAATATACTTTGTGTAGCATATTTTCATCATCCATGTAAACTCCATGCTGAATTTTCCAGATATTACTGGCAATCCCTGGATGCAGAAATGGTTTCCATATTTGAGAAGGCGAATGTACTACTGGTTCCTTTGTCCTGATCTTTCCAACAACAGCAGTTGTAGAGAATACACCTTTGATGTTTCCACACCACTGACCGGTGGCAAGGAAGAAGGAATAAGATGTTGTATCTGATTTGGAATTTGCCATTCACCATTTACCAACAAGTATTTTTACATTCATATGCACATTGTCTTGTATAAAGTCAGTTTATCCAATTATATCTATTAAAGGGAATTCTCCCATCCATGTATCAAACCATAGTGAAATATTTTCTCCAGTACATATATTCCATCTCACATTTGATTTTAATTCTTGCCAAGCCCTTTTTAAGCCTGACCAAACTGAAGATAATTTCCATTGATTAATCCACTGACCATTTCTATCTTTATACTTGGCTGTAATTTTTTTTTGCCCAATCTTCGTTTGAATTTAATAATTTCCGCATCATCTTCTTGAGTAATGCTTTGGTTAATATCTCAAATCTTCTATTACCCAGACCACCTTCATTATAAGGGGTACATACTTCACTCCATTTCAAAGTTTCATATTTTCTCTCTTCACTATCACCGGTTCACAAAAAATTTCTGATGATTTTTTCGCAGACTTTGATAAATGAGCTTGGCCACTTATATACTGCCATATTATAAACTGCAATGCTGCAAAGAACTGATTTTATAAGAACAAGTCTATCATGAAAAGAGAGCAGCTTACCCTTCCATGATGCTAATTGACTTTGCATCATCTCCATCACTGGCCACACAATATCACTGGTTACTCTTCCAGGTTTCAAAATGACTCCCAAATATTTGTCAGGAAAAGATGTAAGTTCCATTTGCATCAAATTTGCAATCTGAGCTTTTCTTATTGGACTACAACCATTATCCCATGCACCTTTCTCAAGTCTAAATCTTTTGCACGCCAAAAACCACACCATAACCTATACATACCCAAGCGACAGAATCATAGATAGATTGAGTTACAAATAATGTTGCAGAGTGCTACAAATTTGATATCCTGCAGAGGATTAAGCAGTCTATTATTGTCGTTCGGGGTGAATTCTAGTCCCCAAGATGATCATATAAACTGTTTGTCACCGAAAACCAGTTCACATTGTACTGTAACCAATTCTTACAGAGAATTTCCTGATAGAACTATATGTGAAGTTTCAAATGTTTTCTACCCAAAAACGGAACAAGAACTTCTTGCATTCGTATCAATGGCTTCTAAGAACAAAACCAAGGTCAAGGTTTCAACTCGTTACTCTCACAGTATACCCTAATTGGTCTAAAAGGGAATAACATGCTCATAAGCACTCTATATCTCAACCGTACGCTGGCAATCAATGCGTCTACAATGACGATGACTGTTGAGTCTGGTGCAACACTGAAAGATGTGATCGAAGGTTCTGCGAAGTTTGGCATACACACAACTGACATTTTATGTTCATGTTCATGTCTGTCGATCAATCACAGATTCACAAAATCTCCTGTCGATCAATGAGATTATAGTTTTCCTCATGCGGGAATAATCCGTGACGACCAGCCATGAATCCTCCACCCCGTAGGATGCTGGACATTGTAAGACTTGCAATAACAACAACCATTGTTTTTATCTCCTGCAAGACGAATTTGTAGAGTAGCCAATACAATAGTCATCTTACTATAATAAAGAAAAGACCCCCTTTTGGTGAAGCCTTTTTTGGTTGGTCACAAAAAAAAACAAAATAGTTTGGTGTCACCTTGATATTACTAATATGACCTTAAATATCAATCATTACTATGCATATATATTTAAGGGTAAAAATATATATTAAACCAATGATTATATATTTACATGAATGCCATTGTTTTAAAATTATATCTAAAATTTTAAAACTTGATATCTTTCAAAATACATAACGGATTTTTGTAAAATTAATATATTCGGAAAGCTCTTTGAATTATCTACGTAATAAGTACAAATAAGAATATTAAAAAAAAAATATTAAGATTTTTTTTTCATCACCATCAAATTTGGTGTTGTTAAAGTAATCAAAATCAATCATGTGCATCGCACATGTGGTCTTACTAGTGAATCATAATATAATGTTCCCCGGTTGACAAACAAATCAATTAGCAGGCAAAACAATGCACCCAAACTGTAGCAGTAAGAGACGAACAAAACCACATCTACATTTTAAATACACACCTGAAATTAAGTTCTTTGGCCCCATACATTTGCAAAACGTGACAGGACAAACTTTGTCGGTAGTCGTCAGTTCAGCAAAAAACATCTCCTCTGGAGCATCAGCAACATCAGTCGACTTCTTAGCTGTGAAGTCGATATGGTGAAGAAAGCATGTCGCAAGAAGCACAGGTGTAAGGTTACCAGTCTCCACCAGTTCATATTTTGCACCCTACGAATTTGAGGCCAAGGCAACGGAACGAAAAACAAAGATTAAGGGAATCAAACAAAAAGGGCGATTGATTTCAAGAAAAGCAATAAAGATTCAGAAGAAAACTCACTGTGCTTCTATCGTTGTAAAAACTAATGGCATCAGTTGCATATGGCCTTACGACATCCTGACATTCTTTAGATGTGCACTGACGAAACTTATAGGGTTTGTCCATACGCCTGAAATAGCAAGGATTGAAACCGAAATCACTCAAAAGTTTGAGCAAATCAAAAGCATTCGATTGAGTTTGCGATAACGAGATGTGTCAATAATTAACCAGTTAACCATGTCTATGTTTAGTAAGATCATGATCAATTTAAGACCCTAATATGTTAGATAGAGAATAGTTACAGAGAATGACAGAACTAAAAGACTGCGACAGAAGCGTTACACTTTATTGCTTTGTTTGGGATTTCAAAACCCCATCCCAGATCAATTAAACAGTCGTTGAAAAAAATAAATAGATTATGAATTTACGATTTTTCGGAGTTGGATGAAGAACTAGTCCTCAATCCCTTCGAACTCCGCAGATCCGCCATCGTTAGAAAGAAATAACGCTCAATGTACTCGGGCTCGGTATGATAAAGTGCGCTCCCAACTTTTGCCGTATTCGGAAGAATGTGAAATCTATTTTCCTTGGGTGCATAACCTTCTTTCCTAGTCAATGCGGAGAATGATTCAGCATTCACAAACTCTTGTGCAACACCATATTCAAGTTTAACTCTTTTCCTTTTGAGACTCTCCATGAAATTATTATTATTTGATGATAATTCTCCTGATACAGTTAGTTTGAGGTGCGGCACTTTAACTGTTTGGAGGAAATTATTATTATTTGCAGGCAGCCATGCATTATGACACATAAGGTCATTTGTCTCATCCAAGTTAGTGGCGCACCACCACGTGCAACATAAGCTCCTCCATGGCGTTTAGTCTCCACGCTAACCAACACCACTTAAGGGACCAAAGTGTTTGATAGTAAATTCGTAATACTATGTTGGACGGTGGCTAGTTTATAGGACACGGTGTTTGGTAGGTGTTCAAATCCATGTGAAACTCCCAAACCGTGTGGTGGAGGTGATTTTGGGTAAACCAAAACTAGCCGTGTGATAAGAGTTTGATAACTCTTATTTGGTTTCTTAATCCTAAAGTTTAGGGACTTATTAGCTAAGTTATGAAACCCTAACCCTACCTATGTGTATATAAATAGCCTAGTAGAGAACCTAGAGAAAACACACCAAAATTTCTTCTTTCTCTCTTAGGGTTTATATTTATTCTCCCTTGCGATAATATATAAATCTCTTGTTTTCCCGAGGATTCAACCTCGTTAAAATTCTCGTCTCTTTTCTTTTCTAGTTTGTGTTCTTGTCAATATTTGGAGTACAGTTTGTAGCTGTGCAAATCGCTTCCGCAGGGTTTTAGCGCAACAATTGGTATCAAAGCTCGGGTTAGGTTCTTGGAATTTTGGGTATTCATAATATTGAAGCCAGGGTATTTTTTCTGAAGTTGTTTGAGGTAATTCTAATCTCAAAGTTTAGTTGTTTTTTTTATCTATTTTTGGTTGTTTGTGAACAATGGTTGACGGGGAAAAACCAGTTGATCCGAAAGATCCGTTAGGGGAACATTCAGAGTCCACAAGTAAAGATAAAGAAACAAAAGAAGAAATACTGCATTCTCATAGATCACAACTGAAGGTTGAAAAGTTCACCGGAACCAATAACTTTGGTTTATGGAGAACAAACATAATGGATGCTCTTGTTCATCTTGACCTAGAATAAGATCTAGAAGGTCATCCAGTGGAGATGTCTGAAAAGCAGTGGAACAATATGAATAAATTATGTCTTGGTTCGATTCGAGGGTGTTTAGCAACAGCAGTAAGAGTTAATTATCAGCACGAGACTTCAGCGAAGGATCTCTGGGAAAAGCTAGAGAAGGAGTATCTTGTGAAGAACGTGGCTAATATGATACATCTTAAGAGAAATTTGTATCGCTATAACATGAATAAGGGTGCCTCTCTAACTGAGCACCTAGATTCATATAATAAACTTCTTGCTGAGCTGGTTAACTATGATGAGAAGATCAACGACGAGGAACAAGCTTTGTGTCTGATAAACTCTCTTCCTGAAAGGTATTAACCCGTGATTAAGGCTTTAATGCACAGAAAGGATAAGATGACATACGTCGAGGTCACTACAGCATTGCGTAGTGAGGAGTTCAGGAAGATGGACCGTGGAGACCTGTCAAGTGAAGCTAACAGTGACTTGTTTCTTGCAAGAGGTCGTTCAACAGACAGGAAAAAGAAGAATGGTGATCGTGGCAAAGTTAAAGGGCGTTCAAAGTCAAGAGCGCGTCTGCAGAAGGATGAATGTGCATGGTGTCATGACTTTGGCCATTTGGCTAAGGATTGTACCAAGCGTAAGGATCGAGAAAGGGATAACACCAAGGTGAACATTTCTAAGGCAAGTGAAGATTCAGACGAAGCTTCAGATTTCTCGCTGACTATGATGCCATCAACTTTTATCGTAACTGACGGTACGTGGGTATTAGATTCTGGTGCTACTTATCATATTTGTCCTCATCGGGACTGGTTCTCAAACTTTGAAGAGTTTGATCAAGAAGTACGTATGGGGAATAATCATACCTGCAGGGTGATCGGGATTGGTAGTGTTCGAATTAAGATGCATGATGGTATGGTTCGGGAGCTGAAGGAAGCAAAGTTCGTACCTACTGTGAAGAAGAATCTGATTTCGCTCGGAACTTTGGAAGCTAAGGGATACAAGTTAGTCGCTGAAAATGGCATTCTAAAGGTAATCTCTGGATCGTTAGTAATCATGAAGGGCACAAGGCACCATAACTTGTGTTACTTAACTGGGAGTACAATAACGGGAGATGTGTTTATTTCTGAACACATCGAGACTGCAGCTATGGAGACCACGAAGTTACGGCATATGCGGCTTGCACATCCAGGTGATAAGTCATTACACTCTTTAATTCGTCAAGATTTATTGAAAGGTGCTATTGCCTGCAAATTAGAGTTTTGTGAACATCGTGTGAAAGGCAAGAAGACAAGAACAAGCTTTGGCACAGCAATCCACAACACTAGTGGAGTTCTTGATTATGTTCACTCAGATGTTTGGGGTCCCTCCAAGAATGTATCATTGGGAGGGAAACATTGGTTCGTGTCTTTTATTGATGACTATTCTAGGCAAGTATGGGTGTACACCATGAGGCATAAGGATGAAGTCTTAGAAGTCTTTGTGAGGTGGAAAAAGGCAACTGAGACTCAAACTGGAAGAAAGATCAAGGTACTACGCTCGGACAATGGTGGAGAGTACAAAAATGATCCATTCTTGCAAGTATGTCAGGATGAGGGAATACAGAGGCACTTCACAGTTAACAAGACACCGCAACAAAATGGGGTATCTGAACGCATGAATCGTACTTTGCTGGAGAAGGTACGATGTATGTTATCTAATGCTGGATTAGGTAAAGCGTTTTGGGATGAGGCAGTGACATATGCGTGCTTCCTCATTAATAGGTTTCCATCAGCTGCGTTAGAATGTAAAACTCTGATGGAGAAGTGGTACGGTAAACCAGCTCATGACTATGACTCAATTCATATCTTTGGTTGCCCTGCTTGGTATCATGTTAGTGAAAATAAGCTTGATAGCCGTGTTGTTAAAGGGATTTTTATGGGTGTGAAGAAAGGAGTGAAAGGGTGAATCCAGTAGAGAAGAAGATAGTCATGAGTAGAGACGTTACATTTGATGAAGTGTCTATGGTAAAGTATTGGGGTTCTCAGCAGGTGGAGAACAGAAGTACCAGTTCCAGTGAGCCTTTACAGCAGGTGTAGATTGATGCAACTCCTCTAATTTCAGCTAAATCTGTATCTGTTACGACTACTTCCAAAGGCGTGGCATCTACAATGGAGGAAAATACTAAAGTTCAAAATGATAGTGACAATGTTAATGAAGAGGAACGTGAAGAAGTGAGACCATAACAACCATCAAACCGAGAAGATCAATCAGGAAACCTGGTTGGATGGATGATTTTATAGCTTATGTATTACCAGTTATTGAAGAAGGCATTCCTAATACCTATTTTGAAGCTATACACGGTGTAGAGTGTCAAGAATGGGAAGCTTCTATGTAGGATGAGATGAAGACTCTTTACAAGAATGGCACATGGGTTATGAAGCTTCCGAACGGTAAGAAGGCCATTGGGTGCAAATGGGTATATGCTAAGAAAGAGGGATCTCAGATGAATCAAGTACGCTACAAGGCAAGGTTAGTTCCAAAAGGTTATGCTCAAAGAGAAGGGATTGACTACAATGAGGTGTTCTCTCCTGTAGTTGCAGGATTTCCCACAACACACCCCTTGTAATATCTTGATAATAATCTTTTAATCTAAACTAATTTGATATTTAAAATTCTAAAAATTGTAAATAGACACACGGATTTTTACATGGTTCGATCAACTTGATCTACATCCATGATTCTCTACTATGATTGTTAAAGTTTACATTTGATTTTACATTTGATAATCTCCATTAATGGAGTTCTAAATCTAGTTTTGGGGAAGAAGATGATAAAGAAAAATATCTTTTCTCTCTCTAAAAATCTCTCTGAAAAATCTTTCTCTCTCCTCAAGACTCTCTCCACTCTAAAAAATACATCATCCTTTTCTCAATCTATTAGATCTCTATTTATAGGAAATTACATAATGGGTGACAACTAAGTTGTCCTATAATTTCAGATCTATCTTGTGATCCTCTCGCGAACTTTGTAACCATTGTGAAACACACACGTTCTTCTCATGTTTCTTCAGTCGTCAACTTCGTCATTCTTTGAATTATTTTGTGACGCTCGTGAAATGTTGTTGAAGATTTTTCAGTAACGCTCGCAGAAGTGTCATTAATCTCTCGTGAATATAATTGTGGCGATATTCTGATCCTACATCTTGCCTATTTTTTCTTGAATATTTCTTGAAAATTAATCTTTAAGAAAAAATCTGTTGTTGTAGTAGTCTTTGATTTTTGTTGATGAAGGAATGAGCGAAAGAATACTGGACTTGAAAAGTATATACTTTCCTCTATTCTTTTGCGAAGTTCTGAAATTTTGCGAAGTAAATAAGAAGCATCCTCCCTTGAAGTATGTGAAGTATGAAGTA
Source organism: Papaver bracteatum (assembly GCA_023529315.1). Lineage (NCBI taxonomy): Eukaryota > Viridiplantae > Streptophyta > Magnoliopsida > Ranunculales > Papaveraceae > Papaver > Papaver bracteatum. The sequence continues at coordinate 481,559 of JAJJWX010004214.1, forward strand.
TCCTTGAAGAAGTATAAGAAGTACTCAATCCTATAAATATAAGAAGTATCCATTTTTGAATGAAAGTTATAAGTATTGCCTCTGTTCCTGTGAAATTATTGCTTCATTTTTTGGTGAAAATCCCTGTCCATTTTGGAAATGATTCTTGCGAGAAGATAAAGAACATAAAATGTTTTCTTGGTAATCCACAGTTTCCTCTGTTCTTTATCTATGAAGGAAGAATCCCTGAGAAAATGCAAAATGAACGAATTGCCTCTGCCTCATTTGATAAAATGATCATATTCTGCGAACTAATCACTTCTCTTGCAAAATTTTGGAATAGTCTGCAATATGCTGAATTAGTATGAAAATTTATGAATTTTTCTGCGAATTTCTAAATGTTTCTGCGAGATTCTGAAATAATGCTTTGAATAGTGCTGCGATGAATAGTGCTGCGATGAATATTGGCGATATTGTGAATAATGCTACAAGATTGTAGACATTCCTCTTGATAGACTCTGAATAATTCTTCTGAGAAACTCTGAATAGTACTTCTGAGAGATTCCAAATAGTTTTTCTGAAAGATTTTGAATAGTACTCTGAACAAATCTTTCCTGCATTCTTAAAATAAAATAATTAATGTTTGAGATTATTCTATTGGTCTTATTTTGCCTTCCTAGTTAAAGGTCTTATTTTGCCAATTTTTCTCTTTGCGACAAAATCGCAGGACGTCTTTACATTTGCATGTATTGACCCATTGATCTTGCCTTATCTTTTCTCTTGAGGCTTTTTGGCCTGTTATGCGACAATATGACAAGGCTAAGTTCTCTCGCGAGATCAAAGTCTCATGACATTGTCGTCTTGCGATGAAATCGCAGGACGTCTTTACACTTTCATGTAAAAACCCATTGATCTCATCTTAACTTTTTCTCTTTTGGCTTTTTGCCTCTGTATAATTTACGCGACAATATGACAGGCCTAAATGATCTTGCGATCTTAGAGCCCAATGACATTGCCGTCTTAAGACACTTATCAGCTCCCTAATGGAGGGTGCTGCCCTTATCTTCCCCCTGGTTTCCCCTTCAAGGAGGGCACATCGGCCATACAAGACTAGCTCCTCCCATCCAGATTTACCAACAACCATTTGTTTTCGCAGCCTCTTGTCCTTTATGCCTATATGGCTTATAGTTACAATACTACACCCTAAGTGGGGTTTTCTTCAGGCCAAGTGCATTGTAGCCAAGACTTACCAAAGATGGCCAGGGTAGGTTCGTCCGTCCCGGGCACCCTTGGCTAAACCGTGTACCTCGGCGCCTTAGTCATACTCTGCACTTCTTGGAAGAGATTCTCAGTCGTCCAACCAGGGTATAACCTTATAAAGCTGGAAATCCAAGATCTCTCTCCCGGATAGGTTTTCTTTAACCCCAACATCTGCATGACTCAGGTTCCAGTAGCGGTATAACCTTATCGCTGAATCATGTAAAGAGATACCCCCCTTATAACGTGCTTGTAGGTCTTATATTTGCCTCTTACGAAATTGTATTCGCGAACTAGGGTGCACGCCATAAAGGTTTGTCCCATTCTTTAAATCTCTGCGAAATTATATTCGCGTTTCTCGCGATATTTTCGCGTTTCTTCATTCTTTCATTTCTGTCAATTCTTTATATAATCTTGAATAATCTCGCGATTACACTCTTTGACTCACGATAAAAATTTGTTTTGCTCATTTCTGTAAGTTTAAATATTCTTTAAAATCTTGCGATTTTATCGCATTTGTTAAACCAAAAATTTCTTTCAGTAAAAGAAATATTCTAGAAAAATATTTGAAATCTTCTTTGAAATCTTGCGATTGTATCGCGTATTTTGGAAATTTGAAATCTTAGAAATTTTGGCGATAATTTCATTTTCTGTAACCTTAGAAATCTTTGAAAATTTCTGCGATAATTCCATTTTCTATAACCTTTTGAAATCTTTATAATCTTGCGAGGGTATCGCTGTTTTGGAAATGAAATCAAAAAATTTTGAAGTCTTAAAAATCTTTGTGATAGTTTCATTTATTGTAATCTTTGAAATCTTTGAAAAATTTTGCGATCTTTAGAATTTTTGCGATGATCTCATTTTTTATAATTTTTTTTTTTTTTTTTTGAAATCTTGCGATTATATAAATCAAAAATTTTCATTTTTTGTAAGTAAAATATTCAAGGAAATGGTACTTAACTTTTTTACGATTTTCTGTTGCTGCCGTTTCTCACGAAGTATTTGATTTTCTTATGAATTGAGAAGAAATGAGAAATGAACTCTTGACTTACCTCTTGCACCATACCAATTGCGAAATAATCCTCAACTGTATTCTCTGCTACTATTTGCTTCTAGAATTTACTGCTCGCGAAATGTTGATGCTTCTTTCATATAATATAAAGTTGCTTCATGATGATATCCGTGAACTGGGATGGGCTTGGTAAATTGAGCTCGCAAGTTATTTAGTTTCTTCGCCAGGAGTCCACGGTTATATTAGAAAATCTTTCTATGCCCGAATGAAATCTTCACGGGTTGGTTGTAGTCTTCCCTGACGGGTTTGTCTCAGTTCTTTGGCATCTTTGTTCGCTGAAGATGATGACGAAGTAAGAAAAATAAGCATATGTTGCAGCCTTGTTGACAACCTATGTACGTTCTTCTTAACTAACTATAACATTCCTTCTAATCTTCATTGTCCTTTTCGCAGCACCATTATCCTGCGAGTATGATATCTTTAAAACTCGAATGCTGACGTAATGTGAACACCTCCATGTAATATTGGTAAATGTTCTCGAAACTTCGTCATTGATTCCATTGCGAGCTTCTCCGCAAACTGGTACTCCTCCAAATCTCGCCAATTTTTTCAAGATGAAACGTTGAAATCTGTTTGGCTGGATCGTGTATTGATGCTAACTGCTAAGAGAGTGAAAAAATGTAAGAATACTGTTTGGCAACTATACTGGATCCTGAGAATAAAGGACGTTCTGCTATTAATTTGCGATAAAAAGAGATACACATAATAAACTATGTAGACTAATCGATAATCAGCATATAATCAGCGTGCATAGTTTTTTGGTAGCTATAGGATATTAATAACCTAATATATTAAACTTAATCATTGAATATTAGAATATTAGAATATTTTAATAACCTAGTATATTAAACTATGTATCTGTTCCCAATGTGCATGGCATGTCCTGCTTGGCCCACTCAAATTTACCAATGGATGCACGTGTATTGTAGCTGTTTGTCTTATTTCTATCTTCTCTTCGCATGAATTATTAAATCTTGCAGGTTTCTTCATCTTCGCTGTATATTGGTTATGCACTGATGACTATACTTCACTGAGTTGCTGCGATATTCTGAATTCTCAGGTGGCGATGATTCTCTAAAAGCGTCATTTAAAATGTCCAATAACTGTTTATATCCTTCTGATTGCCTGTAGTAGATTTTTGACTTTCGCAAATGAATTTCTGCGAGATTTATCCATTTAATTTAGTGAGTAGTCTATTAAGTTTGAAAGTTCATGAAATGGATTTTTAAAACAACATCCATTAATCTGTAGTTCGCAAAATATTTTTTTTTTTTTTTTTTTTTAATATTAAATTAGAAAAGAGTAGAGATTTTATCCTGTAGAATTATTTTTTGGTGTAACTTCATTTGGTTTCTTCGCGATTGTTGATGTCGTTTGGCTTAATTCTTTTATCTGGGACTTCATTGCGTACATATTTTCTTTCTCTTCTCTTCTCTGTATTGGATCTGGTGACGGGGTTGTATTAATTCTTCTTGGTTGGAATATTTCGTTTGCTTCTGTTCATGCCGAGAGACAATTTTAATCCTGCTTTATATGATTATGACTGGAGTTGCGTTGATTTGTTGTTGCTACGACGAAATGATTCCTTAATTTCGTTTGAATCAACTACAATGGAATCCTGAATTTGTATTTTTCCTCACATTACCAGTAGCATTTATTAGATGTTGGTGCAGAGTCAAAAAACGATATCCTACAACATACTAAAATGTAGAAAATTAGTGGACCACCTGCGACCACCTCGTTTCTTGCGATCACCTCTTCAACTTCTAAAATATTCTATTTTAAATTATTTAAATATTTATAATAATCTAAAATATTTAAATTAGTGGACCACCAGCTACATTTTGTCCATGAATCTGTTGTAGGAACATTGCTGTTGGAGCAGTCTAACTTCGCCAATTATTACTCTTCCAAAGCTTATTAAGTTAAATATTCTATATTGAAGCTCCAACTACTTTATTTTGCGATCCGTAGGATTTTCTTATTTTTCTTCTCCTCGTGGGAACATAAACTAGTCCCGTGACAGTGCATCTTAACTTATCGTTTTGTTCTCGCTGGAACTATTTTCTACGTTGATACTTATTGAATGGTCTCTGCTGGCTGTTTTGTGTGCTAGTGCGGTAAACTTCGCAGAAGTTGTTCTCGTATCTTCTTCTCAGATGTGGACTTTTCTGGAATAGCATGGAACTAGTTTTTTTTTCTGCTCGTTGCAAATTGATTAGTAAATGACGATACACTGATACTAAATATGCAATATGCAATTAAAATTTGTTTTGAACTGAGGCTTTCGAAAGGAAATCAAACCATCATCGAAGAAAAAACAAAGTTTTCTAAAATCTTTTTCAAAATTTGATTCACCAGAATTAAATTTTTAATAATAAAATTAAATAGATAGAGAAGAGAGATATCCCCTGGAGACTGATGGTTGATGAAGGATTTTGGCTGGTTTTCATTCTTATTGTACTATCTTATCTCTGCTTCTGTTTTTGTATGTTGACTATCTCCCACATCAGTTGTTCGTCTTTTGAAGATATAATACTCTAATCTCTTGATAAAATTCTTTAATTCTTTAATTCTTGATATCCAATGGAAATCATCCCCTTAGTCGGCGCCAAAATGTAGTTGCAGGATTTCCCACAACACACCCCTTGTAATATCTTGATAATAATCTTTTAATCTAAACTAATTTGATATTTAAAATTCTAACAATTGTAAATAGACACACGGATTTTTACATGGTTCGATCAACTTGATCTACATCCATGATTCTCTACTATGATTGTTAAAGTTTACATTTGATTTTACATTTGATAATCTCCATTAATGGAGTTCTAAATCTAGTTTTGGGGAAGAAGATGATAAAGAAAAATATCTTTTCTCTCTCTAAAAATCTCTCTGAAAAATCTTTCTCTCTCCTCAAGACTCTCTCCACTCTAAAAAATACATCATCCTTTTCTCAATCTATTAGATCTCTATTTATAGGAAATTACATAATGGGTGACAACTAAGTTTTCCTCTAATTTCGGATCTATCTTGTGATCCTCTCGCGAACTTTATAACCATCGTGAAACACACACGTTCTTCTCATGTTTCTTCAGTCGTCAACTTCGTCATTCTTTGAATTATTTTGTGACGCTCGTGAAATGTTGTTGAAGATTTTTCAGTAACGCTTGCAGAAGTGTCATTAATCTCTCGTGAATATAATTGTGGCGATATTCTGATCCTACATCTCCAGTTGTGAAACACTTATCAATACAAATTTTGTAGGCCTTGGTAGCACAATATGATTTAGACCTTGTTCAGCTAGATATCATTATACGTATGATCTCTATACCTTGGTAGCTATTACTATAGAGGCGGAATTCAGAATAATAATAGACGAGAAACTTAGAAAACAGAACACAAGTAGTAATTCGAAGAAAAATATCTTCTCTTAGATTATGAACAAGAAAATGATTACAATTCTCTCTTTGTTACGCTCACAATCTTCTCTAAACAGTGGATTAACCTTAAATTGTTTACTAAGCTTGCACAAGTATTGTTCCTAGCTTCTTCTAGGTTTTCTATGCTTATTTTCTGTATCTTCTCCGTGTGTTTAGTTAACAACCAAACCTCTCTATTTATAGACTTTATCGTACTCAGCCGACTAGGTCTTCTATTAGGAATCTATTTCCTAAACTAAGAGTGTTGCATAAAACAAACTCTTTCCTAATTAGGAATTCTGTCTAAACAAGGATTCCTTCCTAGAATATGATTCTTCCCTCAACTTAGCTTGAGTTTAACTAAGTTCCCTAAAGGAGTACGGATACACATGTATCATGGGTCCCTCTTTTAAGAACTTGAACTCATGTGAGAGTTAAAAATGAAGGTTAGGGAACTCGAGAGTCCATTTTCCCTTGTTAAACCACTTGGCCTTGCTAGGAACTTGACCTTTACTTCCAATTAGAAAAGCTTCTTTCTCTCCTTGTTGTGTTTTAGTCACTCTTCGCTCCAATATGCAGTCTTCCTTGAGTGGTTCATCTCTATCAAACCATAAGTCTTCTACCCGTGGTAAGATCGTAGTGTCGTCACCGTCGTCATCTAGTAATGGTAGTTCAAACAACTTCAAGTATTCAACATTTATAACCGAGTACATTCCTAGATAAGGTGGCAGATCCAGATGAAAGGCATTGTCACCAATCTGATCGAGAATACGAAATGGTCCATACCTCAATGGCTTCAATTTCTTACCTTCCCCCTTCAGTCGTTCCTTACCTAACTTTAACCATACCAAGTCACCAACACCGAAATTACAAGGCACAAGATGCTTGTCATGCTTTGATTTGTATTTGGCTTGTGACTTCTTTAATTGTGCTTCAACAGTCGCATGAATCTGAGATATCTTCTCCGAGAACTTTTGCGCCTTTTTTCCTTCACTTCCTCCCCCCCCCCCATTGAGGTGTCATTAGAAAATACTAGATCGAAAGGACTAGGTGGTAAGTAACCATAGCACGTCTCTAAAGGAGATTTCCCCGAAGAACTGTGAACTGCTCTATTGAAAGGAAACTATAGATACGGTAAACTCTCATCCCAAGTTTTAGGATGCTTAGAATTATATCCCCTTAACATGTGAACCATATTTCTGTTGACCACTTCTATTTGTCCGTATGTTTGTGGATGAAAAGATGTACTCTTCTTCAACCTAGTGTCCATCATCTTCCATAAAGAATCCCAAAAGTGACTAAGGAACCGACTATCCCTATAATAAATAATCGAAGTAGGTAAACCAAAATACTTCCACACGTGCTCAAAGAAGAGCTTTGCTTCACCGGTTCCCATTACCGTCTTTGTACTTGGAATTAATGCAATCATCTTGCTGAATCGGTCGACCACAATGAACAAGTAATCATAAACAGACTTGGTCTTCGGTAACCCACCAATAAAATACATAGAAATACTCTCCCAAGGCCTTGATGGTACTGGTAATGGTAGATATAACCCACATTTTCTGTTGGAAGGTTTAGATGTGCTATACAACTTACACCCCCTAACTAACTTAGCCACATCATCTTGCATCTTTGGCCAAAATACATAACGACGAAGGTTAAGAAGAGTCTTATTCATCCCAAAGTGTTCAGCAACTCGATATGTGTGTGCCTCTCTTAACCATTGTAAACGATCTCCATCTTCTGGAATGCAAAGTAATTGACCCTTGTATAACAATCCATCTCGGAGTTCATACTCTCTTTTCAAACCACTCTTCACACCTTCTAACACCTTCTTGAAGTATTTTCTGGATGCGTATGACTATACATACTCTTGAGGAACAATTGGCTGAATTATCATGGCCACCAGTAATGCTCGAACTGGAGGTCGAGATAACATATCTGCCAATTTGTTTGTTACTCCCTTCTTGTACCTAATGAGAATATTGAAAGCCATTAAGTAAGACATCCACTTCATGTGACGGTCTTGTTGTAGTTTCATCTGTGCATGTAGATACTCCAACAGTTTGTGATCTGAATGTACAATTACTTCTTTGCCTAAGAGGTACACTCGCCAATGCTTGATACATTGATATAAAGCATAAAATTCTTTGTCATAAGGTGCATAGTTCTTAATAGCACCTGAGAAAAATTCTGAATGGTACTCCACTGGTTTACCATCTTGCAACAACACTCCTCCCAATGCATAGTTAGAAGCGTCGGTCTCAACTTCAAAAGTACGTTGTAAGTTAGGAAATGCCAACACCGGTGCTTCTGAAATCTTCCTTTTTAGTATCTGAAAAGCGTCTTCATGGGTTTGCTGCCATTCAAACTTTTCCTTAGCTCCCGTCAAACCATGTAATGGTCCTGCAATAGTCGAAAAATACCGGATAAACTTAAGAAGGTATGTGCAAGCCCTAAGAAACTCCTGATTTCAGTTACAGTACTAGGTATAGGACACTTAGTGATCACTTCTACCTTCCTTAGATCGATCTTCCATTGTCCACCACCAACAATGAATCCTAGGTACACCAACTCCTTCTTTCCAAACTCACACTTTTTTACGTTCAACTTTAGATGGCCTTCATGTAACACTTTAAACACCTTATCAACGTGAATGAGGTGCTCTTCCCAAGTTCTGTTGTATATAAGGATATCATCCAAATAAACAATCACAAAATCTTCTATAAAAGGTCGTAACAAATCATTCATCAAACGCATAAATGTCGCTGGAGCATTACACAAACCAAAAGGCATCACCAACCATTCGAACAAGCCTTGTTTGGTCTTGAAATCAGTTTTCCATGTATCATCTTCTCAAACTCTCACTTTATGGTATCCAAATTTGAAACCTAACTTTGTAAAGACTCGAGCTTTTTCCAACTGATCCATCATGTCGTTTATCCTAGGTAGAGGGTAACAATTCTTGATTGTGATGTTGTTCAATGCTCTATAATCAATACACATATGCCATCCTCCATCTTTCTTTGGTACCAAAAATACTGCTGATCCACAAGGTGAAGCACTTGGCACTATCATTCCTAATTCTAGTAGTTCTTGGACTTATTTCTTGATCTCATCAGATTCCTCTATGGACGTGCGATAAAGACCTACATTAGGAAGAGAACTCTCCCCGGTCAACATAATTTGATGCTCCACACTCCTCTTTGGCGGTAACCCCGTGACATCAGAAAATAAATCCTTGTATCTCAACTTCAACCTTTCTAGGTCGCCTTCTTGTTGTGCAGTCAAGGATGTCAAAAAAACTCTACTAGGCTTATCCTCAAGAGAATGGATCACAATGAGAATGAACTTTGTGCTAGCATTCACCAACCGCTTAGCCTGAGTTGATGTAATCAAGCTTGCTCCCTCTAGAGGAGAATCTATAGCCCGAATCACAAAACGTTTTCCATCTTTGGTAAAGGTATATTTTTTTCCCTCCTGTGTAGAGTTGCATCTCTATCCCATAGGTAAGGACTACCTAATACTACCTAACAAACATCCAAAGGAACTATGTCACATGTAACTTCATCAATATATGACTCATCTAGAGCAAAGTTGAACGTGCACTTATGTGAAACTTGTAAGCCCCCTTCCTTTTGACGCCATCCTAAAGGGTATGGTTTAGGATGTTTGATAGTCTTCAATCCTAACTTCTGCACCAAAGAATGTGAAAGTAAATTCTTCTGACTTCCCAGATCAATAACAACATCAACTAGTGATGTTTTGACTTGCATCTTCACTGTGAAGAGTCGCTCCCTAAGATCATCTTTTGAAGGTGTTTCTTTTTCCCCTGTCATAAGAGAGAGCTTTGAATTGGGCTCCGTTAGTCCGTGGACTTCTTTTAGAGTTTGAGCGACTAGTGTTGCCTTCTTGGATTCTTTCCTCTGCAACCCTTTAGGCTTTAGATGAGGGTTCTTAACCCAATACTTGTCGATAACGTGACCTGTTTGTTTGCAATGGGTGCAAGTCAAACCTTCCTTGTCCCTAAACTTCCCTTCTTCTTTGCTCCTTTCACCTCCTTTTACAGTGGTACCTCCAGATTTTACCTTAGTATTCCCCTTTGAATCAGATTTCTTAATCCTTCCTTCAATGGAATTAGCTTTTATACTTGCTTCGGAGATAGAATCCACCGAAAACATCTTCAACTCCTTCCGTATATACTCATGTAACCCAGAAATATATTTCATAAAGATAACATAATCTCCCAAGTCTAAATCCAAAATCATAGCTTGATTCTGAAATTCCGAAGTATATTCTTGTACGGTTTGGTTATAAGTCTGCTTCAAGTTGTACCACTTGAACCATCTTTCCTCAAGGTAGCCAACCAGATAAAATTATTTCCTTAAAACTGCCTTGAATATTCTCCACGACAATACTCCTTTACCTAGGTTTTGTCTTTGATAGGCTTTCCACCAGGTTAGAGCATAATTTTGTAGCTTTAATGCCGCGCAACCAATCTTTTCCTTTGAACCATATTCAAAGAAATAAAAATACGTCTCTAGACATTCAATCCAATCATCCAATTTTTCTACATCGACACTCCCATCGTAAAGTGGAATATCAACACGAAAATCACTATTCAGATTCTTACCATGAGGTTTAGTTGATGTAGGACTTTTAAGAAACTCACTTTTCTTCTTTTCTTCATCCTCATCTTCTTCTTCCTCTTCTTCTTCTTCTTCTGAATCGTCTTCTACTGATTCATCTTTTTTCGAAGCTTCAGGCGAAGGTGTAATCTTTTTCTTCATCTTCGGCTTTGGCGTATGAGAACGAATACACTCAGTCAATTCTTCAAGGGTGGTTTTAATCGACTTCATGTCTGTTTGTAGCATAGCCACCTTTTCTTCCATAGTTTGTGGTTCGCTATACTTGGGTTCATCATCTGACTTTGTAATCTTTGATCCCATTGTTCTCCTAACGTCTTCTAACTTCTCGAGTACCTCACCAAGCTTTATGTAGAGAGATCTAGTGAAAACCATAAACCACAGGGAATTACCTAAAAACTAACCTTGCTCGTGATGCCAAACTTGATACGTATGATCTCTATACCTTGGAATCTATTACTATAGAGGCGGAATTCAGAATAATAATAGACGAGAAACTTAGAAAACAGAACACAAGTAGTAATTCAAAGAAAAATATCTTCTCTTAGATTATGAACAAGAAAACGATTACAATTCTCTCTTTATTACGCTCACAATCTTCTCTAAACAGTAGATTAACCTTAAACTGTTTACTAAGCTTACACAAGTATTGTTCCCAGCTTCCTCTAGGTTTTCTATGCCTAGTTTCTGTGTCTTCTCCGTGTGGTTAGTTAACAACCAAACCTCTCTATTTATAGACTTTATCGTACTCAGCCGACTAGGTCTTCTATTAGGAATCCATTTCCTAAACTAAGAGTGTTGCATAAAACAAACTCTTTCCTAATTAGGAATTCTGTCTAAACAAGGATTCCTTCCTAGAATAGGATTCTTCCCTCAACTTAGCTTGAGGTTAACTAAGTTCCCTAAAGGAGTACGGATACACCTGTATCATGTCAAGACGACGTTCTTACATGGTGATATATAAGAGGATATCTATATGACTCAGCCGAGTGGGTTCAAAGTTTCGGGAAAAGAAGATTGTGTATGCAAGCTGAAAAAATCATTATATGGGCTGAAGCAGTCTCCAAGACAGTGGCACAAGCGATTTGATCAGTTTATGATTGGCCAAACATACACAAGAAGTCACTATGACCATTGTGTATACTTGAAGAAGCTACGTGATGGGTCTTTCATATATTTTCTCTTGTATGTTGATGATATGCTGATAGCATCAAATAACAAGAAATAGATTGATAATTTGAAGCAGAAGTTTTCAACTGAGTTCGAGATGAAAGATCTAGGAGAAGCTAAGAAGATTCTTGGCATGGAAATTCAACGTGACAGAGAGAAGGGTAAAGTTTGTTTGTCCTCGAATGCATACTTAAAGAAAGTGTTACAGAAATTTGGTATCTGCGAAGGAACTAAATCTATAAGTACTCCCCTTGGTCCTCATTTTAAGTTGAGTTATGATATGTCTCCTACTACTGAAGAAGAGCGTGAGTATATGGCCCGAGTCCTATATGCTAGTGTTGTTGGTAGCTTGATGTATGCGATGGTATATACAAGGCCGGATATTTCACATGCAGTAAGTATGATCAGCCGTTATATGCATAATCTTGGTAAAGGACATTGGCAAGCTGTGAAATGGATTTTGCGGTACCTTTATGGTACTGTTGATGTTGGCTTGGAGTTCGTGAAGGAACATGGGAATAATCAGCTGTATGTTGGTTATGTGGATTCTGACTATGCTGGTGATTTGGACAAGAGGCGTTCAACTACAGGGTATGTATTTACCTTGGATGGAGCACCGGTTAGTTGGAGATCAATTTTGTTGTCTACTGTGGCTCTTTCAACTACTGAAGCGGAGTATAAGGCAGTGACAGAGGCATTTAAGGAGGCTATATGCTTATAGGGTTTGCTAGATGACTTGGGTGTTGTGCAAAAAAAAAAAAAGCTGCATGTGCATTGTGATAGTCTTATTGCAATTTACTTGGCTAAGAATCAAGTACATAATGCTAGAACCAAACATATAGATGTTCGATTTAACTTTATGAGAGAAATTCTGGAAGAAGTCGATATTCTACTTATGAAGATCGATACCAAAGACAATCCAGCTGATATGTTAACAAAAGTAGTATCCGGGGTCAAGTTTTGTCATTGCTCGAAATTGATCCACATTCTTCCGGTTTAGTGAAACTCTTTGGGGTAAAGGTTCTTAGGAACCTTGTGGAGGCCTTCCAGTAAGGCCATTGAGTGAACTACAGTCGGTTTGATTCCTTGGAGAGGATACGTAGGAAGCCTATGACGCAATCGACGTTGGAAGACGAAGATGGTTTGTATATTGATCGTCTCATGCATGCATGATCTGAGGTTGAGAATTGTTGGACGATGGCTATTTTATAGGATACGGTGTTTGAGAGGAGTTCAAATCCATGTGAAACTCCCAAACCGTGTGTATAAGCTAGGTCGGTGGAGGTGATTTTGGGTAAACCAAAATCAGCCGTGTGATAAGAGTTTGATAACTCTTAATTGGTTTCTTAATCCTAAAGTTTAGGGACTTATTAGCTAAGTTATGAAACCCTAACCCTACCTATGTGTATATAAATAGCCTAGTAGAGAACCTAGAGAAAACACACCAAAATTTCTTCTTTCTCTCTTAGGGTTTATATGTATTCTCCCTTGCGATAATATATAAATCTCTTGTTTTCCCGAGGATTCAACCTCGTTAAAATTCTCGTCTCTTTTATTTTCTAGTTTGTGTTCTTGTCAATATTTGGAGTATCGTTTGTAGCTGTGCAAATCGCTTCCGCGAGGTTTTAGCGCAACATACTACACCTAGGTACATAAGCTTAGGAATTATGTTATTACAGGGTTCGATCTCATCCCCTCTTATGGGAGGAGGCCTGGTAACCATAGCATTGTTCTACATTTAAGACAAACTGGAAAACATTCTGTCTTATATGGATCTTTTCTAAAGCTCATCAAACCGAAAGTAGATAAGTTTAAATCCGCATTTACAATCAACCTCATCAATTAAAGCATCTCGCTCACCCACACTTCATCAAAAATTCTTCCCTCGTAACTAAAGAAAAAAAAGGCAAGTATGGAATACCACAAACTCTTTATGTTCCTTACTTTCTCGGTCAGAATCGTTCCAAAAAAGATAATCGCTCGTGAATATCAAAAATCATCATCAACAACAAAGTATATGAAGCAAATGCCTTAATCAGAGATCATTTCCATGGGAACACATGGGGAAAGAGTGATACTTCATATTATGTATACTTCTTAAGAAGATTTGGTCTAATAGATTGGCCTCGTTAATGGTGGGAATCCACCAAATAACCAAACTGATACAACTCCCACTTGGATGACCACCATGTTGAATTAAATTGCCTCACTAAAAACTTTGCCATTAAAAATCCAGCGGGAAAATATATATGGACAATGAAAAATGAGCATAATATTAACATTTTTAATAAAAATTTAACGTCCACAAGATGTTGCCTCGTTAAAAACCTCATTAGGAATTCCACATGGGATAAAACCTGAAACGAAGGAAAAAGAGTTCAATTTTTGACGATTTATGGATGCTAACTCAGCTAAACGAGTATTATAGAAAACAAGCATCAAAATCATAACTCTAATCTATATCATATAAGAGTTTTATGCAAGCATAATATTAACCTGCAGATTTAAGGAAAAATAATAATATTTATGCTCCTAAAACATGGATTTTTGTGTTTTTAAGGACTCATTAAGAGACCTATAAAGTTGATATCATCAACTAATTATTAAACCAAATTTTTGGTTTTGTACAAAATTCCTAAAAACACATAAAGGATTGTGATATAATCATGTCAGGTGGATGCCTGAATTCAATTATGTTCCCTCAAATTTTGTGTGTGAATGCAATATGAGTCCTTAAGGACTACCACGCCATATGCATCATATAAGGTGAACAAAATATTATACGGTTCGAGAAATAAAAAACCAAAATCTCAAATCGTTTTTACAACGATCATATTTCTCACATAACGCAGGAAGACTACACCAACCTGTAATTTTCAGAATTTAGACTTGCACGTTTAAGGTGTTAAGTGTTGGATCAAAATATTGCACTATTCAAGAGATTTTAATCCAACATAATTGGGATTTTGTGCCTACCAATCAAATTTGTCGATATTTATCCGTAAAGGGGTTCGGAACCACCATCATTTGTTATTTAGTAGCTACAATAAATGAATATTCGACAATTATTAATTTACAATGATCCCACACAATTCTCTAGTGTATGCATATTCCACATCCACTCTCCCCACAAAGATGTATCAATTAAGCACAAGTTCAAAAGAAGTCTCCCCCATTTGATATCATTCCCAAAAGAACAACATGAGTGACCTTAATTTAAAGAAACAAGGATTTTGTTTGACATTAACAAATCACATGGACTTGTATCCATAAAATATCAGCATAAATTAATCTAAACGTCAGTTAAGAACAAGGAAATAATTTAAATGATGTGACTCAACATAAGAGAAAATATTGTGGAATTGATCATGCAGTATTTCACAAAAGTGTTAACATGAAGAGATCAATAATGCGGAAATTCTCAAAATGTTTGTTCCACATTTAGTCGTGAAATTCATAAAGACTTAATAGATTTAACTTTTGAGCATATACGAGATATAAGTTCAGTTCACAAAACGCAAAGGACATGTTAATAGATTAAGACTTAATAGACTTAATAGATTTAACTTTAACTTAATAGATTTATCTCAATATACTTTGCAATACATATAACCAATAAAGATTAAATACTAAAAGTTCATCTTCCAAAAACTTAGAATTTAAATAAATAAATCTAAAACCACGCAAGATGAGAATCGTTGGAAATAGCTTATGTACTAATAATATATGCTATATCAAACCCTAGTTATCCTTCTCGAACATAAGAATAATTCTTACAAGAAGTTTCCTAGTACTTAAAATAACAAAAAAAAAAACAAGATTCTACCAGACTTATCATTGGTATTGAAGCCCTTGATCATGTCATCAACTCTATCCACGAATTCTTTTGAGAAAATATATATCCTCATTATTAATATCGCATACATGAGATTTCATGAGAACAAGGTCAGCAGAAACCTTTTTCAACTTAGTTCGTAACATGTCTAGACCTTTTAATGTTTCAACAAGTTTCATCTGTGCTTCCTCAAATTGTTTAAGAAAATTATAAACAACATTGGCGGAGATCATCTCTTCACGCTCAATATCTTGATGATCATATGCAAAGTAAAAATTCATACTAGGAAGTTCTTCAGATTTAATATATTCAACAACATCATCTTTTACCAAAGTTCTCTTATTTCCTCTTATTTTAACACCACTGCAGCAGTTCTTAAGAACTTCTTCCATGTTTTCGCAAGACAAAGTTTGTGACACGGAAGATATGTAATTGCAAGCTTTCTTGGATGATGATTACTCAACACAAGTTAGGTTATTTAACAATTTTGCAAAAGGTATTTTCCGTAAATAAGGTTGGTTCGTGACTTTACTAGAAAATAGTTTTTTCATACGGAAACTCAAGGAGTTTCTTAAAATACAAAAATAGTTTGCAAAATGTTTTTCATAACCCAAGATTTTTTGAGGTGATAAACATCTTTAGAGAGCACAAAATATTTTTCAGTACTGCAATTTTCTACCTTTTTCTATGACATATGAGTTATTTCTTGAATATCAATAATCATTCTTATCTCAATAAACGAGTTTTTTAAGTATCCAAGTTTAGAGCACAAGAGCATTAATATTCATGCAGAGTAGTAACATTGAATGCTTAACTTTTCTAGATCTTATCTCAACATAAAAAGAATAGCAAACTTATCTCACCGAACAATCATAAAAGGTCATAAAGGTTGCAATATGGAAGAAATTATAGATCATCAATAGCAGCACTGTTTGAGACAAATAGTACACCTGTTACACAACAATCCTTATCCAGCAGGATTTTTATGGAAAAGGTTCCACAGCTTGTGACTAACTTGAACAAGGGTGAGACGTACACTTAATGTGGGATTCATGCTGACGTTTATACCTACTTTTACCTCTTTGTACATGAAAAGTGATCATAAAATTTATTGTCATCATGAAAAGAGACAAGAATGAAGGTTAATTGCCTGAAAGAGGATGACCGTTTATCAATGAGATCTTTATATCATGTAATGATAAAATTCATGTTAGTTTGTTGAATCGCCTCACTGATGAATACATCAATTTTCTCAGGAGGTGTATGAGTATCCTTAAGAACCCATATTTGTAAAGGATTTTCTGAGTTCTTCCTTAAATGGTGTTGCATACTACTTTTGTGACATGTTCGAATATTCGTGGAACAAGAAAAAATGATATTCCTAGAAGCAAATAATTTGCCAGAATATGTTTTCACCCCAAGAGGTTTAGACATCTAAAATCAGTTAGACCTTTCAAAATTAAATCTAAGGTGTCTTGGAGACATCCAAACTTATAGTTTTCCAATCTTAGCTTACACTTTATTTGAATAAGTCCTTTAATGTTGCAATAAAATCACACCTTTTGAATCAAAATAAAATCAGAATAAGTAGTCTTATCATACACATTTTATGAAGAACTCTTCCCCCTAGAGACATAGTTGTTCCTTGGTCAGAGGAATTTAACTATTTATCTCCTGACAAAGTACTAATACTTTGTTTATTCAGTTTCTGAATGTGATTTTGTTGGTATATCGTGAGCACCAGGTGAAATCATTCTCTCTAAGTTATTGGAATTTTTAGAAGTAATTAGCATGGAAGATTCATCATCGCTACGTGGAGTAGTATTCTTACTCAACAATCATTTGATTTCTAAAACATTATCTTTGAGTTTAGCCTCGAACGGGATTATTTTCAAATTCACTTCGGTTTGTTCTTCAAGAAGAATACTTGTTCTAGAATCACGTTCAAGAATCTTACTAATAAGATTATTGATTTTGTGTTTCAGCATGTTGACCTCATAAGACTGAAATCCTACATGTTTTAGAATTCCATCACTTTCTTTGGTTGCATCCCGTTTTACTTCTGAGTCAAACTCATCAGTAAGATAATATGGATAACACTTATCAATATCCAACTGTTTTATGGGAACCGACTAACCATCTATATGAGTGATTGGAAAACTAGTCTCTTTAACAGAATCCATAACAACAGTATTTTCAAGACTGGTGGTATGTTTATCGAATATTTATCCTCTGTCCATATAGTTAGATTGCTTCAAACATAGACTTATTAGGTATTTTGCTTGTTTGCCTGCTCTAATACCGATTGAAAATGCTGAGGTACCAAAATACACCACCAACTTTTTCGTATGAAACCTGTATGGACTAAACCCTAATACAATTCTGAGAGCTACAACTTAATGAATCTCGATCAGGAATTATAAAAGTTTATATCTCTTAATTTCTATCACAATCAAAATTTAAATAGAAACAAGTCCGTGAACCTGATTATACCGTGGGAGTACTTGGACGATACCAAAGATCAATATCCAAGATCAATCAAGTCGTATCCAATATTTAAAGATGGATTTCTCTACTTTGATTGATTTTATTAACAACCTGTGATATTTCAATTATATAAATAAACAATATAATACGAAAATGAGATAACACAAATACCAGAAATTTCGTTAATGAGGAAACCGCAAGTGCAGAAAATCCCCATGACCTAGTCCAGATTTGAACACCAAACTGTATTAAGCTGCTATAGACTCTATCCTACTATCAATACTTCAGAATGGAATGTAGTTGAGACTAAATCCATCGTCACACTAATTCAGTTACAGTCACCCTCCTTACGCCTCTTGAATCTCGCAAGACTCCATGCAATTAATTCCCTTAGCTGAGTTCCTTTACAACGTAAGAGTTTCTTCAACCTAAGTGAATACTTTAAACCAATATGCCTCCCACAAAAAAGCTTATATGTGATTTCTATTCGTTCGTTAGATGAATGTGAGGAAATATGTTTGTAGTAGACTAGGTCTAGCAAACCTCAATATCCGATACTTACACTCCCGAAGAGCAACTAGATTATTATACACCTTACAATTAAAACCTACTATGATTTCAAAAAATAATCATTATAGAGGAATTAACTTCTAGAATCACAAAGTCTAAGATGAAGAACTTTGCGATTTCGATCAATATTACCTATTCGGAAATAAACTAGACAATCAGTAGCAAGATCAGGATACACGAACTATCAAGATAAAGATAGTTGAACCTGGCCTCACGAATCCTTAAGCGAAGTCTTTTTAGTCACTAAACCTAAAAGGTTTAAAGGAGAGGATGACTCAAGTTTAAAACTAGGACACACAAGAAGAGTGTCGGGGATCCAATTTTCCCAGTTGCTTGAGGTTTTCCTTTTATATACTTTCAATATTGAAGGTTGCTTTAGATTTAAGCTTAAGGTAGATTTGTATCAAACAATTTTTTTCCACTATAAGATGAAATTCGACTTGAGACACACACAATAAAATATACACTCTGGTTAGGATGAACCGTAGCCTAACCGTTTATAATGATTTGTTCCTGAATGATTTGACGAAACTATCTAGACGAACCATAAGCTAGCTTCACCATTTTTATATAACACTTTAAACTTTAATCTTGAGTCACAACCATAGGTTATAATGTGATTAAAAATGTCTAAGAGGTGTTTTAGAGAGACCTATCTTGAAAGATAGATAACAAGTTTCATACTTGCATTCAGTTATTTGGACACGACTTGATTGAGCTTAAATATTGATCTTTGGAATCTTCCAAGTACTCTCAAGGTTAAATCAGGTTCACAGACTTATTGTTTGTTTACTTAATGATTTTAAGAGAAATAGATACAAAATCTTTATACAATTTGTCCAAGAATCATTAAGTTTGTCTACTTGCGATTGTATAAAGATTTTGTCAACATAGGTTGCCGAATGAAAAATTTAGTAGTGTACTTGGTACCTTTTCCTTTTCAGAGGATGAGTGCTACCTTGAGTCAGATAAGTGGTTATAAGTCAATTATAAATCATGATTTTGTCGACCGTCTAATGGGAGAGGGGGCAAGCAAAACTCTCAACGTGGAACAAGAGATGGATTGTAGTTTAGGGTGTTGATTTATCTTAACCTGGTTAAGATAATTTGTATCTAAATATAATTTTTTTGTTGTCAAAGAGTCAAAGCTGACAAACACAATCGCAATAACCATATTTTGGTGTGCTAACTTTGGTTATCCGAGCTGTAAAACAAAACTAAGTCCAGATGAGAAGGTATTTAAATCGTGAAGCCAAGGGTGACTCGTTTTCTATTTTTTAGAAGCGACTCGTAGGTTGAATCGTGAAGCGAATATTAATAGTTGGTTGTGAATTGTTACATTTATACAATAACAACTCCATGTATTAATAACTTTCAGAATTCAAGATATTATTAATATATGAAGTTTATTAATATAATACTCCCTCCGTCCCACTATTAAGTGACCTAGTGTACAACTAAATTTAGTGGGACGGAGGGAGTATTATATTAATAAACTTCATATATACGGAGTGTATACACTAGGTCACTTAATAGTGGGACGGAGGTAGTAGTTTTTTTACTAGTTCAGTGTATGTAAATGTTATTTTCTAATATGTACGTATTTATAATTCGAAAGTTCCAATACACAAATACATATATTTATCTATGAACTTGTAGGGAGATACCAAAATGAGGTGTCCATGTTGAAACCCTTAATGACTTCAACCAAAATGTGTCCATGGTGCGAGAGGTCGTACGCATCCGCAAAATAAAAGATGGGTCATAACATGAAAAATTACTTTTTTTTTTCTCAAACAACTATAAATAAATATTTTATTTCATTTTATGTTTTTATGTAGCAAGATCTATAATTTTTCAATATAAATGTTTTTGTTGTTGTTTTGATCTAGAAAAATGTTGGATCTGTTGGTTTTCAATATAAATGTTGTTTATTAATATATGAAGGTAAATTCCATACGGCGATACTGCAAAAATATGTTAATATTAAAATATATCTGACACAAGTTGGGTTCATGGTTTGATCATATGTGGAGTACATACAGTGATTTTAGTGGAGTTTGATAAATAGATATACAGTCGGAGTAATATACAAGATATAGCAAAAAACTATCAGCAACAAGTTGTAGAACATTGGTTAAGATGTCACATGTTGCCACTCGATGTGACATGTTGTAGAACAGTGGTTAAGAGGTAGTATTTTTTTTTACTAGTTCAGTGTATGTAAATGTTATTTTCTAATATGTACGTATTTATAATTATAATTCGAAAGTTCCAATACACAAATACATATATTTATCTATGAACTTGTAGGGAGATACCAAAATGAGGTGTCCATGTTGAAACCCTTAATGACTTCAACCAAAATGTGTCCATGATGCGAGAGGTCGTACGCATCCGCAAAATAAAAGATGGGTAATAACCTGAAAAATTATATTTTTTTTTCTCAAACAACTATAAATAAATATTTTATTTCATCTTATGTTTTTATGTAGCAAGATCTATAATTTTTCAATATAAATGTTTTTGTTGTTGTTTTGATCTAGAAAAATGTTGGATCCGTTGGTTTTCAATATAAATGTTGTTTATTAATATATGAAGGTAAATTCCATACGGCGATACTGCAAAAATATGTTAATATTAAAATATATCTAACACAAGTTGGGTCCATGATTTGATCATATGTGGAGTACATACAGTGATTTTAGTGGAGTTTGATAAATAGATATACAGTCGGAGTAATATACAAGATATAGCAAAAAACTATCAGCAACAAGTTGTAGAACAGTGGTTAAGATGTCACATGTTGCCACTCGATGTGGTATTTTCTAATTTCTTCATCCCTTATTAAAAAAAATCCCCACTATCGTTCACTTTTCCCCCAAAAAGAGTTTAGGATTCATCACATTTCTAGATCAGAGTTTTTATTTTTCTAGTTTTCCTTTTGGATCAATGGTGAGACTACCTGCTCCATTAGATCATAGTGCAGGACATCAAACTAGAAAGAACAATATAACCTTAAATTCTATTAACAACACTATACTTTCTATAAAACTTAGGTTATTACTTCCCAGAGTATTAGGAGCGATTGAAGCAACAGATTTACTAGCATTCTCATGGAGAAATGTCGATGGGTTAGAGGGAGAGTCTCCTCTTCCAACTCCTATTCAACAATCTAGAGGTAATTTCATCTACAAAATTCTTTTTAGATAGAAAAATAATTCATATATTTATTTTCTAGAAGAATGGGTTTTTATATTATGAGTTTGTAGGACTTAGGGGAATATCATTTGGCAATTTTTTATGTTAACAAACCATGGATAAAACCATAGTTATCTTCCAATTAGGTAAGAGTGGATTTAAAGCTAACATTTCTGAGTCTTGGATACTAACCAGCAAACAACAACATAGAAGATTACAAAAGTAAATAAGATTTACCATGTCACTCAATGAGCTTTCACAAACAATTTATTTACTCTAATCAACTTAAACGTCTAATATCATTATGTATGTAAACAAGACAATGAATTTTATATATTGCAGCCAAAGATTGTAATGTAATATCTAGAATCATTTAGATAAGCTTCATAAGTAGTTCTTCAATCAACTAGGTTATTATCTATACATGGATCATATTCATTGGAGGTAACAAGCACTTTAAATGATTCTTGAATATGTAGTTTTGAGCTTGAGGAATTGTCTTGCATAACTTAACAATACTTGCTAAACATGTAAAATCAAAGTATATCACGAGTATTTTATGATAGCAATAGCCACACAAAAATAAGAAGGGGTGGTTAAGTTGTTACCCATCAATCGAGTTTTAATTGCCTGCCAATATAATACTAGTACAATGTAGTTAAGTGTCATGCTTATGAGGGCTCATTCATTTCTTTGGTGGTTGAGTTGATGTAGATGAGTTCCTTTAATCTTTTTTATTATTTGTATGTAATTGTTGAATTGTGGAGATGTGCTTTCTTACGATAATACTATATATTGTGTTTTTTTTTGTTCTTTCGGTATTGTGGTATTGTAACTGGTTGGTTCTTATGCTTCTTAAATCAAGGATTAAGGTTTTCTGCTGCTCCAAAAGATATAAATGATGATAATATATTCTGGGTTTCCTTCAAAAATAAAAACGGCAGCAAAAAGATCAGAAGATAATTAACTATGGTTTTGATCTATGGTTTGATGACGTCACAAATTGCCAGATGTTAACCATTGATGCTGCTAGACATGTTTAATGGCATGTATCTCCACTAAATCCTTGTCAGCCGAGTGGTCTTTCTTATTAAAAATTAAGTTTCAGATCCAATCTTTATTCCAAGTGCAACCAACCGTGTTGTTTATCTTAATATATGGGAATTACATAATGTCTTGTTTATCTTCTCACAGATGTAATTTGTTTATGTTTCAGAGGTCTTACTGATTTTATTGATTTTGTTATTTTTACCTTTGTATATTAATGTTCTCCCGATGCAGTTTAATTAACATAGACTAATATTTGAGCATGACTAGGGGAGTCTTGTCAGTTTCCAGTATAGCTGATAATATCTGCTCAACCATTTGTTACAGGATTATGCATACCTTACTCGATAATCAGATGGATTAAATCCCAAATGTATCTGACGGTAAGATTCAATAGGAGTGGTCTGTATATGTTGGAAACTTATTTATACCAAGGCTGTCACTGCGTTATCTTATTAATACTTTTGAATCTTTGGCTGTGAAGACTTTTGAACAAATGATTATCAAGTTACATACTGAAGGTTTTGTCAATCCCAATGGATATGATACAAGTAAAGAAAGAGCAAAACCTATAAGTACTCTTAAACTTAGTAAAGCATTCTAGTGGTCTAGATATGTCATTCAACTTTCCTATCAATGCCTGCTATTAATATTACTCAAACATGTCATTTGCTTAAGGATATGCTCATAGCCAACAAAATTTGGATAAATGTGCTTCCTTAAGTATAATAGTAGAAATTTGTGAGCTTCACTTGTCTCTTGTTCTATATTTTCATATATATTATTAATTATAGTTTCCACTTGCACATTTTTCTGTTTTTCGCCAATTGTCGATTTCCCTGCTCCTTTCTCCACAATTAGGTGTGCATATTTAGAGTTTACTCTTTTGTATGTTTAATTCTTAGAGTTTAGAAACTGCTTGCTTTGAAATGTTCAGCCACAAGATGACTGCTTATTTCTTATTGACATTATAGCGCTCCAAGAAGTACTATGTTCACTTTGTCATGGGGTTTGGACCTGATACTGACTTGTTTGATCCGATTGTGAAAAGATACATAGTTGACCATGAGCCAATATTAGCGGAAATGATAATTACTACTACATATGACCCAAGTGAAGGACGAGTAGCAATGATCGAAGGTAATAGGGTTCAAGAGCGAGTTGATGGCGTACTTACAGATTTGGCTCATGTCATTCTCATCGTCGGATGGAGGTTTGCCAGTGGAAGAGTTAAATATCAGTATTTGAACACCTATGGAGGTTTTGGAGAGCATGGGTATGGGTTGGTTGCGAGTGAGGCACTCCACTTTGTCTATGTCGCACACTTGCTTCAGTGGTATCGCTGAAATGATGACTACTGATGAACCTAATAAAATATATATTGACGTTGAACAAGACTAAGCCTATTTACGAAGAAGTTTCTCTAACATAAAATTTTAAAAAAAAAAAGACAAAAAAAAAAAGCAACGATGATCTATTTATTTAAAAGTGATTTTTCTTTGGTCTTGTCTGACCAACTCTTGTTACAAAATTATATAAGATAGTTTAAATGTGTATTAGAGAAGATGTGAACTGCTGATATTTTCTCTACTTGGGGATTCTTTAAGATAAGTACGGCAAAAAAAAGAAGTAATTTTATGATATTTCTAAAAACAGTTAGTTCAATTCAGTTTGTATATATGCTTGTTCAATTGTGTGGATGTCGAATCCTATCAGCGTTACCACTGATTCTACATGACCCTTCAATGTCTGGAGTTCTCATAACCTTAACAGTTTGTATATATGTTGTTCATTGCAAATATTATAAAAAAAACTAATATTATATGATATTTTATAATATTATAAAATATATTATATTTGTTGTTGATTGCAAATATTATGAAAAAACTAATGCATAACCTTAACAATTTTATAATATTTGCAATGAATAGAAAATAACATAAAAAGTAATTTTATAATATTTCTAAATTAGACGAGTTTTTTTTTTCTTCATTTGAACGATAGAAAATGATGGAGAAAGGAAAAAGTCATTGTTAATGTAGTTGCAGGAATTCCCACACTACACCCTATTCAAGAATTTATCAATATTTATGACATAACTTGAAGATTAAAGACACTTTTTCATTAATATGATCTTAAGGAATTCTACAAAGATCAAGAACACAAAACACTTGATAAAGATTTTCTCTCTCCTCAAAATCTTCCTAACTCTCAAAAATTCATCGCTCCCTCTGGAATTATTCATTTCCTTTATATAGGCATTTACATAGTGGATTACAGCTCATGACAGCTCATTTACAGCTAAGATTCCCTTTAATTTCAGATCTAGGTTCCTGCGATAAATCGCAGGTGGCACCGCCTTAATATTTCGTAGGCTTAATCGATTCATCAAAAAAATGTCACGCTCTTCTCATGTTTCTATCGTTTTCATCCAACATGTCATTTCTTACGTCACCTTGAGATGTTTCGCAGAATATCATTGATATATCGCAGAACTGTTGCTTATTATTGATGTGTCGCAGATCTGTTGTTTATTTCACAGGAATATTGTTGTAACAATATTCTGATCCTACATCTTGCCTCTTCTCATATCTTTTCTGCGAAGAAGGTAAAGATCATGAGAACTTAAGTTTCTTGATTTGCCGCAACTCCTTACTTTTTACCCGACAAAGTTCCCTACTTTACGCTTTTACTGCTGACACGCGTCAATCTTTACCGATCAACCCGGTTACCCATCCTTCATCTATAAATAAAGGTTCCACTCGAGAGTATTTCTTTCTTCTTTAACCTTCTCTTTTCTCTTCAACTTTTCCTTTATTTTTTGTCTGCAACTTTTTCTTTCTTGGTATCCTTCCTGTTGCTGCTCTAATAGAGACTCAAAGGTATGTTCTTATCTTGGATCTTATTTTGTTCATGTTATACTATCTTTATCGCCCAATTTTCTTCATAATCCCCATATTTTATCATCTTTTTCAGTAATACCACTTCTCAAACTAAAATTACTATCAAAAACCCTAACCCTAAGGGTTCTCAGAAAAGGCGTGTTGGGAAGACAAAAAGATCGGAGAATGATAAGGTAGTAAGAAACATCTATTTCTTTGAAATAACAATATTGTTGCCTCTGTTTCTTATCTACATTATTATTCGCAGATTGAAGAGAATATTTCTAAACCTCATAAGCGTTCTCGTCAAGTTAAAGCTCTTTCAGATGAAGTGGATATTCTTGAATTTTTACCCGCAGACCCTGTTCCGCCGCAAGATAAATCTTCTCCTTCTCCTCGTGTAAATTCTAATATTAGCACCAACACTACTTATTCATCAATTCCAAACGAAACTATTGATGCTGATATTTCCATCAATATTTCAAAAGTTACGATGAATGAACCTTTAAAATCTGGAACTAAAGTTAATGAATCAGCAGCCAGTGATCCTGCGATTAATGAAACTGTGGTGAATGAAACCACGGTAAATGAAACTGCGGTGAATGAAGTCGTGATGAGTGAAGCTGCAATGAAAGATGTTGCGATGAATGAGACTGTAATTGCGACTAACCAAGTTCCTTCTTCTACTCCTACTACCACGAATGATTCTAATCTTCAAGTTATTGTCGCCAAAACCTCTTCCTCTACTTCTCTTCCTTCTTCTCAAGAAATAGCAACAGGGGTTGAAGCTGCTTTTCAAATGTTATCTGAAGTTTTAAATGATGCTATGAAATCTTCTACAGACCCTACGAGATAATACATTTGTATGATTTTAAGTAAGCATCTTGGATCCTGCGGTTCTTCGTCTAAGCTAACTGCTTTAGAAAGTGAAATTGAAACCTTGAAGAAGAACCTTCAATCAAAAACTTTAGAATGTGAACTTCTCGATCATAAGCTTCGTAATTCTGAATTAGACTGCGAAATTCTTCGCAGCAGAAATGATGATCTGAAAGGTATAATTTTCTTGCCTCTGTTTTTGCCTCAGTAATTCTTTATTTTCTATGTACTCAATTTTTCTTTATTTATTTGTTGTCGCATATTTAGCTTCAAAACATAACCAATTATTGAAGATACTTGAATGGGAAACAATCGCTGATGAGACCCGTATTGGGAAAGAGTCTTGGAAAAATCAATTTGATAGATTGAGTACTCTCCACGCATATTCAATTGAAGAGATAAATAATCTTAAGAATGAGAATAATCAGCTAATTTGTGAACGAGATCGCCTAAGTAATGAAGCCACTCAACTTTTATATTCGTTAAATCAGACTAATTTGAGGGTGGAATCTCTATCAGACGAAAACAAAACTTTATCCCAAGAGAAACATAGCTTTGCGGATACAACAAGGATTTATTCGCAGTAATTAGGCAATCTTCAAAAGTTGTGTAAGGAGCAAGAGCAATCCCTTCGTGCATTGAAAGATGAACTTAAAAAGATAACTGAATCATCTGCTGCTGAGCAAGAGAAACTTATAAAGGGTAGGTTAGCTCTAAGTGTAAAATTCAACAATCTCAAAGATGATTGTACTCGATTGAAAGAATAAAATGCTTATCTTCGCAATTGTGAAAAAAGTATAAAATCTCGTTTGAAAGGTAAGGTTGGGAATAATTTTGATGATGCTATGAATCAATGGAAGAGTTGCTTCTTTAACATAATTCATACTTTATCTTCACAAAAGGAAGGTAGTCATTTTGACTGCCTCATTTATTAATTATTTCATTGTATCTTCCCATCTTATTTTTCGCGAGAATTCCATCTAATATGCAATTTTTCTTTCGCAGAATCTGAGAAACATCTTCAAGTTTCTATCTCTGATTTGTCTATGAACTTAGCCAAACTTCGAAAAAAGAATACCGCGCTTTCCAACTCTCATAACAGAGCATTGAGAAGTTTTGATTATCTTGAATATTTCAAAGATATAGAGATCAGAAACCGGGAAAAGAATTGCCTCCGCAAGGCTCATTTAGGCGCTGAAGTTTTTGTAAACAATGTTCTATTCTCTCATTCTTTACCTCCTATGAATATCAAACCCTTGGAGATAGATAACAACGAAGTTCCCCATCCCATAGATGAAGATCTAAATTATTCAAGTAATGAAGAAGAAGATTTTTCTGAGGAGGAACAAAACCCACCTAAAGAAATAGAAGAAGAAGGGAACCCTCTCAATGATGAATAATATCAAGAAAATCCTCATAAAGAATCAGAAGAACACAATTCTCCTCACAAAACAACCACTAGTGATGGAGAAATCCAAACTGAAAAAGGTGTCGCTGATGAAGATAATAGTAGCGAGGAAGAGTGATAAAATTAAGGAAGAATATTCTCTGAGGTTTTATATTCTTGCGAAATATCTTGTTCTTTTCCTTGTCCTGCAAGTGATTGTAATTTCTGAATCTCTTTTGCGAAACATTGCAGTTTTTGTAACCCCATCATCGTCTTCTAATTATATATTTTTATTAATCTGAATCCAATCTTCATTAATTCTTGTAACTTGATTGAATTTTTTTTTTTTTAAAAAAAAAATTCTTCTTAAGGAAGATAATGAAATATTCTTTTATAATCCCCATATTTTCCCCTCATAATCTTCCTTGTGAAGTATTGAATTTGTTACCCTTGTAAGAAAATCCCAGACTTGCCTCTTGTTATCAATCTGCAATATGATAGATGAATTATCCCAATCAACGCTGCGAAAAATCTGTTATATGCTTTGCAGATATAACCTCTCTTGTGGTCTTATTTTTCCTTCCTAGTTAAAGGTCTTAATATGCCACTTTTACGCGACAAGATCGTAGGACATTTCTTACTTTTACATGTAATAATCCATTGATCTTGCCTTATCATTTAATTTTAATCTTTGCGACAATATGATAAATCTAAGCCACCTTGTGAGATTAATCTCTCTTTGCTTTTTAAGACTTATGACATTGCCGTCTTTGCGATTTATATCCTCTTATTATTGAGTTCACTTATCTTATCTTTTGATCTTATCGCAAAAACCCATTGATCTCATCTTAACTTTTCTTTTTAGGCTTTTTGGCCAGTTACGCGGCAATGTGACGGGCCTAAATATTCTTGCGAATATAAAGTCCCATGACATTGATGTCTGTGTCACGCGACAATATGACGGGCCTAAATATTCTTGCAAATATAAAGTCCCATGACATTGCCGTCTTTTTTGATACACAGCTCCCTAATGGAGGGTATCGCCCTTATCTCTCCCCCCGGTTTCCCCTTCAAGGATTATACATTGGCCATACAAGACTAGTACTTTCCCATCCGGTTCTGCCAACAACCAGTTGTTTTCGCAGCCTTGTCCTTTATGCCTTATATGGCTTATAGTTACAAGACTGCACCCTAAGTGGGGTTTTCTTCAGGCCGAACACATCGTAAGCCAAGACTTGCCGTGGATGGCCAGGGTAGGTTCATCCATCCCGGGCACCCAAAGATCAACCGTGTACCTCGGCGCCTTGATCATACATTGCATTCCTTAGGAGAAATTCTCGGGCGCCCAACCAGGGTATAACCTTATATAGTTGGGAATCCAAGTTATCTCTCCCGGATGGATTTTCTATAATCCCAAATCTCCATGACTAGGTTCCAGCAGCGGTATAGCCTTTCCCATAGCCATGCAAAGAGATACCCCCCTTATGACGCACTTTAAGTACATTGCCTCTTACAGAATAGAATCTGCGAACTAAGGTGTACGCCATAAAAGTTCGTCCCATTCTTATATGTTTTTAGGCAATTTTCGCCCATCTTATGCATTTGCGTTAAAATTCTTAATTATTCCGCAAATTATTGCGTAAAATAGCTTTTATACTTAGTCAACTTTGTTCTTGCAAAACATCTCTTTTATTCTCTCGTAATTTCTTGCGTGTAATCCATTCATTCTAGTTTTTTAAACCTTTATTGATAATATTTTCTTAGATATTGTCTATTCCATGGTCTGCCAAGTCTTTGACCCATGTATCTTCCTTCTGGATCCATTAATTTATATGCTCCAGTTCCAACTATTTCTTTGATGATATATGGCCCATCCCATTTTTTCGCTAATTTTCCTCCATTTTCTCGCTGATATTCTGGTGTTTCTCGCAGAACTAGATATCCAACTTGGAACTCACACTTCTTTACTCGTTTATTATATTCACGAGCTAATATGCGATGGTAGTTTTCCATATGTTGTAATGCCTTTTCTCTCTTCTCTTCTACCTCATCAAGTTTGTCTAGTATCATACCAGCACTAAGATTATTTTCCCAAGATTATATTTTTGTTGTAGGAATAGCAACTTCTGTTGGCAATACTGCCTCAACCCCATATGTTAAACAAAAAGGAGATTCCCCAGTTGCTTCTCTTCGTGTTGTATTATAAGCCAAAACTACATTATGAACTTTTTGACACCACGTTCTATGATACCCTTCTAACTTCTTTTTGAGAATATATGCGATTGTTTTATTAGTTGCTTCAGCTTGACCATTGGCCTGTGGGTATAAAGGAGTCGACTTTCCACACTTTATCTTGAATGCATTAAGTAACATCTCTATATTTTGTCCTTCAAATTGTTTTCCATTATCTGACACCAACCTATTTGAATCCGAATCTGTAAATGATATTTTCAAATATAAATGTGAAAATGTCCTTATCACGAATATGTTGTACTGCTTTAACTTCCGCCCACTTTTTGAAGTAATATGTTGCGACAATTAAGTATCTCTTTTTCCCTGTTCCCGGTACAAATGGTCCCACAATATCTAAACCCCATTTTCCAAATGGCCAAACATTCTTTGAGGATGTAAATGTTTCACCTGGTGCATGTATTCTTTTTGAAAATCTCTGACATTCCTCACAACTTCTTGATAAATTCTTTGCATCTTCATGCATATATGGCCAATAATAACCTTGAATTTTAGTTCTGTATGCTAAAGATCTTCCACCATTTGTGATTACCAAAGATCCCCACTATGTAACATTTTTAATATTTGTTTTCCTTATTCTTGTGTCAAACATCTGAGGGAAGGCCCATTTAAAGATTTTCGATATAATACCCCATCTCTTAACTCATAATTTGTTGCTCTACTTTTTAATTTATGTGCTTCTAATCTATTCCTTGGAATCTCCCCCCTTGCTAGATATGCGTGAATTTCCGCACGCCAATCTGCGATAATTCGACTTGATTCTTCGCCATTATTTTCTACTACCATTGCCTCAACTTCCTCTTCTTCTTCTTTATTAATTGATGGTGCTATGAGTGTTTGTATTTTTATATTTCTCGCAGTCGGATCTACCACCATACTTGATATAAACGCAAAAGCATCTGCAAGCCTGTTATCTCTTCTTGAAATATGCCTCCATTTGAGTTTTGGAATTTTCGCAGATAATTCTTCAACAAGTTTCTTATATTTTTTCAAAGATATATCGTTAGTTGCATATTCCCCTTCAATTTTCCGAATAATCAACTGTAAATCACTAGTAATTCTTGCATTCTCCACCTTCATTTCTATCGCAAATCTTAGAGCATGTACTACAGCCTCATATTCTGTCTCATTATTGGTAGATTCAAATTCCAGTCGAAATGCAAATGCCATTTTTGCGCCTTCTGGCTAAATAAAAACGACTCCCACTCCATTGGATGATACATCTACTAATATCTCCCACATATTTGGTTCTGTTAAAAGATATCTTGGATCCCCATATTCCTCTTCTATATCCATCATGTCTTCTACAGCTTCATCATCCTCCAAAGGAAATTCTGCGAGAAATTCTGCGACAATTTGAGATTTTGGCGAAGATAAAATTGCATACTGGATTTCAAAATGCCCCACTTGTGCATTCCATCTTTCAACTCTGCCTGATCTTTTTGAATTTTTCATTACTGTCTCGATTGGTACTTTTGTTAATACTTTGATTTTATGCGCTTGGAAATATATACCAAGTTTAGAAGCCGCATAAACTAATGCCAAAATTAGCTTTTCAATCTTCGAATAATTTTTCTCCACAGCATTAAATGTTTTGCTGATGTAGTAAATAGGTTTTTCAACCCCTGCGTCATTTCGCAATAGTACTGCGCTTAAAGCATGTGGAGTTGTCGCAAGATATATCAGCAATTCTTCTCCTGGTTCAGCCTTATGTAAAATGGATATATTCATCAAATATTCTTTAATTCCTTGAAAAGATTTCTCACATTCATCTGTCCATTTAAATTTTGTTCCCTTCTTTAGTATGTTGAAGAAATGCTTGCATTTATCTGATGATCGCGAAATAAATCTTCCTAGTGAGGCTAAAAGTCCATTCAATTTTTGCACATCTTTTACTGTTGCTGGAGTTGGCATATCTCAAACTGCTTGCACCTTTTCAGGATCAACTTGTATTCCTTCTTTTGACACAATATATCCCAAGAATTTCCCAGATGATACTCCGAAAGTACATTTCTCAGGATTTACTTTGATATTAAAAAGCCGCATCTGATCAAAAATTTCCCTTAAGTCCTGCACATGATTTTTAGCTTCTTTGCTTTTTACCAACATATCATCCACATATACCTCTAAAGTTTTATGTATCCATTTCGCGAACACCTTTTCCACCATCCTTTGATAAGTTGCTCCTGCATTTCGTAATCCAAAAGGCATCTTTGTGTAGCGCAATATAGTCCTCTGGGAGAAAATAATGCAGTATGTTCTTGATCTTCTTCCGCAAGTGGGATTTGATTATAGCCCTTGTATCCATCTAACGAAGATATTCGATCATTTCCTGCGACAGATTCCACCAGCTGCGGAATATCTGACAAGGGAAAACT
This sequence comes from Papaver bracteatum, assembly GCA_023529315.1. NCBI lineage: Eukaryota > Viridiplantae > Streptophyta > Magnoliopsida > Ranunculales > Papaveraceae > Papaver > Papaver bracteatum. The sequence continues at coordinate 514,021 of JAJJWX010004214.1, forward strand.
ATCTTTGGGACATGCTTTATTTAGATCAGTGAAATCAATGCAAATTCTTATCCCCTTATTTTTCTTAGGAACTACTACCATGTTGGTGATCCATTCTGGATATTTTGCTTTCCTTATAATCCCTGCGTCTAGCATCTTATGCAATTCTTCTTCTATCTTGGCATGATAAGTAGTTGCAATCTTTCTTATTCTTTGTTTGAATGGTCTGACATTTTTATTAATCTCCAATCTGTGGCACATAACAGATGGATCTATTCCAGGCATCTCGTCCATATTCCACGCAAAAATGTCCATGTACTCTCGCAGAAGGTTTACAGTTTGCTCTTCTTCCTCCACATCCATCTTAGTTTCAATTTTCAGTATTTTTGGGTCTTCTTCACTGCCAACATTTACTTCTTTTGTGGGTTCTGCTGCAATATAACTGGCTTCATGTTCTCCCATTGGTGTTGGTGTTTTTATCACCTCTGCTGGTTCATCACTTTCTTGCGATACATCGTTAAATATTCATTTTCCTTCTTTTGATCTTATCATGTAAATCTTGAATTCTTCTTCTTTCTTTTCTTCTTTCCTCATTTTTTCGCTGTTGCTGCAATTGAATTTGATTTTCACAATTCTTTACTTCATTCGGGAAATGTAACATCGCACAATCTGTATCTCCTCTAATCTCGCCAATTCCGCTAGGCATAGGAAATTTTATGCACTGATGTAGAGTTGATGATACAGCCTTGATTGCATGTATCCATGGTCTTCCCAACAGCATATTATATGGTAATTTCACGTCCACTATACACAGAGTTATCTGCGTTTCTATTTCCCCCAGCGGAATTCGCACTATAATTTCACCTTTAGGTTTTGTTAGAGATTTTCCAAATCCATGAACATGATATGATGGACTAAGCATTTCTTCATCTTTGTATCCCATTTTCTTGAATGTATGGTAAAACATTATATCCACAGAACTTCCTGCGTCCACCAGAATCCTATTTACTGACCCACTCTTTGTAGATTTTATTGATTTCTCTTTTCTTGTTGGTACAACGAGACATTGTGATCACCAATGGATATGTATGACTTAAATTTTCTTTCGGAATTTCTGCTGCCGTGAATGTGATCTTCTGTTTTTCCCAATCTTTTAGCGGTGATACTTCCTTTTCCAACATGATTTTATTTCCTTCAAAATCTCGCTTGTGTATCCTTCCTCTAATATCTTCATGGAACTTATCTATCATTATCTTTGTTATTACATCACACTCCACTTTATTTTGATTATCTTTGACTTTAACCATCTTTTCTTCCATCAATTTTCTTGATATTTTTCTAACTCTTGAATAATTTCTTTCTTTCACCTAATTTTTACTATGATTTTCAACTATTCATCCCTGTTTCTGGGCGCCAAAATGTAGTTGCAGGAATTCCCACACTACACCCTATTCAAGAATTTATCAATATTTATGACATAACTTGAAGATTAAAGACACTTTTTCATTAATATGATCTTAAGGAATTATACAAAGATCAAGAACACAAAACACTTGATAAAGATTTTCTCTCTCCTCAAAATCTTCCTAACTCTCAAAAATTCATCCCTCCCTCTGGAATTATTCATTTCCTTTATATAGGCATTTACATAGTGGATTACAGCTCATTTACAGCTAAGATTCCCTTTAATTTCGGATCTAGGTTCCTGCGATAAATCGCAGGTGGCACCGCCTTAATATTTCGTAGGCTTAATCGATTCATTGCAAAAATGTCACGCTCTTCTCATGTTTCTGTCGTTTTCATCCAACATGTCATTTCTTACGTCACCTTGAGATGTTTCGCAAAATATCATTGATATATCTCAGAACTGTTGCTTATTATTGATGTGTCGCAGATCTGTTGTTTATTTCACAGGAATATTTTTGTAACAATATTCTGATCCTACAGTTAAGGTGAGTAGGGGAGATGGATCTAGGAAGAGTTCTTGGGATAAGATGGCGGCTAAGTCTTATTTAGCTCAACCATTAAAGAAGGAAGAGCCAATTGTTTATCGTGCTCCAAATATTTTTAATGGTAAGAAAGCTTATGTGGCTTCTTTGTCTGATTTTGAAGATGATATTAAGAAGTGTGAGAGATTAGTTGTTGGTGATTTTGTTGGTCGTCGTTTACCATATTATTTTGTTAACAATTATTTGAAGAGGATTCGGCGATTGAAAGGAGATGTTAACATGACTTTGCATGTTGATTCCACTTTTGTTTTTGAGTTTACTAGTGATGAAGATAGACAAGCTTTTCTTGAGACTGGTCATATTTATATTGCTAGTATACTTTTTATGATTAGACCGTGGTCTACTCTAGTAGAACAGATGGTTGAAGATTTAAAGACTATCCATGTCTATTTTAATTTGAGGAAATTTCATATGTTCGTGTGGAATCAAAAGGGCATTGGTATTATTGCTAGTTATCTAGGTATTCCTTTAATGGCTGATAAAAATACATTTGAGAGATCTAGAATGAATTTCATAAGAGTCTATGTTGAGATTGATACTTCTTGTGATTTTTCCAGTGAGATTCCAGTTGTTATAGTTAGGAAAGAAATTATTCAGGTGGTTGTTGAATGTAATTGGAAACCTTCTAAGTGTATGGGATGCAAGACCTTTGTTAGAGCATAACTCGGTTGAACCCACCAAGCGTTGGTATGTCAAGTTTGGTTGTCATATTTTAGTGAATCAAAACTTATTTAAATAGTCTCTTGATAATGTACTAGAGATAACTTTGTATAGGTTAGATTAGAAATACTAGGATTATGAGACATACAAGTATTTCTCGAAGACTTGAATAATGTGAAGAAGTAATAAGCTACAACGACGACATCATCCTTCCTCTTGAGTTTAGTAATATTTGACCTGAACTGTTTCATTCCTAATGTATCTTTCAAGACGTGCTATATTGAAAACATAACTGCGAAGCTGTGAATGATTATATTCTAGTAGTAAGACATGATCACATGATCATAGTGTTAAGGAATTAGGATACGAAGTATAACACTTATCTTTTGAACTTCGAATATAAGACATAGACATAATAATATGAATGCTATTGTGATTATGTGTATGGGTAAAGGTGAAGATTTCATCCTAGGAAACAATGTTTACATTTGCTTAAAGAAAGTACATTCATGAACTTGTTTTATGAATCGAAAGGGAAATCGCTAGGCATATAGGTATTGTTATTCATTGCATATCTTTGGATTACCAATATGTGTGAGATAGTAGAACTGATCATAACTTGTGGTGTATCTTGGTAAAACTAATCACAGTGCCTGACTTATGTATTGTATGACTTTTATTAGTGTAATAGATCCTAAGTAATCACCTGAGATGGTATGATCGATATTTGTAACTGGTGTGAACGATCCTAGTAATTGGTGTGACTGATCACAAAAGAGTTATGTAATCGATCCTTGTAATTGGTGTAACCGGTCCTAGTAATTGGTGTAACTGATCCTAGTGACTTGTGTAACCGATCACAAGTAATACCATGAGAATATGGTAACCTGTCCTGGTAATTGATGTAACCGATCCTGGTAACTGATGTAACCGGTCCCAATAACCATATTAAGGTAAAACCGATCCTTGTGTTTGGTAAAACCGTAAACCCATGATTAGTGATTTGATATTTGATCAATCATGTAGTTGTCTTGGAATACAGATGAACCAATTCTAAACTTGTTTGGAAGTGTGGTATAATCGATTCCAAGATTGTAAATATGAAAGAGGATTTACAAAGAAAAGATGTCGATATACTTTGAACATGATCAGTAACTCTTATCTTTTATTGTTCAAAGATATTCCTTAATAACTCAAGGAGATCCCGGACCGAAATAAATTAAGAATCTTTTAATTAAGTTATTAAGTTTTATATGCTTTTAATTACTAGCAATTAAATGCATATCTCTGGAAAATAAAAATTGGTAATGTGCATTTACTAATTGGATATTTTCTAGTGAGATTTCAGAAATATTGGACAAAGCATTTCCAGGAATTATGAAAATCGATTTGGGAATTTATTGCATATCTTGAGAATATTCGGTTTTGGAAATTCCTTGGTGTCTAAACATCCTTGGTCTATAAATACCCAAGTTTTCATTTCGAGCAAACTATCCTAAGAGCCAGGAAAACTTCATATTTTTGTTGTTTCTGGTGGAGCCGTCTATTCGGAGAGGAAATTACCCAAATTAGGCAAAATCTCTTATGAATGCTCGTTTAAATACTTCTGTGGGATCAAGAAGCGATCTACGAGTACCGTTGATGGGAAACTGGATAATTGCAATTTATTTTAGTTTTCGATTGATTTGATTGCACCTAGTTTGTTTATTATTGAGAATCTTCTCTTCTTATATAAGATTCACTCAAACTAGATCGAAGTATCGATGAGATCTTTAGAACTTTTTGTAGATATAAAGACGTCTTGTAACAATCCATTGTTAACTAACTCTGTTCTGTGCGTGATTGATCACAAGAGATTCAAGCGGTGTTGTGCAGGTTTAATTGAAGATTAAAGAATATTTGTATAAAAATAAGATTTCTTATTTTGTTTCTATATCTTTGGGTGTGCACAAACCTTGATCGGCTGGGATCCAACTAGAATCAGGTTTATTCGATTGATTAGTTATGTAAGATCTGCATCACCTTATAGTTTCTTATTTGATTATATATTGATTGATTGCAAATCCAAACTTTGTTACTTCGGTAGTTGTTGGATAGATTTATTAGACTAGGCAAAGGATTTTATTGGTTAAACGAAGATCCTTTGGATATGACTTGAGATATCTTCATCTGAAAGAATCAAGAGAGTTGTTACCAAACAGATTTGTTGTTCCTTTACTGTTTGGAATACGATCCAAAGGAATTTGTTAGAGCATTGCTCGGTTGAACCCACCAATCGTTGGTATGTAAAGTTTGGTTGTCATATTTTAGTGAAGTAAAACTCATTTAAGAGTCGCTTGATTTAAATATACTAGAGTCAATTTTGTATAGGTTAGCTTGAAAGTATTAGGATGAGACATTACAAGTATTGCGAAGACTTGAAGAAGTGAAGAAGAACGGAGCTACAACGACGACAAAATCCTTCCACTTGAGGTTAGTGATGTTTGACTTGAACTGTTTTATTCCCTAATGTATCTTTCAAGTCGTGCATATTGTAAACATAAAAATGTGATGCATGAACACACTAGATAGACATAGTATTAAGGAATACAATATGAAGTTTCTTGTTTAACCATTAAACTTTGTATATAAGACATCGACATAATCGTATGAATGCTATTGTGATTATGTATGGGTATGAGGTGAGGATTTCATCCTAGGGAACAATGTTTACATGTGTTCTAAGGAAGTAAGTTCATGATATGTGTTGTGAACCGAAAAGGAAATCGCCAGGCGTTATTGGGGCTGTTCTACATTGCTTATCTTATGAACGACCAATATGTGTGATGTCTATAACCGCTCACAACTTGTTTGTGTTCTTGGTAAAATTGTTCACACGAGGCCTGAATTATGTATTGGTATGACTTTTATTAGTGAAACCAATCTTAAGTAATCACCTGGGGTATGATCGGGTTGTGTATGTCTGAACTTATTACCGGGAAGAGGGGAGCCGATATTAGTAAGAGGTGCAGTGCATCACAAGGGGAACCGATCCTTGTATGAGGTGAAACAAGGTTTATGGAAGAAAGGGGAACCAATCCTATGAACATGTGCAACAAGTTTTTGGAAAGGGGGAACCGATCCTATGAACATGTGCAACAATTTTTTGGGAAGGGGGAACCGATCCTATGAACATGTGCATCACATACAAGTTAGATACCAAATATATGTGGAGAACCGATCCTAATACCTAGTCAGCCGTATCTTTGGTAAGCTAGTGTAACTATGCACAGTACTCACATGGAAGTAGAACCGAAACTTGTTTTGGTAGAACCGTAAACCCATGAGTTATGATTGAGTGGAACTTTATCAATCACGTATGTAGTTCTTGAAAGTCAGATGAACTAATTCTAAACTTGTTTGGAAGTGTGGTAAATCGGTTTCAAGTGAGCAAGCATGGTAAACACTTGCAAGAGTAAGATGTCGTCACTCTTTGAACACAGTGTATTAATGCTTATTAAATTTTGTTCAAAGACATTCCTTAAAGGCTAAGAAGGAAGTAAATCCCAAGATCGAATTAAATAAGTTAAGAATCTTTTTAATTAAGGGTTTTTAATTATATATGGAAAAAAATAATTAGTAATGTGCATTTTCTAATTAAAGATTTTCCAAGGAGATTTCGATCACTACTTTTGGACAGTGCATTCACAGGAATTATGAAAACCGAATTTGGTGGAGTAATGAAAAATATGTTGAGAATATTTTCGGTTTTGGAATTTCCTTGGTGTCCAAACTTCCTTGTTAATAAATACTTTGAGTTTGCATTTCTAACAAACTAATCCTGCGTGACATAGACTTACTCTTTTGTCTTTGTTACTGGTGAACCGCCTATCGTAGAGGAGAGTGATCTAATTAGGTGAAATCTCTACGACCACTCAATTTAAAGTCTTCTTTGGGATTGAGAAGCTCTAGCGCGGCCAGTTGGTGGGAAACTAGATATTGCGGTTTATCTTTAGTTTTCATATTTATTTGATTGACTAACGGTGGTTGAATCTTGATTGCACATAGTTTGTTTATGCTTGAGAATCTTCTCTTCTGATATAAGATTCACTCAAACTAGTTCTAGGTTTCGACAGGGATCTTTAGACTGTTGTTAGATCTAAAGATGATCTTGTGATAATCCATTGTTAACAGACTCCGTTCTGTGTGTGATTGATCACAAGAGATTCAAGTGATTGTGTGCAGGTGTTTATTGAAGATCTAAGAAGATTTGAAGATAAAGAAGATATTGAAGATTTCTTACTTGGTGTTTTTATAATCTTTGGTGTGCACAATACTTGTTTGGGAAGAAGAGGATCTAATTAATAATCGGTTTATCCTTGTGGTAGATTGGATTGATTAATTGAGGAAGATCGGCATCAACACATATCACTTGATTGAAGAATGTTGTTGGCTTAATCTTAGTGATTACCTTTGGGTGATTAAAAGTAAGATAGATCTTGGAACCTAGCAAAAGATTTTATGTTAAGATAAACAAGGGAACCTTTGCGCAACTCATATCACTTGGTTGAAGAGAGTTGATACCAAACAGATTTGTTGTTCCTTTACTGTTTGGAATACGAACCAAAGGAATTGGTCAAAGTATGTGACTTGTTTACTGGTTGGAGGCGTGGGAATACAGACGTAAATAGGTGAACTATATGTTTAGTTGCTTGGTCTCAACTATATGAAGTTGTCTTATTTTGTATAGCGGCTTAATCCTGAGAGTATTCAATTCTGGACTAGGTCCCGGGGTTTTTCTGCATTTGCAGTCTCCTCGTTAACAAAATATTGTTGTGTCATTTACTTTATATTTCCGCATTATAATTGTTTTATTATAATTAAAGTAAATTGCACAAACATTAATTCCTATTTACTTGATACATGAATCCTATTGAGTTTGGTTAAGTCCGAACCTTTGTATCAAGTAAACACACTTTGTTGTTGTATTGTCTCGATTCAGTCTATAGACAATCACTTTCGGGAAAGGACTTATAGGAAGGAAAAGTTTTAGCTTGAGGTATATTTGGGGTACCCTCGCCTTTTCAGAATTGTTCCAGTGCGTGCACTTATTGAATGTCGGAAGCGCAGGGATACTGAAGAAACTAGGTGAACTTTAGGTTTAGTTGCTTTGTCTTAACTATACGAAGTTTGTTAGATTTTTTATAGCAGATTAATTATGAGATTATTCAATTCTGGACTAGGTCCTGGGGTTTTTCTGCATTTGTTTTTTCCTCGTTAACAAAATCTTGGTGTGTCTTTTACTTTTCTATTTCCGCAATTATAATTATTTATTATAATTAAAAGTAAAATACAAAAACGTTAACTCCGTATTACTTGATAGTGATCCTATAGAGTTTGGTTAAGTCCGAACCTATTATCAAGTAATCACACTTTGATTGTTGTATTGTCTCGATCTCGCATCCATAGACGAAACACAAAGTGTGAATACCGATTTGTAGTATTGTCTCGACTTCGTCCATAGACAATCACTTCCGGTAAGAGGACTTATAGGTGGATAAATAAAAGATTGTGGTGTATTTGGGTACCCTCGTCTTTTAAATTAGTATCAGAGCAGGCAAACACGAAAATATATAACAATTTGTGTTTGATGCGATCCAACCTATCAGAATTGAATCCGATTGATGATTCAGTTAACATAATGCCAAAATTAGATGACTCAAAATTGGTTGAAGAAATTTCAAACAATGAAATTGTTGAGCTTTACGTTCCAAAAAAGAGGAGTGAACAAAGAAGGGATCAAGTATTACAACAACCTCATCGATGAGTATTGATTCCATAAGGGTTGGACGTAATGGACATTGGACACCACGATACTATTGATCAGGGCTGTTTTAACTTTTAGTATGTTTATTTTGTAAAAGTGGTTTAGTAAATTGCTGATGCACAATGGTAAATTATTGAGCGGACGTTACTAATTAATGACATCAAATCTCGGCAGCACCATATGGGCATTTTACGTGTGCATGTCTACGACATATGTTTATAGTTTTTAGAATGACAAACGCATCGCCCGTGTATCTTTCCCAGAATTATTGAGTGGCTTCAGCAGGGTGAATCGGTTGATATTGAGAGAAAAAACGAGGCAAGAAACGCTGCCATGACTCGGCGTGTTCAGATAATGAAAGTACCGAAACAAAAAGGCAAGAAAAGGGTCGCACTTACGGAACAAACGGAACGGCAGGCGCATCGCGCGTGCGTGTTATACTAGTGAACTTTTATTGAAAGGTACGTAATCTTGATCTGCAACATGCATTTTATCAAAAATATTTTTCAGCAGAAAATTTAAATGCAATTGAACAAGCTTGCAGGTGTGCAGCCCTATGTGACTTGGTCGTCATGTTATACTTTTCAAACCTTGAAATCAAATTTGGATACATAAAAACTTGTTTTTGGCATTTATTAGTCGCCATGGCAGAAAATGAAACACACTAGCGACTGTCTATTATATGAACATGGTCGTCATGTTATATTTTGCAAACCATGACGATTAATAACAAATTTGGACACATGAACAACTTGTTCCGTCAGTTGTTAATCGGCATGGTTTAACTTTCCCAACGATGAAGATTGTCCATACTACACCACAAATTAAAACCTTTGAAAACTCGTCATGACAAGTTCTTTTCGTTTGAAAACGATAGAAAATGATGGAGAAAGGGAGGTTCACGTGAGGGAGAAGGAAATAAAATATTTTGATAAAGCCAAAGGAGATATTTTTAATTAGAGTTCGGCGCGTAACATAATTTTACATTACTTTGACAACCTTTAGCATAACTTATAAATCCACTTAATTCTCCGTAGCCCCAATTAATTTACCCATACCTAGAGGTGTAAACTAGGCCGTGCTAGCACCCAGCATGCTAAAAGTTGAGCACAGCCCAGCCCAGCAGGTGACTTAGCCCAGCACGTCACAACACTTTAGTTAAATGAGATGTGTTGGGTTTGACTAATTGGCACATTAGCTCAGCACAGCACGCGGCACGGATTGGCACGTGGCACAGCACAACACGTTAAGAAAGCACGTCATAGCATGCACAAGTACACTATATAACAAGGCATAATACATCACATTTTGTGTATATTTCACAAAAGAGTTATTATTCTAGCTAGTTTTTGACATTTTATGCTGACTTATTTTTATAACAACACATATAATACCTAAATATTTGGAAAATATATTCCAATATCGTTGTTATAATGTCGTTACCTATATTTGACTAGAACATTAATTTACATGACAATGATCATATTTTATATTTGATGGGTTATTTCTTTTTATTGAATAACTTGTTGATTTTACTTGAAAAAAATTCAAATGGTATGCTGTCTATTTAGATTCTAGTAATAATGTATGTATTAATGCATGCCATTAAGTGATTTCAAATTGTTTATACCACGTGTGCCAGCACGGCACAACACGGCACATCACGTTTATTCGTGTGTTGTGCCCGTGGCTGTGCTGTGCCTAGCTTTTGACTAGTAAAGCACGGCACAACACGTTTAAATCGTTGGCACATCACAGCACGGCACATGGCACGTGAAGCACGTGACTTCGTGTGACGGGCGGCCCGGGCCGGCACGTTTTACACCTCTACCCATACCCACTTGGTCAGTTTTAAATATTTTGGATGAGAAGGCATGAAAAAAGAAAGAAAAAGGTTGCCTTTTACCGTGGAGGCGGCAGGTCATCTGTGGGTGTTTTATGAGACAAAAGCTTTATTGGTAGGACACTGAATACTCGAGCAGGCTATTTGAGCCGGATGCAATCAATTAGGGTCTAGCAGATATTGCCAAATATATTAATATTTCTATTTCAGAAAAAGTGATTTTTTATTATCTCTACCAAAAAATGGGCTAAGTTGAGAAGTGAAAACATCACCGGAGGAAGTATATTTCTCGCTTCATCTAATTTCTTTTATAGGATATTTGAATTACAGATACTCAATTTCCAGCGGAAGATAATGGAATGGAAACTCGATTTTCGACCCGTATAGCCAAGGCCCCTGACAGTTGTACTTTTTCAGAGTCCTAGGTTAGCCACATCTAGAGTTTGGAGCTAAGCCGCAGTTTACCACAGTGCTTTCTCTAAATTAGTATCCAGACAGAACAATCATTAATTACCATAATGGGGAGTTTGTCAACCAAAATTTTGGACCCGACAATCTCAGATTTTATTAATCACATGACTCACATTGTTTATCATGACTATGTGGCTATCATATACCGGAGTCATTGTTTATCATGACTCTGTGGCTATCATATAAGCCGTACTCTGTGGCTATCATAGCCGTAGATTCAGACACCTGATCTTAAATATGAGAGGCACCGTAAACTCCTCTAGCTAACATCTGGGATTCTTTCATGATTTTTCTTTCGTTTTTCTGAGGTGGATTTTGTCACAACTTGATATATAATCAATCGCATAACAATTTTAATATCATAACAATATTGAGGTGACAGTGGCCCAACCTAAGAAGAAGATTTGATTGTTTTTTGGTGATTGCCGATCGAGTACTATATTACATTCAAGTCTGGAAGCAGCAGAGAGAAAATGAATGATTCAATGGAACTATGAAAAGTCTTAAAGGACAACTATAAAATTCCAAAACCCATTTTAATCAGAGTCATCACTCATCACCATCAAAAGGAAAATATTAATGTGACAATAAAGATTAGTAATCCTTTTGTCAAAAATGCCATGAATAGTTGAATCATCCAACACCTTTCGTACTAACTCTTTCGATTGCGTGTGATGTTCAGGTTCTCCCATAGAAAGTGTACTAGAAACTGGATAAATGCTAACAAACTTCTCTGTTCAAAAATCACAAATTTTTAGGTATTTATCCTTTTAGTCATAATTTTTGAAAATTGTGTGCATAAAAATTATGCAAATTAACCACAAATGATACATAACAATTATGCATCCATATTTTGGTTTAAACATCAACTAATTTTCCGTTACAACCAATAAAACAATGTACTCCCTCCGTGTCAGGAAAAATGATATTTTCACTTTAGGCACAATTTTCCAAAATTGAATGCATAGCCATTATACAAACCACCACAAAGAAAAATGATACTTTCACTCTGTGTCAAGAAAAATGATATTTTCGTGTCGTATCATGTAAAATGATACTTTCGCGCCGTGTCAGGAAAAATGATACTTTCGCTCCGTGTCATGAAAAATAATACTTTCATCCCGTTTCAGGAAAAATGATATTTTCGCGCCGTGTCAGGAAAAATGATATTTTCGCGCCGTGTTAGGAAAAATGATATACTTTCACGCCGTGTCATTAAAAATGATATTTTGGCGTCGTATCATGAAAAATGATACTTTTGCTCTCTGTCAGGAAAAATGATATTTTTGCATCGTGTTAGGAAAAATGATACTTTAACTTTGTGTCAGAAAAAATGATACTTTCACGTCGTGTCAAGTAAAATGATACTTTTACTCCGTGTCAGGAAAAATGATACTTTCACTCCGTACCCGAAAAAGTGATAATTTCACCCCGTCTCAGCAAACGTGATACTTTCACCTTTTCAATTTTGTCTATTTTAGATAAAAATAAAACTGTGAAAATGTTTCCTTTTTCTGAAACTAAACTTACATATTTTTGCTTTACAAATTTATAAGTACTCAGACTCTGTGTCATTATGCTGGAAATAAATTGTAAGTACAAAATTTAGTTTTTTTGCGTCAATTTTTTAGGTCGGCCGCCCCACCGTGGCAGCGGTCATCTAGTTTAGTTGAAAAGTCGGACGTTAAGTTTGAAACCAAATATTATAATCATTTCTAAAAGCACATAAAATACTCCATTCGTTTTTGGAAGAATTTTCTTTTATTAGTTTTCCATTTTAACCAAAAAAATAGGCTAAATTAGAAAATTTATAATAACGTTTTTCCAGAAACGGATTATAAATAACAAAGAACGGGGGTAAAATAGTTTTGAGGAAGGAACATGATTTGCCATGTGCATTGAGAACTGAGACTGACTGAATAATTAAGGATTTTCTTTTTATTGAAAGAGAACCAACCTGTTTTCCTTGTTTTATACTAGTACAAGCATACTACCCGGTGCATACGCACCAGGAGTGTGTAAATGGTTTGTCGTTCTAAGTTTTCGACAATTGACAGGGCACTGCTCCGTAAAAGACATTTAGTGCTAAACCGTCATGTACAAAAATCCCTGTATTCGTCATCACAAAATAGATGCCGGGTGAAAATTTACATTTAACAAATTTTGTGTGTTTATATAATATAATAACTAATACCCCATCTGTTTCTGGAAAAAAAATACCTTCATTTTTTCAATTTGGCCTATTTTTAGGCTAAAATGATAAAAATGGAAGTATTTCTTGCCCTTCAGATAAATTAGGTTGAAATCATCATTCAGTTCTTCGCTACTATTGAATTTATCTTCTATTAGTTCATCAAGGTTCTGGATCCTTTTGTCTTCCTTTGATGTTTGTCTAACCAACGATGGACGTTTCCCTTTGTGTATACATTTGAATATACATGGGCAACGGCTTTGCCTGTTTTCCACTGCGTGAACTTTGAATCTTCAGGGATACGTTCGTTTGAACACCTTGGCCAAGTTTAATTTTCCCTGTCGCGAAATATGATTTCCTGTTCACTTGGATCTCTAAACTGAATATCAGAGTTAAATATTTCCCAAGAGGCATGCAAGGCAAATACGTAGGCGCAGTCTAAGTGGATCTTCATTTTTCATTTTAGGTTCCTGGGTAGTTTTTAATCTTTATTTTCTTCATTTTAGCTTGAAACATTATCACAGACAGGATCTCTTGTATATCTATCTCTTCATATATCTTTTATTAGAATTTTGAATTTTCAAATCTTCACCTGATGTCATTTTTGACACTGGCAAATATAACTGCTCACGACTCCACGAATGAAATCAAGTGTGGGCAAATAAATTCCAATTCTGTCTTATTGATAGGAATAACATAACAGACTTTAACAGATAATTTCCTTCTTGTTACTACGAAAGGGAAGTTAGCGTCACTGAGAGAAATTATTATTATCCTTGTGATGTACACCCGTGACCCTATGTAGTTCCCTGTTAAGTTTGTGATTCAATAACTCCATTCACCGCGTTAATGATGGATGCTCTGATTCGTGTTTCATAGTAGCAAAATTGGAACTCCATTTTCTATTGTAACTAATGGTATGGTATTCCTGAAAAGTTGCAGGGCTAGTATACACCTTTCACTTAAGTAATTTATATCCATATCAATTGATTACACGGGGAATCCACATCTGAAAACATTAGGTACTCATCTGGTATCTTGATCCACGTTGGCTCTTCCATCTTGGTAAGTGCAATTGCCGGTAGATTTCCATTTCCGGGATCCAATATCCATTGACTGGATTCTTTTGTTGCTTTCGTTGCAGCCGTTACTCCAAAGTCGGCCGCATTCTCAGTAAAGATGTCGATGCGTCAACAATTACTTCCCTGGCTCCTTTGGTAGTCACCGTCAATATCTGCCTAAAATATCCACTAAACAAAATAGCTTTTCCTCCAAATATTTATATCGGTGTACCCATAAGATCTTTGAATATCCTATCCAGTAATTCAAAGGCATGTTTACCCTGCACATGAACGCCGCCAATTGCCTACGCGATGTGACACTGTGACAGCATGTGTATTAGTCAAGTTCTAGGAGCCTGTTAGAATGATAGTGAGGCTATTCGTGATGAAGCTAGTATAAAGTGATCTTTAATTTTGATCTTAAACCGTCTGCCAATGTTTTGCATACATACATTTTTCCCGTGGCACCACTTCCAAACACGTTTTCCCTTTCATCGCCTCTATCACATCCTAAAACACCTTTCTTTGCTCACTATATAGTCCCTTGTGCATCGAAAGAAATCTTCAGAAAGTGTAGTGTTTTCTGAATACCTCCATTGTCTGGTATTCCTACATGTTATAAATGCTTTGAAATGTTATTGCTTTGCTTTGGCTATATATCAGTCATTAATTGTCCGCATGCATGGCCTGATGCATCATTTTGTATTCCAACGTTATATCCTTATGTATCTGTCCATCTTTATCAGTTATCACCTGTAATTCAAATCACCTTCTTTTATATGAGCATCATCATCGCCAGAAATCGATATATCCTTCAATTCTTTATGTAAAAGTTAGATCAGATGGTCTTTTGGGTAATTATAACGCATCTCAATCTGGACTGTACATCATGTGCATTAACGCCGACCATATATTGTTGGAACACCCGACCCCAAGATTTATAATCAAGCCTTCATTTGATCGCCGATGAGATCTGCGTGCAAATAGTCCTGCATGGTAACCTCCTTATGATTTTTCTTGGCTGATGTGAATTTAATGCTGTTACTTTGGGTTGATTCTCATGTGATGTATTTGAGGAAATTGATAGAGTGAAATGAAAAGGTTAGCAAAGCTTAACGTTGTTTTATACTCCAAAAGAAGATGTCGCTTGGGAGGTGATGTGACATTTTTCGTAAAGTAATTAAAAAGATGACTTTTGATATACTCTCTTCGAAACGTTTCAACGTGAGAACTGAAGATGCAAACAGGCATGTGATAGTTACAGAGAGTTTTATTGCGTTGAAATATGATGACATGGAATGATACTGCTGATGTGGCTTCACCAAATTCTAGAATGATTGTGGCATCGACATGTGGCGATTTAGGTGTCCCTTATTATAAAGAAAGATATGCCCAACTTGGACGTCTGGCTGGCCGTCTGGAGAACATACGATTTGGGACAAAACCCCAATAGTCTTTAGCGTGTTTCTCCTTCTTATTGATCGTTATCAACTTATCACACATTCCAAAATAAATACTGCAACACCACTGACATGAAAATTTGCAATTCAATGGGTTCATTGTAGTGATCTGTTGGAGTCTTGAATTTTACTTCTACATCATACCACCGTCTTGTATCATGAAGAAGACTGTGGGCTCAAGGGGGGTTCTCGTTGGATTTCTAGGAATCTACCTGGTTGCATCTGTCTCATTAGTTCATTTCACAGAGGCCATCGATAACCCGCCGAAGCAGTTTAATCGGTTATTGTGGATCTCACCCCGTGCCAGTTGGTAAAATCAAATATGAAGTTTTTGTCGAACTCCGTTGGAGCGTCAACTAGCCGACCTAAAATTCCCGGACCTGCGGGAGAACAGAGACATTTAGAGGACCTAAGATGCAGGCGGATAGCAATGGGTGAGCCATATGTCACAGCACAGGTTATAAGACAATTAGTTAGGGATGAAACAGAAGGGGTTAACGATATCCATTTTCAAAGTAATCCTTGGTTTGTTGCACAACATTTCTTTTCCGATGGAAGAACCAGTTTGGGGTCCATTATAGGTAAAAAGTTTTGCCAAAAAACCCACCATTGGAGAAAGATTCAATCGGTTAGTTGTTATGGTTGAGAAGCAAAGACCAAATGGTCTAGGGACTTAAGTTTGACGGTTAAGGTGACCGGTGTAATTTCGTTTGTTTTGTATTTTTATTTTTAGGTTTTTATTTAACTTTCCATTAGGCTAACGACCCTCTTAATATAACCCCCAAGTATAGTTACTAAATACGAACATCATCTGTTTCAGGATCCTGGTGGTAGAATGGGTGCAAACGTCCACCGGGAAGTAATGGAGAAATCGGAATATGCAAAGCATATTAAAGTGGGATCGGTGTTAGTTTTGAAGAAGCTGCAGATTTTCTTTTTAACCTATCCAACTAACCTAACAGATGAACAGAACTAACCTAAACTAAACTAACCGGGGTAGTTAGGATAACTCAACCAGGGAGGGTAGGTTAGGAAGAACCGGGTATGGCTAACTCGGTGAGTTAAGGGCAAGTTGGACTCGCACCTTTCTGTCCGTTTCTACCTAACCAGACGCTTTTTGCCCCTTTATTGGATATGTGTAATTTCCATGACCTTCGCTCCCTAAAAATGGGCCAAGTTGAGAAGTGAAAACATCAGCGGGGTAAGTATATTTCTCACTTCATTCAATTTCTTTTGGGATATCTGAATTACAAATACTCAGTTTCCACCAGAAGATATTGTAACGGAAACTCGATTTTCGACCCGTATAGCCAAGGCCCCTGGTAGTTGTACTTTTTCAGAGTCCTAGTTTAGCCACATCTAGAGTTTGGAGTTTGCAAAATTAAGACCCGACAATCCCAGATTTTTATTTGTCACATTTTGCTTTCTCTAAATTAGTATCAGATGAAAGAAGAAAACAATCATTAATTACCATAATAGGGAGTTTGTCAACCAAAATTTTGGACCCGACAATCCCAGATTTTATTTGTCACATGACTCACATTGTTTATCATGACTCTGTGAGCATTTATCATATAAGTTCCAGAGTTTTTATTTGAGTCATTGTTTATCATGACTCTGTGGCTATCATATAAGTCATTGTTTAACTCTGTGGCTATCATAGCCATAGATTCAGACACCTGATCTTAAATATGAGAGGCACCGTAAACTCCTCTAGCTAACATCTGGGATTCTTTCATGATTTTTCTTTCGTTTTTCTGAGGTGGATTTTGTCACAACTTGATATATAATCGCATAACAATTTTAATATCATAACAATATTGAGGTGACAGTGGCCCAACCTAAGAAGAAGATTTGATTGTTTTTTGGTGATTGCCGATCGAGTACTATATTACATTCAAGTCTGGAAGCAGCAGAGAGAAAATGAATGATTCAATGGAACTATGAAAAGTCTTAAAGGACAACTATAAAATTCCAAAACCCATTTTAATCAGAGTCATCACTCATCACCATCAAAAGGAAAAGGAAAATATTAATGTGACAATAAAGATTAGCAAGCCTTTTGTCAAAAATGCCATGAATAGTTGAATCATCCAACACCTTTCGTACTAACTCTTTCGATTGCGTGTGATGTTCAAGTTCTCTTCTACCATAGAAATTGTACTAGGAACTGGATAAATGCTCATTCTGGTGCTTTAAAACAAACTTCTCTGGTAAAAAATCATTATCTTAACAACGGTTGTTTGGTTTTTGCATAAAAGGCTTGGAGTAATGAAGCCTTAAAGTTTGAGGTTTCCTTCAAAGCACATTGCGTTTGCTTTTACAAAAACATATCAAGGGGATGTTCACGTTAGGTTTGAAACTAAATATTATAATCTTCTCTAGAAGCACATAAAATACTCCATCCATTTTAGGAAGAAAAGAAACCTGGCACATTTAGGGGCGACTGAATCACAATTAGGGGCGACTTTTTTATTCCCAACCCAGAGGCCACGTTAAGAGGTGTCGAAAAACGTGGAGATTACGTTAATGCCCTTATATAATCGGAAGCAATTTTGTGTCCGATTGTGTAACACTAAATCGGAAGGTTAGTAATCATATTTGACTACCGATTAATATAGATTTCGTGCCAAACGTGAATCTTGGTCCTATAACAATCGGTAGTAATAATAACCTCACTATACTACCGATTATAGTATCTCCCAAAGAAGAGATTTGGGGCAACTTATAATCGGTAGTCATATAAACTACCGATTATTATAGTTCTCAAATTCGTAAAATTTGAGATTTCTCCCAAAAAAATTTTTTGGGGCAACTTATAATCGGTAGTCATATAAACTACCGATTATTATAGTTCTCAAATTCGTAAATTTGAGATTTCTCCCAAAACAAAATTTGGGGCAACTGTATAGTCGGTAGCTAAATACCTTATTTGGCTACCGATTATACAGTTTCCCCAACAAAAAAATAGTCGTTGGAACTCTAAACCCTATATAAGGATTGTATCCTTGTACCCTCTATGGAACACAAATACCTTTTAACTCTCTCCAACTTCATCTTCAACATAATGGCCCAACTATTCATTAATCCAACGGAGTTCATGATTGAAGAAGATTTATCTTTATGTAGGCGCTACGTTTAATTATATCCGAGACGGGGAGCATAACGGAGGCAAGGAGGCATAATGAGTATGAGTTATTTGGGGAGAATTCACGAAAAATTCTGCGCCGACACCGGTAACCCAAACAACCGTCACTCTGCTGATCTTTTCTGCCGAATTGGTTCAATAAACGGACTCGTCGGAGAATTTGTCGATTTAACTTATCTTGTGAATCAATATCGATTGAGGGGTGCAACCAATGATTAGGTTATAGAACAATCTCTCGGGGAATGGCGGAGATGGAAAAGATCAAGCTTCCGTTATGAAGCTCATTTTAGAATCCTTATGGTGATGGAAAGATTTAATCCGTTTAGGACTCGTCCAACACGTCCACGACGCTAATCACAATACATTGTAATAGAATTTGTGGAAGTTCAACGTAAAATTATGATGATGTTGAGGTCATATTTTAATGAATTTCCAAAAAATTATGAAAATCAGAAGTTTTTGTTATTTATTTAACTACCGATTATACTCCAACGGCTATTTTTGAAGCCGAGCCTCGAAAACCACACAAAATCGGTAGCGACAACATATTGATAAACCTCCGATTATACCTCTCTAATGAAACTTTCTACCTACCATGTTAACAAAACAAGCTATAATCGGAAGTTTCACAAGTATCCTAAGGTTCCGAGTTAACATAATCGGTTACTTATGTTACAGAATTTCCTACCGATTATGTGTAATAATTGTATGAAACTTCAGTACAGTCTTGTAAAGTATGCATGACGAGGCGTCGAATCTCGCAAAAATAATATTTCTCTACTTTTTACACTAGCAAGTAGTATAATGTAAGCAGGATCGTCCCAAGGGAGGTATGAAGTTTCTAGTTGTTTATCAAATACTCTTAGCAAAGATGATTGTGTTGTAGAAAATCTGAAAATAGTAAATTATATTCAAATATGAGATGGAATTGATTAAAGGTTCATTCTAGACCACAGAATACAAACCAAATTGATATATAGCCAATTTCTTTGCATTATCATGTTACTAACAACCCTAGAATAATTAGTACGCTCAACTATTCCGTTATTATCTCCTAAGCTCACCGGATACGGAAGCGCTCGACTACCGGTTCCTACTTGCCAAGTTTCCTAGAGGTACGCTTACTAGGTGTGACTTAAACAAATGCTCTAAGTTTTGTGAGATAAGGTTGCTCCTAGTGATGAACTCAAAAGCATGAATCACCTACTAGCGTTGATTTCTACATATGGATACTTAACAAAGTCCCATCATTAGTACCCACATATTGCTACTTGTGTTTATCTTCTCTAGACAATTACGGGTCGAAGAAAATCTAAACTAGCAAATAGATTAAGAATTAATGATTCAATTTCGAACTTAAACCCTTAACAAATAATCCATAAACAATAATAGCATAGTAGAAAATCAATCAATAACATAAATAAATGCAATAGAATAAGTTATTTCATATCAAATATAGATTCATATTTCGGGCTTCGAAATCGCCCTTAATCAAGAAGAGTTCTAGTTACTCATAGTAATGAAGTTCATCATCAAATATAATAAATGAAATAAAGTAAAGAAGATGAAAATATAAAATGAGAGAAACCAGCTCTCTGCAAAACTCCCAGAAGAATAGAAAATACGTGACATCCAAAGTTGTAGAAGTTTCCCTTTTTGTAGCCTTTTTCTCCTTCCAAAACTAGGTCAAGTCTCAAAAGTCCAAATCCAATATATCCACCAATCCCACATAGTTCATGTGTGAGAGTAGCCCAGTAGAAAACATGCCATATAATAGTCGCCGGAAAACTGGGTTATTAGCTGGAATTTGCCCGGAATCCGGCACCGGTCACCAGAATCTGGTCAGTCAACTCAGTAAATCACTGAGTCCATGTCCGAATTGTGACTGGGTGAGGTGTTCAGTTAGGCCATGATTTCGCACATGCCAGAACTATGCATTGGCATCTCTGCTCAGCCACACTTTGTAACTCAGTTGAGCACTACCTGTTCAGCTCCCTTCAACTCCAACTGCTATTTCCAAATCATATCACCACAGATTTACAACTATGCAATTGCACATCAGCATCACTGACCAAAAACCTCTTGTAATAGCACAACCATCAGTTGCACTCCATTATCGCTCCCAATAGCTGCAATACAACATCCGAGTACCAGTAACCCTGAATTCAACCTCGATCGGTTCTCGATTCATGACCATCATCCATTACTTTCTCAGCAATCCATGTTCTCGACCACAACAACACCACTCGAGCTTCATTATCATTGCCATTCTCCATATCCATTTCAGTTACTCAATAGCATCTGTATTGCTACCAACCTATCTGAACTTGTGCCTCATCAACCACCTGCTATCAATCATCCCATACATCCCTTGCATAGCTTCTGCACTTGCATCTCCATCACCATCATCGCATACCCCCAACAGCCACCTGCAATATGCAGTGTACCAGAACCCACCATGAATTCTTACCATCAGCATCAGTTAGCTCTCTCATCTCTGCAGTAGCATCTCCTGCAACTTCTTTAACACCATTGTTATCTCAGTTTACCACTTAACAACAACCTATCCTGCTCTTGTACCTGCAGTTGCTTTCTAATTGGGTCGCACATCATCTACTAATCTGAGCTCCATAACCAACTTAGCTCCTTCTTGTATGCCTTGCATCTAAACCTTGTGACAAACATACTTCAATTCATTCACTATACAACAATACATCAAATTTGAATACAGCAGCTCCCTTTTAACTGAAATCCAGCTCATTTCAGCTCCAATTGTGAGATGCGAAACCACAATGCATCTCTGCTGCTGTAATAAATACTCATCTGTAACCTCCACAATCATTTCAATCAACTCATGGCAATCACCATTCACAATTCTCTGAACCAACAGCTACCATTCAAGGTCATTTTATTCTCATCTCAAGAACACCATGACAAACCACCTGCAACTCTAACTAGCACCACTCCATCAGTTGTAGCTTCACAACATTCACTTGCCTACATTACTGCATCGCAGCTCAACCTCAAAACATCAACTCATGCCACCAGCTCATGCTCCTACTCTTGCTCTGCAAAGCAACAGTTCCATTCTTTGTATTGACTACCAACTGAACTCCACAACCTGCAAAACCGAATCAGATAGAGACCCAACTCCTGTTTCCTTTCATGGTTCAAAATCAACGGCTACAGCTCATGGTTCTCGCTGTTTTCTCGCCTTGGAATTCCACCATTCAGCTGACATCGCAGCCAACTTTCGTTCTTCTCAGCTACACTGTAACTCCCATTTGCTCAGATTTCTTCTAATTTTCTTTAAACTGAAACTCAGCGCAAACCCATTCACAAATCGAACCATCAGACCCTTCTCAGCTTCAGAAACCCTAACTTGAGTTCCTTCCTCAACTATGTTTCTTCATCTCTCGATTCGTCTCTCTAATTCTCTCTTACAACAACAGCTTCTCCCAGAGCATCAAGAACTCCTCCTTTCACTTCAATGGCAGCTTTATAAACTCTTTTGTAACAGTTTCTCTCATCTCCGTGAACTGATAGTACAGCCGCAATCTCTCCTCTCAATCTCAGGATTTTAGAATAATGATTGAGACTCTGAATTCTATGGTTGTGTAGGAATAGGTTTGGATATAGCCACCCAGTGAGTATGGATAAGGGGCACCCAGTCCGTTCATGGCATGTTGGTTCTGAATAACCGACAACCCAAATTCCTAGTCAACTCAACTGTCAGTCATGCGAAACTGACAATTCATTATTCTGCTCCTTTGCTGCGCAACCTTAGCTGGTTTTTGCTCGCCTGTGAATTGGTCCTTTGTGCTCCTTTTCGCTCCAAATGAACATTTGCATGTGGATGACGCTTTCACTCTTTTCGAATTCTTTCACCAACAACATACACTTCTTATTTCTCAGATTTCTTCTCTTCAATTTATATACATCACTAAAGTTGTCGTGCTTTTTAGACAAAATATGCATCACTAAAGCCAACGTGCTTTTCAGCCAGAGATGAAGAAAAAAAAGTAAATTGTGAGAAATAATCCGCCTCCAAAAGCATTTGCACATGAGATGAGACTTTTGCCCTGTTTCTTCTTCTTTAGTTCCAAGTGACTCCAAAGTACCTAAATATTCAAAAGCAAACATAAGATACATAATTTACAAGAAAACTAGCAGAGAAAGCATAAACAATAGATAAATATTAAGGTGTTTTAGACACCTATCAAATTCCCCCACACTTAGACTTTGCTAGTCCTCGAGCAAATCAAACAAAATAATTCTAAAAGATACATACAACTCCGTCTCGTCGAGGCTACGGTTACTCTAAGCATGAATAACAGGCCTTTGAACCCCTAGGTGTCCCTAGTGGATGAGTTTTAGTCTCGTGGAGGTTTACAAGAGGTCTGCCTACAAAACCTATATTTCCAACTCCTTCTATTTGTGACAAATCAATGAACGAATCCAAAATGACTACAGGAGGAGATACCTTGCGCAAATTCAGTTCATATATAAGTGCATAAAGTTTTTCTTAGAAAGTAGAACAAACCACAATACTCGGAATCTGACTAACCACAATCACAATGAAAAGATTAAGAAGATGGATAAAGAAGTAGATGTGACGAATATTCACAAGTGATCGATGTATCCCATATCTGTCTGAAGGTCACCGCCAAGATGAACCTATGCATCCTATTCGATTGAGTTACTGGTCTGAATTCTAGTGTTAACACACTGGCATATACAAGGGAACCAGTGGTCAACAAACTTATTTCTACATCAACTCACTGGCATATACAAGGGAACCAGGAGTGACTTTATTCAACAAATATAAGGGTTATTTAGTTTTTGGTACGCACATTTTGTCCAAAGTTAGTGTTTGGTCTAACATTTGTCCAACTTAGGGTTTGGTACTTAGAATTAACGTTGACTATTGTTGACTGTTAATGACCAGATTTTAATTAATTTTATAAAATAAAAATACTATAAATTATTGAGTTTACAAGTGTACCCCAAGGATCTAACGGTTATAAAGAAAATAAATAAAAATACTAGTAAATTATTGATGTTTCATTCTCTTTTCTCTAATTACCGGTAACTCAAACTCACTTTAACTTGCTGCCAACTCTTAATCTAACTAAACCCAAGTATACCATCTATTTACAAACTCAAACCATCTAGCCATAAGAACCACCAACAATATCATATTTTGTTGTTAATTGGAAGAAGAACAAAAGAAAAACCAAACCTAGAACAGTGAAGTCTCTTAAACTAGAGCTCAACAATACAAGAATAAGGAGGAGAATTAAACCACTATTCGAAGGTAAATGATTGAAATTAATGAACTTGTATGTATTCCTAAAGGAAATTCTAAGGAAAATTTGGTGACTAACATTTCAATGTGGTGCTGTGTTGAATTATATATGCCAGCATCAAACTGATCAATGACACTTCATTTTCTGTAGGCAACATAATGAAAAACTGGTCTTTCAGACCTTTTCATAAACACACGATGTACAAGTCTTCAATGGAGATGCAGATTCGCCATTGATTTGCAAGCTTTCCAAAATCTCAGTTCCTGTAATACATTTCATTCTATGCAAACCCATGACAGTAAAACACTTCTAATACCTTCTTTAATCGTCATATCAAAAATTACATATTCTCAACCAGCAAAAAAACCTCTTGAAACCCCTTTCCATTTACCAAAAATTTCATAATCAAAACCTCAATTTCAGAAATATAAATAAATCAAAACCCCAATCTTTTCATTTATCTGCTTTTGGAATTTCTAGCCCAATTTATCAATCCATAGATTCTTTGATATTTTTTTTGTTGATCGGTTAGATTCCTTGATCTTTCACGCCTATGAATTCAGTCGTGTTGTTGATGATACCCTTATTGTCAATCGATTAACTCAGGAAATAAAGAGCCAGAGAAAGTGAGATGGTGATTGTTTTGGATGGTTGAAGGGGCAGCGACAGAGACATAGAAACATAGAAAGTGATGGTGGCGGTGAAAATATGAGTTCTAGGTCTGGTTATTCACTTTGACAATTTTGTAAATGTGAATAAACTAAAGGGTATGATAGTAAACTCATTCAATAATTACATTTTACATATTATTTTTAATAATTTGTAAACAAAAATCAAGATTTATGCAAGTCAATGCTAGTCAACGTTAATTCCAAGTACCAAACCCTAAGTTGGACAAATGTTAGACCAAACACTAATTTTGGACAAAATGTAAATACCAAAAACCAAATATAATCTTTTCTTTTCTTTTTCTTTTTCTTTTTCACTTTTTTTTTTTTTTTTTTTTTAGACGGCATGATTAAATCTTTTGGATTTAAGCGCATGCTTCTTGTCAGAAAGTACGTGATAGTTGCCTTGGATCTTGCATTCCACGCTTGTTTAGGCGACGGAGACAGTGACTACGTTTCACACATACTGCTATTCCCAAGTGTCATTTTTATTCCGTTTGGTCTAATTGGTCGGTCTCTTCTTCTTTTTTTCTTTTTTTTTAGTAACTCAATCACTCTATTTCATCCTAGCAGTAATAAAAACTCGATGTTTAGTGACCCACCAAAGCACTTAGAGAACAATAGATAAATATGGAAAAATAAAAATAGAATGTGATATGGTGATATTCCGAGATATGGTAACAACTAACATATAATTTATAATTTCTGAGCTATGTTCTTCTTTGTTAATTAATGGGTTCCTCAACTCCTGCAATCACAATGGTTCCATCCACTAATAGTGTCATCCTAAAGGAATAAATTTCTAGATTTCGGAGTTCAAAAAGCACAATTTTTTTCTTTCTTTGTTTTTCTATTTTTTTGATTTTTTTTTTGTTTTGTTTTTTAAAGGCATAAAACAAACTATACAAACATATAAATGCTCCCCCACACTTAAACTTTACATTATCCTCAATGTAAAATTTAGTCATTCAAAGTAAAGTTCAAGGTGGGAAATCACAAATGATATGCAAAAACAAAGAAAATAAAGATAAAATGCTGAAAAATAAAAAGATAAAGGTAAAGATACAAAACCGGTGGGTTGCCTCCCACTTAGCGCTTGGTTTAATGTCGTCAGCCCGACGTTCAGCTCCAATTACTCCTCCATAGGGAGTGGATCACTCAATGTGATCATATCCTGATTCTCCGTCACAAACTGCTCGTAGTATGGTTTCAAACGATGGTCGTTGACCTTGGAAACCATCCCTGTTTTGGGACTAGTAATTTCAACTGCACCATGCGCAAACACATTAGTAACAACAAATGGTCCAACCCATCTGGACCTAATTTTACCCGAAAACAATTTAAGACGAGAATGGAATAAAAGTACTTTCTGTACTACTTCAAAACTCTTTCGGGAAATCATTTTATCATGGAAAGCCTTGGTATTTTCTTTATAAATGCGTGAACTTTCATATGCATCATTTCGTATCTCTTCTAACTCATTGAGTTGAAGTTTCCTATGTTCACCAGCTGCATCTAATTCCATATTACATACCTTGATAGCCCAATAAGCTTTGTATTCAAGTTCGACGGGAAGATGGCAAGGTTTTCCATAGACAAGCCTAAAAGGAGACATATCGATGGGTGTCTTGTAAGCTGTCATATACTCCCACAAAGCGTCATTGAGTCTATAACTCCAATCCTTCCTTGTAACGTTCACCGTCTTCTCTAGGATGGACTTAATTTCCCGATTGGAAATTTCATCTTGACCGCTCGTTTGTGGATGATACGGTGTGCCAACTTTATGAGAAATGTTATACTTCTTTAGAAGAGCGTTAAAGGATCTCTTGAAGTGCGAACCTCCTTCACTAATCACCACTCGAGGTGTTCCAAACCTAGAAAATATATGTTCCTTCACAAACTCACAAACAACATGAGAATCATTGGTGGGAGTGGCTTTAGCTTCCACCCACTTAGAAACATAATCTACATCAAGAAGTATAAAAAATTTCCCATTGGAATTCACAAAAGGCCCCATAAAGTCTATACCCCAAACATCAAAAATCTCAACAGCGAGAATTGGTGTTTGTGGCATTTGGTTTCTAGCACCAAGGTTGTATGTCCTTTGACACCTATCACAAGCCTTACAAAATAAATATGCATCCTTAAACAATGTAGGCCAATAAAAACCACTTTTGAGAACCTTGAGGGATGTCCTCTTGGATCCGAAATGGCCACCACAAGCATATGAGTGACAAAAATTCAGAATTGATTGAAACTCGGATTCAAGTATGCACCTGCGGATCATTTGATCGGAGCAATGCTTCCACAAATAAGGTTCATCCCATATATATTGCTTGGCAATCTTCTTGATCTTGTGTTTTTGAAATGTAGACATGGAACTAGGTACTTGTCCCATCACCAAGAAGTTAACAATATCAGCGTACCATGGAGTTGTTCCACCAACAGCAAAGAGTTGCTCATCCGAGAAGCTATCATGCAAAGGAATCGCTTCTTCGGATACAACCAATCTGCTTAGATGATCCGCTACAGTATTCTCACTGCCCTTCTTGTCCTTGATTTGCATGTTGAACTCTTGAAGAAGGAGTATCCACCTTATGAGCCTTGGCTTAGCATCCTTCTTTGTTAGCAAGTATCGAAGTGCAGCATGGTCGGAGAAAACAACCACCTTTGTACCCACTAAATAGGATCTAAACTTCTCAAGTGCAAACACTATAGCCAAGAGATCTTGTTCAGTTGTGGAGTAGTTGATTTGCGCTTCGTTGAGAGTTCTAGAAGCATAATAAATGGCATATGGAACTTTACCATCTCGCTGTCCTAACACGGATCCAATGGCATAATCACTTGCATCGCACATCAACTCAAATGGCTTGCTCCATTCGGGTGGTTTGATAATTGGTGTGGTAGTTAACAACTTTTTCAAAGTATCAAAAGCTTCCTTGCATTCCTTGTCATAATCAAAGGCCACATCTTTTTGCAAAAGTCTACATAGGGGCATTGCAATCTTGGAGAAATCCTTGATGAATCTCCAATAAAATCCTGCATGACCAAGAAAAGAGCGAACCTCCCTCACATTTGTGGGGTATTGTAAGTTCCGAATCAAATCTATCTTAGCCTTGTCAACTTATAACCCCTTAGAGGATACAATATGGCCTAGCACAATCCCATGAGTGACCATAAAGTGACATTTTTCCCAATTAAGTACAAGATTAGTTTCTACGCATCGTTTAAGAATAAGTGCAAGGTTATCTAAGCATTTGTCAAAAGAATCACCATACACGCTAAAATCATCCATAAACACTTCTATGATGCTTTCCACATAATCTGAGAATATGCTTACCATACAACGTTGAAAAGTGGTTGGAGCATTGCACAAGCCAAATGGCATACGTCTATATGAAAAAGTGCCAAAAGGACAAGTAAACGTCGTCTTTTCTTGATCTTCCAGAGCTATTACAAGCTGGTTATAACCTGAAAAACCATCAAGGAATCAATAGTAAGCCCATCTATCCAACCTTTCAAGCATTTGATCAATGAATGGTAAAGGGAAATGATCCTTTCGGGTGGTAGAGTTGAGCTTTCGGTAGTCAATGCAAACTCTCCAACCGGTCTGGATTCTAGTTGGAACCAAGTCATTATCTTCATTTTTCACCACCGTGATTCCGGACTTCTTTGGAACGACTTGAATCGGGCTCACCCATTTGCTATCGGATATGGGATAGATAATCCCGGCATCCAACAACTTCAGGATTTCTTTCTTGACTACTTCCATCATTGGAGGGTTCAAGCGACGTTGAGCTTTTCTTGTTGGTTTTGCCCCCTCCTCAAGAAGTATTCGGTGCATACATGTGGAAGGACTGATTCCTTTGATATCGGCAATGGTCCATCCAATGTCAGACTTGTGCTCTCTTAGCACTCGAATAAGCTTCTCCTCTTGCACCTCGGTGAGGTTGTTGGCAATGATCACCGGTAACTCTTCATTGTCACCTAAATATACGTATTTAAGGTGATCCGGAAGAGGTTTCAACTCAATAGTAGGTGCCTGCACAATCGAGGGTAAAAGTTTCTCATTAGTAATCGGCAAAGAAACATATGATGCATCATACTTTGGTGGAACTTCTTGTAATGAGTTAAGAGATAAAACAACCTCTTTAAGCTCATCACAAATAGACAATTCACTTTCAATGTCTTTGTATTTCCCATAACCTAAACCTTCGACTATGGTGTTTTCTAAAGCATCATCACTATTCAATTCAAACATCTTTTGAGCTAGAGAATCAATAATATCAATAGAAAAACATGAATTCACGTCACTAGGATATCTCATAGCCTCAAAGATATTGAAACTTATGATCTCATCATCAAATTCCATAGTTAAAGCTCCCTTGAAGACATCAATCTTCGTTCTAGCGGTTCTCATGAATGGTCTACCCAACAGCAAGGGGGTAGTCGATGGTGAATCCTCATCCATCATGTTGAGAACATAGAAATCTTCCGGAAATATGAGTTGATTAACCTGCACCAAAACATCTTCAATAACCCATTTCGGGTAAGAATTAGACCTATCAGCAAGTTGTATAACAATACCGGTATTTTTAAGAGGTCCAAGTTTCAATGATTCATAAACGGAGGCAGGCATAACATTAATGGATGCTCCTAAATCTAGCATAGCACGCTCAAACCTGACTTTACCAATAGTACATGGTATAGTGAAACTACCGGGATCTTTCAACTTAGGTGGGAGTTTCTTTTGAAGATATGCCGAAGCATTTTCCCCCACACTCATCACTTTATTTCCGGTCAATTTGTGCTTGTTAGTGCACAATTCCTTCAAAAACTTTGCCCAGTGCGAAACTTGCCTTATCGCCTCAATGAGTGGAATGTTCACTTCAATCTTCTTAAAGATTTCCAAAAGCCCTTGGTACAATGTCTCCTTGTTCGACTTTGCAAACCTGCTAGGAAAAGGAGGAGTAGTAACATGAGTAGAAACACGAGTTTTAGAGTTAGAATTTGTTACCGGGTCAGCCTTTTTAGGGGCTTTTTCACCCTCTTCTTTCTCCAAATCAGGTTCATGGGACACCGTGATGTTTCCGGTTTCTCTACTTGCTTCCCACTTCGTAGATCAATAGCATTGGCATTCTCCTTGTGATTTACTACTTGCGAAGGAATTTTTCCCTCTGCTTGTGCTTCCAATTTGCTCACTGCAGTAGCTAATTGACCCATTTGTGTTCGGATGTCCTTCATATCCATCTCTGACTTTTGCTTATCTTGCACCATTATGTTGAGAATGAGATTCAACTTGTCATCTATACTCGTGCCTTGAGTTTTTTGACGTGGCTTTTGCAAGAAATGGTACCCACCTTGTTGATTAAAAGTAGGATTGGGAACTGTAGCTTGCTTGTTAGCATAGCTGAAATTGGGATGATCGCGCCAACCCGGATTGTATGTGCTAGAGTATGGGTCATATCTTGGCCTTTGCTGATTTTGGTACATGACATTTGCTTGCTCAACATCTTCGGTGTATGATGATGAAGGTATGACAGCCGCAGCGATTTGATGCATCATCCTCTCCATGTTGCCCATCCTCTGTTCCAAGTGTGAAGAATTGCCAACTTCATTCACCTTCCTTACCGCTGATTCATCTCGAGTGTAGAATTGTTGAGTGTTCGCAGCCATATTCTCCAACAAACTTGTATCTTACTCAATGGTATTTTTGGTAAGTGCACCACCACTTGCGACATCGATCAAATTTCTATCATTAGAAAGCAACCCATCGTAGAAATATTGAATCACAAGTTGATCGCTGATTTGGTGGTGTGGACAGCTAGCTAAAAGCTTCTTGTAGCGCTCCCAATACTCATGGAGATTCTCTCCTGATACTTGCCTAATACCACAAATCTCCTTGCGAATCACAGCTGCTTTTGATGCTGAAAAATACTTCTCAAGGAACAATTTCTTCATTCCATTCCATGTGGTTATGCTTCCAGCGGGTAAGCAAAAGAACCATTCTCCTGCAATATCTAAAAGGGAGAAAGGAAAAGATGTCATCATAGCCATATCTGCATCTGCAGTTGCTTTCTTCATACTAGTTACAACATGATGGAATTGTTGTAAGTGACGATTAGGATCTCATCCCGATAAACATCTGAATTTGGGAAGCAACTTAATCAATTGCGGCTTCAACTCAATGTTTCCATTCAGCTGAATACATAAAGGTTGATGGTCAAGGTTTGGAGAAGTGAGCTCCTTGAGTGTTCTTGGAGCAGGCGGTCGAGCTCCCATTGTGTTATCTTCCTCTTGGTCTGAGTCCGAGAATTCACTTGGTGTAGAACTAGGAGGAAGTGGAGTGTTCACTGCTCGAATGAAATCGTTAAGTAAAGTGCCCGAACGAAGACGTATACCAATAGGACTTGGTCTGCAATCTCCACGCATTCACTAAAGGATGAGTACCTGAAAATCAGATTCTAAGAGATTGAATAAGTAAACTGAAATTGTAACCAAAAGAAAAAATAAAAACTAAGAATAAACAATAACAACTAAACTCGCCACTGCCTCCCCGGCAACGGCGCCAATTTTGACGAGGCGTTGAATCTCGAAAAAATAATATTTCTCTACTTTTTACACTAGAAAGTAGTATAATGTAAGAAGGATCGTCCCAAGGGAGGTATGAAGTTTCTAGTTGTTTAGAAAATACTCTTAGCAAAGATGATTGTGTTGTAGAAAATATGAAAATA
This sequence comes from Papaver bracteatum, assembly GCA_023529315.1. Lineage (NCBI taxonomy): Eukaryota > Viridiplantae > Streptophyta > Magnoliopsida > Ranunculales > Papaveraceae > Papaver > Papaver bracteatum. Next base: position 545,360 of record JAJJWX010004214.1, read on the forward strand.
GTAAATTGTATTCAAATATGAGATGGAATTGATTAAAGGTTCATTCTAGACCACGGAATACAAACCAAATTGATATATAGCCAAGTTCTTTGCATTATCATGTTACTAACAACCCTAGAATAATTAGTACGCTCAACTATTCCGTTATTATCTCCTAAGCTCACCGGATACGGAAGCGCTCAACTACCGGTTCCTACTTGCCAAGTTTCCTATAGGTACGCTTACTAGGTGTGACTTAAACAAATGCTCTAAGTTTTGTGAGATAAGGTTGCTCCTAGTGATGAACTCAAAAGCATGAATCACCTACTAGCGTTGATTTCTACATATGGATACTTAACAAAGTCCCATCATCAGTACCCACATATTGCTACTTGTGTTTATCTTCTCTAGACAATTACGGGTCGAAGAAAATCTAAACTAGCAAATAGATTAAGAATTAATGATTCAATTTCGAACTTAAACCCTTAACAAATAATCCATAAACAATAATAACATAGTAGAAAATCAATCAATAACATAAATAAATGCAATAGAATAAGTTATTTCATATCAAATATAGATTCATATTTCGGGCTTCGAAATCGCCATTAATAAAGAAGAGTTCTAGTTACTCATAGTAATGGAGTTCATCATCAAATATAATAAATTAAATAAAGTAAAGAAGATGAAAATATAAAATGAGAGCAAACCCTAGCTCCAGCTCTCTGCAAAACTCCCATAAGAATAGAAAATACGTGAAATCCAAAGTTGTAGAAGTTTCCCTTTTTTTAGCCTTTTTCTCCTTCCAAAACTAGGTCAAGTCTCAAAAGTCCAAATCCAATATATTCACCAAGCCCACATAGTTCATGTGTGAGAGTAGCCCAGTAGAAAACATGCCATATAATAGTCGCCGGAAAACTGGGGTATTAGCCGGAATTTGGCCGGAATCCGGCACCGGTCACCAGAATCCGGTCAGTCAACTCATTCAATCACTGAGTCCATGTCCGAGTTGTGACTGGGTGAGGTGTTCAGTTAGGCCATGATCTCGCACAGGCCAGAGCTATTCATTGGCATCTCTGCTCAGCCACACTTTGTAACTCAGTCGAGCACCACCTGTTCAGCTCCCTTCAACTCCAACTGCTATTTCCAAATCATATCACCACAGCTTTACAACTCTGCAATTGTACATCAGCATCACTGACCAAAAACCTCTTGTAACGGCACAACCATCATCTGCACTCCATTATCGCTCCCAATAGCTGCAATACAACATCCGAGTACCAGTAACCCTGACTTCAACCTCCAGTTCAGTTCTCAGTTACAGCCATCATCCATTACTTTCTCAGCAATCCCTGTTCTCGACCACAACAACACCACTCGAGCTTCATTATCATTGCCATTCTCCATATCCATTTCAGTTACTCAATAGCAGCTGTATTGCTACCAACCTATCTGAACTTGTGCCTCATCAACCACCTGCTATCAATCATCCCATACATCCCTTGCATAGCTTATGCACTTGCATCTCCATCACCATCATCGCATACCCCCAACATCCACCTTCAATATGTAGTGTACCAGAACCCACCATGCTTTCTTACCACCAGCATCAGTTATCTCTCTCATCTCTGCAGTAGCATCTCCTTCAACTTCTTTAGCACCACTGTTATCTCAGTTTACCACTTAACAACAACCTATCCTGCTCTTGTACCTGCAATGCTCTGCTAGATGACTGTACATCTGCAATCTGAGCTCCATAACCAACTTAGCTCCTTCTTGTATGCCTTTCATATAAACCTTGCGACAAACATACTTCAATTCATTCCCTATACAGCAATACATCAAATTTGAATACAGCAGCTCCCTTTTAACTGAAATCCAGCTCATTTCATCTCCAATTGTGAGATGCGAAACCACAATGCATCTCTGCTGCTGCAATAAATACTCATCTGTAACCTCCACAATCATTTCAATCAACTCATGGAAATCACCATTCACAATTCTCTGAACCAAGAGCTACCATTCAAGGCCATTTTATTCTCATCTCAAGACCACCATGACAAACCACCTGCAAATCTAACTAGCACCACTCCATCAGCTGTAGCTTCACAACATTCACTTTCCTGCATTACTGCATCGCAGCTCAACCTCAAAACAGCAACTCATGCCACCATCTCATGCTCCTACTCTTGCTCTGCAAAGCAACAGCTTCATTCTTTGTATCGACTGCCAAATGAACTCCACAACCTGCAAAACCGAATCAGATAGAGACCCAACTCCTATTTTTTTTCATTGTTCAAAATCAACGGCTACATCTCATGGTTCTCGCTGTTTTCTCGCCTTGGAATTCCACCATTCAGCTGACATCGCTTTCAACTGCCGTTCTTCTCAGCTACACTGTAACTCCCATTTGCTCAGATCTCTTCTAATTTGCTTTAAAATGAAACTCAGCGCAAACCCATTCGCAAATCGAACCATCAGACCCTTTTCAGCTTTAGAAACCCTAACTTGAGTTCCTTCCTCAACTCTGGTTCTTCATCTCTCGATTCGTCTCTCTAATTCTCTCTTACAGCAACAGCTTCTCCCAAAGCATCAAGAACTCCTCCTTTCACTTCAATGGAAAATTTATAAACTCTTTTGTAACAGTTTCTCTCATCTCCGTGAACTGATAGTGCAGCCGCAATCTCTCCTCTCAATCTCAGGATTTTATAATAATGATTGAGACTCTGAATTCTATGGTTGTGTAGGAATAGGTTTGGATATAGCCACCCAGTGAGGGTGGATAAGGGGCACCCAGTCCGTTCATGGCATGTTGGTTCTGAATAACCGACAACCCAAATTCCTAGTCAACTCAACTATCAGTCATGCGAAACTGACAATTCATTATTCTGCTCCTTTGTTGCGCAACCTTAGCTGGTTTTTGCTCGCCTGTGAATTGGTCATTTGTGCTCCTTTTCACTCCAAATGAACATTTTCCTGTGGATGAAGCTTTCACTCTTTTCGAATTCTTTCACCAACAACATACACTTCTTATTTCTCATATTTCTTCTCTTCAATTTATATACATCACTAAAGCTGTCGTGCTTTTCAGACAAAATATGCATCACTAAAGCCAACGTGCTTTTCATCCAGAGATGAAGAAAAAAAAGTAAATTGTGAGAAATAATCCGCCTCCAAAATCATTTGCACATGAGATGAGACTTTTGCCCTGTTTCTTCTTCTTTAGTTCCAAGTGACTCCAAAGTACCTAAATATTCAAAAGCAAACATAAGATACATAATTTACAAGAAAACTAGCAGAGAAAGCATAAACAATAGATAAATATTAAGGTGTTTTAGACACCTATAAATGCATCAACGGTAAACTCTTCTTATTTATGCAGCAAACAACATATATATAACATTGTGTATTCTACAAATTTGTTTTCCATCGTCTACTCTAGTTTATTCCTTATATATCTCAACTTACTAGCATGGAAACGTTTGACGCAGCTGAAGATTTGGTCATTGTGAAAACCTGGTATCATGAAACAAGACGTGAAGATGTCATAGCAGGAACATTAGCAGTCGAAGTCTTTTGGTCCAGGGTATATAACCAATTTGTGCGAGAGTATGGAAATCCAAAGCAAAGATCACTCCAACAAGTTCATGATCGTTTCCGACTTGTCCAAAAAGGGGTAAATGATTATATAACGATACAAAAGAGGATGTTTAATACTAGCCAACTAAGCTTGTCAATCCAACAATTTTTAAGTATGGTTTAAATTCTTTATTTTTAACACCGGGTGTCTAATCTTTCTTACTAAAACCAACTTGGCATTATTTTGTGTTTGTTTATGTAGGAGGCACTCGTAAAAAGACAGTACTTTATGGAAAAGGGCGAAGAATTCACTTATGATAGGAGTTATGAATTCCTGAAGTCCATGACCACAATATAAATATTGATTAATTGTTACAATCGGAAGTTATTGTTATCTCTTATCTACCGATTCTGGGGAGATTTTCATCTTTTTATGTGAGAGTTTGGTAATAATCGGACGTATATGTTCTGTTTTGTCTACCGATTCTTGGAAACTTTTTCAAAAAAATTTCAGAGTTTGGTGACAATCGGATGTTAATGTAGGATGTTATTTACCGATTCTGGGGAATAAATTTCAGTAATTTTGTTAGACTTGCAATCGGAGTGTAACTTAGAAGTTTTAATGATCGATTATAAATTTGATTGAGTCTGTTTACAAAAGCATTTATAATCGGTTGACATATTTATAATTTAACTACCGATTATAGGTTTATACTTCACAGAACATTCCAAAAAATACAAATTCCGCAAGTAACGATCATTCATCTTCATCATCCGAGGGAACCAATTCGAGTATGCCTGCCGGAAAGTTGATTTTCATGACGCGATCCCAATCGAACATGTTGGTCTCATATTGTTTCAACCAATCCTTACAATGATTCGTTGGGAAGTAATCCATTGCACCATCCAACGGAGGTAATGGGAAATCTCTCTTTACTCTTAAACCGATAAAATGCATCTCATTCACAAATTCCATCACAATTCTTCTATCTTTAACCGAATCATCGCAAACCGTCCTTGTAGGTGCAAACGTAAAGGAATGTCCATACTTAGGTGGAACAAAGAAATGTACCACGCAATTCAAAACGTCCGCTAAGAGATATCCACATGAAGGCATTCTCATCCAATACTTGGATCGGATAGTCTTCAATCCCTTTCGGCACTTTACACGCGCAACTAAGTTTTTGAACCCTAGCTCTTTGTCGTGTCTATCTCCTTGCTTCATCATCCCCATATAGAAATCCTTGTCCTTTATTAGTTGTACCGCCATCTTAGTTCTTAGATATTGCCATTCGGTGACATCTTCGTCCACGACCTCTCCAAAGTAACCAATTTGTTCCGTAGCGACGTGAAACCCACAATTACCATCCCCATCCACCTCGTCGGTGGACAAAACAAATGGAACAATGAGGGGAGGGAGTTGTTTCATATACTTTTCTATAATTGTATACCTTGATCGCGTAGGTTTTCCATGAAAATCCCTAGGACAACGAAGAGTACCATACTTCTCTCTTATAGTCACCATTTTCGTTGATTGTGTTTCTTAGGAGTTGCTCATTTGATCTATAACTACGAAGGTAGTTTAGGTATCCACTAACAAAACTTCTTCCAAAGCCTTGGCTTGAGTTACTTGAGAAGGCTTTGTAGAGACATTTGGACCCACTCGTAGGTCGGTCGGTCCACTTTGATCTTTTCTTGGACGACCTCTTTTCTTGGGTTGCGGCTCATCCTAAAATTAGGCTTCTGAACGCTCATGCCTACAAAATATTCTTCTATTAGACAAATACTCTTTCAATTCTTTTCTTCCAATAGTCCTCGACACTTCGGCGGGCATACCCGCACCCTTTTGCTTAATAGGTTCATCAACCTCCCTTAAACTAGGGTGAAGAGCTTGCTCCAAATCATGCACCAATACTTGCTTCTTGGCGCCATTTTTTGTAGCATAACGCTCGGTTATTCTTGCACACAATTCTGAATCCAAGAACGAAGGACCATCAACTACGGGGGTGCTTGGATTGAAACTTAATTGCTTCCAACATGGATGAATATCATTGATGTCAATCACATCGACGTACGTACCCATTTTATGACGACATGGGAGACCAGTACCTATCATATCTTTGCAAACACAAACCGTATTCTCGTCATTATAATCTTTATATAACTTCAATTGTTTCATCATGTGATTTATTGCCCATCTTGAAACTTTATGAACAATGCCCCTTAGAAGCAATCTTTCCTTTTCATGTTCCGTCGGGAATTTATGTACACTAAATTGCATAGATCCCTTAATCTTAACGAGATCTCGATTCGTGAATTCATGAATTGCTTCTTGGATCGATACAACTCCATTTTGACTACCTAGAAGTATTTTCTTTAACCGGCCATGAGATCCCTCCGCTATGCTTGTCGCCTCGTTCTTGAAATTGCGACATTCATATGTCTATGCAAACACAAACCTCTCCTTGATCGTTAACCATTGTGTTTTACAATATTCAACCGGTTTTGGGTAGTCCTTGCCATATTCATCCTCCAATTTCTTCAAGTTTCGTTCGTAAATTTCCTCGGTCTTCGACCAAACGATTTTGTCCCATGCTTTCATGAACATTTTCCAAATCATTCCATCCTCCTTCCATTTTTCATCAAATAACCTCTTCTCTTCCTCTTGTTCTTCCACGGTTAATTTACTAATACGCTCATCCTCTTCCTTAGACCTCTTAGTACCCTTCTTTGGTTTTTTAGCTTGGAAATGGAGATGGCAATTGTGTTTGATGTTTCATTGAATGTGCCACGTACATTGCAAGTTTCGGGCTTCAGGAAACACAACCCTTATTGCATGCATTAATGCTTAATCATTATCCGTTACAATAACCCTCGGAAAATCATCCCCATTATAAATGGACCTCAACGTCTCCAACATCCAAATGAAACTCACGTTGTTCTCATGATCCATTAAACCCCATGCAATTGTAAACGTGTTTTTGTCCGACGTGTGACAAGCAATGTTCAACAACGGCATGTTATATTTGTTTGTCTTGTAAGTGGCATCTATCAACAAAATTTGATGAAAACACTGAGCCAATTTTATCCTTTCGGGATGTTCCAAGAAAATACGTACCACTTTACTATCCTTTTCTTCCGTTCTCAACGTGTAGTCATGTAACGCAGCTAACCACTGCGATTGTTGCATGACCGTTCTACCATCCCATTCCGTCCTTTTGATCGTAGCTAGGGCCGAATGAATAGTATACAAAGAAGAAAAGTTTCCGGGGTCGTCCTCCTTAATTTTACTTAAGATCGCACTCGCCTTTTGGATTCGCATTGACTGCACCGTCTCCATTTCATGTGGTTTTAACTTCGCAACCTTTACCTGTCCAACAAAAGTATCCGGATCATCATGGTTATGACAACCATTAGCAACTTTGGTCATATTCCACTCTATATTATCCTTACCATTGGGCTTATAGAAGACAATCTTAAATGGGCATCCAATTTTCTTTGTATGATTTCGGTATTTCTTTCTCTCCGTCTTTCTTACATACTTACTATTCTTTCCCTCGTGACTCTTCTTTACCCCACCTCGCTCACAAGTCATTTCAAACCGAATATTCTTCACACAAGGGTTTTGAACTACGACGCACATGTTCTCTTTTGCCTTGTTCATTAGTCACGCCTTGGCCTCCTCCTTACTTTGAAATATCTAAATGCGCATAAAACAAAACAAAAAAAATAAGCATAACCATGTAACATACATGATTGGAAAAAGAAAAGATAATTCATGAACATACCAAATCGTTTTCATAGTGTATGGCAGTATCATGCCTTAAATAATAATCGTCATCAACATCCTACGCACCACAACAACAAGTTACGCATTAATAATCGGATTAAAGTTTAAAAATTGTACTACCGATTGTTATACAATCGGTAATCAAATACTAAAACACATTACCGATTATTGATAATCAAAGTTTTAGTTATGAGATATTTTACCGATTAATAGATGGGACGACTTATTTAATCGGAAGTTTTGTTAGGTATAAAACTTCCGATTAATACAAATTGAACATCTCAATTTGGGATTTTTATTGTCTTCGGTAACTTAATACATAAAATACTCCCGATTGTTAATAATCGGTAGATAATTATACTCAGTTGACTACCGATTAATAGTCGTTAATGGCATTCAATGCATAACAGGTGACGAATTTTCACGTTCAAAATCACACACAAGCACACATAACATTGCTATTAGAGTTTTTTAACAACATACCTGATTGTTTGACGCATTGTTACCTTTGATTTCGGGTGATTGTCCATATTCTTCCATGAAAGCGTCCTCTAGGGTTTCATCTCCATCAAAGTGTGGATCATTCAATAAATACCCCAAATCGTCATCTTTAAATGGTAATGAATCTTGAACTTCAACAACTTCACGTACTTCTTCGTACCCATCCATGTTTATGTAAGTTGGCTACCTATAATCGGAAGTAGTGGCAAAATATACCCACTTCTCCTTTTTTTTCTTCTTCTTCTCTCACTCAATCGGGAGTCATTGGGACTATGACTCTAAAACAAATTCCCAACACCATAATATAGTACCTTTCCTACCGATTGCAGGTGAAAGAGTCTGATTATTATAATCGGAAGTTAATTTAGTATAATAACCTCCCGATTATTATACGTCGCAAACACACACCAAGTGGTTAGGGCTGGCTCATTAACCTAAAACCTGTGCAATTTTGGCAAAGGTTCGTTTAGGGGAAACCTATAATCGGTAGCCAAATTGTCTACCGATTATATTTAATTTCAAAATTTTGGAATTGAAGGGTTAGGAAAAACTCATTTTTGGGGCAACCTATAATCGGAAGTTAATTTAGTATAATAACCTCTCGATTATTATACGTCGCAAACACGCACCAAGTGGTTAGGGCTGGCTCATTAACCTAAAACCTGTGCAATTTTGGCAAAGGTTTGTTTAGGGGAAACCTATAATCGGTAGCAAAATTGTCTACCGATTATATTTAATTTCAAAATTTTGGAATTAAAGGGTTTTAGGAAAAACTCATTTTTGGGGAAACCTATAATCGGAAGTTAATTTAGTATAATAACCTCCCGATTATTATACGTAGCAAACACGTACCAAGTGGTTAGGGCTGGCTCATTAACCTAAAACCTATGCAATTTTGGCAAAGGTTCGTTTAGGGGAAACCTATAATCGGTAGAAAATTATCTACCAATTATATTTAATTTAAAATTTTTGGAATTGAAGGGTTTTAAGAAAAACTCATTTTTGGGGCAACCTATAATCGGAAGTTAATTTAGTATAATAACCTCCTGATTATTATACGTCGCAAACACGCAACAAGTGATTAGGGCCAACTCATTAACCTAAAACCTGTGCAACTTTGGCAAAGGTTCGTTTAGGGGAAACCTATAATTAGTAGCACAATTGTCTAGTTTAACCTCCAATTATATTGTTAGAAGGATAAAACCGATGTCAACCTAAATTATTTTTTCATTTCGTTTCTTTTCAACTTCAACTCTCCCATCCCCTTCTTGCTCTCCGAATACAGAGATAAAAACTCTCCCCCTCGTTAACTCCGCTACAATATCTCGTTATCGTTAATCGTCGAATCGAATAATCGTCTAATATTCTCTAAGAAGATGAAATATAAGATACGTAAATCGGGTCGAAACCAAAATGTTGTTCGTGGGGGTGATTCAAACATTGGAGTGCATGCCCGTAATAAAGAGGTTCTCACCGAAGAACACGAAGAACGCGAACAAGGTGATGAAGAAAAAGTCCCTGATGTAGATGATTATGATAGCCAAACTCTCAAGCAACTTCAAATGGCCCCAATTAGGTAACATTCTACCGTTAGATTTGGGTTTGTATTACTTTAATTCGACGAAACCACGAATTTTTTTCTTAGGGTTTTCGGTTATTACACAGATTCGGGAGGTTATATATTTTTGTAAACTTCCGATTATTGCTCTAATTATCACTGTTAAAGAAAATTTGTCATATTCGATTGCTAAAATCTTAGGTTTCCTTCCGATTATAATAAGCTTTTGTATCTCCTGGACACAAACTGTTGCATATTCGGCAAGTATAATTTTTTTTTGGCAACCGATTTTGTGTATTCGTTGGAGTATGTTGAATTAGGCTTCCGATTATTTATAATCGGATGCTTATGCTTAACTGATACTTCCGATTATGAACCTATTTTAACTTTTGATGCTATTTAGGGATAGGCGAGGAAAAAAACCCAAAGACGCAGTTATCTCGGATAGTGCAAGGCTGGAAAGGCATAAGAACTTGACAGCTAGTGCAAGGAGAGCTAGGGTCACTAAATCCACTTCAATTGCTAAAGATCGTACTCAACAAGCTTCCCCACAAGTAGACCCACTTGAAGAATGTGTTCAACCAAGTGCCCACAATCAGAGCCAGTTCAAGAAGGTGTACAACCACCTGCTCCACAATCACATCCTGAAATTCAACCTGCTATTGAACCAGAAGCACCAGAAGAAAGAGTTATGGAAGCTGGACAACCCAGTGGTGTGCAAGAAGAAGGAAAAGCCGAAAAGAAAATTCCTCCTCGAAAGAAGGAGGAACACCTTGTCCCAAAAGAACTCAAGGTGAATGATATTCCAGAAGGAACAATCCTTGGGATGCCGGCTAATGGAGGAGAATTATTATTTGGATACAAAGATTCCTGGGCAAGAGAAATATATGAAAGAAACTGAGGTAATAATCGTATCCGTTTTATGCACGTATTTTTTTGTGTATTCGTAATAGTTTTAAGGGTTATAAGTTTAGGTAATTATAATTGGTTTTTAACTTGTCCTGTGTATAATAGTACCATTCCGATGCGGTTCGTTTACTCAAACCCACCGCCACACCACCTAAAATGCTGGAATGGCCTTTATCCGGTGAATGTGAAAGGTTCAACACAATTATTGCAAATTCTGGGTTGGCTAATACTGCTGAAAACTCTATGTTATAACATGACCGGGTGGCTATATCGGCGTTTGTGGAGAGATTTTATCCTGAGACCGACACCTTCCATATGTCATTTGGAGAGATGACGATTACCCCAGATGATGTTGTGCAGATTCTTAGACTCCCTGACCATGGAAACGATGTCAGGGATGAGTTCACAAAGCAGTTGGAATGGGCCAAACTTTATGCTCTAACTAACAAGTGTTTTGGTTGGGATGAAGAAACATCAAAAACTGAGTTCAAGAGATGCATGGGGTATAGAACTAGACAATTCAACATTGGTACTCTGATGGATATGTTCAAAGGCACCAAGGAAAAAGAAGAGAATGGAACTTTAACTGATGAGCAAGTGAACCATGTGGCCACCGCATATCTCCTATGTGTATTGGGATGTGTAATTTTCCCCAATACTAGTGGCAATCGGGTCGACGCCAACCTTTTACAACTTCTGGATCCCCTCAATAAAGTGCATGAGTACTCTTGGGGCACGGCATGCCATGGGTGGTTGATGGAAGAGTTAAGAAAGGCATCGAGGCTTGGAATTAGCCAAGTGGCCGGGAACGTGAGTCTACTACAGGTATTTTTATTATTCCTACATACTTGGTTGTTTTTTTATTTTTGTACCATTGAAGAATCAATTTCCTAAAACTTGAAAAAATGCCAATACATACATGGATCTACGACCACTTCCCTATCTTGGTATTAGCCATTCAAAACCCGACATGGGCGCCAGGTCAGCCTAGAGGAAATAAGTACGTCTTCGATGACAACCATTCTAGGACAAAGGAGCAGCAGCTGATTTTTTTAAGGGAGGTTTTGGACTCACTGAAAGCCCAAGACGTATGCTTTGATCCATACAAGGAATACCGAGCTAATGGACATATCGCAGGTCGGTCCGATTTGGCCCTTTATTTTGGGCCATTGTGGCACCCAACAGGATACGTGATGTACAATGCCTCGAGGGTGATGCGACACAATTGTTATGTATAAGCTTTACCAAAGTGGCAAATCAATGGGAATTTTGTTTTGGATGTGGATAAATGTAATTCAGATAAAGCTTCTATCACAGTGGTTTATAATGGTAACCCATCCTGCAAACACCATTAGGATAAAAGGATGGATTACTTGATCAACGGTGGAAGGCAAGCCAACAACGGTTTTGAAAATGCTCCCAACTATATGGATTGGTATCGGGTTGTTTCTCATTTTCGCGTAATCCGTGATCTTAAAGCAAAGCCCGCACCGTATAAGAGTATCCTCAAGGAGAAACCTCCGGGTTTTGATAGATTGGTACGTATTGGTTTCTTAATTTAGTTTTATTTTATGGGTCAAAATCAGACTAGAACCGTCCTTGATGGTATGTTATGTTTTAAAATAGATGAACATGTTAAGAGGTTTGTCCAAATGGTACACTAATTGCATAAAATCCGGAGAGCATGTGCCACTTGAGAAGATAAAAGAGCACCAAGAGATGATTGATAACATTGACAATTAAGATTATGCATCTCGGTTTGGGGATAAAGGCAAGCAACCTAAAAAGGTTGTGAAAAAAAGAACTCGGGAGTCATCGAGCACTCAAGTTGATGAAACCGGTGATGATGTTGGTCCAAGTGGTAGAGGCAAAAAAGGTCGCAAAGTCATGGGGAAAAAAGAAGAAATAAACTTTCGATGTTGTAAACTCTCGCTGTTTTTAGTTAACTTTATGGTTTTCAAAGTTTATGTCGGATTATGTCATTTTAAAAGTTTGTGTCGGATTATTAGTTGGTACGTTATGTTTTTTGATTGTGAATTCTTCCTTTTATGGATTATGAATGGCTATATTGTTATGTTTATGCATTTAACGAGGACTCACAAGCGAATCACATGATAAGACATGTAACTGTTGAATTCTGGAACACAATCGGAGGGTTAATTTTATATAAGAACCTACCGATTCTAGGGTTTTTGCATTTTTTTGTCAGAATCGGGAGCTTTATATATTTTTAACCTACCGATTCTGGAGATTTTGCAAAACATTTAGTCAGAATCGGAAGGTTAATAATTTAATCTGCCTTTCGATTATTATGTGTATGTAAAGAAAACTTGTCTTCTGTATCCAAACAACACCACAATCGGAGGGTTATTTTTCACCATTCCTTCCGAATAACAATATTCGGTAGGGTTTTTTAATGGTTCATTTACGATTATTATGTGTGAAAACAATTTATTTCCTGGAACCAAATAACACCCTAATCGAGAATCTATATTCCTTCACTGGTTAACGATTATATTAAACGGTAGTTGTTTTTTATGAATTCCTTATGATTATTCTGTGCCCAAAAACTTTCTTTTCTGTATCCAAACAACCCAACAATCGGAAGGTAATTGTTCGCCCTTACATCCGAATAATTATATTCGGTAGGATATATGTTTTTTTTAATATCCGATTATTCTGTGTGAAAAAACTTGGTTTCCTGGAACCAAATAACAACATAATCGGAAAGTATGTGGACTCACAAAGTTACTGAATATGTTAATCGGGAACTTAGTTGGCGAGATATTCTACCGAAAATTAATAATCAGAAACTTTTTATATTAATATTCATCCGATTAAGTGCATTACATAAACCTCAAAATACCACAACGTTACAATTTCGTCAAAAGCACCTAAATCCGTAATCCTTATTGACCATAAAAGTATTAAAAAAGATCATAACGTCCAGACACCGTAGAAATTGTCCCTTTTGATTTTGTAACATCCTTCATGTTCAAATCGTTTCCCGTAGAGGTCCATATACCGATAATCAGCAAGATTTCTCTGAAATTACGAATGACCAAGTTAGTATTAACGAATGAGTAACAAGTGAGATGGAGTTATGAAAGATACTTACTCTTTTTTGATACGTCCATTGAGGAAAAGAATCCCTAACAAATCGTTCTTCATCTTCAAGCTTGTCGATCTCCTTATCGATCGCCTTCATTCTCATCTTAATGTCATTGGATGATCTTCGAATTCGATTACCATCTAACACCTCAAATATCATTAAAATACGGTTCCATAACTGCTCTTCGGATTCCCGTTAGTAGAGCTTGTGAACAAGATCATGAACAGTTACCACAACCCACGCTCTATAAATAGCACAATCTTCTTCTTCTGCAAAAGCAATATCCATGTTTTAGGTTTTCTAAATTAGAACTGAAGAGAGAAAAGAGTTTGGTGCAATTGGGGTGATAGATATTAGTTTCTTTATATAGACTTAGGGTCCAACGGCTGTTTTTCCTTTTCCCAGAAACTCCAATGGATATTTCTGAAATTTGGTTCAACATGCAACGACTAATTTGACGAAGATTGAAAGTGGAGAAACCAATAATCGGTAGTAATTTGATTAATAATACCTACTGAATATAGTAGCTTACAAATTTGAATTTAGGGAAACCAATAATCGGTAGGTTGTGGAACCAATTTTCCTTACGAATATGTCTACATTCAAAACACGAACCAAGTAGTTATCCCTGGCTCTGAACACTCAAAACCTATGGAATTTGGCAATGGTTCGATCTGGGGATCCTTATAATCGGTAAGTTGTTTAAGGTGAATAACCTACCGATTATAGCAGATTTCAAAATTCAATGCATGAAGGATTTTCGAAAAAAATCATTTTGGGGCTACTTATGATCGGATGGTTTTGTAATATATAAAACTTCCGATTACTGCTGCACCCAAAACACGCACCAAGTGGTTATGGCTGGCTATGTACACTCAAAACCTATGAAATATGGCAAAGGTTCGATCTGGGGCTCGATATAATCGGTAGGTTTTGTAGTTGTATAACTTACTGATTATTGAAGATTTCTAAATTCTCTATGTGAAGGATTTTAGAAATAATATCATTTTGGGGCAACTTATAATCGGTAGGGTTTTAACATATTATCCGTCTGATTACCGATAAATCCAAAGCTCAATCCAAGTGGTTATGGTTGGCTATGCACCCCTCAGAACCTCCGGGATTTGGCCAAGGTTATATAAGGGGCTCCTTGTAATCGGTAGCCTTAAAATTTGGATATGCTACCGAATAAACAAAGGATTATTTGCCGAAGTATCTACACAATATTCGGTAGGTATAGTTTCAATTTAACCTACCGATTAACAACTAACCTACCGATTGTTGATTTGGCTAGCGATTATAAAAGTGCATAGTTGTCATTTTGAAAAATCGCGGATAAGGGGTAGCTCAATTTTACGTTTGGGTGACATTTTTTTATCTTTTAGTGTCGCCCCTAATTGCGATTGAGTCGCCCCTAAATGTGCCAGGAAAAGAAAACCTATTATTTTCTTATTTTAACTTGTTGAAAATAAATTAAATTGGAAAATTTATAGTAACTCTTTTCCAGGAAAAGATTATAAGTAACAAAGAACAGGGGTAAAATAGTTTTGAGGAAGGAACATGATTTTCCATGTGCATTGAGAACCAGAATAATTAAGGATTTTCTTTTAACTAAAAGAGAAAATTATTGAAAGATTGCATGACCAACTCGTTTTCCTTGTTTTATATATGCCCAACTTGGACGTCTGGCTGGCCGTCTGGAGAACATACGATTTGGGACAAAACCACAATAGTCTTTAGCGTCTCTCTCGTTCTTAACCAAAGTTAGTTGAATGATCGTTATCAAACTTATCACACATTCCAAAATAAATAGTGCAACACCACTGACATGAAAATGTGCAATTCAGTGGATTCATTATAGTGATAATCTACTTGAATTCTACTTCTACCTCATACCGTCTTGTATCATGAAATCTGTGGGCTCAAGGGGGGTTCTCGTTGGATTTCTAGTAATCCAGTTAGTTGCCCTGGTTTCATTAGTTCATTTGGCAGAGGCCATCAACTTTCATGAAAGCTCGCCGGAACAGTTTAATCGGAGTTGCTTTCCTGCTGGTTTCACTTTTGGAACAGCTTCTTCTTCATATCAGGTAATGCCGCAAATCAACAATAAGGTAGTTTTGTGCAGAGTATTTTGAATTGAAATTCATTCGTTTTTGTGGTTAACTTAAATGCAGTATGAAGGTGCAGCAAGTAAAGATGGTAGAGGACCAAGTATTTGGGATACTTTTACCCACAAATTTCCAGGTATCTTGATTTTGATTTGTCTGATCAACAATGAATTCTATAAAACTAAGAACCAAATTGCCAGAAGCACAAGTAGGTTGTAGAAGTTGGAAGCAACAAAAACTTGCTGCATAATTTTACTTCCAGACAGGGGCGGAGCCAGCCCATTGCAATGGGGTGCTCTTGCACCCCTTGCCCAGCTGGCTCCAAAGCCTAATTTAGGCCCAACAGAAAAAAAAAAATTCAATACCCAAGCCTAATTTTGCATTTTTACACCCCCTAAATTTTTGTTTTGCACCCCATAGCAAATTTTGCACCCCCTTAACCAAATTCTTGGCTCCGCCCCTGCTTCCAGACGTCATGTGAAATTCATGGGATATTTGGATACGCATACACTTTTAAGGAATAACTTTTCGACTTAATTAAGTCAGAAATTAGATTGGGAATTAAATTTTCAGAATGGCATCTACCGACAAAAAGTAATTTGTTTGTGTGTTAAACTTCTGTAAATATGCTTCAAAAAAAAAAAAACTTCTGTAAACTACTTTTACTTCTGACTGCCATGAGTTGGTTACCAGAGCAATTTTTGACTTTTCGACTTAATTAAGTCGAAAAATTACTACTTATATGGCATCTAAGCATACTTTATAGGGTGTTTGGATTCCAAAAGCACAAAAGCTTTTGCTTCTTGCTTCTGTCAATTCCCGGAGTTTGAAGTTTGGATTTACAAAAAGTAGATTTTTTTATTTTTTTGCTTCTAAAAGTCATTCTAAATTTTCAAACGTACTTTGAATTTTGCGGCTTAATTAAGTTAGAAAATGATTTCTAAAAGTGTATCCAAATTCCAAACACCTTCTTACTCTACAAGCTAGAAGCAAAAAATAATTTGCATTATAAAATAAGTAACTTTTTTATTTTATTGCATTCCCAAACTAACTTTTGGCTTCTCGATTTAATCAAGTCAGGAAATGAATTTTTAGAATGTATCAAAACACCTTAGTAAGATAGATTACGCAAAGAGGATGCATAGTTGGTTTAACGTTTAATTCGTTGGTGTAACAGAAAAGATACTTGATGGTAGCAATGGAGATGTAGCAGTTGACTCTTATCATCGGTACAAGGAAGACGTTAAGATTATGCAAGAAATGGGATTGGATAGTTACAGATTTTCCATTTCTTGGTCCAGAATACTACCAAGTAAGAAATGCTTATTCTTGGTCAGAAATTTCATGAATGTTTTCCGATTGTTAAAATTTTCTTTTGAGATATTTACGTTATTTGGAAAAAAAAACAAATCAGCCGGGAAACTAAGCGGAGGAGTGAACAAAGAAGGTATCAAGTATTACAACAACCTCATCAACGAACTTTTATCGAAAGGTACGTAATCTTGATCTGCAACGCGTATTTCATCAACAATATTTTTAGCAAAAAAAATTAAATGCAAATGAGCAAGCTTGCAGGTGTGCAGCCCTATGTGACGCTCTTTCACTGGGATCTTCCCCAAGGCCTTGAAGACGCATATGGGGGATTTTTAAGCCCACACATTGTGTAAGCTTCGAACCAGAAATTTTGATTTGTGAAATTAAAAAATGTTAACATGCCATCAATTTGTATATACCAGGGATGATTTCAAGGATTATGCAGAACTATGCTATAAAGAATTTGGTGATAGAGTTAAGCATTGGATCACATTGAATGAGCCATGGACATTTAGCAACGGTGGTTATGCATTGGGAAATTTCGCACCTGGACGATGTTCAAAGTACATCGACCCTAACTGCACTGCTGGTCATTCCAGGACTGAACCCTATTTAACTAGTCATTACCAGCTCCTCTCTCATGCTGCCGCAGTTCATGTTTATAAGCTCAAGTATCAGGTATATATGTTTACATAGACACTAAACAGGCGTAATGGAGATGAATTTTTATGTTTAGATATGTTACATGTGAATATTGACACAGGCATCACAGAAGGGAAAAATTGGAATCACATTAGTGTCTCACTGGATGGTACCCTTTTCCAATGCTAAAAGTGATCGACATGCCGCGCTTCGAGCCCTTGATTTCATGTACGGTTGGTAAGTATTTCCACCCCTCCATAACCTTCCAAAACATCTGAAACTGATCCAAATTGCATTTGCTAGCTAGTTTTTGGCACTTCATAATTTTTTTTATTTTTTAAGGTTCATGGATCCGTTAACATTTGGACGATATCCACTGAGCATGCAATCTCTAGTTGGAGATAGGCTACCAAAATTCACTAAAAAGAATCAGACATGGTCAAGGGTTCATTCGACTTCCTCGGACTAAATTACTACACTGGAAACTATGCAGAACATGTTATGAATGCTAATAACAATATTAATCCTAGTTACACTACTGATGCTCAAGCTAAGCAAACTAGTAAGTTTCTTTTGAACTACTAACACATAGTAGCTTTTTTTTTAATGGTTTGGGACTTTTTGTAAGCCCGAGTTGCATTATTTGTAGCTTGATTAGTAACATAGTGTTGTTTATCATTGTGACAACCGACAGAAAAGGCGTTCCCATCGGTCTTAAGGTTTGAGCTTACACATATACTTTCTATTGTAAACCTTTTTTTAATCAGAATGAAATATTAATGGTTTGATTATCAAATGTGCAGTCGGGATCTCCTTGGTTGCATGTGTACCCACAAGGAATGAAAAGTCTACTGCACTACACAAAACGAAAATACAGAAATCCTATAATTTACATTACTGAGAATGGTAAATAAATTAAAATGTATTGTTGAAAGATTTATGGTTTTGTCTGATATTCTCATTCAGATGGGTTCCAGTAGTCCAGTTATATGTGGTAATTGCGAGCGTATTATATTTATTTATTTCTCTATGTTTATTGTCTTTTTTTTAGGGATATCAGAGAAAAATGATCCTACATTATCATTGAAGGAAGCTTTAAAATACAACTTGAGGATCACTTACTACCATAGCCATATCTATCAATTCCAAAGAGCTATCAAGTAAGCAACACTCAAATCTCTGCTTCTCTTTTTGCTTAGCCAGCCAGACTTAATGTTTCGCAAGAAGGCATACTTTAACACTTTTCATGGTTCCACAAAACATAAATATGAGATACATTTTTTTAGAACTCAAGTCACTAGTATAACAAAATTTCTCAAAATGAATAAAGTGAAAAGACCACGTAAAAACTATTCCCCTCACAGCAATTGAAATAGTGGGGCACATAAGTGCCCCCTGCTAAATTCTAATTGGCGGGGCCCAAAAACTTGTGAGGTTGCGGTTTTCCTTTAGTTTTCTCAGCGGTACATTTACTGAGAACCACTCTTGGTATAATCATCTAATGAATTTTTTACCACTGTATTACAGTCACATTTGTATTTTATCTATTGTGTTGCTAATTTAGTGTTTTTTTTTTTATGTTGAAAATGACGCAGGGAGGGTGTTGATGTGAGGGGATACTTTGCATGGTCTTTGGTAGACAACTTTGAATGGAATGTTGGCTACACAGTTAGGTTTGGGATCAATTTTGTAGACTACAAAGATGGTTTATTGAGGAGATATCCTAAATCTTCTGCCCTATGGTTCAAAAACTTCCTCAAAAAAACCTAGATTATCAATGCATGCACAAAAAGCCATTTATGTATTGTCTACAGAATAAATAAGAGACAATGTATAATTCATATTTTATGCAACAATAAATAAATGGTTTAATTTCTATATGATTTTTCTGTAGTGAACCATGTGATTTGTGACTTCTTTTGAGATATTTACAATAATGGGAAAAAAAATTCAGCCGGGAAACTAAGCGGAGGAGTGAACAAAGAAGGGATCAAGTATTACAACAATCTCATCGACGAACTCTTATCGAAAGGTACGTAATCTTGATCTGCAACGCGTATTTCATCAACAATCTTTTTAGCAAAAAAAATTAAATGCAAATGAGCAAGCTTGCAGGTGTGCAGCCCTATGTGACACTCTTTCACTGGGATCTTCCCCAAGGCCTTGAAGATGCATATGGGGGATTTTTAAGCCCACACATTGTGTAAGCTTCGAACCAGAAATTTTGATTTGTGAAATTAAGAAATGTTAACATGCCATCAATTTGCATATACCAGGGATGATTTCAAGGATTATGCAGAACTATGCTATAAAGAATTTGGTGATAGAGTTAAGCATTGGATCACATTGAATGAGCCATGGACATTTAGCAACGGGGGTTATGCATTGGGGAATTTCGCACCTGGACGATGTTCAAAGTACATCGACCCTAACTGCACTGCTGGTCATTCCAGGACTGAACCCTATTTAACTAGTCATTACCAGCTCCTCTCTCATGCTGCCGCAGTTCATGTTTATAAGCTCAAGTATCAGGTATATATGTTTACATAGACACTTAACAGGCGTAATGGAGATGAATTTTTATGTTTAGATATGTTACATGTGAATATTGACACAGGCATCACAGAAGGGAAAAATTGGAATCACATTAGTGTCTCACTGGATGGTACCCTTTTCCAATGCTAAAAGTGATCGACATGCCGCGCTTCGAGCCCTTGATTTCATGTACGGTTGGTAAGTATTTCCACCCCTCCATAACCTTCCAAAACATCTAAAACTGATCCAAATTGCATTTGCTAGCTAGTTTTTGGCACTTCATAATTTTTTTTTACTTTTTTAAGGTTCATGGACCCGTTAACATTTGGACGGTATCCACTGAGCATGCAATCTCTAGTTGGATATAGGCTACCAAAATTCACTAAAAAAGAATCAGACATGGTCAAGGGTTCATTCGACTTCCTCGGACTAAATTAATACACTGGAAACTATGCAGAACATGTTATGAATGCTAATAACAATATTAATCCTAGTTACACTACTGATGCTCAAGCTAAGCAAACTAGTAAGTTTCTTTTGAACTACTAACACATAGTAGCTTTTTTTTTAATGGTTTGGGACTTTTTGTAAGCCCGAGTTGCATTATTTGTAGCTTGATTAGTAACATAGTGTTGTTTATCATTGTGACAACCGACAGAAAAGGCGTTCCCATCGGTCTTAAGGTTTGAGCTTACACATATACTTTCTATTGTAAACCTTTTTTTAATCAGAATGAAATATTAATGGTTTGATTATCAAATGTGCAGTCGGGATCTCCTTGGTTGCATGTGTACCCACAAGGAATGAAAAGTCTACTGCACTACACAAAACGAAAATACAAAAATCCTATAATTTACATTACTGAGAATGGTAAATAAATTAAAATGTACTGTTGAAAGATTTATGGTCTTGTCTGATATTCTCATTCAGATGGGTTCCAGTAGTCCAGTTATATGTGGTAATCGCGCGCGTGTTAGGTTTATTTATTTCTCTATGTTTATTGTCTTCCTTTTTTAGGGATATCAGAGAAAAATGATCCTACATTATCATTGAAGGAAGCTTTAAAAGACGACTTGAGGATCACTTACGACCATAGCCATCTCTATCAAGTCCAAAGAGCTATCAAGTAAGCTACACTCAAATCTCTGCTTCTTCTTTTTTGCCTGGCCAGCTAGACTTAATGTTTCGTAAGAAGGGATACTTTAACACTTTTCATGGTTCCACAAAACATAAATGAGTTACATATTTTTAGAACTCAAGTCACTGGTATAACAAAATTTCTCAGCGAACAGTGAAAAAGACCACGTAAAAACTATTCCCCTCACAACAATTGAAATAGTGGGGCCCATAAGTGCCCCTTGCTAAATCCCAATGGGCGGGGCCCAAAAACTTGTAAGGTTGCGGTTTTCCTTTAGTTTTCTCGGTGGTTCATTTACTGAGAACCACTCTTGGTATAATCATCTAATGAATTTTTACCATTGTGTTACAATCACATCTGCATTTTATCTATTGTGTTGCTAATTTAGTGTTTTTTATTTTTTTTTGAAAATGGCGCAGGGAGGGTGTTGATGTGAGGGGGTACTTTGCATGGTCTTTGATAGACAACTTCAAATGGAATGCTGGCTACACAGTTAGGTTTGGGATCAATTTTGTAGACTATAAAGATGGTTTATTGAGGAGATATCCTAAATCCTCTTCCCTATGGTTCAAAAACTTCCTCAGGAAAACCTAGATGATCAATGCATGCACAAAAATCCATTTAAGTATTGTCTACAGAATAAATAAGAGCCAATGTATAATTCATATTTTATGCAATAATAAATAAAGGGTTGAATTTCTATGTGAATTTTCTCTAGTGAACCATGTGGTTGGGACTTCTTTAAAAAGAAATTTGGTGAGTATTTGGGAGAAATAATATTTTTCTCATGTTGTTGAACAGTTTTGATCTAGCAACACTGCAGTGAGTCATTTTAGGTATAGTAAAACCTCCAAAAAATTATGGTCTTAATTTGACTTAATTTTTGTAAAAATCACCTCTCTTTAAGAATAGCTTCTCTATAAAGATATAATTACATGGTCTTAAAGTTATTAAATAGAGATATTATGGTAACGATATTTGTAAAACACTGATTAATGAAAAACTCTTCCAAAGCTACTGAAAATTCCATCCATCTATAATATAACACAAAATGTTTATTTTCGACGGGTGAACCGTGGCACAGAAAAATCCCATAATGCCCCTTCGTGTTTTTAAGGTTTCAACATACTTTTTCATTATTTTCGTTTGAACCTGGGGCAAAATATACTTAAGTTTTTAAAACATGTAAAAAGAACCCGAACTCTCTCTTACCTTCTCTTCTTCTCTTCCAATCGAGATCTTCCTTCTTCGATTCCACCGATGATTCCATGACCACCACCAGCATCAACATCACCACCACCATGGCGCCAACACCTCCACCGTCACCACCATCCACCTAATTCAGTTTCACCACCAATTTCAATTTCAATTTCATTATTGAACCCTAATTTCATTATTTTGATCCCAATCAATACAAACCTAATTCAATTTCACCACCAATTTCAATTTCTGATAAGTTTTGTGATTAGGATTATTGCGAGGAAGAACAAGAGAGTAAAAATTTGAAAGAGAAATTGAAAAATGTGATGGGGTAGAATTATTTAGTCAACTTCTTCGAAGTTTTAATTCCTCCAAAAAATTTGAAAGAGAAACATTTCACTCTCGGCTAATCTATCTAAGGTAATGAACTGAACCTTCTCTTATGCAACTTCTTTTCATCTTTTTCAGGTTAATCATGACTAGATCCTTGGTTGAATGAACATCAGTAGAGGATACATTCAGTTGTTGTCACTTAAAAAATGTATTCTACAGTTATACATGTTTGTAGAAATGCATGAGAGAAAACGATGTTCAACTGCTAAATTAGTTTTGCTTCCTTCTAACTTCATTCTCAGTCATAAGTTAGAAGAATTGCATTCAAACAAAATGCATTGAGTCATTTCATCTAGGTTCTTAAGATACATTATAGATCATAGGTTGTTAATGTAGAACAATTATAGTAAATGTATATGGAATCTCTTATTTTGAAGAGGAGTAAGGCACATGTTTTGGCTGGATAATAGAGATGAGTCTTGGTTGCTTCCAAGGATTGCGATCAAGTTGGAATATGGGTTGTCTCAAATTGAGTTGATAAAAAGACAGTATAAATGTGGAATTTATTTTGAATGCGGAATTACTACTTATCCCCATTCAATTTTATTGTACTGACATGTATAAATGCGTAATTTATTTTGAACACATATTACAAATGGATGCTTCTAGCTCCGGACCCCGTATAAGTCCATGGCTTATCGAGCAAGATAAACTTCAAGAGGTCGAACATCCAGAAGATAAAATAAAAAAACAGGAAAAGGAGCGCAATGTTTACAAGAGAATAAAAAACACTATTGCTTTAGAGAAAGATAGGGCATCAATGCTAGAAAAATGCCGTATCCATGAAAGAGAGAGAAAAAGTACATTGACTGAAGATGAAATAAAAAGAGATTGTGAACATAATCATTTTGCTTACTATGAATTTTCCTATACATTGACTGGAGTAACAAAAAGAATATAGTTTTACAAGAACGTGCGATTGGGGATAGAGGAAAAGGACAAAACCTGTATTTAAATATCAAATCAGGGTCACCCCTTATCTATGTAATTTACCTAATTATTAATGTAACCCTCATTAATTAGGTTTATTGTTTAATTATAATTAGGAAAATTCATACGTATTTTGTTAAATAATTAGTGTGTATTATTATTTGTATTTTTGTGGGTGAGGTGAGAGTAGAAGGAGGGAAAAAATTTGAGAGATAACTTTTTTTGATGAAAATGGAGGATGATTTTGAAGAGAGAATTGTTGCTGAATCTGTAGCTCAACTATAAAAAGGAGCATATCCTCAATCTTCTGCTAATGAAAAACTCTTTAACTAGTTTCATTTGAGTCATTTGAACTAGTTATGGTTAAGATGAATATGGTTGATATGAGAGTATATATATAGCTAACCTCGGTTAACTACGGTTGAGCCAACATTGTGTACATGTTTAGGTACGGTTACATAAACCTAAATGAGGGTACATTTCATTTGTGTATAACAAGCTAAGTTCGATATAACAGTTGAAATATATTAGCTTGAATATAATCAAGTGTTCATCTAACGGTGAATATTGAATGCTTTGTTACCAAGGTAACTTAGATTGCAAACCATGATTTGAAAATTATATAAAGGAGAACTATAACATCTAGGAAACCTAATCCCCACACCTCATGTATGATACAAGTTGTATAAGCTAGAGTTGATTCTCCTTTAACCTTAGGTTTTTCACGAAACCCTGTAGGTTAACGACTTAAAGACTTCATTGGGATTGTGAAGCCAGACCCAACTATTTTCTCTGTAGTTGCGTGATCTGATCTTGCTGTTTCTATCATAGTTGAGTGCTATCTTCTTTAAGATTGCTCGAGATTTATTCTCCGATAGGCAAGATAAAAAGTAGTCACAAACATTTTCGTCTCATCGTTTGTAATTTCACAATATATGGTTTCGCTACCATACGATTAAGATTATTGTGAGGTGATTGATAATACCAGGTTGTTTTTCGGGAATATAAGTCTGGTTTATCAATTGGTTCCTTTGCACCTTGATTTATCAAAATACGGAACAAAACTCGTAGGTATTTATGTGGGAGACAGATTTAACTATTTCAATAGACTTTTCTGTGTGAAACATATTTTTTATCAAGTATTTGACTTTGGGTCGTAAGAACTCTTAGTTGTTGGTGAGATCAGCTAAGGGAATCAAGTGCGTAGTATCCTGCTGGGATCAAAGATGTAAGGAGCACAACTGTACCTTGAATCAGTGTGAGATTGATTAGGGTTCAACTACAGTCCAGTACGAAGTTCATTGGTAGTAGGTGTTGATGGTGGTTTTAAGTTCATGGATAAATTTGGAAAAGTCTATCTACC
The DNA here is from genome assembly GCA_023529315.1 of Papaver bracteatum. Lineage (NCBI taxonomy): Eukaryota > Viridiplantae > Streptophyta > Magnoliopsida > Ranunculales > Papaveraceae > Papaver > Papaver bracteatum. The sequence continues at coordinate 570,411 of JAJJWX010004214.1, forward strand.
TGACCCGGTATCATATGTAGTAGACATTGATATGTCTATAGTCCACAGGGAATTTAGAGAATATATCCAAATCTGATGAGTGCCTATGTCTCTCTTCATATTATATTGAAACTCAAGCTCCTAGATGAATTGTCCACTAGTATATAGCCTAATGAGTTGTTGATGGTGGATTTTAGTTCATGACTAAAATTGTAAAACCAAATTTATACGCTGACATCCTGCAAAGGATAAAGCCACTGATAAGTGATGAATACTTCTTCACTTTACTAACTCACCTAGAATGGAGCATGTGGAAACAATCCCAGTATTTTGTGAATTAAATACATTATTAATTAATGCACGATAGCCTTGTATTTCCTGTGCTATTCCCGCATAAATATCATTATTGGTGCGGCATGACGACTGAGTGTTGCTCTCAGCAGAGTAACACGAATCTCCAAGTTTCAATATTAAAGCATGCACGAAATGCTCGTACATGCTACATCTCTCGGTGTGTTATACTATCCCGATTGAGCATACATCTCTCGGTATGATATACTAGCCCGATTGAGCATACATATGTCGGTGTGTTAAACTAGCCCGATTGAGTATATGGACTGTCCATGACAGTCTCAGAAAACGATCATGACCATGCAAGTTGGCCGCATAATTTAACCAGCCTAGACGAACCTTAGAAGGAGCAGGCAACCACATCAATGACCACCAGTGGGTCCGTTTATGCCCTGGACGGTCAGGTGCACATCACGCCCTCCAGATAGCCACCAAACACCATCCCAGAGTTGGATGACCAAGCTGGTGTAGATCAGCTAAAAAAGAAGTCGTGCTACCAAAAAACGGCCTAGGAAGACTTAAACATGTCACGGCCGTCCAACTTCGCCGGCGCGGTTGGACGGCGAGGATTATTCCAAATCCAGTCGGACATCTTCCGTGGTACACACCGGCGGGTCCCCTTCAGTCATGTGTAGCCGAATTTTCCCTGACCTAGCCACATTGCAATGTATGATTGTCCGAAGTTGGGTCAGCGTGAAGAATCAAGGGTCGTAGGAAATGTCCACTAGAGACTTAAATCGATCACGACCACCCAACTTCACCGGCATGGTTGGATGGCTTAGATCAAGCTTGGGTTGGTCGGACATATACCACCACACTCACCGCCGGACCAATAAGGGTCCCACATGGTCGACCTCCCCGGATGAGGAGTGTAGCTCATAGTTTTGTCCGTCCGAACATGCATGCACGCGATCATCCAAAAACCTTGATTAGGGTTTATGAAATGCATGTGTCGCAAATCGATCACGAGCGTCCGTTTTCGCCATCTTGGATGAAGGGTCAAGGAGTATACTAAGAAGGTCCGGAGAGTATCAACGTGATCACTGTGGGCCTATCTATCTCCATGCCCGACCGACCAAGAAAAACCATAGCCGGATGCCTCGGTTCGCGTGCCCTGAAGGTGGCATGCCGCACAATTTAGGAATCCTTTACGGCACATGATTTTTGTCTAAAATAGATCTCAACCACTCCTATTTACCGGTCAAATTGAGTGGCTTAGATCGCATCTTCATGGGACAGTGAGGTATGTACATGTACACCGGCATGCCGTCTACACGCATGCCTAGCCGGTCCTACCAAAAACACCTCCCATGCTTGATTACGACCAAGTTGAAGAGTGATGCTTGCGCACCTCTTCAAAACCCTAAATTCCATCAACGGTCGCAGATGAGCGTCATATATCATCTTGTCCGTCCAACTCTACCATCTTGGTTATACATCCCTGGTCAGGAGTTAAATGGCCAGTAACGTGTCGTGGTGATTACCACCTATCACTCTACCGCACCATGTGATCGGCCAAGGAAGGGCTTGCATGTGCAGCCTCCAAACCATCACATGAAGATGGTTATACATGCATCTGTTTTAAGACGCTTAATATGTAACTTTCTCTGTGAAGCCTTAAAACAACGATACTTCGTGCATATTGAATATATTCGATGCATTACATGGATAGATATATACACGATATTTCGTCGATTTCCTAAATAACTCAGTTATTTAACCTAGCACCATATGCTATTTATTGTGGGTCCCACGATGATCCACACAACTTCGGATATCATGTCTATCACAAACTGGGGATACTTACTGGGGTATTGGTCTGGTGGTTTACAGCATGCAGCGTGCAACACTCCACTACAAGAACGTGTCATGATGACATAGACAGTTATCGATGATAATAGAAGTGAGCTTATACCTGATCGTGTGACAAACACTAGCATGACCCCACTACTCCATCAATCCACTTCCTCCACTTCCTATTAGAGACTGGGTTTGTGCTTTATGACTTGTATAAATAGGTTCTCCGCCCTATTTTCCATAGAACACAGGCAACCAAGTGTTGTACGTATCTAGAACACCAGAACTGATAGCTTCCATTATTGCAAGCCAGTTCATCTTTCTGATACAAGTCATACACATCCAACACCTTCACAATCTCAACACCTTCTTCGCTTCCCTCCCTAAGGTCAACCCCATCTCCTTCACTTCGTGACCGAGGAAAGTCTGGAACGGCCATTTCTTGGTTTAGGCCAGAATTGTATAGATTATTCTCTCAAATCATAAAGCACTCCGCAGTGCATTTGTTTAGGGTTTAGATTCATTTTTCATCCACACACACCCAAAATTACCAAAACCAGCATAAATAGTTTTCACCCATAAACAATTGGCGACCACAGTGGGAGATTAATCTCACGGTTGTGAAGTTAATTTCTTCAATACCAATTCAATTTTATTGATTTATATAATGGTGGATCTTAGGTCTGGATCTGCAACCAATCCTGACGGGTCTAGCGCTGACAAAACTCTCGGTGTTGATATCCCAGGTGTCACTGTACATCCAGTCAATACCATCAATGTATCACGTGGAATTACTTATTCTACTACCAGCACCAGCGGAGCAAGAGGACATATTCCATTGGGCGTGACACCTCCTATCACCAGAGCCAGAGCAGCCACAAACCCTAGTATCTCTTCAAGTGTAACGCCTCCAACCGTTACCAGAGAAACTGCCACTCCTCCATTGGGACGAGGAGCTGGAGGATCCAGAGGAGGACAACCCCCTATTACCATGGTGGATTTGATGGAGAGACAATAAGTTCTCGCAATGGCAAAAACGTACATGGCTACAACTCATAAAGATGTACTCACTTTTCTTAAGACATTAACTGATATATTTCCATAAGAGACGCGACATCCTTGGAGCCAACAAGGAACGCATTCAACGCACCCGGAGAAGGTACTTCAACGACGCGGGGCTACATGGACCTGATCGAAGAAGCGACATCAGATATGAGCGGTCATGTCATGGAGACTCTTACACTGGGGACTGATCTTCACAACGATCCTCCTCAATTCAATAGTTTCACTATGAACCAGAAGCCGGTGTATCAGGAAGCGGTTTCTCTAATGGAAAGTTTATGCGAACTTTTACACCTCTCGAAGAATGAGCAGGCGGAGACATTTTGCTGCAATCAACCATGGGAAGGTTACAACTGTGCCCTATATGTCACTGCACGCATCAAGGATTCAGAGTTCAAGAGGGCCTTATCTACACAGTAGCGTCTTCGAATGTGATTACTCTCAAGACTCTCAGGACATCAAAGGTTCGCCCAAGCAAGGTTGTACGGAAGCCTAATACAATAACGGACTTTGAGGGAAACCAAACCAACACGTACGGAATCTCAGCGGAAAGAATCAGACAAAGTTCAGTGCATCCCACGGGCTTCAATTTAGGAGGAAGACCAGCTTGCATCATTGAGGGATAAAACCCACGATGTATCTTTGTTGATGAAGCATTCTTCTCCATCCTGTGAAGTCGTGAACCACGTTCACACGAAGAGGGAGCGGAATTTTATGGCGAGCCGTGATCAGAAAGGAAAAATGGTGTACCAATGCCGCTGTTAGCAATTAGCAGGGGAGACTGTCCCCCAGTCTCTCCGCCCAATGGAATGCTACAAAAACGACGAGCCACGAGGGGAAGTACCAGATGCTCCACGACAGATACAGGACGGTACCAATTCCACACCTAATAAGCTTGAAGTGGTCAACATCGGGGATGAGGAATATCCCAGGCCTATCTCCATCAGTTTTACTTTGTATGCGGAGGAACACACGATACTTGTGCAGCTTCTCAAGGAATACCAGGACATATTTCCCTGGATGTATAAAGAAATTCCTGGACTAGATAAAAAAAATGGTCACCCACCATCTACATGCCATACTCGGATCCAAGCCAATCAATCAATCCCCGAGGCAATTCAGGCATGAGGCAGAAGAAAAAATCAAGACTGAGATTCATAAGTTGACGGATTCTGGCTTCATCAAACCTATCCATCATCCGACCTGGCTGGCTAATATAGTTCTGGTAAATAAGAAAAATGGATAGATCAATGGACACGACATGTTCTCTTTTATGGATGGATACAACGGCTATAATCAGATAAGGATGTACGAGCATGATGCAAATAAGACTTCCTTTCAAACTCCTCTCAGAAATTTTATTATGCTGTAATGCCATTTGGTTTAAAGAGTGCCAATGTAATGTAAAAATGAGCTATGACGGCAATATTTTACTGGAGCCGACACCTTAAGGGAGCAGCCTTAGGAAGATAACGATGTCCGCGCATAAGAAAGAATCCGGGCGAATCACTCTTGTCTATCGTTTCATGTTGGAGAACTTCGTGAAGTTGTTGAGTGCTCATCTACAATAACATCTTCCATGATAGAAAGAACCAGGCATGCCGGTAATGACGAGCCTCATAATGTTCGTGGGAGATTATATCTCACCAATAGACGATACAACCTTAAGCCTTCTGTAAGCATTTTCCCTGAAGGAGAAAGAGGAAAACCACCGAGATACAACATCATGCGCGTCTACCAACTCCAACTCCAGTACCACATGCACGACTCCCACAATAATGAAACAACGTTCAAGATATTCCATATCTGGCTCGACAACAACCACATCGATGAGAGACGCGTTTAGAAATTTCATCTCCCATGGAGTGTGACTGGGGACTGATTAACACTACTTATCTCAAAGATGCTGAGAGATGTAAGCATGCTATATTCCAAGATGTCCAAAGACGAGGATATACTCAAGAGAGCAGACGTATTTTCAAAGACCAACGATATTCCTAGATGTCTATGAAACGCAACACAGACAAAAAGATGGCCTCATGCACCCAACGAGACAACGTCTATCAAGTCGAAGGCTCAGTGGATGCTCGTGGGCAGGGGACTATCTCCCTATTTTTCATTCCGTGAGGCAACATCAAGGGATCTATCACACCTCTTCCTGCCAGTCTCCTTTGATCACAGCTGCTGCTAAGAACCGTTGTTCGTCTGTCGATACTAGTGCCCGAGCTTCACCATAGTAACAACCACTGCATACAGAGTAAGGAACTTCTTCAACACACGAGAGATGGTCAATCAAGAAGCATGACATTCGCGAGGGAGAATCAAACTAAAGAAGAAGCCTCTTCAATGCTCTATTCAGAGGAAGATGCTCCAACGCCTGTCCAGGAGAATCCACTTCATCACTCTATCCAGGATCTCATCTGATGTTCGCTCCAGAAGAATCCGCTTCAGCGCTCTCAACGCTCTCTCCAGGATCCACCTCAACGTTCGCACCAGAAGCCACTTTAACATCCTCTCGAGCCATTTCAACACGCAAGCTACATCAATAATCTGCGCTTATCTTTGATGTACTCATTGCTCAACATACGTCTCATCCATCCTTCATATGGGCCCAGCAGAGCATGACAAACCTTGAAGTCGATAGGAGTAGGGTTATGTTGTGGGACGAATGTTTTTAGATAGTTGAAAGGGCATGGTGAACAACTCATCATCTATGTTTGGCATGTCCTTGAAGCTGTCAACACCTCCTGACTTGGCATCGGAATTATTCTCAGTGAAGCATGATCCCTTGGCCATAGGAGTACATGAACAAATCGGGACCCACACCATGTTTGAACATACAAGGTTCACATTTGGGCAAAGCAAGCACGCCTGGGTCCCACGTTCGAGCAAAGGGAAGACCGATGTTGGTTAGCAAGACCGGTGTTAGTCAGCAAGACTTATTTTGGTAACAGCAGCAAGGTTGGTGTTGGTAGAAGTAACAAAGCTAGTATACGGGATAAGGTCAGTGTTCGAATGAAACAAGACTGCAAGGCCGATGCCGGTCGAGGCAGTGATGTCCATCAGCAAGGTCGGGATTCGTCAAATCAGCAAAACCGGTGTTCGTCAAGGCAAGGCCGGTATTGGTCAAGGGGAAAGTCTGGTGTTGGGTGAGGCAACAAGTTTGGTGTCTGGTCGAAGCAGGCACAGCCGGCCCCAAGAAAGACAGACATGCGGCGGATCCCACTTGATAAGGCACATCTAGCCCCAGATTGGTCAGAATAGGAACAGCCGACCCCAAGCAAAGCAGGCACGCGGCGGGTCCCACTTGATCAGGCACAGCTAGCCCCAGATTGGTCGGAGAAGGAACAGTCGGCCCCAAGCAAATTAGGCACACAACGGGTCCCACTTGATCAGGCAAAGCTAACCCCAGATTGGTCGGAGCATGAACAACCGGCCCCAAGCAAAGCAGGCACGCGGCGGGTCCCACGTTCGAGCAAGGAATGCACGAGTGGGAACCACATTCGCTCATGCATGCAACGTGATACAGTTTTCTACGGATGAACAACGACTACAAGCTCCGGTGGCGTCCGCAGCGGTAGCAGCGGTATCGGTGAGCAAAAGTCACGAAGAGGAGAAGCTGTTCGAACAAAAAAAAATGGGTTGGTCATCTTTTATACACAAGTAATTGGAGAACTCTGGTAGAAGAAGGATTCCCTTCTTGGCTCAAATACCCGAAGGAGGAAGCTGGTCCCACCAAGGTCTGTGGTCACGCCTGACGTACTCACGCGGACGATTGCCAACATGGTCGGCCAGAGTCCCTCCAGGTAAACTTCCTTTATATTGTCTTTTTACAATTATATTCGTCACCATCTCATGCCTACCCCACAATGATGCAACCATTATGTGATAGGCATGGGACTTAATGTTGATGGTGGATTTTAGTTCAGGGCTAAAATTATAAAACCAAATTTATACGCTGACATCCTGCAAAGGATAAAGCCACTGATAAGTGATGAATACTTCTTCACTTTACTAATTCACCTAGAATGGAGCATGTGGCAACAATCCCAGTATTCTGTGAATTAAATACATTATTAATTAATACACGATTAGACATGTATTTCATGTGTTGTTCCCGCAGAACTCTCATTATTGGTGCGGCATGACGACTGAGTGTTTCTCTCAGTAGAGTAACACGAATCTACAAGTGTCAATAGCAAGGCATGCACGAAATGCCCGTACAGGCTACATCTCTCGGTGTGTTATACTAGCCTGATTGAGCATACATCTCCGGGTATGCTATACTAGCCCGATTTAGCATACATCTCTCGATGCGTTAAACTAGCCCGATTGAGCAACTGGACTGTCCATGACAGTCTCAGAAAATGATCATGACCACGCAAGTTGGATGTATGATTTAACCAGCCTAGAAGAACCCAAGAAGGAGCAGGAAACCACAGCAATGACCACCAGCGAGCCCGTTTATGCCCTGAAAGGTCAGGTGCACATCACGCTCTTCAGATAGACACCAAACACCAGCCCAGAGTTGGATGACCAAGCTGGTGTAGAGCATCTAAAAAAGAATTTGTGCGACCAAAAAACGTCCAAGGCAGACTTAAACATGTAACGGCCGTCCAACTTCGCTGACGCGGTTGGACGGAGATGATTATTCCAAAACCGGTCGGACCTCTGCCGTGGTACACACCGGCGGGTCCCCTTCACTCATGTATAACTGACTTTTCCCTGACCAAGCTACATTGCAACGTATGCTTGTCTGAAGTTGGGTCAGCGTGAAGAATCAAGGGTCGTAGGAAAAGTCCACTAGAGAATTAAATCGATCACGACCATCCAACTTCACAGGCATGGTTGGATGGCTTAGATCAAGCCTGGGTTTCTCGGACATATACCACCACACTCACCGCAGGCACAACAAGGGTCCCACACGGTCGACCTCCCCGGATGAGGAGTGTAGCTCATAGTTTTGGCCGTCCGAACATGCATGCACGCGATCGGCCAAAAACCTTGATTAGGGTTTGCGAAATGCATGTGTCGCAAATCGATCACGAGCGTCCGTTTTCGCCAGCTTGGATGAAGGGTCCATGAATAGACTAAGCAAGTCCGGAGAGTATCAACGTTATCACTGTGGGTTCATCTAATTCCATGCCTGAACGACCAAGACAAACCATAGCCGGATACCTCGGTTCGCGCTCCCTGAAGGTGGCATGCCGCGCACCTTTAGGAATCCTTTGCGGCACATGATTTCTATCTAAAATCGATCTCAACCACTCCTCTTTACAGGTCAAATTAAGTGGCCTAGATCGCATCTTCATGGGACAGTGTGGTATGGACATGTACACCGGCATGTCGTCTATACGCATGCCCAGACGTTCCTGCCAAAAATTCCTCCCATGCTTGGTTTCGACCAAGCTGAAGAGTGATGCTTGTGCACCTCTTCAAAACCCTAAATTCCATCAACGGTCGCAGATGAGCATCATATATTATCTCGTTTTTCCAAATCTACCATCTTGGTTATACAACCCTAGTCAGGAGTTAAATGACCAGTAAGGTGTCGTGGTGATTACCACCCGTCACTCTACCGTACCATGTGATCGGCCAAGGAAGGGCTTGCCTGTGCAGCCTCCAAGCCATCACATGAAGATGGCTATACATGCATCTGTTTTAAGACGCTTAATATGCGACTTACTCCGTTAAGCCTTAAAACAACAATGCTTCGAGCATATTGAATATATTCGATGCATTACAGGCATAGATATACACATGATATTTCATCGATTTCCTAAATAACTCAGTTATTTAACCTAGCACCGTATGCTATTTCCTATGGGTGTCGCGATGATCCACACAACTCTAAACATCATGTCTGTCAAAAACTGGGGGATACTTACTGGGGTATTGGTCTTCCGGTTTACATCGTGCAGCGTGCAACACGCCACTACAAGAATGTGTCAATAAGACATGGACGGTTAGCGATGATAGGAGAAGTGATATTATACATGATCGTGCGACAAAAACCAGCACGACCCCACTACTCCATCAATCCACTTCCTCCACTTCCTACGAGAGACTGGGTTTGTGATTTATGACTTGTATAAATAGGTTCTCCTCCCTATTTTCCATAGAACACAGGAAACCAAGTGTTGTATGTATCCAGAACACCAAAACTGAAAGCTTTCATTATTGCAAGCCAGTTCATCTTTCTGATACAAGTCATATACATCCAACACCTTCACAATCTTAACACCTTCTTCGCTTGCATCTCTAAGATCAACCCCATCTCCTTCACTTTGTGACCGAGGCAAGTATGGAACGGCCATTTCTTGGTTTAGGCCAGAATTGTATAGATTATTCTCTCAAATCATAAAACACTTCGCAATTGTTTGTAGGTGAAAATGGTTTCTGCTGATTTCGGTAATTGTAGGTGTGAAAGTGAGAAATAATTTAAACCCTAAACAATATATTGCAAGGGAGTACTTTAGATTCGAGATATCAATCTATACAAGTCCGGCCTAAACCAAGAAATTGTCGTTCCAGACTTGCTTCGGTCACAAAGTGGAGGAGAAAGGTTGGTTTAGGGAGAAACGAAGAGAGTGTTGAGACCAGAATAATTCTGGAAGAGTAGTACTTGACTTGTATCAGAAGGTAAAAGCTTTGAGAAAGCTAACAAGAGTTGCATTTCTGAGTGTGGTATTTTTCCCTGACCAAAAACTTGTGTATCTGGTGGAAATAGGTAAGCCTATTTATATAAGTTAAAAAAAAGAAACGTATTCTGCCCTCATAAGAAAAAAAAACGGATGAGTTAAATGATAATAGGTGGTAACGCCTGGTATTGATGGAATTGATGTTCCATAATGAAAGAGCGTTTCACCGTTGGTTCTTGCATTTACTAACCACCTTATTCTTATTACACTATCTTGAAATGGGAATTTTTGTATGCCGCACGATATAGACCACCAAAGCAATACCCTAATGAGCATCCCCCAGTTTTTGTTGATGTCTCAAATGTTTTTGGAAAACATGTAGCACGTTGTTGTGTATTGGCAAGTCAATCTTGGGAAACTTGCTATCCAGGTGACCTTCGACGGTCGAGATTTTGTATCTTGAGAGGAGGGGCAAGTGTTGATCGTTGCACGCTTTCATTTTGGTAGTCGCGTAGTGAGGGCTAACGTGGTGGCATGGCTATGTCGGCATGCCGTTGGCATGGCATTGTTTGGCATGGCCAAACTTAGGTTTTCAGGCCAAAGGTTACATGTGTCATCTGGTAACCTTGGATGGCTAGGATTCGCTCCTGGGATTGAAGGGAAACCGTTGATTGTTACACGCCTTCATTTTGGTGTCCGCGTAGTGAGAGCCAACGGGGTGGCACGGCTAGGTTGGCATGCCGTTGGCATGGCATGGTTTGGTGTGGCCAAACATAGATCTTCGGGTCAAAGGTTACCAGGTATCGTCTGGTAACCTTGGATGGCTAGGATTTTCTCCTAGAATTGAATGACAACCGTTGATTATTGTACGCCTTCTTTTTGGTGGCCGCGTAGTGAGGGCCAACAAGGTGGCGCGGCTAGGTTAGGCTTGGCATGTGGGGCCAAGAGTTCGCCTTGGGTGTGGCTAGCTTTGGCTAGGTGCGATTTTGGTTTCGCATGTGGGTCCAAGGGTTTGCCATGGGCGTATGGCGTGGTTAGGGCCAAGGAAATGGCGTTTGGCTTGGCATAATGTGACTAGCATGGATAGGGCCAAGCAAAAGTGTGTTTGGCATGGTGCGGCTATCTTTGGCAAGGTTTGGTTTGGCTTGGAATATGGGGCCAAGGGTTTTCCATAGGCGCATGGCGTGGATAGGGCCTAGGAAAGGGCGTTTGGCTTGGCATGGTATGACTAACATAGCTAGGGCCAAGGCAGAGTGTGTTTGTCATGGCGCGGATAGCTTGGGATAGGTGCGGTTTTGGCTTGGCATGTGGGGCCAAGGGTTTTCCATAAGCGCATAGCGTGACTAGCTTGGGCTAGGTGCGGTTTTGACTTGGGATGTGGGGCCAAGGGTTTTCCATGGGAGTATGGTGTGGTTAGGGCCAAGGCAATGGCGTTTGGCTTGGCATGGTGTGGCTAGCATAGCTAGGGCCAAGGCAGAGTATGTTTTGCATGGCGCGGCTAGCTTGGGCTAGGTTTGGTTTGGCTTGGCATGTGGGGCCAAGGGTTTTCCATAGGCGCATGACGTGACTATATTGGGATAGGCGCGTGACCAAGCTAGGGTTTTGGGGGGCAAAGGTCATTTGGTAACCTTAGATGGCCAGGATTTTCTCCTGGGATTGAAGGGAAACTGTTGATTGTTGCACGCCTTTGTTTTGATAGCCGCGTAGTGAAGGCCAGTATGGTGGCGCGGTATGGGGCCATGGCGAGGTGCGTTTATCATGGCGCGATAGGTGTGGATGACATGATTTTCCATTCACATGGAGGTGCGGCTAGCATGGTTGGCATGCTTTGGCGAGTTTGGTGTGGCTGGCATGATTTGCCATTGGCACAGAGGTGTGACTAGCATGGTTGGCATGCTTTGGTGCGGTTGGTGTGGCTGGCATGATTTTCCATTGACACAGAGTTTGAGGCTATCATGGTTGGCATGCTTTGGCGTGGTTGGTGTGGCTAGCATGATTTTCCATTGGCACAAAGGTGCGGCTAGCATGGTTGGCATGCTTTCGCGCGGTTGGTGTGGATGGAATGATTTTCCATTGGCACATAGGTGCGGCTAGTATGGTTGGCATGCTTTCGCGTGGTTGGTGTGGATGGCATGATTTGCCATTGGCACAGAGGTGCGAATAGCATGGTTGGCATGCTTTGGCGCGGTTGGTGTAGCTGGCATGATTTGCCATTGGCACACATGAGAATTAGGGTTTGGCTTGTCGTAACCCTAATTTGAAAAAGATACCCCGGTAATTATTTAGAGACACATTAAAGGTTTCAGTAAATGTGCCTAGTAAATTCTTTCTACTTTAAATGTTGTGACATTACTATCTGCAAGGGTTTAGTGTTTTTCGATTTCAACCATTATCTAAAAACCACCATCAACATTAAGTCCCCTGCTTATCTCGGAACAGGTGCCTTGTTGCGAGGTAAGCATATGATGGTGACAGACAAGGATGGAATCGAGGTGTAAATCATTGCAAAGATGGTCAGGAGAATCCGACTAACCATTTTGAGTAGTAAAGAGAGTTTTGGCTTCCCGTGTTGGTGGTACTGCGTAAGTTGTACTGAGAATGCAGACCGTGGGGTGGTGAGATGAAAGTTACCGGCTTGGTCTGGTCATACATCTCCAAGCAAAGGGGGTGCGGTCTTGGAAGGCGACGCGAGTGGACGGCTTGGCTCGGGGGGCCAAGAGGTGGCGTGGTCTTGGTAAGGTAAACGCGCGTGGATGATAGGGGCACGACAGTAGAGCAGGCGTCTTGGAATTACATGGCCTTGACAAGACGAGACGTACTCGGACGGCTAGGCATAGTGGGGCCGCGACAATGGCGCGAATGGCTTGGCAGGGGGGCCGCGGCAATATGATGGTGGAATATGCAAGGGCGTCTAGGCGTGGTGGGGCCGCGATAATGGAGCAAGGGCTTGGCCGAGTCCGTTGCAAGGTGAGGCGCTGTTTGGTGAGGTGAAGCATGCACAGATGGCCAGTAGGGGTGAGGATGAGACATTGCACGGATTGCTTGGTGTTTTATCTTCAAGGGCTTGGTTGTCTCTTTCCTTATTTGACTCGACCATGAAGTTCTTCTTCTCTTCAACCCAAAAATTTATGCCCACAAAAAGAGGAAAAGCTTTACTCCTTCTGCTTTGGTTATGTTGTCGGTTTTGCTTCCAAAGTTTAGCGTTGGCGGTGGGAAAGGGAAACACGATCTAGTGTGCCTCAAGCACGTTCTTCCACGCTTTCTCACCAGCCATAATTATTTCTCACAGCCAGGCATGAGGTTTAATTAGGATCGGATATTATGCCTTAACTCACGGCCAGTAAAAAAGAACTTTCCCTTTTGAGGTTGCGTCATCTTGTTGTTCATAAAAGGTGATCTTGAACTCTACATTCGCATAGTTCGTCTTCGTCCATCCTGTTTACAGGTATTGCCTTGCGTTTCCTTCTTATTTTTTACTTTATCCTCTTTCTTATGTGTGTATAGATAGGATTGAACTTGACTATTTTCCTTGTTCTTCATAGTGTATGATGGGACCCTCCAGGGATAACCATGTCTTTAATTCTTCAGAGAAGGACTTCAAAATTGGCGGAAAATGCTCCTCTTATCATGAGGAGGAATTATCTAGAGTCGAATCTATGTTCCATGAAGTTGGTGAAATCATCAAGGACCTCCCTTCCATCTACCTCCATAAAGTGCAGGCGCGTGTTCGGACTTTCTTGGGTTCGGTGATCATGGAGGAAGGACGAGAAAATGAGGAAGAACCTTGGTGTGTTGAGAAGTTCTTGTGCGGCAAAACCTTTCCCCGATCCAGTTATAGGGCGGATCGAACTGTTTCAAGGTCGGAGCAACGGAAAATCGAGCATGTGAAGCTTTGGGAGGCAAGCGCCATGGTTCTCGATTTTGATGCGGATGAATCAGAAAATCTTATTCGAAGGGTCAATGAGAAAACCTCCGAGGGAGCATCTGACGGGACCAATGTAGCCTTTGGAGTTGACGCCAGAGGTATTGTTGGCGATATTGGAGGGTTTATGGTGGCGTATGTTGAACCGATAGTCGAAGCGGACACTGTTGTTGTTGTGGTTGCTTCAGAATGAGATATTGAGGTTGCAGCCGCTAACACCGTTGAATGGAATTTTTGTTTCCCGAGAGATTATTGGGGGAAGTGCTTGAAGATATCCTTGACCAAGGGGACTCGTGTTCCATCCTTCGAGGGCTAGTTCCTCCTTTTTGTTGTTCCTGTTAGTTTCTTTGTTTCCCTGATATTTTTCGTAAACTCATCTTTACCTTCTTCTTCATCAGTCAATATTTTCGCTTTATGTATTTATTTTTTTTGAATGATTGAATGAGGTATTTCTGGTTGTGGTATGATGGCTTTACAGTGGTTTTATGGGTTAGTTTGATGTATTTTTCTGATATCTGGAGAACTCGTTTGGAAAGAGATGTATTTATACTCTTTCTTTTTCTTTGACGAAAAATTAAAATCCATAGAAGAATACAAACGGTATATTCATCTTGGGGAAATATAACTACTAAGAGGAATTGTTAAAGGAAATACTAAAGAGAGAGTGACTGGAAAAGTACACCATTTTAGGGATTGGAGGCCTTGATCCATCGCGAGTGAACTATCACGCCTTCAGGTGTGTCTGTGTTGATGATCTTGCAATATCCTCCTAAAAGGATATCCGCCACCAGATACAGCTCCTATTCTCTTCCATTGGGCGAATCAATTTGAATAGACATTTCTACCGTCATCTTCCCAACTTGAAACGAGTTTACCTTAACCACTATATCTTCGATTGAAAACGGGTTCAGGCGTCGTGCAACTGTTTGAGTCTTGGCTTCATTGGTTTCGATGGAAGTTTCCAAGATTTTTGAAAAGCGTCCAAATGGCCCAGCACCCCATTCACACTTCTTGACAACGTCTGTGCCAGTAATCGCGTCGAGTCCCCATGACGGAATAGGGGAAGGAATGACTGGTTGTAGATAAGGTCGCTCGGTCAGCTTACTTGCTTTTGAAATACATAAGTTAGCGCCAACAGGTCTTCTCCAGATATCTGGGTTCCTTTGATATCTCGTCGATGCGATAACCAGTGGGATGATTTGTTGGAAATTCCTTCGGGCGTGGACGTCGGTAGAGGGTGCACATCTAATTTCGCTTTGTTGTCGAGTTCCCATAAGTGCCCCAATATCATGTCGTGACCCATTTATTTGACAACGTGGAATTTGTTATGCATTATAGCGTCTCCCACCTTGATCTCGAGGATGATGTAGCCATGCGCGTTCAAAGCTTCTCCTCTCGGGTTCTTAATCACAGACTTGGAATGGGTAGCATCTTGTTTTGTAAATCCCGCAGACTTTAGTGTCTTGAAAGTAATGATGTTGAGGTCAGAGGCCGCATCGATGAGCGTGTTGTCAAATTCGATACCTCTTAAACGGGACGTGGTCAGCAGTCCCCAGTTCTCCCCTTTGGTTCCGCCCGTTTGGAAAGCTTGGGCCCTTGGTGTGGTTTCCAGGGAGAGAAAAAGTTGTTTGCCGGATACAACGCGATCGAGAGCTGCGAAAATATCTTGGCACTGCACCTTGGAAAGATAGAGAATTTTGCATACATGCTGCATCATGGATTGCACAGTCTCATGCATGGAGTCACCATAGAACCCACAATTTCTTATTGGAAGTGGGTCTCGATGTACTCCCTCGTCTCCTAGTTGGAGCTCTCCCGCTTCTATCTTTTCTTTGAAAATATGCTTTAGTCTATTGCAGTTATTGGTCGGGTGGTGGAAGAATCTGTGGTAATGGCAGTACTTGGGGTTTGCCATCTCATCCTCAGTTGGTGGACGTCTGGGAGGTGGAAGTATGATAACATCATCTTGAATCCATGCTTCTAGGATGTCAATCACCTCCTCGATGGGAAACGGGAAATCGAAGGTATTCCCTAAGGTTTTATGATGATGCATGGGAGATTTAGTGGCGGTCTTCTGTGGCGGGGTTTCCCGTTGCACCGGTGCTTCACGTTTTAGCTGGGGGCCTGTAGTTAGGGCATTCCTTTTTCATCTTTCGTTCACTATGTTCATAGAGGATGAGCCGGAATTAAATTGCTTGCTGGTGAGGCGTCTATTCCCGCGAGTTTCACGCGTGTCTTCGGTTCGAGTTTGCCTAGTTATTTCCATTAATGTTGGTGCTGTCATTGGGGATCGTCTAGCGGCCTCATGGAGTTCGGAGAATGTTTGGAAACACAAGTTTTCTAACAAGGCGCGGTAAATAGGAACCATACCATTGATGCACGCGTTCACCAGCTATTGCTCAGTCACGTTTGGGTCTTGAAAATCGAGTGCTTGAACCCTGAATCTTTTGACAAAATCATTCGGATATTCGTTATCCCACTGGTACATTCTTCCGAGGTCTGAGAAAGTAACTTGTTTGGACACGAAGAAGTACTTCCTGTAAAACGCAGTAACCATGCTACTCCAGTTGGGAATACTGTTCGACGGGATACTGTTGTACCATGTATACGCCCTTCCGATAAGTGATTTTGAGAACTCCCTTAGACGGAGAACGTGATTATATTCATGTTCACCTAGGGATTCCAAGAAACGGGATACATGCTCATGTGCATTCCCGGTACCATCGTACAAGGTAAATTGAGGAGAGGAGTACCCCCTTGGAAGAGGGATTCTTTGCATTTCGGATGGGTAAGGGGGTTGGTGTTGATGCATGTCCAGTTCATCATTCTTGATTCGGTTGCGGAGAAGTTGCTCCAGATATTCTCGCATGACGAAGTTGTACAGATGATTTCTTTCCAATGGGATTCTAGCACGATTTTCCTCATCCGCGGAGGCGTACTCCATCGAGGTGCTAGCGTCGGGGTAGTTGGAGACATTCCTAAGCGTCTCTGGAGGACGCGACTCACGTGGTAGCCGCTCTGTTAGGGTCTTGAGAAATACGAGTACCTCCTTTTGTGTTGAAACCATATCCGTCTGGGCTCTGGCGAGCATTTCCTGTCGTTCCATCAAATCAGCGATGGTGACATAAGGACGGCTTCCTCTGGTCTCTCCGGTCTCTCGTACCTTCGGTGGGGTAGTTGGAACCTTAGTTGTGGTTGGAGGTGCCATGTTATACGAAATATTAGGAGCCGCAGCGGCGGCTTTGGCCCTGGTGACGGGTGGCGTAACGCCCGAATAGGTATTTTTGTTGCCGTAATTAGAGGGTTGTACAGATACATTAGAGGCGGAGGCGGATCTGGCCCTGGTGATTGGCGGTGTCATGCTTGAGGGAGTGCATTTGGAGTTACTGTAATCAGTAGGTGATGTAACGACGTTATTGGGGGATATGTTAACATCGGGGACGTGCTCTGTGCTGGTATTTTCGGCAGCCGCTCCAGACCTGAGTTCCACCATATTGGGATTGCCGTTCGGGAAACGAAATCAAGAGTCAGGGTTGATATTGTAACCGATAGATCAATCCTCCCATTGTGATCGCTAATTGTTTGTAGGTGAAAATGGTTTCTACTGATTTCGGTAATTGCAGGTGAGAAAGTGAGAAACAATTTAAGCCCTAAACAATGTACTGCAAGGGAGTACTTTAGATTCGAGAGATCAATTTGTACAAGTCCGGCCTAAACCAAGAAATGGCCATTCCAGACTTGCTTCGGTCACAAAGTGGAGGAGAAGGGTTGGTTTAGGGAGAGAAATGAAGAGAGTGTTGAGACCAGAATAATTCTGGAAGAGTAGTACTTGACTTGTATCAGAAGGTGAAAGCTTTGAGAAAGCTAACAAGAGTTTCCTTTCTGAGTGTGGTATTTTTCCCTGACCAAAAACTTGTGTCTCTGGTGGAAATAGGTAAGCCTATTTATACAAGTCAAAAAATAAACGTACTCTAGCCTCATAAGAAAAGAAAACGGATGATTTAAATGAGAAGAGGTGGTAACGCCTGGTATTGATGGAATTGATGTTCCATAATGAAAGAGAGTTTCACCATTGGTTCTTGCATTTACTAACCGCCTTATTCTTATTACACTATCTTGAAACGGGCATTTGTGTATGCCGCACGCTATAGACCACCAAACCAATACCCTAATGAGCATCCCCCAGTTTGTGTTGATGTCTCGAATGTTTTTGGAAAACATGTAGCACATTGTTGTGGCTTGGCAATTCAAGCTTGGGAAAATTTTAGCCAGGTGACCTTCGATGGTCGAGATTTTTCATCTTGAGATGAGGGGAAACCGTTGATCGTTGCATGCCTTCGTTTTGGTAGTCGCGTAGTGTGGGCCAACGTGGTGGCGCGGCTAGGTCGGCATGCCGTTGGCATGGCATGGTTTGGCATGGCCAAACTTAGGTTTTCGGGCCAAAGGTTACCATGTGTTGTCTGGTAACCTTGGACGGCTAGGATTTTCTCCTGGGATTGAAGGGCAACCGTTGATTTTTGCACGCCTTCATTTTGGTGGCCGCGTAGTGAGGTCCAACAGGGTGGCACGGCTAGGTTGGCATGTCGTTGGCATGGCATGGCATGGTTTGGCGTGGCAAAACTTAGGTCTTCGGGCCAAAAGTTACTAGGTGTCGTCTGGTAACCTTGGATGGCTAGGATTTTCTCCTGGGATTAAAGGGAAACCGTTGATTATTGCACGCCTTCGTTTTGGTGGCCGCATAGTGAGGGAAAACCGGGTGGCGCGGCTAGGTTAGGATTGCCATGTGGGGCCTAGGGTTCGCCTTGGGCGTGGCTAGCTTTGGCTAGGTGCGATTTTGGTTTGGCATGTGGTGCCAAGGGTTTTCCATGGGCGTAAGGCGCGGTTAAGACCAAGGAAAGGGCGTTTGGCTTGGCATGATGTGACTAGCATGGCTAGGGACAAGGCAAAGTACGTTTGCCATGGCGCGGATAGCTTGGTCTAGGTTTGGTTTGGCTTGGCATGTGGGGCCAAGGGTTTGCCATAGGCGCATGGGATGGTTAAGGCCAAGGCAGGGGCGTTTGGGTTGGCATGGTGTGACTAGCATATCTAGGGACAAGGCAGAGTGTGATGGCATGGAGCGGCTAGCTTGGGCTAGGTGCGGTTTTGGCTTGGCATGTGGGGCCAAGGGTTTTCCATAGGCGCATGGCATGACTAGATTGGGCTAGGTGCGGTTACTGCTTGGCATGTGGGACCAAGGGTTTTCCATGGGCGTATGGCGTGGTTAGGGCCAAAACAAGGGGGTTTGTCTTGGCATGGTGTGGCTAGCATAGCTAGGGCCAAGGCAGAGTGTTTGTCTTGGCGCGGTTAGCTTGGGCTAGGTTTGGTTTGTCTTGGCATGTGGGGCCAAGGGTTTTCCATAGGCGCATGGCGTGGCTAGGGCCAAGGCAAGGGCGTTTGGCTTGGCATGGTGTGACTAGCATAGCTAGCGCCAAGGCAGAGTGCGTTTGGCTTGGTGCGGCTAGCTTGGGCTAGGTGCGGTTTTGGCTTGGCATGTGGGGCCAAGGGTTTTCCATAGGCGAATGGCGTGACTATCTTGGGCTAGGTGCTGTTCTGGCTTGGAATGTGGGGCCAAGGGTTTTCGATGGGGCATTTGTCTTAGCATGGTGTGGCTAGCATAACTAGGGCCAAGGCAGAGTGCATTTGTCTTGGCGCGGATAACTTGGGATAGGTTTGGTTTGGCTTGGCATGTGGGGCCAAGGGTTTTCCATAGGCGCATAGCGTGACTAGTTTGGGCTAGGCGCGTAACCAAGCTAGGGTTTTGGGGGGCAAAGGTGGTTTGGTTACCTTAGACGGCCAGGATTTGCTCCTAGTATTGAAGGGAAACCGTTGATTGTTGCACGCCTTTGTTTTGATAGCCGTGTAGTGAAGGCCAGTATGGTGGCGCGGCATGGGGCCATAGCGAGGTGCGTTTGGAATGGCGTGATAGGTGTGGCTGGCATGATTTGCCATTGGCACGGATGTGCGGCTAGCATGGTTGGCATGATTTGGCGCGGTTGGTGTGGCTGCCATGATTTTCCATTGGCATAGAGGTGCGGCTATCATGGTTGGCATGCTTTGGCGCGGTTGGTGTGGCTGGCATGATTTGTCATTGGCACAGAGGTGCGACTAGCGTGGTTGGCATGCTTTGGCGCGGTTGGTGTGGCTGGCATGATTTTCCATTGGCACAGAGGTGCGGCTAGCATGGTTGGCATGCTTTGGCGCGGTTGGTGTGGCTGGCATGATTTGCCATTGGCACAGAGGTGCGACTAGCATGCTTTGGCGCAGTTGGTGTGGCTGTCATGATTTGCCATTGGCACAGAGGTACGGCTAGCATGGTTGGCATGCTTTGGCGCGGTTGGTGTGACTGGCATGATTTGCTATTGTCACACGTGGGAATTAGGGTTTGGCTTGTCGTAACCCTGATTTGAAAAAGATACCCCGGTAATTATTTAGAGACACATTAAAGGTTTCAGTAAATGTGCCTAGTAAATGCTTGCTACTTTAAATGTTGTGACATTACTGTCTGCTAGGGTTTAGTGTTTTACGATTTTAACCCTAGGCTAAAAACCACCATCAACAGCAGTGCATTTGTTTAGGGTTTATATTCATTTCTCATCCACACACACCCAAAATTACCAAAACCAGCATAAATAGTTTTCACCCATAAACATGAGTGTATAAGCTTCTTGTTGTATTACTCAAAAATGCTGAAGCCTGCTGAGTACTTTTCTTGTGCTTTTGTTCCACGAAAGAACCCTTAATATTGGTATGGCATGACAGATTTGTGTTCACTCGTAGCAGAGTAGCACGGACCTCTAAGTACCAAGGTTAAGGCCATTGCACATAATACTCAGTCAGAAAGCAAAGAATAAACAGAGCCGCGAAGTAGGAGCAACAATGAGGGAAGCATGGCCATGCCATAGGCTATCCGGCGCCACATGGTCATGCCCCATGCTACCCAACCGGCCATTATTCCTTTGTCGACCAATCAGGTCGCTTTAAACTTGCCACACTCCAAATGAGTTGTGGCTGGGACCATATTTTCCGGCCCTATTCTCCATCGACCAATCGGGACACATTAAACCAACCCCGTACACCATAAGTGTGTCCATGCTCATGCTTGGACACCCCCCCACCTATTTTTTGACCAATTAGGTTGCTCTAAACCTGCCATAATATTAAAAGAGGTGGAATTGCTTCAAGTGGTCACCATGCCAAATTGGCTTCCCAAATATTGTACAAACAACTGGGAAAGTTTGGTAAACAATTTTAGTATGCGCTACATGCCAAAAGTTTCTTATGGATGTCTAGCATAACATACTAAAAATTAAAATCAATCGGAGTAACAAGCTAAAATATACAGCATAAAAGGCGAGCTAGGTCATGGCTGAAAACTGACAGAGTCCCTCATGAATTCTTCATGAGTTTTACTGTCAAGCTATTTTCACCTCCTATACGAGCTCAAAACCTAAATATTCACTCGTGGAAGATAGGAAATTCTTTTCTTATCTGAATGGAGGGGCGGACCGTCAAAATCCGAGTTCGTACGAGAATTCTACAACGATTTTAGTGTGGGTCCCACATCTGAATTTTTCTGATTACGAAATTTCATGAGCTAACACAAATTATGTGAATCATCTCATCCATCCAATTTGGCTAGCCAACTTAAATGGTTTATATTTAATTTTGGCCAATGATCTTATCCATCCACCGTCACATGATGCATGCGCTAATTAGGGTTTCGGCATGCCAAACCCTTATTTAGGCAAAGTTGCTACACCAACCATGCCAAATAATGTTCCACAGAGAGTTGGGATCAATATGGCTACCATAATCGATGTTGCCTCATCACATTTGAGTTTAACATCAATGTGCTAAAATTCAGCGGCCATGGCTATATCAGGCGCCACTCGCACTATCATGTCACTAGCATATACGAACTATGCCAGCCATTCCACTGTGCCACTGGCATGCACAAACTATGCCAGCCATGCCACAGTGCCACTGGCATGCGCTAAAAGTGCCACTGTGTCATTATCAGGCGCCAACAGGATGTGTCCATAATCAATGGCTACCATTCCTCATGATATGCAATCTCAGCCGTCCAAGTTCGCCACCGAACTGACAGGCTTGTGGAAAATTTTAGGCGACCATCCGATATAAGCCTAATAGCACCACATGTTATTTTCCTGCGACAAGTCTCTTGACCTTGACTTACTACACGTAGCAAACTGCTACATGTTTTCCACGAAAACACTCAAGACATCAAACATGTCACAAAATTGGGGGATACTCATCAGGGTATTAGTCTGGCGGTTTACAGCGTGCGGCGTGCAATACGCCCGTTATAATAAAGTGTCAGAAAACGGAACATTTAGTGGTGGAAAGAAGTAACGGGTGTAAACGGATCCACTTCCTTCATCAAGGAAGCATGGTTTCCGACGGTTATACATTATCCCACTCTTCCATCACTCAATCGTTCTCACTTCCTACGAGACCAAGGTACGTTTCATTATGACTTGTATAAATAGGTTTCACCTATTTCCACCAAACAACAAGTTTTGGTCAGCAACAACATAGTATCCATAAATCACCAAAGAACTGATAGCTTTTTATTCTGCAAGCCAGTTCTACTTTCTGATACAAGTCATAAAACAACCACACTTTCAGAATTAACCATTCTGGTCTCTACACTTTCTTCGCTTCCCTCCCTAAGTCCAACCTTTCTCCTTCACTTTATGACCGAAGAAATCCTAGAACGGCCATTTCTTGGTTTAGGCCATGATTGTGCAAATTGATCTCTCGAATCAGAAGTACTCCCGTTCAGTGCATTGTTTAGTGTCTAGACTTGTTTCTCATCCACACACCCAAATTTACCAAAAACATAAATAGTTTTGACCCACAAAAAATTGGCGACGACGGTGGGAGATTAAATCTCTCGGTTACAAATTCAATTTCCAATTTCATTTTCATCCCAATTGGTCTTAGGCCAAATTCAAACCCATTTTCAATTTCCTAAATTTCTCAAGATGGTTGATCTTAGGAAGGCCTCAAAAACCCTCAATCCAAATTTTACTTCTCCTAGCACCGAAAATACTCCACATGTTATCCATGAATCCGTTCTTTCATTCAAAACCATTGTCGAGGCTATGGAGTCTCGATATTTAACAACTATTCATGATTTGACGAAAATCCTGAATGATATTTCCGAGAATCATGCTACTATTGTCAAGACGCAGGACGAAGTATTTACGCTTTTGAAAGCGCTCATGGATCAACTGTCAAAGGAACCAACGCTTATTCATTATGTAGGAAACGCTATCAACCATTCATTTTGGATCAATGCTGATGATGGTAGTCCTTTTTCCAAGATTCATATTCCTACTCCTAGTGAGGAGGATGAAGCCTATGGTCACGCTGAATGGAAAAGTGTCCACCAAGATAACGTGTCTATTCATGAATATCAAAAGATGTTTCCTTAAGATAAGAAAGAAGACTCGTGGGATTTACCATGTTCTTATCAGAGTCCTCGCAATGAAAAGGTGATTTCATTATGTGCATACTTCTTGGAAAATATCAATTCCCATATTGCATAAGAAGCTGCTAAGAGATTCGCTTCTACTTTACTCGGTCGATCCGAACCGTTCCAGAATGAAAAAGCTCGTAAAGACGTTCAAGAAAGCAAGCGTCTTTCTAATAAAATATCCAGCCTCCAGTCAATCGCTAATGAAGGAAGAAATAGAAAAACTCCAGCAGTAGAATAGCAACCCAAACATGTGGCACCAACGCATCAGATAGCTTCACCCTAGAAGGTCGCGGCTAAGGTTCCTGTGAAACGGCAAGAAACTCAATATGCCACTCCAAACTTCCCGTTCCCGATCGAGAAAGTAATCGAACTCCTGGAAGTATGGATTCAATACGATGCCATCAAACTACCTCATGTTAGGTACCTACCAACTGAAGAACAAATGGAAAATCCCAAGTATTTCCATTACCACAGGTTCTTTAATCATCCTACTAGTGAAAGCAATGCTCTGAAACGTATCGTCCAAGAAAATATAGATTCAGGGAAATTGCGTCTGGGGACTGGAGGTCCTCCGTCTTTTCGCGGATCGGTATAAAGATGTTACACATACAATAAAGGACGACTGGGAACTTCTCGCGGCCAGGATTGCGTTACACAATAAACTTGGATTTACAACCTGAAAATTCATTTTTGTGGAGAGACCCCTAAGAGAATAGAGTATATGGCCGAATCGGACGAGAGAAAAAATGGAACGACCAACACTATGGATTTACATCCTCTACCACCAACACCAGCGGCACCAGAATCATACCCTTTAACGTGATGCATCTTATAACCAGAGCCAGAGCTTCCACTACTCCTAATATTTCTTCGAGCATGACCGCCTCCAATCATCACCAGAGCTGCCACCACTTATTCTTCAGGACGAGAGACTGGAGGAGCCATAATAAACCAGCCTTCTCATTACCATTATCGATTTAATGGAGATATAGGAAGTTCTTGCCAAAACTCATACTAAAATTGCCTCAACTCAGAAGGAGCCTCTTCAACGTTTCGCTCCAGAAGCCGCTCCACTTCAATGTTCTCTCCCGAAGTCGCAACATTCTCCCCTATAGCCGCCACTCCTCCTTGCCAAGGATTGTGTCGTATCCGACACTCCTTCCTTCCAAGGATCGTGTCGTAGCCGCCACTCCTTCCTACCAATGATCGTGCCGTAGCAGCCACTCATTTCTACCAAGTATCGTGACGTAGCCTCCACACTACCCCTATAAAGGATCATAATCCCAGCCAGCCAGGGTTTATAGTCGTGGCCACCTTTTGATCCACCGCCAAAATATCATGGTCGTGGAAAGTTTACTCACTCGTTTGTTGATACCAGCCAGAGCTTCACCATAGCAACAATTACTACAAAGTCACCTTTTGATCCACCGCCAAAATATCATGGTAATATCTTTATCATGGTCAACCCACCGACCATACAAGATAGAAATAGGTAAACCACTCTTGGGGACTGAGGATCTATACAGAATCCCTTCACTGTCAAAGATCAAAAGACACAGTCAACCAAAAGGTCATAACCACGACAAGGTCATCTACTCTTTAAGGGTGTAGCATAAGAATATCATCACCTCTATGTATAGAAGGTGCTTGCAACACTTTATGAGGCCGCGGCGGATCCCAAGCCTTCTCGGAGAAAACAAATTCAGAAACTAAAGAGAAGTGTGACTTGGGACCGCTCATTGTAGTTCATCCAGACACCCATCAGAGACTCCAAAAGCAAGCCACAGAGATACATTCACATATTCGGCCATGTAATCGGATCTAACAGAAGTATAACTGGGGAATGCTCACCGCATCCCATTCTATGAAATAGTCCAAGATTCAGAAGATGGTTCAAAGGATGTCGCTTGTAACGAATTCCTGAAAGACTTGATAGCAGCCCATCATCAACAGAACTTCTCTCAACTCATCTATTTCACCCAATGGCTCCTAAAGATTTCGACCATACAAGCATCCACAGCATATCATCATCGCAATCATAAAGTCTAGGTACCAAATAACCTAAATTCAAGGATGAACCAACAACGCAACCACAATCTCCAAGATTATCCCTGACATTATTTCATCCATCCATCCCAAGAGCGCAATGGAGTTTAGTAAATTGTGAAATACACTGAAGAGGTTAGATACTCATTCTTCTGGAGTCAGAACCTTATTACACAATCTGGAGAAGATCGATAATACTGTTGGGTGGATACATGCGAGAGCACCTACCTTGAGTTTTCCTGGATTGCCTTGCTATTGATTATAACTATTGGAGATTGATTTGTTTCCATTAATGCTCGCTCTACCACCGCTAACAAATGACGAAGAGGAGCCAGATGTTGTAGGCAAAAGCACGGATCCGGATGAACAACAAAAATAGAAGAGGGTCGATACCCCTTTTCATACGAATGTAGTTTCTAAAGATTGAATAGAATAAGGATTCCTTATTTCTCCATGAACGAGAATAGATGACTAGGCACACCACACTCATGCTCCATAGACGAACAAGTAGTGTGCCAATATCTCCGCTCAGTGACCGAACCAGCAGCACGCCAGCACGAGGAACACCAGTCGCTCAACCTACAACGCTCTATGGCACCATCACTCCTTGTTCAAGCCAACTCTCCATGGCACCAGAACTCCATGGTCAAGCCAATTCTCCATGGCACCAGCACTCTGTGGTCAGGCTAACTCTCCATGATACCAGCACTCCATGGTCAAGCCAACTCTCCATGGATCCAGCACTCGATGGTTAAGTTAGCGCCAATGCTCCAGCATTTCGTGATCCAGCCAGCAAGCCTTCCAAGTGCCATTTCCACCGTTCCACGAACTGAAGCCATCAGCACCATCATCACCGTTTGGTAGCTAAAGTTCCATCACCATATTTTCACCATTTCACGGACTGAAACCAGTTTCCACCATTCCATGGACTGAAGTCTGTTTCCACAATTCCATAGATTGAAGTCTGTTTCCACCATTCCATGGACTGAAGCTAATTTCCACCATTCCATGGACTGAAGTCATTTTCCACCATTCCCCGGTGCCATCTCCATACGTTCAGTGACCTAGCCAGCTAGCTCCATCCACCGATCTGCGGACTAAGTTGTAGCGCAATCTCTGCTGATCAGTAGCAAGAATTCCAGCGCCAATACCAGCACCCTATGGAAAATCCGGAAGTACGCCAAGCTACTAATGCAAGGATCACGGATTCCTCATGCCTCCAGCCAAATGTTAGCCAAATTCTTCCTGGCAATCTCTTCATGACTTGCCCTTTTGATTTTATCCTTGTCTTTCACCATCTTATGCTTACCCCGTAACAATGCCACTGTTACGAGCTAAGTAGGGGACTTAATGTTGATGGTGGTTTTAAGTTCAAGGCTAAATTTGTAAAAGTCTATCTACCTGACCCTGCATTAGATGTAGTAGACATTGATATATCTATATTCAGCAGGGAATTTGGAGAATATATCCAAATATGATGAGTGCATGTGTCTCTCTTCATATTATATTAAAACTCAAGCTCCTAGATGAATTAGCCACTAGTATAGAGCCTAATGAGCGTATAAGCTCCTAGATGTATTACTCACAAATGTCAGAGCCTGCTGAGTACTTTTCTTGTGCTTATGTTCCCCGGAAGAACCCTTAATATTGGTATGTCATGAAGGATTTGTGTTCACTCGCATCAGAGTAGCACGGACCTCCAAGTACCAAGTATGAGGCTCTTGCACAAAATGCTCAGTCAAAAAGCAAAGAATAAACAGAGCCGTTGAGTAGGAGAAACAACGAGGGAAGCGTGGCCATGTTATAGGATAGCATGGCCAATCAGGTCGCTTTAAACCTGTCACACTCCCAATGAGTTGTGGATGGGACCATATTTGCTGACCATATTCTCCATCGACCAATCGGGATGCATTAAACCTACCACGCACACCAGAAGTGTGGCCACACTCGTGCTTGGCTGGCCCCCTCTTTTTGACCAATCAGGTTGCTCTAAACTTGCCACAATATTAAAAGAGGTGGAATTGCGTCAAGTGGTCACCATGCCAAATTGGCTTCCCAAAGATTGTACAAACAACTGGGAACGTTTGGTAAAAAAATTAAGTATGAGATACATGCCAAAATTTTCGTATGGATGTCTAGCATAATATATTAAAAATGAAAATTAATCGGAGTAACAATCTAAAAGATATAGCATAAAATGCGAGATAGGTCATGGCTGAAAACTGACAGAATCCCTCCTGACTTTTACTGTCGGGCTGTTTTTACCTCCTAAATGAGCTCAAAACCTAAATATTCTCTCATGAGGGGGATAGGAAATTATTTTATTATCATAATGGAGGGGCGGACCGTCAAAATCCGAGTTCGTACGAGAATTCTACAACGATTTTAGTGAGGGTCACACATCTGAATTTTTCTGATTACAAAATTTCATGAGCTAACACAAATTTATGTGAATCATCTCAGCCATCCAACTTGGCTAGCCAACTTAAATGGTTTATATTTAATTTGGTCCAATCATCTTAGCCATCCACGGTCACATGTCGCATGCCTTATGCACTAATTAGGGTTTCGGCATGCCAAACCCTAATTTAGGAAAAGTTGTTGCACCAACCAGGCCAAATAATGGTCCACAGAGCATTGGGATCAATATGGCTACCAGAATTGATGTTTCCACATCACATTTGAGTTTAACATCAATGTGCTAAAATCCAGCGTCCATGGCTATGCTAGGCGCCACTCGCACTATCATGTCACTAGCATGCACGAACTATGCCAGCCATTCCACCGTGCCACTGGCATGCACGAACTATTCCATCCATGCCGCAGTTCCACTGGCATGCGCTAAAATTTCCACTGTTCCATTATCAGGCACCTATAGGATGTGTCCATAATCAATGGCTACCCTTCCTCATGAGATGCAATCTCAGCCATCCAAGCTCGCCACCGAACTGACAGGCTTGTGGCAAGCTTTAGGCGACCAGCCGAGATAAGCCAAAATAGCACCACAAGATATATTCATGCGGCAAGTATTTTGACCTTGATGAAAAAGCGGGGGTCTAACAACCTCACCCAATATTTTGATTAGCAATTTGTATGGACAACTCCGAGTTGTTTTTCTAGAGAATCAACTAGACTCAATCAATAGAAAATACTCAAGGAGTTATTATCTCAATCTTTTGATTTGATTTACTTAAGAAAATATGATTTGCGAGTCTAATCAAAGAGAGATAAATTGGATGGTACCAAAGACCAATATCCAAGTGTCAATCGATTTAAATCAACAACCAATAGGTCAGATATTCTAATCTATTGAACAACGCACAACCTGTATTATTTCAATTATATAAAAATATAATACGGAAAAGAAATAACACAGACACAAGAATTTTGTTAAGGAGGAAACCGCAAATGCAGAAAAACCCCGGGACCTAGTCCAGATTAAACATACATTGTATTAAGCCGCTACAGATAGTATCCTACTCCAAATTAACTTCGGTCTGGACTATAGTTGAACCCCAACCAATCTCACACTGATCCAAGGTACAGTTATGCTCCTACGCCTTTGATCCCAACAGGATACTGCGCACATGATTCCCTTATATAATCTCACCCACAACCAAGAGTTTCTACGACCCAAAGTCGAAGACTTTAGCAAACAAATCTGTCTCATACAAAAAAGTCTACAAGATAGATAAATTAGTCTCCCACGAATAAACCTATGAGTTTTGTTCCGTATTTTCATAAATCAAGGTGAATAGGAACCAATCAATAAAACCAGACTTATATTCCCGAAGAACAACTCATTTTTATCAATCACCTCATAATAGTCTTAATCGACGCAGTGAAAAAAGATATTGTGGAATCACAAACGACGAGACGAAGATGTTTGTGATTACTTTTATATCTTGTCTATCGGAGATAGAAATCTCAAGCCAAATATTACAATTGTACTTGTATGATAGAAACAACAAGATCAGATCACACAACTACAAAAAAATTAGTATCGGTCTGGCTTCATAATCCCAATGAAGTCTTTAAGTCGTTAACCTGGTTTTAGAAGAATAAAACCAAAGGTTAAAGGAGAATTGACTCTAGCTTAGCAAACTAGTATCGCACAGAATGTGTGGGGATTAGGTTTCCCAGTTGATAGAGTTCTCCCTTATATGGTCTTTCAAATCAGGGTTTTGCAATCAATGTTAGCTTAGTAACAAAGCATTCAATATTCACCGTTAGATGAAAAACTGATTA